>BDGG01000002.1:6166771-6766771 GCA_001949185.1 Ramazzottius varieornatus | reverse complement strand
ATCATTATGTCTAGCAAGTAGTCGGATGTGCTAGCGCAGCCATCGGTCGCCGAAGCTAAGGTTCTTGGTGGTGGTACGACGGACATCTTTGGCCGGTAGAGGATGCTTTGCGTGGGAACCATCTGTCAGCGTCCGATACGGAATTCCTTCCAACGTTTAACTTGACCGGTCTTCCGACACGTTTTACGGACATACTTCTTGATTGTCCTGGAAGAAACTCATTGTATGCATGTCTTTGACGCTACACTGCACAGTTGATATAATCTGACACATTTCACCGCTTCATTGTCCGGAAGACTATTCGTACCTGGATTTCAACGCCATCAACTATCAATACCGCTCCGCGCGGTGATTCTTTTCACAAAAGGAAGGCGATGGCTGCGGGCGAGGAATGCTCTGTTTTTAGTATTATATCAAACATGTCTTTAATGGGCCAACTGCGTGCATTTTAACCAGACGTGGCGATCCTCATTTGACACATGGAGTGTAGTACCCCACAATACATTTTCTTCTATCTGTCCATCCAGCAGCAGCACAGCAACGTCTTGTAAGTTAACCTGGTTCTGTTGCCAATAATCTTTATCTCTTCTATTTTTACTCTGCGGCCAAGAAAACCACCCGGTGCTGGAATTCTCTGTGTCAAATATTTTGAATATCATATTGTGCGAATCGTGGACCCGGCCAAAGACGGCCAAAGACAGCCAGAGTTCTCCGTGGTTTTTCTGCATATTCTCCCATGATAATGCCTGATTGTCTCTTTCTTGCCGGCTCGAATGTCGGTGGCTATTTGGAATGGTCATGAACATCCCAGTTACATCCGGACAATCGAGCTTTCCGGCTTTTGCTTCCCTCGATGTCTCACAATGGCTCTCTGGCGGAAACATCGCGAAAAACTATCCCTGTGATTTTCTTCTTTTCGATATTGTTGCGACCCTTGGAACTAAGATCGGATTACCTACTTCGTTCATGAAGTCCTCAGCTTTCGATCTTTTGCTGCTTATTTCGCTTGCAAAATTGCTGCTTAGCTGCTGCTGGCAATTGCGCCTCAGATCTGATGGCTCTCGCTCTTACCACATTACCCGTGGATCTCAGATGCTTGTGCATCCTTCTGGCAGCATTTCTTCTGTCCTGTCATCCAGGCCTTCCATGCTCAGCATGTTGCTGCGACCTGTTTGCGCCAGCCGAACGCCGGACTTCCTTGTTTATTTTGCCAGAGAGACGAAACACCTGCTCTGGCGGGTACGGGAGCGTATCGCCTCGTAACTGGCACCAACCTACGAGAAGACCGCGTCAGTCTTTCGACCAAAGGGATAGTAATATTACTGTGTCAGATTGTTTGTGCGGATGGGATGCGAATCGCTGCAGGGATGACAGACCGAACCGGCAAATTAAACTAATAAATTTGTCCCCACAAAATGACCAAAGAAATTCATCACAGGACGATAAACATACAGTGCATAACGAAGCCGCCCAAAATGGATTTGGATGGGCGTGTAATCTTCCCGATCAACATGAGTTCCTTCATGGTAGCCGGCAGACTCTTTCCACTGGGACAGGATGGACGTCATCGTCTCGACAGCAGACTGCACTGGCCCATTCTCATTGCAAATTCATTCTCCACCAACAGCTGCCGCGTTGTCAACCTTGGGAAATCAGATTAGGCACTACAGCGAAGCCCTCCCGCATTGTTGATTGTCATCCTCAGTCATATTTTCAAAGAACAATCAAAAATGTCAACACTACAAATATTGCCAATGACATTCATCATGTCTACTTCCTAGCGCAAGGTAACCACGCTATACAGAGTTGCAAGCCATGAATCTTTAGTCCATCTAAAACTGATAAAAAATTATAGACGAGTCAAAAAGTCAATGAAACGATCAAGTTCCTTCTTATTATTCAGATACCGCACCTTTCGAGAATACCAGCCTCACAAGTTTGTGTCTGATGTTCGTCGCGTAGTCTTCAGGGCAACCCACGACGTTTAACGAACCTTCCCTAGAAGAAGAGCTAGGGTGATAATCTAAAAAATGGTTTCAATTTTGGAAGCTCTTGAAATGTTGACAAGGTGTTAACGTAGTGTCAGACACGCTCCTCTCAAATTTTCAAAACCTTCAACGGACATTCCCAGCACGAACCAATTGGAGACACTCACAAATTGGTCAACTGAGCAGTCGCTCATACATATCAATTTAACCAGCAGGAAATGTCCTTATGACTAATTCGTTCGACAAAAGAATTTATTTTGGGTCGTGAGCAAACTTTAGCCGTTTGCTTTCAAAAATGTCGGGTACTTAATCTCACCCATGCATCGTTACGAGAACTGTCGCTCCAGGGTTCGTGTAAGGTAATTATGGACATTAGATATTTCTTGATTAAATGATCCATTCAATCTACTGAATTCAAAGCCCTTGCCAAAATAGACAGAATTTTAGTGCCTGGAACTGACATAATATCTAATTCGCTTTGACTGTTTTAGAAGGACTCAGTTTGGATCTTCACGAGTACGAGCTGGTGTACCCAATGATACCAAATGCCGAGGAATTCGAAAGCAAAACATCTCGTTTTCGTCGCAGCTTAACGAACTCAACGAGCGAGACAAACTACATAATCCAAGCCTTCGGGAAGAGTTTCAATTTTCAATGGAACGAAGAACCCACTTCCTCAACTCCTTTCTCTGGAATACTCGCACCCCACTTCGTCGTCCAGCGTGTGAACCAATCAACCACTTGGCTCGATGAGGCTCAGTCCATCGAAGATGGAGACTGGCTGCAGCGGTGTCTTCGTACCGGCAGTGTCAATGGCAACTCTAAATCGAAAGCCGTTATGGATCTATGTTGGAATACGATGCATAACTTGAAGAGGCCATCGAAGAACCCGAATGCTGTACCAGGTTCTCATCGCTACGGACTGGTGAGCAAAAACTCGTTTGATGATACAGACAGTCAATTTTTCGGTCACTGGTCAGTGAGCAATTTTCAGGACGTATGAAAGTTAGTATACCTATTGAAGCCTGTTAATCACATCGCAATGATCCGATTATCAACTCGGAAATGTTTTTTGTGTACCAGAAGACAAATCGGAAGAGGTCAATAGATGCAGAGCCCAGCTGTCGGAACAGCCCTGCGCCCGCAGTTAAAAGCATGTTAACCATCAATTTACGGATTATAAATAATTTTTTGTCCGGTTTTTTACGACCTATCCGGCTAATATGACAAGCACAAATGGTGGTTACCCACACTCGTATTTTTTCCGCGGGTGTTTTCCTTGACGTACGGTCGAACCGTGTTGGTTAGGGCTATTCTCCTGAGCTAAATATGGGACCAAAATCATTTCTGAAAAAATGTGGCACTTGTTCGTTTGTTTCTGTGGGCTCTTCGCAGAGAACCCAGCGCTGCAAGAAAATCGACCATGGAAAATATTTCGCTTCTTCCGGATGCGCTTACCATAAAGCTAATGCAACGTGACGCCAAACCGCGGTAACCACCAAGAGCTCAAGAGCTTAGACAAAGAGGCGCTAGCGCTTGGCACTTCGTTGTAGCGACTTTTCTAAGAGGCCCATTATTACGTGATTGTTTGTATTAAAGTCGACAGTTACGTTCGTCGTGTGGGAAGTTCGAGGACCACACCGCCCTCACACGTGCGATCGCCACCTTCGACGCATCACGAACCGCAACTCATCTGTTAAGCGCATCACTTTTTATTGTCCGTGTTTTTTGAACCTGACAGCAGCTTAGCGAAAGCCCCCTCTCGTCCATGCATAATTGCCACCAAAACATTATAACGACTTTGTGATGATCGAATCTGATCACTGAACTGGCCAACGAAAGAAATTTCGATTTAAAACGCATCAGCAGTTAAAAACTTCACAAACAGAGGGACTGTCCGTCGAAGTCAAAGTGAAATTTCGAAGTTCAGCCTTCGGATCGTCAATGGTCAGAAGACCGTTGGAGCTCTTGGGAACACGTGTTTACATCAACTCATAAGGCTTACTGCTTAAATGGAGATCACCCATTTTCATCGCAGGGAGCTAAACTGTATCTTCAAAGATTGACATGTTGTAAATCCGGTCATTCTTATTGATCTTGGGCATGTAATGTCCATTTATCGGATTGCATAAAACCATTGGGGCAGTAGTAGCCATTAAAAAGATTCGTCCATATACCGGTTGACACTGATGGACGCTTCAACGATTTATTCCATGTCAAAACAAGACAAGCTGGGTGTGCAGTTTGACAGTCGCGCTAGTGGTCGGCACTGGTCGCCTAACGTCTTCGCGTGTCTTAGTGATCGCGAATTGGCAAAATGATGTGAACTATTTTACCAAAAAATTAATTTGACCTATTAAAAGAACAATTACCCCAGCATTCTGCGTCGCAAAAGTCACTGATTGAGATAGATTGAAAACCCAATATCGCTCGAACTCTAATGCTGCCTCAGCAAACTTTTCGAGACCGCGATGTTCCCCTGCAACTAGAATATTCCATCATTGATATTAGCCGCGGAATAAATTAACACTTTGCTGAGTGTTCTGGCTCGTTATCTTACAAAACTCAAAATGTATCTAATCTCGAAACACTTAGTAAGCTCTGTTGTTGACGGTCGTGCGAGTTCGCAGGCTGAAGATTCTTCTGTACTTCGCGGCGCTACTCGAAAAGCCCTAACAATATGCCAGAAATCATTGATGCGACGATATCTGTGTCAAACGGTTGATTACTGCAGGCGACAATCTGCGCACAGGTGGCTGTCATACAAATTATTTCAGCTGCCGACATGCAGCGCAGTTCACGGACAATGGGAACATAGATCTGCGATAATAATTACCTGCTCATATCTCGTCAACAAAGACGTGAACATCTCTACCGATTCAATTACAGTCACTAGCTTCAGGAATCGATCAAGACTATCTTTACCCGAATAGCTGAAGCCTCGCTCGAGTCAAAAGCCAAGACATAGATCCGTTTTTGAGCTCAGAATCATACATGGCAAAGACCGGGCCATGTCTGATCATATCGAACAAATCGGTCACCCATTGCCTTCACCTTACCGTCACAATGACGATGACGTCACAATGCAAAATGCGACGGGGACCGATTCTCTCTCCTTGCCCTGTTTCTGATGAAGAGCCGTTCCAGCGAACCTGGACTTTGGTGGTGCGAATATAATGCCTTTCTCGCTCCCTACAGTCACTCAAAAGCAACGAAAAGACTAAAAATCCCTAAAGTTGCTTCTACAACTGAACAGAAGGCGATTTCTGTTGTAGATGGGCGCATTCCAGCTGGCCAATGGTCACTACACCATACAACCTGCTGGCGGCCTAACGCCTTCAAATTCGGACTCTAACAGAAAACGATCAAGTCCTCACATTATTTACAAAAGCAGACCGATCACCAATAGCGATCACATCCATACCTCCGTAAGCCCACTGCTGTACAAAACCGTACCTCGTTCCGGCCGGAGGAAGAGGGAGCTGGATCTGAGCGAGTTTGCCTCCAATGCCTTCGACTACCATGTGGAGCTCCTGATTGTGGCCGACTTTTCCATGCGGCAGTTCCATGGGAGGGATCTGGATGAATACATCTTGACGCTGATGTCGATCGTCAGCATGATTTACCGCGACGCTAGGTACGTACCGTGGAAAGAAAAAACCCTTGATGTGGTGAGTAGGAAGGATAATTAGTGCTGTACTCCTACAGTAAATAAAGTACTCACTAGCCATTCCACCGGGTTGCCCGGTCAGCCTGGAACAGAAGATCGCAGCGAGTGGGACTTGACTGTAGAGCCATTTCCGACGAGGATTACATCAAAGGGATGAAGATGCAGCAGAGCAAGAGTAACACTGACAAATCCGGACAAAATCCGGGAAAAATCGAAGACTACAAAATTTTGAAAATCGAAAAAAACAGCACAAAGCGCTTAATTTCGGCTCCCTGGGGCCCTGGGGTGTTGCTGAAACTGGGTACCCTAGAAAATTTAAAGGGAAGTCGTCAAGTCGGCGCTAATTTTCTTCTGATAAGGTTAACAAGTAGTAAGGTAGAAAAGCTCTTATATCTTCCGGACAAATTAACCGCTGTCTGATTTGCTTGCAGTATTGGGAACTCCATCACCATTTCCATTACAAAGCTTGTTGTTCTGG
Source organism: Ramazzottius varieornatus (assembly GCA_001949185.1). Lineage (NCBI taxonomy): Eukaryota > Metazoa > Tardigrada > Eutardigrada > Parachela > Ramazzottiidae > Ramazzottius > Ramazzottius varieornatus. The sequence goes on along the minus strand of BDGG01000002.1, from coordinate 6,760,635 downwards.
AGTCGGAATCCGAAGGACCACGCGTCAGCTGGAGCGCACAAGACACCTTAGAAAGCTTTTGCAAATGGCAGTCCACGTACAACACTGGGGAAGATTCTCATCCTTATCATCACGATGCCGCCCTGCTGCTTACTCGACAAGATCTGTGTCGCATCAAGAACAAGTGCGATACCCTTGGCCTTGCGGAAATCGGCACAATGTGCAACTCTCAGAAATCCTGCGCGATCGTCGAAGACAGCGGACTCAGTTCGGCCTTCACCATCGCTCACGAACTCGGTCACTTGTTCAACATTCCTCACGATGACGATCGAGTATGTAGGAACCATTTACCGACCACGTTCTCCCCTTTCACCAGGTAAAGTAGTGGCCGAAAAAAATTCTTTTAAACCGACAGTACAAACGTACAATCAAGCCTTGGTTTGCCTGAGGCAAGGACGCTAAGTCGGACTCCCCGTTGCTTGGTGAAGTCGGGGTGGCCGACTTAGCGCGTTTGGCCCATTTCAGATTTACCGCACTACTGTATTCTAATTAGAACTGATTCAACTGATCTTCTCCTCAGCGTTATGGCACCTCGTTTGGATCACAACACTAATCCGTGGAGCTGGAGTCCTTGTAGTGCCAAGAAATTGACCGACTTCTTGGAATCGGGAGAAGCAAGCTGCTTGCTCGACGAACCTGGCGCCAATTCCAACAACATCCCCACGGTTCCTGGTCGAGCTTACCTGACTCAAGGCGGTCAGGACTACTCCGGACTGTCGTCGCCCATACACTCTTTCCTCTTTCCCGGAGAAATGTTCGAAGTTGACAAGCAGTGCCAGCTAGTTTTCGGCGAAGGCGCAACCGTCTGTCCTTTCATGCCGGTCTGTAAGCGTCTTTGGTGCACCACGAGCCTGGGGAACCAAACGGGTTGCCGGACACAGCACCTACCTTGGGCGGATGGAACATTCTGTGCGAATAACATGTGGTGTAGACGAGGGGAATGTGTCAAGAAAGATCTTCGCGAACCTCTGAAGCCCATTGACGGCGGCTGGAATGACTGGAGCTCACCCGGGAAATGCTCGAGAACGTGCGGAGGAGGAGTGAAGGAACAAGTGCGGGAATGTAATAGGCCAAAGTGAGTACTGTGCATTCCGCATCACAGAAGGGTCTACCGCTGGTACAAGAACTATTAATTGCAGGCCGGAGAACGGAGGCAAGTACTGCATCGGAGAACGGAAACGGTACAAGTCGTGCAACATCAAGGAATGCGAAGCTGGACAAATTGACTTCCGGGAACAGCAGTGCGCGGCCTTCAATGGAAAGACAATGGGCTACAAGGGCGTGGAACCGAGCGTCATTTGGAAGGCAAAGCTTTACGGCCGTAAGCTCACATGAAACTACTGGTATCGTCGATACTGCGTCACCAGATTTACCGCTTGTTATGGTAGAGACGAATCGCCAAAAGTGCAAGCTGTACTGCAAAGTGGACGGCACCAGTAAGTTCTTCTTGCTGAAGGAGAAGGTTATCGACGGAACATCCTGCGGTCCTGATCCTTCGGATATCTGTGTCAACGGCGTTTGTAAGGTACGCGATAAGAATCATTTGATGACGAACCTTATCTTGGATGAGGTCGTCAATTTGAGATTGAATACAAAAACTGTGGTGACGGTGTGTGTAATTTTGGATGCAGAAAGCTGGTTGCGACGGGAAACTGGATTCGCTGATGAGTCGCGATACGTGCAATGTCTGCGGAGGCGACAACTCTACCTGCCGGACGGTTGCCGGAACTTACAACGAGAGAAATTACGGTATGAATTAATTTCAGATTTATTGCGAAAACTGACTTGTAAATTTATGTGCTTTCTATCGCTATCAAAGAAGGATTTATTAAGTTAACGGTGGAATCAAACTTTTAGTGGCAGACTCTGGTTGCGACATAGGTTGGAAGGTTACTTCTGATTGCATTTCTAGGGTACAATTTTGTCACCACAATTCCGATGGGCGCATCGAATATCGATATTCGCCAACATGCCTATGAAGGAATGAAGGATGACTACAATTATCTCGGTGGGTAGCGACACTTCATGCCTACACACGCGCCTGTCGTCGGACGAAACTTTATTAATGATCTTGTTTTCCAGCGCTGACAAATTCCGAAGGCGTCTACCTGTTCAACGGCGATTTCATCGTCTCGATATTCCGCAAAGAAATTCCGGTGAAGAATGCAGTGATTGATTACACCGGTTCAGACACCATTGTAGAGCGCATCAACAGCACCCATGCCATTGGAGAAGCCCTCTCTCTTTACGTATGTGTCGTAATTTTATACTTCATTGACGGTTCATCATCTCTTGTTATCCACCTGGTCTTATCTAACGACCTCTAGCCAGAACCTCAAAGGCAGCGCGCAAGAGTAACTTATAGTTATGAAGACACAGACGAGAATTTTAAGCAGCGTTTCTTGGATCTTAATGTAATATGATCGACTCGTTGCTTCTGCTAATGAGACTGGCCATAAATTTCACCAAAATTACCAATGATGTTTTTGTCTCTTTGGACAGGTATTAACGGTCGGAGAGCTGTATCCCCCGGATATTTACTACTCATACATGATCTCAGTTGGCGACGAGTATCGATGGGATTCCGAGATGGGCTCTTGGAATCCCTGCAGCAAAGAATGTAGAGGTGAACGCACACCTGCCCCCATAGTGTAACATTGCAAGGGAAAACAGAAAAAAATTGCATATGGTGTTTACAGGAACGCAGTACAAGGGTTTTGTCTGTGTGCGGAAGATGGACCGCCACCCAGTTCCTACTGGCAACTGCATGGGGCAGGAGAAGCCTGCCGAGCAGAGCCGACCATGTAACGAACTCTGTACACTTCGATGGGACGTGGTCGAGGACCCTGAGTCACAGTGTGATGCTGCATGCAACGAAGTAGGGAAAATTCGTCGAAGGATTCGCTGTCTTCGGGAGGACGAGCCGGAAAGACAGCGACATGGCGAAACTCACCTGTGGTACCAGGACAACCTTTCCTCGCAGGACCAGCGCAGTTCCATGCCGAGAGTTCAGGAAGTGGATTTGGAAAAGTGCAACGAACTGGCAGAACCCAAACCGGCGGATGAAATACCTTGCACAGGTAGTTGCAGGGTCGTAGGATGGCGGTATACGGCATGGTCAGAATGTAGTCGACCTTGTGGTGGAGGGTACCAAAGCCGGTCGTCTATCTGTGTGGACCTGACTACAAGCCAGTCCGTCCCGCCATACAACTGTTCCTTCCATCAAACTCCCGAACCTGTCCAGCGGAACTGTAACCCACAACCGTGTGCTGCTGATTGGACGGGTAACTATTAATGGAGGGTTTCGCTTGGCAAGCCAACTCGACCGAATCGTTTTCCTGAGTGGCGCACGTCTTCGTCATTGGGCATAAAGCGTGCGCCAGTTGGGAGAACAATCTTGTCGGGTCTGTTTGCCTAGGTGACGTCTGCCTTTTCGCCTGAATGTTTTACTTTGTTACAGTGGGAGCTTGGAGTACGTGTTCGATGACGTGTGGTCCAGGTGTGATGCGCAGAGCTGTCAAGTGTCTGCTCCGTTCTGAAGGGACCGAGACCGAAGACTCGTTCTGCGATCCATTAAAGAAACCAGCGGTTGCTGTTCGGTGCCCGGATGTCCCGTGTCCACCGCCACCTATCTCGCGGCCGCCACCGGTTCCTCGTCCGCCTGTGATGGTCCATGCACTACCAAAAGCTCAGCCGGGAGGACTGGAAGTTGAATGGGCAACTGGGCCCTGGACAGCTTGCTCAAAGACGTGTGGTGTTGGCGAGAAGTACAGATCAGTGGGCTGCAGAGGGATCAACAGCGGCGAGTATTTGGCACATGTGGCTTGTGTGGATCTTCCGAAACCTCATGAACGCGAAAAGTGCGCCCAAGCTGAGTGCGGCGCGTGGCAGTTTGGCGAATGGGGATCGTGTAAGACATTCCCCACACGATCTTTTTCCCGAAATATAATTAATTTCACACTAACAAGTGAGAGGGTGCGAATAAAAGATATCAATATATGACAGGAGAAAAGAATGAATAAGAACAATATTGAATTTGAGTTTTATCCAGAACTTGTTGGATCTAAATCTTATTTGGCAGGCACGGCAACATGCGATGACGGGCTTGGTGGTTCCATGCAACGAAGATACGTTGCCTGCGTCGTGAATCACAAAGTGATCAAGGATGAAAGCGAGTGCGACAAGAACACCAGACCAATGGAACATCAAAGGTGTTCCGACCTGCCAACCTGCGAAACACAGAGCATGATGCGCGTAGTGGACAACGGTCTCGACGAAAGTGGTCAAGGGCATTCCCTCACGGAAGTCAAGTACGAGAACTACTACAACTACAAGAGAAATGCTGACAAAGTCACAAAGCCTCCTGCCACGGATGTGCGAACCACCACTGTGCACTCCTCCACGGCCCCGAGACGTGGAGTGTGGATAACGGGAGGATGGGGACGCTGTTCGAAGTCTTGTAACGGAGGGCAGAAGCTGCGTCTGGTTGTCTGCCAAGCACCTGAAAGTTCCATGAGAGAGTCCGAAGGGTGTGATGCATCCAGTCGGCCTGCGAACATCACGAGATGTAATGAGCAAGCTTGTCCGGAATGGATCGTCGGAAGGTGGTCAGAGGTAGGTCCTCAACGTAATACTCTGAAGCAAATGAAAGTAGTACACTATCCCATCTCTGAATTTGAAATGCGGACATCAAATTTTCAGTTTAGCAATTTAATAGTGGCACTTCGAGGTGGTATCTTGGGATGATTGTTTCATTAAAAACAAAGCTTCTGATGGTTTCAGTGGAATTAATTTCCGTATTTGGGAGCCCGGCAAATAAACTTGACCAGATCGTTATTTTTTCCAAGTGGCGCACTCTCTCGGCTATTAACACTGAGAACGTACACCATTTGGCAAAACAATCTTGTCAGCTATGTGTGTTGTGACGTAGTGTGTGACAACCTTCTTTACATCCTATGATAGATCTGCTTATGTGAAAAGTTGCTTTTACTTTCAGTGCGATAAAACGTCTGCGGGATGTAGGCAACGCCGGATCGTCCAGTGCATAGACAGCCGAGGATCTCACATGTCCAACTACCACTGTCGAGCCATTTCGAGGCCCGAAAACTCCCAGGCTTGCTCTGACGAACGTTGCTTAGACGACTCCCCGTCCGTACCCCTGGACTCACCAAGCAATCCTTCTCTGACCGACTGGACCAATCGCCGACCTCAACTGGGAAAATGGCTGGCTGGATCGTGGTCGCCGGTAAAGAGAACAACTCGTAGAGCGCGCAGTAGACTTGCTGGTCGTAACCTTTTAGGCACTGGGTTTTCCGACAGCAAACTCTCACGTCGTCCCACTGAAACAGAAAAACGTAGGCGGCGACGGAGGGAAAATAGTGACTCATGAACTGCATTTACTCACTGAAATGCATCTGTGATTTTCTCACTGCCTCCAACTATCTCAGCAGGTGCCTTTTTGTCGTACTTCTTCTTCTGAACCATTTTGTAACTGTCGAAACGAAACATTTGTGCGTTAATACTCAACCCCAGATATGTACAAAAGTCATACACAAGATAGGCCAGAAGCTCTGTCTAAAGACATGATCAGGTTTTCGCCAACATGGCTCAAATCGTTGACTGGGAGCATCGGTGCCATATCGATGCTCCCACTTGATGCAGAAGTGGAGCTGCCACTCACAATTACCCACAAAGCACCTAAATTGATCGCTTGTTGTTTCACGGGGTCCGCCCATCTGTTAACTCTGTTACACACGGACTGCTCTAACACATAGCTCGCGGTTCGGTGCAAACGTTTGGCTCGTGTTTGGGTACTTGGGTACTCCGCACGTGTGCCAAACAGCGAACCCAGACAACGCTGGCCAGTTAGCTCACTGCGCTCTTCAATGTCTTTGCTTATCGACCAATGAAACGATACATCATGATGGGGTTTTCTTTTACAGTGCACAAGTCCTGGTTCGTGCGGAACGGGGCTGAAGGAGCGCCAGGTTCTCTGTGTCAACCCATTGGACGAGCACAAGGAAGTCAATTCAACGTTCTGTCTGGAAGAAGACAAACCGGTATCTGTCGAACAATGCCGGATGGAAGTCTGCCCAAAGTGGCGCGTGATGCCTTGGTCTGAGGTTCGATGATACTGTATCTCCAAATCAAATGCTCTTTTTTTTCACTAAAACTGAGCATATTAATTCTGTGATGTAAACATTAACGCAATTGCCACTTTTACCTTTTGAAAATATTTCTTGCAAACTAATTGATAAGAAAATTACGCAGAGACTCGTTTGAACTTTTCAGTGTTCCACGAGCTGCGGAGTTGGTTACCGAAGCCGAGAGATTGTTTGTGCTCAAGGAGGACTAAACCAGCTGTTCCAAGCAACGATGACACGGGTCGACGACAGTCTTTGTCGAGGACACAAGCCTAAAGAACGGCGGTCTTGCGAGGTTTACTCCTGCCCTGGTCTGTCGGCACCTGTTCGATGGTCGATCTCCAAGTGGTCAGTCTGTTCTACCAGCTGTGATACCAGGAAGCAGTCGCGGACGGTGGACTGCGTCCTTGTACTAAACAGAACGTCGGTACCCCCCATGCGGTGCCGACTGGCATTGGGTGCCCGGATAAAGCAGCCTGCTGCGTCCAAGATCTGCCGAACAGGAAAAGCCTGCGCCTTCCGATGGATAGCCGGCGATTGGTCGGACTGTACGTTCTCTTGAAGCCCATTTTATTCCACTGACCTAATCGGACACTTCGACAGGTTCGCGAACATGTGATTTGGGACAGCGGTGGCGGCGAGTTAACTGTCATAAGGTGGATGAGTTCGGGCAGACGATATGGCATCCGGTAGAGTCTCCCTACAGGCAAGTATATTGTACTTGGCGATGGATAAGACGATATAAGTATAGTCTGATCGCTAATGTTTTCCCAGATGTGATACTCGAACCAGACCGAAGGAGCGTACGTCGTGCACATACGGAAAGTGCTCTTCCTATGCTTGGAAGGTTGACAAATGGTCTCCGGTAAGTTTCAATATCGTCCTAGGGCAACTTTTTTCCGAGTGCTCGATCAGAACAAGTGAGACATGGGCAGATGGATCGATCCAGATCGTTTTCCAAAGTGGCGATCTGGTTCAGCTCATTTTTCTACATCCCAAGTGACGTTGGTGCGATCTAGATAACTCACTATGCGCTTTGGCAGTGCTCAAAGACCTGCGGCGGTGGAATCTCATCACGCGATGTTCACTGCGTCCACGCCAAAGAGCAACTTCAACTTGCTCCGTCCTTCTGTAAACAGTCTCTGAAACCTCCAAACACCAAACCATGTGGCCGCGAACGGTGCGTTACGTAGAACGGTGCCTTGCCGGATGGGAGACCTCGGTATGCCCAAGTAAGGTGATGAATACTCACTGAAGGTCCAAAACCCTTGCCCTAAGTCTACTGTAAGTTCTCATGGAAGAAGAAACAAAACGAGAGCAGTTCCCCCATCCCGGTCGAAGAACGTCTTCCAAGAAAGTTTTTATACCAAAGTCCAGTTGTATCGCTCTCTGAAAAACGCATTTGGTTGTGTCCCAGTTCTCCAAACTGCGACAACCGGAAAACAGAGTATTCGAATCCTTCACTGCCTTCTCAACCGCTGATGAAAGCGTGTTCCTTAGTTGTACTCTTGACAAACATCGGTGTCCCTAATGCTGTCTCTCCTTTCAGTGCATTTCATTTCTTAACTATTTTATCATTAGGTGTTTTAATTTTCTTGTTATTGTTGCCGTAAATATGCCGGCATCGTTCCTTTCACAAAATTTTCTTATAGAATTCACCCAAAGCACCTCGCCCGTTCCATCCGACTGCACATTACAGCTCGCGTTGTTCTGCGTCAATATTGGTCGTAAATTCGTGTATCTTACAATGGCCAGTCCAACACTGCTATGGAAAAAATTCATGGGGTTATTGTTCCATGTTTGCAAATGCAAGCATACCAATGACTTCCATGATGGTCAAACAATAGCCGACAATATCACAGTGCGCTGCTAGAGTAAGCAAACGACGTGCTACATAGTACCATCGACCGACTTCCGCTCCAAATGAGTATACGATACCCTTCAGCCAAAAGAGCAACCAGCCAAAAGAGCAACCAGCCGGAAAAGCGTAACGCTTTCAGTCGCGTCGCACAGGGAACTGCAGTCCCTCGAACACATTTACTATTATCTCGTAGTCCAGAGTTCCAAGTTCCTTTCGACCATCTGGTTTTGGAGCTCATTGATTGTTCCTCTACTCCACTATGGGGAACTCGTCTAGCTCAATTTCACCTTATACGGTACACGTGAAAACTGGGGATCGGAAAGGAGCCGGCACCGATGCCACGTAAGTCCTTCCGTTTGCCGTTTCTTCCGGTGGTTGAGAATTTCCACTTTCTGTGTTTTGATACCATGACCTATTTTTCTTCTAGAGTGAAAATCAGGCTGATAAGTAAAGAAGGTCAGGTCTCGAATGAGCTCAAGCTCTCCCGTTTCTGGAAGAATGACCACGAACGCGGTCAGATCGACAGTTTTCCAATGGGTCTGTCCGAGCTATCCTTCGACTTCAGCGATATTGATAAGCTGGAGCTCTGGAGGGACTCTTTCGGACTTGGAGACAACTGGTGGGTGCCTTTTCCAGCTTCTGTCAAATACCAATACCAGGTAACACGTGTCTATTCCTTATAGGTACTTGGACCTCATAACCATTGAAAACAATAAGACCAAGCAAATGTTCCATTTTCCGGCGCAGCGGTAAGAGATCCACCAAAGACATAATTCATAATCAAACCGAGAAAATCACTTCTTTAATACAGTACTGTAAATATTCGCTGCATCCGCGTGGTACGACAATGTACACGTGAAGTACAGTCCGGTTCGGTTTCGCAGAATGGGCAATCCCCTATGGGGGTGCATCGTCATATACGTGCACACGTACGGACTGCGCGGAAGCAGTAAATATTTACCTACTTCGTAGCTGGATCAAAGCGGACACCCGATATGTATTCCGCCACTACGACACATCCCTTCCACAATACGATGACTGTCCCGAACAGCGGAACGAAGAGCTACTCTCGAAGAAACGACTTTACGAGTATGCCGTGAACTTTTCTGGAGCACCGGCACAAGTGAAAAAGCTACCGGAAGATGAATCCTTTTCGGACTCATACAAAGTATGTTCTCTTCGACCCCCGAAATGTTGGTTTCTCTTCTGCAACAATTTTGTCTTTCTGTTTAGTGGGATATTGTCGTCAATAAAATGAATCTGCTAAAGGAAAGTAGGGTACTGTCTGCCGTTAGCGGAGTTCGAGAATATTTCGAATCTTTCGGGGACCTGAAGAAACTGTACAGGCAGACGAGCACCATGGGCGTGCCCATCAGTATGAGGAACTGGACCAATGATCTCTGGTTTGCGATACAGCGTCTGCAAGGCTGTAACCCGGTTCTTCTGGCACTGGCAACCAGGATCCCGCCGAAGTACTCATCGAGCCTCTTCATATGTGTGACGCTAATCTTTCAGCTTGCAATGGTTTTATTTATTTCAGCTTGAACGTTGATCCCGATGTGGTCAAGGAGCTTCTTGGCGGGCTGAGTCTCGATAGCGCGGTGAAAGCCCAAAGGATATTCATAGTGGACTTGAAGATACTCGGTAACCTGCCTTGCCCCGAAGGACGGAAAGTAAGCAAGGTTTCAAATCATCGATGTTCCGTACACGCTCAGATTGTAGAGGTTGCGCCAACAAATTGATTTTATAGGTGTGTTCGCCCATAGCGCTATTTTACCTGGACGAAAAGAGACAAGACTTACTTCCTCTCTGCATCCAACTGTTCCAGATACCAAGCGGTGATAACCCGGTACGGCACTCCTTCGCAGTTTTTAGCAATACTCCAGTCTAATTCTTGTGAAAACCACAGGTGTTCTACCCAACGGACCCACCTTATGCGTAAGTACTTTTTCTTCAGAAGCTGTTAGTCGGATACTGGAGTTGGTCATTGTGTTATCAAGAATCTGTTCGCTACTTCCAGGTGGCTCTTGGCAAAAATGTGGTACAATAATGCCGACGCAGCATATCACCAGTCGTGTACACATCTTGGTAAATTAAAGTTACAAAGTTGCCTGTCATTCTCGGAAACTATACCCATCTGCATCAAGAATTGACTTTATATGTATTCAACAGGTTTCACGCACTTGATGATGGAAGGCATTGCCGTGTGCACTCATCGGAACCTATCCCCCTCACATCCACTCTTCAAACTTCTCGCTCCACATTTTCTTTTCTTGTTAGCCATCAATACGTAAGCGCTACTTTCACTTCCGGGTTGTCTGATTGTCAAGAAAGTACCGATGCCTATAGAGGTAATCTCGTTTGGCCTTTCAGCCGGGGACTCCAGAAGCTGATAAACCCTGGAGGATGGGTGGACAAAACGACAACCATGGGCTGCAATGGGATGTTCGAGATCGTGAAACGAGGGTACGTTGTTTCATAGCTGAATCGTCACTTTTTGACTCGCCTCCCTTGGTACTGAGACTGTATCTTACATTAGTGCTTTGCAGAGTGAAAGCCTGGAGACTAGATGTTCACGCTGTACCAGCTGTAGAAATCGCGCGAAGAGGGGTGAGAATCCCTCGCTTTCTTCTTTTAAAATTGTATTTCGTTTTTAACCAAAATTTGAACTTTCGAGGTTCATCTCTATACCGATGACCTTCTTGTTTGTTGTTTGTAGGTGCTGGATAAAACTGTTTTGCCGTACTATCCTTATCGGGATGACGCTGTAGCAGTCTATGAGGCGATCGAGAAATATGTAAAATCGATGGTCGAGCATTTTTACGGTTTGTACCTGCTCGGATTGGCTAAGCTTTTCACCAATTACCAAACTGTATCAGTTTCAATTACGAAACCGTACCAGTTTCTATCAGGATGTATGGCTGTGATATTTATTGTTTGCAGATTCTCCTGAAAAGGTTGAGGAGGACGGCGAACTTCAAAGCTGGGCTGCTGAGCTCGTGAAATCGAAGAAACGAGGAGGCTGTGGCATAAGGGTACGAAATGCCTAGAGCTTACCTGGCACCCGGAACGTAAGCAGAAGAGATCTGTCAATTTAGGGTGTTCCCGGTAACGGAAAGTTCACAGACGTGGAACAAATTATCGTTACGATGACTGCTATAATCAGCACATGTAGCCTGGGTCACGCCGCTGCGAACTTCAACCAGTACGACGAGTAAGTGAGCCAGTGTGAGAAGTTTTGGCATCTGACTGGCCGATAATTTTGCTTCTAACAGATATGGGTTTCCGCCGAACTATCCTGGGATCCTTTGTGGACAAGTTCCAACGCAGAAAGTACTTTTCAAATGACTTCACCACTGTCATACATGCATATCCCGCCCAAGTCGTCGCTCTGTTTATTGTTGTAGGTTGGGTTCACGGAGAAAAACATCTTCGACCAGTTACCCTCAAGAAGCGTGACGTTGGACACCATGGTAGTGACACGGTTACTCAGCTCTAGGGGAACCCAGGCGCTGGGAGACTTCGAAGTGCAGTACCTTTACGATCCAGTTAGTGTCTCCGCTGCAAAACAGCTCCGTCAGGATCTTCGAAGTATATCGGAGGCCATCCGGAAAAGAAACCAATCTCCACACACCAAGTTCCCTTATCCATGGCTGGATCCCGACGGCATCCCGAACTCCATTAGCATATAGAAACTGTTATATGCAGGGTTCCTGGTGTTTGGTATCTCTAGAATATGGGCATATTTTACTCACTGCGCTCCGCCCAGGACTGTCATAGCGTATTTGTATTTTGTATTTGTATTTGTATTTATTCCAAGAGCAGACAACCTCTAAAGATGACTTCAACGTTTGGTCGTGCGTGCTTTTTTGCATCTGCTGAGTTTGACAGGAAAGAAGAAGAAACAGAAAGATCAGGGTATTTAGCGACGTAGTACTGGCCGAGGTGGACCCATGTCACATTTCTGTGACTGCCACCACGGGCCTGTGTTTGCTTACAGGTCTTCATGGTGAGCGGCGGGACAACTTACGTTCGGTCTTTGCGATACTGCCCACTTGCTCACCCAGGTTTGACTGGGCTTATTGTTGTATACCAAGATGACGAGGTAACAAACCGCCAGGACCTGACGCGTGTCAGTGCGTTTTACCCAGTACTAGATCATCCCCGTTGTTCTAATAATCTAATCGAAAGACAAGAAGGGGAGAAAAAGAAGAAGAGGGGGGAAAAAGAACACGAAAGACGAGATTAAGTTCGAAGGCAAGACTAAAGGCACCAGAAAAGTGGTATAAGTTTAAACAGTCCCATACAGGTTTGGGAAGACGGAGATCCAGGTTCATCAGTCGAGTGGCGAACATTCTTTTCCCGATGGCAGTGGCGAAGCTCGCGTCGATGTCAGTCCACTTGCTTCCGAGTCGGTGTTCTCGCGTAGCTTCTCTTCGGGGAACCAGTTCAGCCATGTAGGCCGGAACGGTGTGGTGTTTCTCAGGCTTCCGTAACCTAAAGAGCCACTGCGCATCCAACCGCGCCCATAACTGTCGTACTTTCTCAATGCCCCAATCGGTAAAAAGTTCACTCGTCGACTTACCGGTGGAGTAGTCGGACAGAGCTCTGATAGCATTTCTCTGCGCTTCTTTCACCAGCTGAGGTGCTGGTCGATCTGAACGCCCAGGTACCGGACACACTCTTCTCGTTGGAGTTCGTGATCGCCGAGCTTGACTTTGTCGGTGGAGGACTCGACGTGCTTCTTTCTGTGCGATGTGGTCAGGACCATGTAGACGCACTTTTCCCTGTTGAGTGCAAGGCTCGACTGGTCCACCCACTCGACCAGGCGGGCCAGTATGGTGTTCAGTCTCGATGTGGCTTCTGCGACGGTCTTTCCGGTACTGCTTACCATTGCATCGTCAGCAAAGGCTTCCGCCTCTCCTTCTGCCACGGACTCCAGGTACTTCAGCATACCATCCAGAAAGATGGTGAATAGCAAGGGACCCAGCCAGGTTCCCTGTGGTACTCCGGACTTGATGGTTCTTTGATCAGATGTCCGGCCATTCAGTCCTACGCACTGGCTGCGGTCTTTCAGGTAGGAGAAGACTGAAGCGCTGTTCCGCAGACTCCCACTTTGTTGAGGGCTGTCAGGAGTTTCTTGTGGCTGACGCTGCCGAAGGCTTCCCGGAAATCGAGGAAGGCCGCCGCCACGTACTTCTCTTGGGCGATTGCTTTCTTCCAACTACCTGTCGCCTTCAGGAGCAGCGTTTTGCAGGAATGACCGTCTCGGAAGCCAGATTGTCTGGGGGAGAGTAAGTGCATCCGGTGAGACGTTTTCCTTTCCGGGTATGTGCTTTGCCTGAATGTGAAAATCACCAAATAGTTTCGATAGCTTAGCGCGCTATGGAGCAAACATAAAAGGGAGACCAGAACGGGTTTGACTGGATTGGGTGAGGACCGAGGAGGGTCATGGTCTACTGGACTTCCGGATACGGCGTAATATGACATGACAACGTGACATGAGAGTTTCAAGTTGACAGATTGATTCTTGAACGTGTCAATAAAGTACCACAGATCTGTCATTTATGTTCAATTTCTCGTCAGTTCTTTTCTTCCAAAGATCTTCGTGCACTTGATCTATTTGGGTACCCATCCCCAGCTATGGGAAGCCGCAAAGGAGCTCTTCGAAAAATTGTGTTGTAGAAAACGACATTAGCTTGAATGATATCATCGCTCCTCTGCTTTTGGACTGAAGCGTTCTTCTGGCTACTTGTCAGCTGCAGGAGTGCCTAATCGACCCCAGCCTTGCCTTCCTTTGTTAAAACTCCATACATCCCAGGTAAGCGTTATGTGGTCTTCCTGCAAACTTCAGATGCAGATAGATCTAGAACCATCTCTATTCCTCGTGCGGGGAATAGAGATGATTATAGACATGGTTATTATGGCTGACCATCTACGAGGCGTGACTCAGTAGATTTATTGTTTTGCGAGCCTTATATGGGGGCGACTTGTTAGGCGTTCCGTATTAAATCCGTAAATCGTTACCACCGGCCCACCGCACTGACCGCAGTACGAAACTTAGTCTTCTGGCTTGTTTTCTCCAGGGGTTGGAATATTCAGAAGCTTCCGGACGATACAAAACGGATGTCCCTCTGCTTGGACGTCAGACATGCTGAACTATCTCGAATGACGTACGTGCCGCTCCAAAGCATGGCTCTTGAGAACCGGTTTGTTGTTTTCATAATGTCGTTAAGTTCACACTCGCAGTTGCGTTGACCACTGTCGGCAGTCGCATCGGAACGTTCTCTAGTTCACGAGGAAATATAACTGTCGACTGCTACAAGTTGGTCGAAGTGCTCCTGGTGCTTGACAGTGTGTCCGTCTGATGCTGGATTATCATTTTGAGTTAGCTTATCCTAACATCTTGCGCGGTTATTTCAGTGATACTTCGGAATCCGTGAGAGTATTCGAAAGCCTGCTTTTACTTGCAGGCTCTGGAAACGTTCGTGAACGCCCGGAATGTGGAAACTTGCGACGCGGTGAATGATTACATGTCGGAATAAATCGCCTTAAAATGGTAAGACTATATTGCTCTATATGTAACTCGGTGCTTACATTTTCCGCTTCATTGCAGCTTGAAAAAATCGAAATCTCTCATGTCTTGTTCTCTTTTGCAATGCACGTTGCAGAAATCATGTCGGTTGTGTGCAAGAATGCAGGGAAAACTGATAGCGCGACTTTACGAGCTTTTCTCTTCTCTGATGCCATCAGTTCTTACGAGTCGCGACCAGTATACGCTCTTTGCATGGAAAGTAGATTGGCTCTTGTTACGCCATGAAAGTGCCACGATATGCGCGGTCACGATGAGCACTTTGGGTTCTGCCGTGAGGCTAAAGATGGTACTGCCAGCTTTGGTGCATGTTTGACCGAGCAACTCTTGACATTGCTGTCAACCTACCCCCATTGAGCTAACCGGACATTCACAGTGCGCATAATTCGACAACGCTCCTCGTGCATGCCTACTTCAGCCGCGCATGTTGGCCAGCGTTGAGTTTTTCAAGTGTTGTCCCCTATTGAGATAATCCTACAATCGAACGTACGCTCTTAATTAATATTCTTTGGGCGGATATGTTTTGGTAACTCTTTTGGCCTTTTGGTGCATGCAAAGGATCCGCCAGTGAACATTCGGCAAACAAACTTTGCAATATCGTTTCCCGAAGCGGCGCAAGTAGACAGTATTATCATCTGAGAGCATGCGCCACTGTGCAGAACAATCTTGTCGAGTTAGGCTGCCTTGGTCATATTTCCGTTCCGTCGTTTCGACTAAAGATTTTGCTCCGGACTTTGTTATCAGTTTCGAATCGACCACTCGATCTTTTATGCTTGTGATACTGACTGACTGATTGTTGTCGTTGAACTTTTCAGGTGGAAGAACCGCGCATCGAATACGAACAAGGACTCAATCATCTTTCGGTGGATGATTTGGGTCGGCTTTCCGTACGGCAAGCTCATCAGCTCAAGATGCAGAAACAAAGTCTGTTGTCGAAAGAAGAGCGGTTGAAGGGTCTTATAAGCCAGTTTCACCGGCACGAGCAAAAACTGGACAATCTCAAACATGTTCGCGCCACCTTACAGTCGCAGGAAGCTCGTCTTCGTGATCTCAGACAGTTGAAACAACAAGTGGACCAGCGCACCACAGTAAAAAATCAACTCGGTAAGTCTACAGCTTACACTTGGCAGAGTGTGAATTGTATCGTTTACGGTATGCAAGGAATTTGCAGAGTAAAGAATGTTGTTACTCTGTGGTTTACAGGCGAAGAGCTGGAAAAGATAAAGGCCTTGTTTGCTAGTCGTGAAAAGGAACTTGCCGAAGCGGTGGCCAAAGTAAGTGTTTACTGGTCTTTGTTCGATGAAACGCGGCAGTTCCAGAAAGAACAGAGGATGAAAGTAACTGATTTATAACTCTGAATTCAAAAGTAAATTCAAGGATCAATGGCAAAAGTGGTAGCGGGAATAGTTGAAAGGCTGGTAAACAATGTACGCTTCTTTCCCTACCTGCATACACTTGTGATAGCATCAGCGCACCACGTAGAGTATGCAAGTTTGTGAAGTGCGGCGGTTTTTGATGGCGGGTTTTTAGTTTGCGGGTGAATTGGGAAATAAAATTTAGGGTTTGATTTTCGATAGAATGCATCCTGAAATCTTGATACTGGCTCAGTGTCTGATGTTTTACTTTGAAGGTGGATATTCTGACAGCTCAGTTGGACCGAACACGAAACGCTCAACAGCAGCATCAGGGCACTTTGTCTGGCTCCAATTTGATTACCAGTGACAGCCCAAGTGCTGCTTTGATACAAGCGGAGATCGAGCGCCTGAAGCAAGAACATCGATACCGATTGCAACTAGTGCATCAACAAAAGCGCAAGATCGATGAAAAGGATGCCACGCTTTTGCAAAAGACGCTGGAGAGGAATAAGATCAACGAAAAGATTAACGAGATCGCCGAACGAATTAGCAAGAGGAGGGGTCAACCTTCTCAACCAGAGGACAAGACACAAGCTTCTAATAGTAATCATAGCGTGCTGTATTCCGATCCCAAAGAAAACCAGGACGTCTCGACCAGTAGACAAAGTCGTGAATCCACGAAAGGAACCTTGAATGATCAGCACAACAGAAGCCAAAATTCCCAGAAGCAATTTTACCCAGGTACCTATAAAGCTTTCCTAGGAACGAAACACAGAGCAAGCTAAACACTGTGACTATGTGATACTCGGCCGAAGTGTATGCAGGTTCTTGACGAACATTTATTTGCACGTTTTGAACTGAAGTTCAGCACTCCGAAATACTTTCCGGTTTACACTGAACAGTTGCTTATGCTTTAAGATCAGTCAAAGGTCTTGGATGATCCCTACGTTCCACCAGAACAGCGAATACATTCACGAGATAACAGCCAGAGCAAGACCGATTCCAGACCCTCTCAAAAGACTGCGTCTTTCCGGTCCCAACCACCCAGCGACCAGCCAGACAAGAAGCAACCTTCTTTGAACACCGAAATTGCTCGTAAGAGCGGTCGCTCGAACAAAGACAAGGATGACGACAGTTACGGCTCGGAGAAACCACCCCGCTTCGAGCTGGTTCTCCGAGAAGCCAACCTTCCTAACCTGGTGACGGACACACTGACACGGGACAACAACAATTACATGCGGTCCAGTGAAACACCGGACACCTGCTCGTCATCCAGCGATACACCGTCCAGTCTCTCTCAATCCTTACCGATCTCTAACCCGCCGGCGGCGAAGATTAACCGGCACGGCCATGTGCAAGCCATAGCCAACCATCATAGAGCTACGGAAGGTCAGCTAAGTACCGAGGCGGTTCCTAGTAAGCGAAGGGTGAAGTTCGACCCGCAAGCGTTGCTGTTAGATGCTTCATTGGAAGGCGAACTGGAACTCGTCATCAAAACATGCCAACAAGTAAGCAGTACCACGTCTGTACTGTACCACCTGCATACGTGCTCGTAGTTTAAGCTAGTTGTTATCGGTATGCAGGTGGTTGACACCAAGCTTGATATTCATAGTCTTCGATTTTCAGGTTGCAGATCCTTCCGCGTCCAACGATGAAGGTATCACAGCACTTCATAACGCCATTTGCGCCGGACATTTTGCCATCGTGAAGTTCCTGGTGGAGTATGGGTGTGACGTGAATGCACAGGACTCTGATGGATGGTCGCCGTTGCATTGTGCAGGTGAGGTCTCAGGCTGAATTTGATCGGCGAAACCTTAAACGTCGTGAAGGAGCACCGTTTCAAGGCTGGTTTTTCGTCCTATAGCATCCTGCAATAACTTGGCTATGTGCCGCTTCCTGGTCGAACATGGTGCCTGCATCTACTCCACCACCCACAGCGACAAGGAGACAGCTTCTCAGAAGTGCGAAGAGGACGAAGCGGATTTTGAGGGGTGTTCGCAGTATCTTCTGGATACTCTTCACAATTTGGGAAGGATCAACGATGGCGTAGTATTTGCTGCTTACGACTATCAAGGTGAACCACATTCAATTCTTATACTTCGAACTTAGAGGTCTGACAAATTTTTCTTTGCAGCACAAAACGCCGACGAGCTGTCCTTCCAGTGCGGTGAACAGCTGAAGGTCCTTCGTACAAGTGACGACGACGAAACTGAGTGGTACTGGGCGGAAAGGACCCTTTCACCACCGGCTGCCGGGAAGGAAGCAAGAAGTGTACCCCAGGTCGGTTATATTCCGCGGAATCTCCTTGCGCTGTACCAAAGAGTGCAGCGGACACAGCGAGGTAGATAGGCCTCTCTTGTTTCATGCGTTCTCTCTTCCCGGTTGAATTGCACAGTAACCGTAATATACGAAAGGTTCAAATTGTTTTGTGTTGTTTGATGTGATGAGCAGCTGTGGGATCTGGATCTTTTCAATGTGGCAATAATTGTGAATATCCTTGATTTCTGCTGGATGATCAAGTTTTACCGTCTTGAGCTTCCAGCTGCTGTGCCGTTGTGACCCTGAATATCCAAAAGCTGTCTCGAATCTACCACAGATTGCTATTCATATTATTCATTTCGAATAAAATACTGGAGAACAGATAGCCCAGGTAAAGTAGAACTGTATTGCAGACTAGAACAATGCAGACAAGCATGATCAGACTGTCAGAAGCAAGAGGAGGATAAAATTATGCTGAATAAATGATATAGAAAAATCTTTCCACCGCCAGCACCGTCTTATGAACACATCTTCCTCATTGGTGCAAATTAATGGCTATCATGTCCCGATTACTATCAAGTTTTCCATAACAGTACCGCCAAGAAAACCTAGAGCATAGCGCGGATGCTCTGCCTGCTGGAAAATTTCTGAATTCGCGCTGGCTAATTTACCAATCAGTTATTCCAGCTCTACCAAAGTGTTGTACTGCTTGATGTTCCGAGTCAGAATCTCTTTCAGGGGTCCTGTAGCAAAGACAAGGTTGAGACTCAGTATTATTTACCGTTATGACCCCAGACTTTTGAGGAACCTTGCCCATAGCCCATATCTTTTGGCCAACGTACCGAGTAGCCGCTCGAAGCGCTGCCTATCCAGTCTGACGCATTTGAGCACTCCACCTCGGGCTTCTACAGTGGCCGCGCGAGGCTTGTCCAGAATGAGGGAAATTTCACCGAAATACATGCCTGGTCCAAGGTTGCCTACTTCGATAGCAGTCTGGTCCACCGAATCGGGTGGAACTTGCTTGACCACGGCATTACCCTGGAATATAATGTGTTGAGTAATTATTTTGAACTCTGTTGGCGATGTCAGCAAATGAACTCAGCATGGTCGCTCTCTCAAGTGGCGCACGTTTGCATTGTGATTGACTGAAAGTATGCGCCACTTGCCCCCGTCCCATTTATATTCCTTTTTTATCAGAAACGTTTCAGGCTTTCCAGGGATTAGCCCGAGCTTTCACGCACCTCTGTGATGATATAAAAGTCTTCACCACGATCTCCTTGACTTATAACGATTTGTCCATCATCGAAAGAGACAGGCTCGAGTGCATCAGCTATTGTCAGTCGCTCCCACTTATCCAGACTTTCTGCAATCGAACTGAAGGTTATCGCAAGTAGCCTGCGGCTAAGGAAAACGGGAAGCACACTAACCGAGGAGCGGGACTTTGCTGAGAAACTCTTCGTATCGCTTTCGTTTACGTATTGTACTGCCCATCAAAATACGCCGGTAGGTATTTCGGTCTAGCCCGAACAGCCTCACTTTGTCCGACTTGGCGATGATCGTTGCTGCTCTGTTAATCACAAAGGCTGTGACGAAACGAGATTAATATACTACCAGAGTAGATCAACTGACCTCGGTGTTCCGTAGATAAGTGCGAGCTCTCCAAAACTGTAATGAGTACTATTGTCCAATCATATCAACTAACGAATCTCGAAATAAAACAGTATTGCGTACCTGCGTCCTTCGCTGAGCGATCCGACATAGGCATCATTCACTGCAAGAGGAAACGGTGAGTTAGCGCGAAAGTAATAGAGGTGCCTGTAGAGAGGAGTATGGTTTTTTGCCTTTATGGGTATTCAGCGTTTCACGCTGTGAAATACCCTGACCGGATGCAAGGGAGAGCATTACGGGTAATAACCTTAAATCATTCCAGTCTCTCCGTTTGCTGACACCCAGCAGTGCCACACAGGAAGAACAAAATCATGAAGACTTGAACATGTGCGGGGTAAAAGGCTCTGCATTCTGTGGAAAGGCAAAGCACATGCGTAACCTATCGATTTTCTCGCCGGCCGATCTCCTTGCACAAATCCCCGGACAGGAAAGGCTTGACGATAGATTGCTTTGTATGTCAGTCACTGAGCAAACCCTCGGAGCTTTCTGCACAGAACATATGAAGCATCTAGCCAGACAACTCACCTATGATATCAACGTCGCCTGATTCAATGATGTAGAAGTTGTCGCCTTCTTCCCCTTGTCGGATGATGGTTTCATCTCGGCTAAATTCCACTGGGAACATTGCGTCGAAAATATCCCTGCGATGAAAACACATTGGCTAACTAAAAGAACGATTACAGAATTGTGATTAACGGAGCTACCGTTTCTCAGCGTCATCCAAATGTGAGAAAAGGACATTATGATGAATCGCTTTGGAAAGGGACTCTGTAGTCTGCTGATCCTTCGGTACGGCTTCCTGCAGACACAGGTGACAGATGCAACTAAGGAACGATAGTATCAGGAAAACTCGACATCGTACCTGCTTGACGTAGTTGGCCATATCTTCTTCAGTGTAGGTTTCTGACGAAAACGCTCCTCTTCTTCTAGCAGGTCTTTCGTTAGCAGGAGCAGCTTGGTTTCCGACGGGTCCGACTCCGTGTTCGAGAACAGCTGGGGCTTGGTCATGGTGAGCACCGTTAACAATGTCCACTACAGGCTCATCTGTGATCCGTAGCTGTGGAACTGGGTTGTGGCCAGGTGCGTTCTGGTTAGGGCTTCCGTCCGTGGAAGAATTCTGGCTGCTGGGCTGAAACAACAACGAAAAGGGCCATGTAGATACCGTCATGATGGTAGCAACAAACACGTCTCGCTAATTCGCAGCCTATCGTCCACTCTTGCTTGTACTCCTCGTCCTGCAACGCTAGGTAATCTAGAGAAGCTTTGTAGAACAACTTCTGGGGATGAATTCTTCCCAGGATCGACAACAATCCGGAGTGATGTAACGGATCTACGGAAGTTGTTTACTGGATCTGGATGTGCAGCACGATGCATCTGATCATATTCTGATGAGTGATGACTGCATGCTCATGTTAAGTGATAGAGGGCTGTACGTACGTCCTGCACCTCTCTATCGTTGTGACGTCAGCGTTCCTGCATCTGCTGAGCCAGCGAGCAGTCAGAGCGAGTCGACAGCCTACGGCTTTAACCCAGTGCTCCGCAACGAAGTTGAAATCAACTCCATTGACGTATTTGCAAATCAACAACCTCCGCACCAACTTGCGGTTGGTACCGGAAAATAGGTCCGCTAGTCCTACGCATTGCAGCTGGACGATGGTCAGCAAAAGCTATTCGAAAATCCTCAACACAGCCACACGCTGTGGAATCCGTAGCGAGTATCCTTGTAGTGTTCGTTATAATTTAAAATAAATCGGTCTTGCCTGAGCGTCCGTGAGCTGAATGCTCTGTTCGACAGATTGTGGAAGAACCGGAGGCCTAACTAAGCTTCGAAACTCAAGACTGACGTACCCTGAAGCAGTGAAGGCTAGCTTTGTGTCACTTTGTACTGAAGGTAATGACAGCTGGGTGATGACAGTATCCTGTTTCCAGTGTCAACAATACGCCATCGTCGACCTTTCGCGGAATGCGCCACGCGTAATCAAAGTAGGTAAAGTAGCAACTACTGTCTATCTGTGCCGTTTATTACGTTCGTTCGATCCATTATGTGACCTACCTTTTTGAAGATCCCTTTGACATAACGGAATAGTGTTTCTCCGCTGTGGGGCTCTCTTGAGGATCTAGGCGTGTTACCTTCGGAATGATGGGTGCCTGAGTGGATGCTACTGGATAGTGAGGGTACTGATGGAGATGCAACGGCCGAGGAAAGCTGGACCGATTTCGGGCGATCGATGGTCCTGTGATTGCCGGCATCGCCGCTTAATGAGGATATAGTGGTGCTGTGACTTCTGTCTCGTCCATCTGATCTTTTTCTGTCCGAAACAAGGGAAGACTGTGGAAAAGGAGGAAGAGCTGATGCTGTTGCAGCATCTGGTCGCGATGGCGGTATACTGCCACTTTGTGGGCTGAGCAAGTGAGCGTTATCCACAGCGGCACCAGGCAGGGAACCGCGAGGACTCTTAATTCTACTTTGGGACTTGTGATTGTCGGCGGAAGCGAAAGTGCCCTCTGCGGCGCTGTTTTTCCGTGAACCTCCTTGCAGACGCTCCAATTTATTCCCCATTATAGCTTGTCAAACGGAAGAACTCAATTGTTTTTGCAACTCTTCATGATGGGCAAGTCAAGCGTAATGGTGACGCACTAAATCCCGCCAGATTGATAGACGACATTCCAACGTCCCAACAAACATGGTGAATAGCTTGGGTCTCAGTACGGCGAAAGAGATTTCTCAGCGTAATCCTCTGCGCTCCAACATCCTTTGTTTGGCTACAAGCCGGTCTGTAAAGGAAAAAGAATAGTAAAGATTCCAAGGTTCCGGCAGCCTTTCAGTTCAAATAACACTGTAGAAAGGACCATCGAGGCATGAAAGTTTACATTCGCAGGTCATGGTAAAATTTCTCGTGACTTCGTATCTATGAGGAGGCCGGAGATCTTCACACATGGGTTCTTGCACAAAAGGCTAGAGCCCGGAAGTTAAACGCGTGAAATATGATAACTGATGTCAGGGTTTCAATAACGGAAGCAAAACCTTGTAATGCACATGAATATCGAAAACCTTAGAATTCTAGGGTTTGACACGTTATGAAATGCGCAAGTCGAGCGGGGTGGAATGGCCATTTTGCTGCGCGACTGGGACTTCACCAGCAAATAGCTCTCTACATGGATGCCTTCAGGGAGAAATGTTTCTGAATCTGCGTGGATGTGTACATGTAGATTACAGGATCAACTTTATGCCCAATACGTGTCAACCCACATTCAGCTGCCACCATCACAATGCAAGCTCTTTGTTCAGAAAAACGAGTTTAAGCCAAGCGGAAATACAGATCTTACATGATGATCGTAACCGTGCAGGGTCCTCGGTAATGGTCCGTGGAATGTACGGCTTCCAGCGGTTAATTGGTGCGGCCACAGAGCGGTGTTTGTCGACTGGTTATCAAATGCGGAAAGGGTGAAATGATTAATAGATATAAGCCGATCAATATTCCCAGAAATCCGATCCGCGAGAACCTGAAGCTCAGCACATGCTAATTTCGCAGATCCAGTCGATACAGCTATCGCCGTGATATTCCAGAGGAAAATATTACAGGAACGAACAGGCTTTGGAATGGAGAAACCGAATTCCGCAAATTTTATTCGGATGTCGGACGAACTTCCTGGCTTCACAAGTTTCAATACGACGTCGCGTGAGAATGTGTACGGAAGTTAGCTGCGTGGTTGCGGGCTTGATGTTGAGCATGTCAGGCACAAAGAAGAAACGATGAACGCCCTGGTGAAATGCGCAGTGAAGTAAAATGACATGGTGTTTTTAGGAAAACAGCAAAGTGTTATGAAGCGTAGAAAATGACTTGGATCACCGGGATCAAAACAGGGCGCCGCCTTTGAATAGGATGGCACGCGAGGGGCGCAGCACAAGAAGTATATCTAACATTCACAGCTAGCACACACACACACACAGTTTGCGGCATTGGCAAATGACTTCCGCAACTCTGGAGGAGGGGAAAGTAAGCAGGATCTGCTGGGGTGTATATGGGAACGGATATTGAGAGGCGCCAAAGGAGCATCCAAGAGAGCCCTGCACTTTGTTAGATCGCTGTCATCTCTCTGCCCAAATTACTCCAGCTTCAAAGTCCCCAGGTCCCGGCGGTTGAGCTAGGCTATCAATTACAACGCTCAACTTGCCACCGAACCGTCTTGACCAGACGGATCATCCACAGTATAAAAAACATGATTTATTAAGTACATTTACATCCTTCTGGGTCATCGTCCTTGGGCCGTAAACAAGATCCTTGGCAATATACCGAAATTCTTTTCCGCAGTCTATTCTGGAAGGGATCGTTAAGCGAGTACACGGTACAACCATGTCACATGGTACTCAGCGAAATATCTTTCCGGG
This sequence comes from Ramazzottius varieornatus, assembly GCA_001949185.1. NCBI lineage: Eukaryota > Metazoa > Tardigrada > Eutardigrada > Parachela > Ramazzottiidae > Ramazzottius > Ramazzottius varieornatus. Next base: position 6,736,328 of record BDGG01000002.1, on the reverse strand, counting down.
TTCGTCAATCGTGACTTCGTCACTATCACTTTGCTCGGGAATGTTTCAATATGGTATGTGCAGCTACTTGGGATGACATCCTCAGCCAGTCGACGTTAGCTGTGGATACACTGTTGAGAGGGCACTAAGTGTCTTCGACGAAGTTTTCGTTTGTCGCTCAGTATATTATGACATAATGTATCTGTCGCCACATCTCGGCCCTGCCAGATCGCCCCTATTCTATAAGAGGTCGTCGCACAGATTGAAAAATTAATTCCAAGGATTACAGCAGATTGAAGTGACATTTTCAAACGCCGAGACCTGACCTTTCGCTATTCGGCCATCGGGTCTCCCGACTCTCTACTACTGCTTTAACACTCTGCGTCCTCTTTTTCTATACAATCACTCAGTTTTATTCATCTCCCAGTTTTAGCTTTTGGTCTTTTGGGTCTGGGTCTTTTTGTTTGCATGTACCTCGGTCTTCTCACCAAAGCAACACTAATGACCAGCGGTCAGCAAACCCCAACACGCTGAAAATTGTTTCTACGGTTTCGGGTGGTTTTGGTGAAATATGGTGTTTCGTCTCTTCGCGCGAGATACGTGCACGGTGTTCGCTTAGAAAAGAACTGGAGCACTGGGGACAGTCTTATCTATCGAAGCCGAGCCTGGGATAAATTTTGTAGTCATCAGTGCGGTCAGAAGAAAATCAAGACGACCAGTTCTCCCTTTTGAGATTTGGCGTTCATGGCCTGCCAATTATCCGATTTTTGAAATTTCGAACATTGCCTATTGGTTGGACCAGCCTCCGCAACCCAGTACCAGCCAATAAAATTCCTGTATACACAAAGAGGACGGTAGTATTCTGCAAACATGAAAACGATCGTGCTGAAAGCGTTAAAGAAAATGTGCATAGATGGCGCTTCCCTCTCGCAACGTCACGACCGCGTAGTGTTTTCGGGTTGCCGAAGCCCGGACAGCAAACGCACTGTATTGTGCACACCTGAGCAAAGGGGATTATCCCATGGAGCGCCGGTCTTGGATAAGAGAATTTCTTATCGTCAGTCCATCTAACAACATCTTATAAGGACCGGATCATCTTGCTATGAGCTGCTAATGCCCTGCTTATCGCTTTACGGTACAAGTGCCCGAGAAGGACGTAGAACATGAACTCGACTGACAGGAAGTAAGAGGCTGGTCGTTGAGAATGGCAAGAAGAAGCTATCAATGGTACCGTACTTCGCAAAGATCACGTCAATTAACTTGAACAGTACTACACAGTGTAATCGATCACAATCAAAGGAATGCGTCATAAACATAACAAAAGCATCAAGAGTCTTGAGCAAGAGATTTAGGCTTCCGCGGGGGGTGATGGGATCGGCGCTTCCTTTCTTCCAGTATGGCTAGACGCTTTTTGAGTCTTGAGGTGTCTTCCACCAAGGTCTTGGTGAAGGTTTCAATTAGTAAAGTAGTGTTTTGAGCAATATCCTGCAGTGATGCTAATTTCATTAGTAGAGCATCGTCGTCGTCTGCATCATTGTGCTCCACTTCCCGAACAGACTGATCTTTCAGCATCTCCTGACTCTTGGCAATCATCTTTTTCCTGGCTATTGGAAAGCTCTCTAGCACTTCTTTGAAATTGGCACTGGAAAGACTGAAGAGCTCAGCGTAGGAGAAAGAGCGGATGTTGGCTGTACGGCGATTCTGCTGGCTTGTAAAAATACTTAGGAGGCTAATCTCCCCAAAGACGCTTCCCTGTCTGAAAATGGCAATCACTCAACGTCCGACCAAACAGACTTGACACCAAATTAGGAAAATTTGTGCCGTACCCAAGAGTCGCGAAAATCTGGCCTTCGTCCGAGACAACCTGCAAGGTGCCTGTCCGACAAACGTACATCTCCCGACCCACGTCTCCTTTCCGGCAGATTAGGTCTCCGGGACAGAACACTTGTGGTTCCAGGCGCATGATGAGCTCCTACACAAAGCAAAGGCTAAACGATGAAGAGCTAGACTTAATAACCGAGAAGTGGACAACTGATTCGAACCAGATCGTTTTTCCCAAGTGGCGCACGTGTGCATAGTTTTGACCGAAAGTGTGGCTGCTTGGGGAAACAATCCAGTTCAAGTCAGTTGCCGGCGTCCCACTAGTAACTTGGAAACGGTAATAGATACCTCGAGGAACTGGGGCTCGCAGTCGTCAAACAGCTTCACTCTCTAAATATACACATATACATAATTCGACGTCCGGTGGACCCAGGACCATGACGTTCACGCACATTGTTTACAATCTGACGCGCCATACATCCAGGTTCGCGTTCAGGTTGAAGGCTGAATATACAATGAGTACTTGTATTGTAGATCAAACTCACTTGAAAGGTATCCATATGCGCTGCAATCAGCAACACCTTTTGCAAGGGAACCGGCAATATTTGCAGGTCCGCTTCATTGTCGCGGAACTTCTTGCCTTCCCACATGAACGACGCCCATTCGAAAACGCGGTGCTGCATATCCATATCGACATGCCTATATCGCATGTATTTCTTGATCCCGTCCAACTGTAAAAGAGCGGAGTTTCAGAACGTGAAGAAAATTGGGACGTCGGCAAATGACATCACCCAGATCGCTGTTCCAAGTGGCGCACTTTTTCATCGTTACTGGCTGAGTGCGTGCGTCATTTGGGAGAACCATATGCATGAACTCATTTGCCGAACAGTCCGACCACCAGATATTGATTCGGAAATCCTTTTCAGCGACAAACCTGATGGCGGAATCGTTTTTGCTTGACATTAACCGTGGCAAAGATTGACGCGACGATGGCGATGATGGTTCCCACGAGGATATGACCTTGCAGGGTAAGGCAGCCTCGGAAAACCAGCTCGATTACCAGAGATGCCCCTAAAAATATCAAGACGGATGAAATGACCGTAAAACAGCGCAGGAAGACGTCTACTCAGGAAAGGTAATGATGGCAATTACGCACGAGAGTTGTCTCCCTCGTCCGACAAAATCACAGTAGCCCAGTGAAAGCACCGGATGTACAGACTAACGAAATATCCTTCGGTGCTATTTGTTTTGGTGAAATCCGGGATGGTCCAGTTATCACTCCCAAAGCCGATCCACACGTTCATGGCGTAGTAGGCACAACTCTGCGGTTAATAAGGAAATGATTAGAAAATCATCAGGATAATTCCACTTGTTACTTCCTAGACTGAGACTTACTGTGAGGTGGATGAGAACGAGTATGTATAACAACATTCGTCCGAAACGAAAAACAATTGGAAACGTGGAATGACTTATAACGTAGTCGAACCACTCGGGCACCTTTAAAGAAAAAGGACGGTCGCGCCTCGCGAGGTTTCACTGTGAGAAATCTGCAAGATGATGGGGACTTACTCGGTGAACGCGGAAGAGGCGATTTAGGCGGAAAAACATCATGACGCCTTGCGCCGGGTAGATGAGGAAGACTAGGTCGGTAGGCAAGATACTGATCACGTCTAACAGGAACGTCCAGCTCTTTAGATAGAGGTCTCGAGAGTACTTGAGATCCATCTCCGGAAGTCCGAGTCGAGGAGTGCCTGTAAACCATCGAACCTTGGCCATTCAGCCACATGAACTTCTTCACGACCTCCAAAGTGCTCTACGCGTTCCATCCAAAACTCGTCCTACTTACATATTTCTTGGTATAATCGAAAGTTTTGACAGTGTTTTCGTGACACAATCGATTTTCTCTACAGTTAGTTTTCCAGTTTTCAGATAACGTGGAAATCACTTAGTTATTTCTCTTCTCCGAAAGCATGCAACCGTTTCAGCCCTCTTTTGTAACCAACGGAAGCACATCCGGTCTTACGCTCGACTGGTTGGCCGCAACACGGAACTAGTGTTTTTTTTGTATACAGTGAATTCTCCGATCTCGTACGGCTTCCCGTCATTCTCATCCTTGGAGCAAGAAAATTTCAACGGCAAACCATCTCAGCTGACTCAGCTACAATGTACATTTACCAAATTACCAGCGGGAAGCCTGGCAGGGTTTATGGACTATGACATGTGCATCAAAACAGCTTTCAAGAAAATGACGGCATTTTAAACACTGTGCACGTTCTTTGACGAGCAGCCAGGCCGCAATTGCCAGATTGGCATAATCGATCGCCAGTCCGCGGTTATGAACCTGACAAGCAAGCCCCAGCCACTTTGCACTATAGATTTGCATTCCTACGTACAGTATGTCCTTTCTGCATCGTTTTTGATGCCCAGTTCTTTCAGTCAATCATCAGCTCGGCAGTATTACTTGTGAGGAACCAAGTGCTGAGAGAAGACTTGATTCTTGTTACGAAATGTTGCGTGCATGTTGCGAACAGCCGCAAATTCATTCTGTAAACAGCAATCTGTAAACTTCCTGAGCTAATAAACTTACTGATGATAAAGTTGACACCGATATCCATCCAGTACAGCGTATCACAGAGGTAGTCAGGAATGAACCAATATGGGTTCTTTGCTTGATCATAAGCCATTCTGAGCGGAATGGTCACCCAGTTGTACATGACACTGAAGGAGATAATACAGAGCCACGTAAAATAAGGTTTCCCATAAGGGTCCAGATTAGGTAGGCAAGACAACTTGAGCCAGTCTGCCATCTCTCAAAATCAAGAAGCCGGTGCCTGAAACGCTCCTCATCGTGGGTTCTTGTTCCACTGAATTTTCAGGATCAGTAAGGAGCCGTATTTATCGTTACTGACATATATAGACAGCGCTTCTGGTGACGGCATCGCGCAACATGCAAATCGATGCAGTATTGTATCCATAAAGGGTGGGATAGGGGGGAAAAGAGGAGTAGTGCATGCGGTATGTGGGCAGGTAATCAACCGGTGAGCCAGCTTTTACAGACTCATCCCATCTCATCACAAGTCACTGTCGCACGCGCACTCAACGTCCCGCGCCGAGGGATGATGGAGCTTACGCGGGTGCTAAGTAAAGCTCTCTCCCATAGGGTTCTCACTGAAAGAGGCGGGCAAACGTACGGCAACAGTAACGCGTAACGCAGAGGATTGAAAGTGGAGTACTAACGTCAAATGTTCATCTTTACACAGACTATGATTGTACTTACTGTTAATCGAGCGGCGCTGGTAAGTCATGTTAGCGTGCTTCAGCATCTGTTCGACATTACGGCAAGCGAGGGCCTCCCAGCCATGGTTGTTCGAGGTCCCCGTACGGATACGTCAGCTGGAGTGGAATCCATACGCCTATAATTAACGGATTATGTTTGATTATTATCGTGATGATATCGTCGACCGACAGACTTAAAAGACAGGAGACCACACGCATATCGAAAGACGATACTGAAGCGCCAGCCTTATTATAGTCTTTATGGATCGTGCAGTCATTTCGCCCATGCGACAGGAAGAAAGGGGCCGCCTTTGACATGCACTTCCGGCTCCACAGAATTCGTGCTAAACGAACCACATCACTACTTGAAACTATACCCTATCCTCTGTTTCAGACTGTTTAGGACATCAGAACCATGCAAAGACCTACGTGACCAGTACAATGTGCAAAAGGTTGTTGAGGCGGTTCATAACAGCAAGTCTCGACTCTCGACATGAACCTTAACACAGAAACGCAGTACACAGTATGCCCAAGCACGTGCCTACTACTACGTGATACGAACTTCAGTTCGCCGCACCATCTGAACAGACAAAGCATCGGTAAGAGGTGCGAGGTACATTTCCCGCCATCCTTGAATCCGCGTTCCTGCAACTTACGACATGAATAAGGTGTCACACACATCATAGTACTGTAGCCTGGTTAAAGACGGTGCGGCTAATGCATAAAACCGCAGTGGGACAACCACGGTGTTTCGGCTGCTTACTCACGTATTGCTAAACAAGATTTCAAGTTATTACCACGTAAGTATCGCGGTCCGCGGAGGGGAAGTGGATATTCTGCCCACAATTCATTCCATCCCTAGACAGGAAACCGCACAAGTCTGTCTTATCCCGGCGGTGTCCAGCGGCGGAAGCTTCCTCCGGTTCCAGACTTTCTCCTTACTTAGCGCCTCTATCAGCCATACCGGGTTCTACATCATCACTGATGCTGAAAACGGTAACTCGATGGTGGATGCGTGATTAGTCCCAGTGTGACTTCCGGTGGATCTTACTGATCGTTATCCGCGATCGATCTTCAATTACCTACCTGTATATTTGCCGACCGACGCCCTCCATAATAAGTCGCTCATCAACCTCTCGGAGTGTACTGACTGCAGCCGGACGATCGATTGCCAAACCGCGGGGCGTTTGCCGACGAGAGATAGTCGTCACTGCGAAACGTTGCCGCTCTTTTGAGTTGTGACTCGCTGACTGGTCCAAAGAGGGACATCAGAAATCTAGAGTACACAATAAGATGAAAGTTAATTTTCAGGAGCGAAACTTAGGTACAACACCTGAGCAGTGCTCTCCACCTTGCAACTCCGCTTGAACTGAATCCAACCCGAAAGGCCGCAGTTGGAACAACGTTAATCAGAAACTAAGAAGAGATCATTCTCATAACGTGATCACGGCCAGCTCACCTCTGTAACATCGAGGAACGTCCATGTCCGTCGCAGATTCACCTATTGATCCGTAGATGTTGTCTTCTGCAGACAGAGAGGGTAGGTAATTCCGAAGGGAAGAGAACAATGAGATATAAAAGAATCAAAGATGGACGAACGTGACTTCCGGTTCCGCTGGTCCATAAAACTTTCTCCATCATCAAAATACAGATTGACAGATTCCACGACGGTTGATTGGGTCTTGTTGATTGGCTCGTTTGACGACTGTTTGTATACAAGTGAAACAAATATCTAGCGGATGACTCATGCCTCTGGCACATGCTAAATAAGATCAGCGGTAGACTGGTGCGACGCCGTTCCAAACACGGAACGGCTTCGCAACTTCAAGCGCAGCCCAACTTTGGAACGGCAATCAGTCAATCAATACCTTTTATATGAAAAATACCGTTTGGAATAACTATCGAATACCGGGTCTCCTGTTCGAAAGGCAGGATTCGCACACTGATAACAAAGTTTCCCTGTTGTACCGGTCTTCGACAGATCGTAGGTGGCAGTTCCATGATTTTCGATATTATGCTGAATAAATCGCCCGTCCACCGCTGGATGAGATCATAACAGTGAGTGATGTCATTAACATGACTTTGCCTACCGTAGACGAAATGCCTTTTGTCCTCTGATAGACTCGTGGGATTCACCTGTGCTATCGCCACATGCACTTGTGCAGTCATCCTGAAATTATCTCGCTAAACATTTGTTTGGATAGCACTTCAACAGACCGGAATCACGCTCTAAGCACCCTGAGTGCCTTCAATTGCAAAGCGACAGCAGGTGGGAATCAAAGTCTCAACTCCAGTTTCCAGATCGGAAGTCAAGCCACGATGAATCTATATCGCAAGCGGTCTCCCGGAATCCGCTTCCGATCCACTGATTAGTATCGTGGATCTATATAGTCTCCAGGTAAGAAAACCATGCGGTAACGAAACGGTGGTCGAATTTGCAATTTTTTGGTTTTCGATTATATATTCTGCAAGTTTGTTCACACCAGATTGCTCGAAAGAAGACGTGCACTATGGCCGTTCCAAAATCCTTTGAAGGAACGTCTTTTCGAGTCTTCCAGTGCGGAGATATCATCCAGCGATTACGGGACGATGTCAACGTGACCGATGTTCTTCCAAAAGTCCAAGAATACGAGCTGCTGTCGCAGGAAGAATGCTCGAGAATCTTCGCGGCTCCATCGATCGAAGGAACTTCGCAGAACTCGGTGCGCATGTCCATACTCTTGGATGTCATCATCGCCAGGCCGTCTCCGCATAACGTGGACAAGTTCCTGCAGTGTTTGCGGGACAGCGAATATGAGCACGCCGCCCAACGGCTGGAGGAGTACCTCGATATGCTGTATCACTGTCAGGAAGACGGTGCCCGGACGAACCATCTGAAAGCAGGACTCGTACCCGGAGAACCGTCGCTCTTTGTGTCCCGGAAAGAATTCGAATTCAAGATTAAGGACCAAATTATCTACGTGGCTCAGAAGGCGCAGACCCGCGCGAATCATGGAACCCATTGGGTAATAAGTACACAATAGCGAATAATCCTAAGGGAAACGTCAGTAATTTCAATTGTTATATAGGTTCTCATTCATGGAATGCCCGGAAATGGCAAGTCGTACCTCGCAGCTGCAGCTCTGCGCTCTCCCGAGATTTGGAAGACGTGCTTTAGTGATGGCATTTACTGGCTGGACATTGGGAAGCCGGGTAAGGACAAGCTGCTGGTCAAGATGGGATCTCTGCAGCACATGGTCGATGACAGATCAGATCCTGCACTCAAGACGCCATCCGAAATTGAAATGGTTGTGGCGCAACTGGCCAAAGCGGTGGCTCAGCAGCACCCCAATTCCGCCCTTGTCTTAGATGATGTTTGGGATACGGAAGTCATCAGGGCCTTCGACAAAGTATCGTTCAAGGTAAATTGACTTAGATCAGGAAACTAAATCCAGTGGTGCAAAAAGTCTGAAAAAGGGGTCCTGGTAGGGGTTTAAACCTCACGACCCGGTGCTTTTTCCCCATGATGACTCAACGTAATTTTCGATAACGTTGTCAAGTCATGCGATTCCAACACCTGACATCGTCACACATACATCACTGTACCGTTTCGTTTCTTATTCTAGTGTGTCTTGGTCACTTCGCGAAGGATGGACATCGTAGACGCTGTGAAGGGACCGGTTACCAAGATCAGCGTGGACAAAGGCTTTACCCAAGACGAGTCCCAGTTATACTTCGCGAGCGTTATGGACTGCTCTGTCACAGAACTACCTAACCAGGCTGTGACCATCCATCAAACAAGCCATGGGTCCCCGATGGTCATGGCTCTCATCGGCGGTATGCTGCGGGAGCAGAAACACAGACCACGATGGGACTACTACGTTCGAAAGCTGGAAGAGTCGCCCCGTTCGGTTCTGGAGATGACAAGCCACAGGAACGACTACCAACACGAAAGTATCGACGAAGCCATTCGACTCAGCGTCGAAAGCCTGAAAGACGACCTCCGCGAGAAATTCTTCGACTTTGCCGTATTTGACGACGGTAAGCTCTACCTCTCACCTCAGTCGCTGATTCGGACAGCTTGTTGTGATTCGAACTGGATAATTTGCAGACGTTCCAGTTCCCACTGCGGTCTTCCGGACGTTATGGGGATTCCAAGAAGACGAAGTAACCGACGATGAAATGGCAAATTTCGTCAACAGCTCGATCTGTACCAAGGAATTCTGTTCCGTCCGTAAAACGTACCTGTACCGATTTCATGACTTGATTCTGCAGTACGCTCGTGCCTTCATTTCTTTTCGGGGAAGCTCCGGCGTACCACAGGAAGAAGCTAAGAGAACCCGGGAAAGTCTTCTGGCTGACAAGCACAGAAAGCTCTACTTCAAGTACCACGCGGCTTGTAATGGAAAGTTTCACCTGCTTGAGAATGACTTCTACATCCATAGCTTCATTGGATACCACATGAGCTTGGGTAAGCTCTTGTCCGATGCTCAACAGCTGTACGCAGATCGGGAATTTCTGGACAGACGCCTCGAGTTCGCCGGACCTGAAGTTGTCTTGGTCGACATCATCTTGTTGAAGAAGCAACACCCGTTCATGGACAAGATATTGAAAGAGCTGGAACGCGAAGTCCGAGAAAAGGTACAATACTATTCGTAACTAAAGGAGCGGCAGCAAACAAATTCAACGGGATTCCTCTTCCCAAAGTGGCATACCTTTTCGGTGTTACTGGCTGAAAGCGTGCGCCACTTAAAAATATTGCTTAAAAATATTGCTGAGTTTGTTTGCTATTACCCATTGATCGGTAATAATTTGTATGATGGACCATTTAGGGGTGATATACTGTTGGGAATTCACAGTGATAAAACATGGAAATTATAATTTATGTTGATTTTAGTTTGCGCTCAGTTCGCCGCCAGTCCGTGCCAACCGAAGAAGCTTTATGGAGGACCACATCCAGACTTTGGGTCGACGTGCTTCGGAGAGTGACGCTGAAAGCCTGCATGGAATGGAGAACCTGGAAATCGGTCGAAGAAGTGGCTTTGGCTCCCCATCTAGCCGTCCACCCTCAGTTCTGTCATTGACGCTGAAGGAAGTCCACTCTGAACCAGCCAACCTGGCCTCCGTCGAGAACGGACTGCATGCCATTACTGATGAAGAACCGTCCTCGAGAAACGTGCCTGTCCTGAGAGAGAACCACGCTCACAACCAGGCAACGCATTCCAACCCCAATATTACCGGTGGCATGCAGAAACTTAGTATGCGCAGTCTTCGTAACGATAACTTCGACCGCGACGAGGAAGATTTTTAATAATAATTCTTCTTTTTGACTTGATGGACCAAAGCGTGATAATGCAGCTCAAATTCCTTTTTTAATTTTTTAAGAACGTTACTAATATGTTTCATCCTAAGTTCCTAACTATTTCCATCGTTTTTTGAACTCCCAAGTTTTCCAGTTTCGAATGCGTGCTGATATCTTCCTCGTTCTTTAATTCTTGTATTGTATATACGGTGGTTTGTAAATACGTAAGAGAGGACTTTATTGTGGTCGTTCGTAATGTTAGTAGACAGTTCAAACCAGCTGTGGTCTTGGATCGATTCGAACCTTCGTCGAGGACGGCATCATTTCCGAAAGGGCGATCTCGGGAAGTGCCGATATTTCATACGGCTCTTGGTGAAGTCCACTCAGTCTTTGCGGTAGATTTGCATCGATCTTCTTCCGTAAGTACTCAGCCCTGGACAAACGAGGTATGCTGGACGCTGCTGCCGAGCTGGGCCTTACACGGCTTGCCATCTATAAAGAATGAAGACTACGGATCGGAAGCTACAGTCTTCAGGAAGAGTTGATTGGTACCTCGACGATTTGTAGCTTCCGTTCAGACTCTTTACACAGTTGTTCTAAAAGCTCGATGTCTTTTTCTACATGGATATAAACGGCAATGGAAGGACATCTTGTGTTTTGTTCCTTTGCCTTGAGGATCCAGCTTTCGAGCTTTGCCAATATGTCACCAATCCTTTCGCGCTCGATGTTCAGCTTCCGTATCATTTCCCTCTCGGTTGCCAGCCTCGACTGGCCTTCCTGAATGGCTTTGGTAAGATCGATTGACTGACCCTAACAACGAAGAGGAAAACGTTTATTGCAAATATGATCAACTGTGACAACTGAAGACCGTACAGTGAAGTCCGCGATAGCCATAGAGGTTCCGTTGTTTTCACGGTTCGTATTCTGAATTTCCGCCTTGGACTTATCGAAAGCTTCGACAAGCAACCGGTTCTCAATTTCTACTTTCATGAAATCAACCTGTGGAATAATATGGTGAATAATGCTCTTCACTGGGGACGAGAAGTACTAGTTTGCAGTTGGCAAACCTGTGTCAGATTCTCTCCGAGCTCCGCCTGTTTGCTTAAAGCTTGCTGCAGCGAGCGTATATGCGCCATGTCCGATGCATTGGTCAGACTTTGAGAGCGAAGCATTGACTCTAGATTTTTTACACACTCCTAAAACATGGGGAAAAAGATGATCAGTCCGCCGGGACAAGTTAGAATGCAACGTATAGCGGACGGCCACCTGGGATTACCTCTAGCCATTTGAACAACCGTTCGGCTCCAACTGCTGGGTTCGCCACTTTAAAGCGAAAGTCCTTAGCTTGGTCCTCGACGAACTTCTTGAACTGCCCACACTCTCGAAGTTTGGACTACAGGTAAACGATTCATCACGTTCTGTCACAGTTCTATGAGTGCTCAACAATGTCAGAAATTCTTACCTCAAATCTGTCCGAATATTTTTTGACATCTTCTTCGATGCGCGCAAGTTCTCGGCGCAGTTCGTCTGCGTCGTGAGAGGCGATGTCGGCCTTTTGTTCCGCCGTGAGTAAAACCAGATGTGATTGACCACTAAATAAGCAAAAGGTGAGTTGGGGATTCCTATCATGTACAAGTCGAAAGATGCGTAGAGAACGTACAAGTCATTCGCGCTCTCGCGCGTCATCGAGTTTGGATCCCGATCCTTAGTCTTGAAACCTTTTCCTTGAGTGATCCGGTCTGCATAGCGTCGAAAGATCTCGGTTTCGTCCTTCAAATATGAGATTTTATTACTAAAATTCCACAGCGAAATTGTCAATACTTCCGGCTATTAACCAACTCCACTTCGACCCACAAAAAAGCCATGGCGGCTTTTACTTACGTGAGTTTTTCGATAAAGTCGGCTATTTCCGCTTCGCTATGGTATTTCACGCTTTGTGGATCCGGAATGTCCGTTTTCGCCGCTTCACGTTGTGTCGCAGAAGCTGATGGATCCAACTCGATTATCATTTTCGTCGGAGCACCTTTTTAGACTCTAGCAAATAAAGATTTTGTTATGATTCAAATGGGAGTCCTGAAACATCGTAAGTACCTCGTGCGTCATAAATGTTGCTACGGTTGGTTAGAAAAGCCGAGCAAAGAACCAGAGGTCAAAACAGAAAGCATGATGTTGATCACCACGAACCCAAAACTGCTTGGCTTGCGATGCCCATGATACTATCACTCCCAGCATTCTTATGTTGTTTGGTCAAGCATCGTTTCTTCGAGATCTGTTGAATCTCTTCTCCGGTCAACCAAAACGAAGAGAAAGCACAAAACTTTACTGGGAATCAGTTTGTCAACAAGCTAGACAGGACCAGGTCTAGTTCGAAAGGGAAGAGCATTTATCACATTGTATGACCCGTGCAAAAGAGGGCTTGAAAGTTGAAAGAGATTGGAAGTGATCCTCAAGCCTGTCAGAGATCGCTCAAAGCTCAAGTAACAACGTCAGTAAAAATTTCTGCTCTGCTGTAGGAACGTCATAAAAAAGTCCAAACAATCCCTGTCAATCACAACTATTCTTATTATTCTTACTTATTCTCACTCAAAATGGATACAGCTTTCGTAAAAGTCCAGCAGCTTAGTAGGAAGAATCTCTCGGACGACGGAGAGTAAGAAGGTCTTGGAAAAGTTGGCACCTCCATTCTCCCCACTGAAGCCCATCACTACTCGCGGAAATTCTTCCCCAGCATTCTTCACCATACCTAGACAGGTTATGACCTTCGGTGCGAGCCTTCTCAATTCCAGAATCTGTCGTTCCTACAGCACACAAAAATATGTATCACACGCAGAAGAGCGAATATTACATCATCAGTTCAAGTGGCGCACGTTTCCAGCCAGCGGCAGCGGAAAGGTACGGCAGCCGAAGTAACGATCTTTGTGTGTTTCGTTTGCCGACCCTAGTTTTCGATTAGAGGTTTACCTCGTCGGTGAACTCGTAGATAACTTGATTCACTTCTGTCTGAGTTCTTGGATCACCATATTTGGAGCGCTGTAACGCGGCTACTAGCGTCGGAGATTCGAAACTTGTGGAGGGAGCTCTAGCGGACTTGGGTAGCGAAGGTGGTTTCTTCCGTATGGAAAGCGTAACAGGAGCCATTGTCTTCGCAAGTTCGGAACGTCCTGCATGACTGGCAGGTGTAATTTCTGGCGATGATGATGGTGGAGGTTGACGCTCGTTAGAGTTGAATATGTGGATGGCTTGGATCTTCTGTCGCTTTTCCGACTGCACCTTCTTCTGTGAGTGGCTGATCGATCCGTTCAGATGAGGCTGTGATACTTCGTTAGCTTCCAACAGGCCACTTGGCCGTTTCCTCTTTTGTGTCACACTCAGCTTCTGGCTAGCCGATGGACTCAGACGATGCCCGTCGAGCACAGTAACGAGCGGATTGTTGATTGCACACTGGGACTGAGACGACGTTGGCTGTTGTGGTTCGATATTCTGTAAAGCTGAAGGACTCGAAACAATTGACTGAGAAAGCACTTTAGCATCCGGCGGGATGGAACTACCACCTGTAACGATCAATGACAAAACTTAAGGCTACTTGTCATATAAACAAATTGACTAGAAACGGGTGGTTGCCAATCGGTTTCAGGTCAAGCAGCGCACGTTAACATTGTTAAAGGCTGACAGAGTGCGCCAGTTTGCAACGATTCACCTACTTTCGGACGGAATATCATTCCTGGTCGCCAGAGGAGGCTGTGACAACCCAATCTTCCTTCGCTTCTCCCGCTTTTCTTCCTTCAGCTTGGTTTCAAATTGCTCAATGACAGCTGCACAGTTAGTGAGATCATCACCGGTCTGCCATGTTGCTTCGCTCAAGTCGTAGCCTTCCCACTTAACCTTGTACTGAAACGAAAGATGCATATCAGTGTGTTTCGAAACAGAACGGAAACAAGTGCTATAACATTCGTCACACACCTCAAGGACGTTGTTCTTTACTCGTTTGGCGAGGATCTCCTCCACGACATACAGTTCTTCGTCAGCATCCGCAGTTTCTTCACCCTCCTCCGGGTTATCCTGGGCTGCAGCGGTTGAGGTGACTGCATCGTTGTCGTCTTCTGCCATCGTACTTTGATCACACTCAAGCGGTCCAGTCGCTACTGCAAAATTCGGTCCTGAATTGCGATAGTTTGGACCAGACAGTCGATCTAAGCGGCAAGAATTCGGGAAGATCGTGAAGAGTTGTTTGGAAATCTGGATTCTGGATTCGTTAGGATTCGTTGTACGTAATTCTCGCGGCGGCCAGCTACAGCCTGGTTTCCCAGTAGTACCGTTTCGCATTTAATCGCTTCGCACACCCCCGCTAGAAGACCATGTTAGAAGATAATGTCAACGGGTTTTTCCCGGGCGATGAAAACTGATAAGTGTCCTGCCTGGAGCGGTGGACTTTCAAAAAGGCAACTTGTACAGCTTACGGCTTTTCCACCACGTATCCGTCTTCATCGATATTTCCCTTGAAGCTTCCGTCGAGACTTTCATTCCTTAGTCTTCGGAGCTATCGCAGAGGTAAGAGCAGATTCCTTTCAGGTCTAGCGAGAGCTCTGCTCCCTGTCTTCTTGAGAGAGTTGGTCAGGGACGGCATCTTGCCCGGTGTTACGGCGGTGTAGGGGCTAGCTATTCCGCTGCATGCTCGTGTCTGACATTTTTCTGGTCCTTTGCAGGTCATAGCATCTGAAACACAACCGCAACCATGTCGGGAAACAACGTGGATGTCACAGAACGAGTCATCATCGATCATAATGACATCAAGCAAGCCTACGAGAAGGTGAAGGCACTTCCGGATGACGAAGCTGAGAAGTGGTTCAATCAACTGCTGTGGACCATCGCCCGTCATTCCGCTGCTGAAGAGCTGGTATGTTTAGTTCATGATGCTGGTGATGATTGCTAATATTAAGAAAAATCTTGCGATAGTTTGGACGTCTACAAGAAAACTCGACAAAATGGTTTGCCAAGTGGCGCACGCTTCCAACCAACGACACTGGAAACATGCGCCAAATGGAAGACAATATTGTTCATTCCTGTTGCCGAGCTCACAGTTTTTGACGACTTCTCGTGGATATTGAGTTTGTGTTGTTTTTCTGCAGGTGCTTTATCCCCTGTTGGAAAAGACCGGCCAGATCGGCAAAGAGTTGGCTGACAAGTCGCGAGAGGATCATCTCAAAACCAAGGTGGCTCTGAGCGAGATGGATGGCAAGCCCATGTCGGCCATGCAGCGACAGAAGATCGATGTCATGATGCAGGATCTGTTGGAGCACATCGCCATGGAAGAGTCTGCCGGTGGTGACTTGGATCAGCTGCGCAAAGCCATTCCCCGTGACGAGCTGGTCTCGCAAGGCAACTCTTTCGAGCGAACCAAGATGCTGGTTCCCACTCACGCACACCCCAGCGCCCCTGACAAGCCACCGTTCGAGACTGTCGTTGGTAAGAAACTTTCTTCCGGCTTTTACGAAGTAGAAACCGATTTTGCAGATATTTTCGAGTTCGATTATTTGATATATTTCTTTCTTGCAGGTCTGCTGACTGCTCCGATCGACAAGTTGCGAGACCTCTTCCGATCTTTCCCTGACCAGGCTGAGGTGAAGAGCAACCGTGATCAGCAATGAGACTGTTTTGATAGGCTTTTCATAAAGGCTTGTTTTATTCTTCGCTAGCTTTCTTTAGATTAAGTTCTAGACTTGCGGGATCTTCTCGATGTACTTTCCACTACCATCGCACGCTAACGCGGCTACGTGATTGTCCTTTAAATAATTTTGATCTGTTCTTTAGCTTCATCTTTTGTGTTGTGGCTTCTTTGGAATGCTTGTCATTGTTCTTACATTCTTTCAATCGTCGTGAAGTTCCCCCTTACAACCTCGTTATTTGCTATTTAAACAGACATTAAGTTGCCATCGCCGAAGAAAGTCCCACTGTAGCTAAGATGAGTTTTAACGTCACTCATAAGCGCAGCAGCTGATCAGAACTTTGAATAGTTGGGCAGCCACCATGCTTCCCAATGCTAGCCAACCGTAACTCCGATTACGCTATTTTTCGAAAATAAGGGGAGCTCCGGAAAGCGAAATGTAGTTGCACGTTACGAAAGGGGCGGAGCAAGGCCGTAGCTACAGTTGCAAAGTGAACTCGAGTGGCAACTTAATTACCCGAACGCGCTCACGGCACGAACGTAGGCGCGGAGAGGGAAATAAGTAGTCGCTAGACCAGTGGTCAGCATGGTTCTTGGAATTAGCGCAGTGTAGATTCTAGAAACAATGGTGGTTTGATTTTCCTTGATTTCTTTCGAAACGTTGAAACCAAATGTCTAAAATAGAAAGAGACAGAAGACAAGGACCCGTCAAGGTCTGACCTATTGTACTTTAGACTTCGCTTTTGGTTCGCTTTGGACGTATCAGTGAAGATTGCTCTATCTTTTCCCCACTTCAGACGCATAGGCTTATTTCGCTGATCTGGACGACACGAAATACTGCGGCTTCTTTTCCTGTTTCAGCATGGATGAAAGCAGGGAAACTCGGATACCCCAGCTTGACTTTACCCTGCGCGATGAAGAAGGCTTTGCTGCCCGCCTGGTGGAGATCCTTCACACCGTTGGCTTTGTCTACCTGCGGAATCACGGCATCGACAGTAGATTGGTAAGCCCCATACGGGTCATCAAAGCAATGCATAAACCAAGTCTCAGATTCATTTCATGTGCTGTGCATAAATATTGTTTCAGATTCAAAAGGCCTTCGAGGTCTCCGCGGACTTTTTCCGCCTTTCTCAGGAGGAAAAGCTGAGATATCGCAGACCAGAAGGTGCGGATGTCAACAGCGGATACGTGCCAGTCGGAATGGAGAAACTGGGAGTTTTTATAGAAGAGGAAAAGCGTAAGAAGGAGTTCCGCGAGGCGTACAATTTCCTCCCGTTTGACCGAAAGGTATATTCGCATGTTCAAATTTACGAGTGTAACGGATGCCTGTGACGACCCTCCATCATGCCAGTCCGTTTACTTTTTAGCGTCTTCCGGAATCTTTACCCGACTTCGAAGGCGCCATTACCGACCTCTTCACGGCGTCCGCCGAACTGACCACACGAATATTCGCATGCCTAGCCAAAGGTCTGGACCTCCAAGACAAGACGATCTTCGAGCGAAGCCACAGCTTGATTGGGTCTCGAGAATGCGACACGACACTCCGACTGCTATCTTATCCACCCGTCGAGGTATCCAGAAATACGGAGGGCGAACTATTACGCTGCGGAACTCATTCGGACTACGGGACTATAACCTTACTATATCAGGATGCAGTTAGCGGGCTCGAAGTAGAAAACATGCAAGATGAGTTCGTACCCGCTACCCCCATTCCGGATTGTGTTTTGGTCAACGTCGGGGATCTGTTGCAACGTTGGACATCGGACTACCTGCGATCGACGGTAAGGAAAAACATTTAAAATGTGGCAGCTATTCAAAACTCGAGCACCTGTGTAACTACTGCAGAGACATCGAGTGACCTGTAACAACAAATCGGCAAATGGGAAGGTCCGGCAAAGTATGGCGTTCTTCGTGCACCCCAACTCCGACTTCCTGGTTGAATGCCTGGATGGCACTAACCGATATCCTGCCATAACCGGAGGTGATTACCTTCGGGAAAAATTCAAGATGACTTACTGAATAAATGAGTCAACAATCGGTTCCGAGCAATAGTTTTACCGGAAGGTCCTGTGTCTTGAGCAACTTTATAAATTAAATATAACTGCAGAATTCAAGCTGAACAATGTTTAGTTACGGGCCAAGGTTCAGTTACCGCTCCATCACAATGTAAAATCGAGAAAGTTTAGGGTAAAAGGTAAGACAAAAACCAGCGGAGACCAGCTCCTCTTTGGAGGAAGTACTCGAACAGTTTTTAACGGTTAACCTCTTCTCGTGACGCTTTGCTTAGGATCTTTTGACCCTTGCTTGTCCCTCGACTAAAAAGCACGTTCGAAATGCTTACGACCAAGGTGAAGACCGGAAAGTAGAAAGGCCTGAAAGAACAACATTGATCCATCCAAATGGAAACCAAGAATACACTTAACCAGGAAAATCAAGGAGGGGATACTACTTACGCTGAGTGTTCGTTGGGCGATGCTTCGTTAGCGCAGACAATCAGAAGCGGAAAGAGGACGGAGAAAATGCAACCGCTGGAAAAGGCATGGACATCGTTCAGAAGTATTTAAAGGTTCCAATACTGGTTATCCTCGACATTCTGCACTTACTTGATCCAATAGCTTTCCGTGTAGGAGGTCGCTAAGGCTAAAGGTAAGCCAAATCCCAGGAAGTATGGCCAACGAGCTTCCACATAGCTCACGCGCTTATTTACCTCCCAGCCTAAGAAACGCCGTCTTGTTAACAGTAGAATCGGAGACGATAATTAGCCGCTCGCGTTATTATGCTGTATGCACACCTAGGTTAAACCATTTGTACTCGAAAGCATAAAATGCGTTGAGTAAGCTGAGATGGAAGATGAAGAGAATTTGGGCAACGGCTGGAATAGGCAGGGCGGAAGCCAGCTGCGCCTGCAAGTAAACTATTGTACATCATTCGAGAAAGATCACTGATAAGCTCCACATTGGTATCACCTGACATAAGAACAAGGTCTGAACCAGTAAGCTGAAAAGGACGTCGGCGATAAACATGCCAGGTGACATTTTTGCCGAGATGGTCCTCGGATGGAAGCGATTGTACGCGGCATCGGCAATATCCTGCTCATGAAAGTACGTGCACAGCAAGCCAATCTTGAACATCGTATTAATAGATGGCTTTTTATTGACGAGAAAGTGTTGTCGTACCTGAAACCAGGTGAAGCTGACCACTCTGCTCAGGACGAACAATGGGAGGATCCAGAGAACCTTAAAGACGGCGGACATAAGGAAGGAAACCCAACTCCATACGACTACTCGCATGGCTTCCTTGTGCCCTGAAAACAAAAAGATCTTGTTATATATCTTTGTCGTTAGGACTGTAAGAATGGTACAGCAGCTGTTTAGTGATATCTCTCGATTCTCGAATCGGATATCATGCAGTACAACTCACCTAATACAACAAGCGTCAACTGCTCCAGAACAGGAAGGATCAAATGTTCAAACGCGAAGATGCTAGCCTGCAACGCGATACTGATCGAGCAACACACTACAGTGGTCTACCGCTAGTTAGGGAAGGACTCGAAAGTCTGCACTTAGGGCTGAAACCTCCGAAGATGGTTGAAAAATCCCTTACCAGAAACACTCCACCGTTCAGAAGACAGCACTGCAAAATCCGCCTTCGGATCTTCGGACGTCTGAAATCAAAGGAGCAGTTAAAGATTGAAGTCGACCGAAATTCTGCGATAAGCCAAGTTGTCGTTTCATAAGTTGTGGAGGACCACACTCACTCTGACTTTTTCTCTGGGCGCACCGGAAGTCGTTCAACTCGTCTTCTTTGCAGTTCTGTCACCACAGCTAGAGTGGTCTTCTCGCCCTCCAAGGCATTCTGAGTATCTTGGCTCTTCAACCTGTGGATAATAGTGAATCCTGACAGCGCATCCCGGACACCATACACAAAGGATCTTGTAAGCTGCAGCAGATCGTTCGTCGACATCGTTAATCGGATCAGGATTACGGATAGAATGCTATCGACGATCTGTTCCTTCCATGTCCATCGCCATGTCCATTTCTTTCGTTAAACTCCCGTTCCTGAAACAAGAAAACACGCTTCGAGCTTCCCCAATCTGGATTCTGCACAGTTGAGCAAAGAAAAGATGATTAGAAGAAAAGGAAGAGAGCAAAATTAACGGAAGAACTAGACTTCACTTCAGCACTAATGTGCTGCTGAAGCGCGCGTCTGTCGGAGCATGACAAGCCAGAACACGCAAAATTAAACTGGCAGACCATAAATTTACCGGAGCCAGGTCTTGCATATAGGAAACCTTGGAATCGAATCCCGGTAGAAGTGCTTTTTCAAATATTGAGCTAACAGTTGCAGTCAATCAACCGAAGTGTGGTTTTGTTTCTTTTTCACATCCAAGCTGCGGTGCAGATTGATTGAATGATCTTACTTTTCGGTCGGATTAACAATCTGATACGTCACGGAATGGTTACGTCATGACTAAAATCTGGCCCGCATTATGCTTTGACTCATGACGTCAAAAATACTTCACGGTGTCCTTCCTTCCTTCCTTCCTTCCAGCAACGCGCGCTTCAGCAGCACATCAGTGCACTTCAGACGTGATGACCAGACAGCGTGACATATATGACATGTCAGCTGGCATAAAACGTAAACAGAGATCAGCTGATCTGAGATTAGTATATGGCTTCGTTGGACCTTCCAGGCTCCGGATCCCACTTTACAGTCTAGAGGCTTTGCCAGATCTCCGATTCTCCGTCCATTAGCGCAACCTAGCCTTGGCTTCTTAGCGCGAGTGAAGGATCTTGGTAGTTACAGGTGTTCTGCAGAATTACTAATCCACCATGTTTCAGATGGGTCCAGAAGCGGACATAGGAATCGACGATATCTGCAACATCAGCACGCTCAGCCTGAAACCCAACTCCCAGTCAAACATCTCCATGTCCTCCGTGCCAGGAGCTAGCGAGAGAGAAGAAATCGTACTGCGAACCGACCAGGATATTGGGAAGCTGCTATGCGAGACTCTCTATGCTCAGTCGACCGTCCTTAGCAGCATCAAAGAAGCAAACTGGAGGTTTGCCGACTCGCTCGACACATTCGACCTGGAGGAAGAAGCACGGAAAGCTAGCCTCTACCTGCAGAAACTCCGCTCCGCTAGAGAGCAGATGGTCCAAATCCGAGCACAACTGCGCAAACTCCAAGATCGCAGTTTACGCGTCCGGCAGGCGAAAGACAAGCAATATGAAGAGGCCTACCAGCTGTGGAAGTCGGATCTTGCGTATCAGAAAGAACTGGTAGCCAAATATGAGCCAGCAGCAAAACCGTGAATTCTGCCATGATGATTTTATTTTTCTAGTTTTCCTAGTTAAAGCTTTAACTTAGTCGTTGTACTTCCGATGTAATTTTTCGAGTAGAAAATCGCGTTTTCAAAATGCTTTTCTTATCTTCGTATTGATTGATGCTGGACCAAACAAAACTGCAAATGAAAGCGATTGTTATCGATATCACAGAGGTGCGGGATCGATCACAACAAGGATATACTGTACATTAATACATCAGCAATCCAGCGAGTCCCATTTGGCAAAGTCCCTTTATGTCTTCCCTTTTGATCTTTCCCGCAATTTCGAGAGTCTTCTAGGACTGCTACCTAGGTCTTCGTATTTTCGCGGTTATCTCCTGCCTACACACAATTATGCGTCGGGAATACCTTACGGGAGGTTTGACTGTAGCTGCCGTAATCACGCAAGGCGCCATACTGGACCACTTCCTCATCATCTACAATGGATCATCCTGGGCTCCTTGGATCATCGCCGATTGTATCACCATCTTGTGTCTTTTCGGAGGGTTTTACTATTCTCACAGGTACCACCAGCGTTACGACAAAATCGAACAGGACGAGAACCGTCGCAAGCTGACCGAAGACTGGAAGCATGGTGCCAAGGCACTGCGTCCTCCGGCCATACTTCCGGGTGTATGGTTTACATGGTTGATCTACAGCGGTCTCCTTGTCGCCAAGATCGCTGTCATTTTCAAGACGTTTGGGTCTTTGCTGGGAGGGGAACAAGCATGGGGAACGAACCTGCTTGAATTTGCAATTGCTGGAACTGGAGGAGTCTTCGCATTCATCATTGCTGGTGAGGATTCTGTGAGGATTCTGTTACGTCCACAAAAGCGTAACCATCACATTAAGACTTACATAAATTACGTAATGTCGATTATTCAGTGACAAGGCAATATGGGACATCGGCAAATGACTTGACCATGCTCGTTTTCTCAAGTGGCGCAGACTATTAGCCAAGAAGATGGAAAAGTGCGCCACTGGAGATAACGATGGTGCGCACTTCATTTGCCGACGTCCCATATGACATTTCCTCGTGTCGAACCTTGGTCCTCTTTGACGAAGTTCCTCTTTATTCTCCAGGCCGAAAACGACGTCCCACGCCTTCACAGAAGGTCTGTCTGAAGTTCATGCAGCAACATGTTCTTCTGGAAATAGTCGATTCCGTGGAATTCTTGACGATCCTCTTTACGGCTGAACACAACCTGCTGATACCGACCTTCGTTTTCAACATGATTTTGGCTTTTACCTGCATCAACTTCATTCTTCCCGCCATCGGACTGTACCAGCTTAGCGGTTCCAACTTCAGCAGAGAAAAGCCTCGTGAGAACTTTTACATATTCCAAACCATCTTGTCGACTGTCTTTGGCAACATGCCTTTCCTGATCATCCGGGTTTTCTTGTGGACGGACCATCAGTTCACCAACGCCCTTTTCGTTATGAAGAACATCATCGCCATTGTCCAGAACATCGCCGAGCTAGCACACTATTTCAGCAAGAAGTACGAGCATGAGGAACATGGCGGACCTTTGGCTATTGCTGAAGATCTCTCTGGATAACCTGACTCGAGGGAAAACCCAGATTATTTTTACCACTTTCTGCATTCAGTCTTATCATGGTGAATAACCCCGGTTCCTCGGTCTTTTCTTTTCAAGTACATTTTTCTTTTTCTCTTTTTCTATAACATGTACTGTTTTTTATTTACTACACGTCGTGCATTGCCTGGCAGAAATAACAATCTTAGCGAGTGAAACTGCGGAGAAAATTAACGGGACGGATACAGCTCCAGAAGTCCAGACTTCCGGTTGACCGTTGTGCTCTTGTGATGAAACTTCCGAACCGCACAGACTTCAACTGTTTGGAAACAATTTGCAAATTGAAAAGTAGTCATCTAGCGGCAAGTACAATTTAGGGTTCCTCATATTAGACATATAGATTGCGGTAAAGGTGAGCATTTTCGGCAAAGCGCATGGGACTTCCGGGTATGGATATCGTAGTCGGCTGCAACAAAAAAATCTAACCGATCGTTTCACAGAAAGTCTGCGAGATTCCCTGATTCCCGGTAATCCTTCTCACTTACTGCTCTTAGCCCACTGCGTTCGAGTTTCCGGTGGGCTCAGGCTCCGCTGCGGCAGCTGGAACTTCAACCGTTTCGGTGTTAGAGGGAGCCGGTTCTGGTGCCGGTGCCGCAGCAGCTGCAGGTGGGGCATCCGAACCCGGAGCTCCATCGACCGCAGGAGGTGCCTCGCCATCAGGGACATTCTCGCCATTCAACCACCAAGTTGTCATCAGTCCTTTGCCCTATGACACCAAATAAGGAAAAAAATTGCTCCACTGCTGTAGAGCACATTGCAAAAAACCCGCAGTACCTTGACTTCAATCTCTCCACGTAGGGTCAAATCAAACGTGGCAAAGTCGTCAAGGATAGTTTTCAGATCGGGACTAACGTGAATCTTTAGAGCTTCTCCGTGGCTTTCCATCTTGTTTGCTGTGTTGACCGTGTCACCAAACCTAACAACGTCTCATTCAGGTGGCTTATCATGTAAGTTTCACAGACACGAACTTACAGACAGTAGCGAGGCATCTTCAGGCCGACAACTGGAAATATTCGAAAGCGGTTAACTACTTGTTTTCCTAGTACGAATTGCGCTTTCGCGTGGCAGTTCTGTACGAGATGAAGGACTTACCACCAGCGACGCAAGGTCCCGCGTGGAGTCCGATACGCAGCTTCAGCTGATCGGTGGGTCGATGGCGAATCTTGAACTTCTTGATGGCCTCCAAAAGTCTCAGCGACATACGGGCGATCTCTCGAGCATGAAGGTTGCCATTTCGAATCGGCAAACCCGACACGACCTTATCATATTGTCCAGTTAGAGTTGTTATTTTGCATGAACAATTTACGAATTGGTTCGAGAACAGTTACCATGTATGCGTCCCCAATAGTTTCGACCTTGTATGTATCAAACCCGTCGAGAATACTATCGAACAAAGCTGCAAAGAAACCACCGTAAACAGACAATCGCTACCTTAAAGTCTAGATACTCGAATACAAAACTTACTGTACAGATCGTTCAGTAAATCGACGACTTGCATGGGAGTCGAGTTTGCGGAAAGGGTTGTAAATCCCACGATGTCGGAAAAGTAGATTGAGACCTTCTCGAAAGCTTCCGGTTCCACGGACTTTCCTTGTTTCAATCGCTCTGCGACAGACCTGGAGGAGAAGATGAGTTATTTGTCTCGACATTCGATGTATGCCCCACTGACAAAACCCAGAAACCTACTTTGGCAACACTTGATACAAAAGCTCCTCCGACTTTCGCTTCTCTTCCAAGAAGGCTTCGGTTCGCTCCATAACCAAAGCCTCCAGATCGGTAGCGTAGGTCTCCATACGTTTCAACAAGTTATCCATCAAATTACCCTAAAACCATCAAAACGATGAAGCTTACCACACATCTTCGTCTTTCTGAATGCCAAAGTACCGTTTCTACGCCCGGAATTTTTTTGAAGGCCGACCGAATTTCCTTAAAGGTTGGTCGCTTGTCCGGGTCTTCCGACCAGGCAGCCTCCATCAGGTTGTACAGTTCAGCCGGGCAGGCATCCTTTGGTACATGAGGACGAAGAGGCGGGTTCGTCCCCTTGATGACTTCCGTGACGATAGCTGGAACATAAAACAGCCTTGTACAGTATATTCTGATAATTTGAAATTGTTATAGAGCATTGTTTCAGAAGTGAGGTAAGGGGTACCGTATGGATCCATGGGCAAGCGTTTGACATCTGGAGATCCAAAAGGTTCACAACGCAGGATGATTTCTTGCACCACGATACCAAAGCTGTACACATCTCCCTTCTGTGAGCCTTTCGGGGGCATAGGCGCGCGGAGGTGCTCGGGAGCTCGCCACAACAGGCGGAAGTAGTCTGACTTGTTGTCCGCTTCCTTGGAACTAGCAAAGTTTTGCAAGAAAGCCATGCCATAGTCAGTAATCTTCAGGACGAAGCGACTGTCGATGA
Source organism: Ramazzottius varieornatus (assembly GCA_001949185.1). Classification (NCBI taxonomy): domain Eukaryota; kingdom Metazoa; phylum Tardigrada; class Eutardigrada; order Parachela; family Ramazzottiidae; genus Ramazzottius; species Ramazzottius varieornatus. The sequence goes on along the minus strand of BDGG01000002.1, from coordinate 6,710,975 downwards.
CGCAGTTAGAACTGGTCAAATTGCCGTGAGACTCGATAGGCGAATCGTGCAGGTAAGTCATACCCTGAAGATCAGATAGCGAATAATATAATTGGCCTACTTTGGCAATTTCTCAAAACGTTGTTTCTTGCTAAAAACGCGTGACATTGCTCTTACGGAAATGACATCGTTCGTCAATGAGAATCGGAAAGGCCAGTCCAGTTTTAGCGCGTCATTTTCCATGACGTCCGACAAGCTACCCTTGGTACAGTATTCGGTGAGGACCTGCACTTGGGTGTCTTCGACACAAATGCCCACGAAACGGTTCATGTTCTCGTGTACCATATCCCTCATCTGCAACGCACAAACTTGGTAATTTGATCTGGCGAAAAGTAACAAGACGTTCAGCAAAACGAACCTTCTTGATCTCCTTCAATTCGGAACGAGCGGGGTTGAAACGACGGGTAGTCTCCATCTTCTTGACCGCCACGGTTTTGCCCTTGTACGAAGCGATTTTGGCGAAGACCTGCGTCTTACCGACCGAGCTGGCGTGAGAGGTATTGTCAGCGGTTTTCTGTAGTCATAAGCCATGCTTTCATAGTACTTCCAGGAAAGGAAACAGAGACCTGAACAGTCGAGCCACTTACCAAGCTGAGCTTGCTGAGAGACTGGCTGGAGACCTTCATGGAGGCTTGGTTCAGTTCCTCCTTCTCCACACGCCACCAGGGATCACTCAAAGCCGATTCCAACTTGATTTTTCTGCATAAAAGAGAGATCACAGTTTCAAACTGGTAAAAACCTTCACATGGAAATGGAACAGATTTACCGGTAAATCAGGAGAGTGGCAATGGCACAGATGAAAACCAAGCCGACGACCGAGCTAAGAGCGATAGCGAGGATGCGACGTTGCTCTGTATGAGAAATCACCCATCTTCACATGTGTTCCTAACTAGATGAAAATTACTGTCATGACTGTTGTGTTGGTCCGTACCGTTTTCGCACTCTTGCTTGATTCCGCGATAACCACAACGAGGTTCGTTGGGTGGAGGAGAGTCGCGGTTGTACCACACAATATCTCGGGTGTGCCCGTCCGAGGTGCGCTTGCTCTTGAAGAGGGTCTGGTTGCTCGCACTGTACTCCATTACGGCCTGCAAGAATACCACCACCGTTCAATCACCAGTATCGAACTCATTCGAGGGAGATCTAATGTTTATCCACTTACTCGGAAACGCCCTTCGGGACTCATTTGCTGGAGAGCCCAGTCCGATTCACGGTCACCGTTGGCATTGATCTTGATCGTCTTGCCCAAGATGGTGAAGGTTCGATTCCACATCAGCCTGCTCAGCGCCACACCGTCCATTGGATTCCCGCCGTTGGAGATCGTAATGTTTAAAACCTACAAAGATCAAGAAGTGCCACCATAGCCTACAAAACTCGCACGCAATTTTCATGTCACTTCGAGAAGTGGGACCTCCGCCAACGAACTGACATGATCGCAATCCTGAATGGCGCACACTGTCAGCCAGTAAGAATAAACACGTGCGATGTTGAAGTCATTTACCGACGTCCAAGTCACATCGTTACGAAGACCGCAAACCAGCTACGAAACTGTCTCCTTGTAAGGCTTACCTCTCCATACATGTGCAAAGCAAAGTAGTAAGCAACAGCAAATGGGTTGACCTGCAAAGAAGATCACGGCAGTATAGATGATGATTCGCGGAGCAGAATTAACAGTCAAGTGAGCGGTAAAAAGATAATGGAAGGCTCACCTCTTCATTAGGCGCGTAAGTGTAGCCGTAGCGCTCGGCAGACACCTTCTTGATTCGTTCCGTGAAGTTGTTGTACTCGGCGGTCACATCGTTGCGCAAAGAGATGACGAAGAGCGATCGATAAGCCAGTTTGGCGTCCTGTAAAGTAATACTGTTGTTTATTTGCCCATTGAGGTTTGCAAAATGCCTATAGTCGATCGGCATCGGCTGGCGGAAGGGCAGGTAGGTGCCATATTGCTCAGACAAGCATACCTCATCCCTTCCATCCACATTGTTCGTGTACCACGACATGTTACCGAAGAAATTAGCACTGGGGTACAGCTCGAAGGTGAAGTAGACCTATACGTGCACAGGGAAAAAAATCAGCAATGACACCGGGTTATCTTTACGAAGTCCTATATGTGAGAACTCACGTATTCGCCGTTTGTCATGCCCTGATCCAGTGCGTTCAACTGTAAACAAAAAGTCCGTTAGTCCGATTTCGAAATCGAATTTACAGCAAAAATTTCGGAATATCGAAAGCCTACTGACTAACCATGATTGGTCGAATGCGACTTCCGTAAGCAATGATGATCACAACTGGAAATGGCAAAGAACATTAGAAAATAAAATTCTTGCACCGAGTACTGTTTGGCAGTCTTTCATTGGTTGAAGTCAGGTCAAATTACAGAGAATTTCCTGTCAAAATGCACTTAACGCTACCAGGAGGTTCATCTGGTTTTGATAATGTTCTTAACCATATACGTAACGGTTCGAAATTAATTTTATCTGCTAAGTAAAGTACGGCTGGAGAACCTCGCGCAGCTATATACATCTCACCACATTTCCGGTGCGGCTTGTTAAGTGTTCGTGCTGCTCGACGAAGACCTTAATCACATCTGACACCCTCGTCAATTAATTGCCATGTCTCATCTGTCTAATGGACTCTGCCAGCGAAAGGTCATGCCTTAGACCAGGCCTGCACATCCCACTCCTGATCAACAAGCGCATCTCTTCCCTACCCACCTCTTGCAATGGATTTGATTTCATCAAGGTAATGCTTGACGTTGGTGGTGTCGCTGGCATTGACGTAAAATCGACTGGCAGTCACGTTGAACTGCAGCCGTAGCGTATCGAAGAGGGCCGTGCACATAGGAACGTAGATCTACCAAGGAGGGAGAGACACAAAGGTCAACAGGGCTTCTGCGAAGAATCTTCCGCTTGCCCTTTTACCTGCAAGACATCGTTCGCGTCGTCGCAGAGAATACCGACAGTACTGTAGGAGTACTGGTTGAGGAGCTTGAACACGAACATGTTGAGGTCCTCTTGGATGTAGGGAGATAGACGAGTCAGCGTTGGATAGCGCTTCTTGTTCGTGACCGCTGGGTCCCCGGCAATCCTGCAATGCGTGACAGTATTAATCAACTAGCTAGATAAGCATATTTCACTCCCGGTTTGGCTGCACTTACGTTATCGCCATCACCTTGTTCCATGCTGTGAAAACAATGGAGTAATATCACAACACAACATCATGCGCTAACCCTACGAGTAGACAACGAAGTTCTTCCGTACTGACCTCGAGCCAAGTGTCCAACGGAAGCAGCGGCGGTTGGGCAACCTGGAGAAATAATATTCCATATATTCACACTGCTGTCACCAGAACAAAATCTTGGACGGATTGATGCGTACCAGGTCCGAACATGCCCATGACAGGGTTTCCTTCAGCTTCGCGATAAAAGTATCGCGTTGCCCAGAAGGTGGCTTTCTGGTCCATCATGTCGCATGTGGTGACGTTCCGGTCGAAGATTCGCACCCGAGAGAAGTTCATCTTGTCGCCGTACATCTGGATTAATTCAGCTTCGCCAATGTCGAAGAAGGCTCCCGAAACAGCCAGACTGGTGGTCGTTTTGTCTCCCCATAGCACGAATTCTATGAGGGCAATGTCGACTAGCGCAAAGGCAGTTCCAGACAGAAGAATCAAGCCTAGGATGGCCAACGAGGCTTTCCCACCTGGACTAGCGGCCATTTTGTTGTTGTAGCTGCACGATCGCAAGACGGCCTTCTAGAAAGGGAGAGACTGAAAGGTTCCACGATCTACGTTTACTTGTGTGAAGAAAGAAGCCACGAGAAAAAGAGCAGCAGGGTCCCTCAAAAATCGATGAAAAGGTTCGACAAGGTAATTCCTGCCTGACAAGAGGTAAAAATTGATTTTTCCGCCCTCATATCACAGACAGTCAAAGGGATGCTCCATAACAGGTACTCGATCGCTGAATAGCCGCCAGCCCCACCTTACATCTCTCGACGGCCAGTTTAATCAGCTTACACGACCTTGCTACAGCTTCCTGTTTTCATACAATACAACCTCTGGACGAAAGGAAGAGGAGCAGCCCAAGCGAAAGGTGCTTACCATTTGCGGTCGATGATCATGTGGCACCTAGCTTCACTGTTGAGACAAACACAGCGAAAACAGCAGCTATGTAAGCCCCCGATAATACTTAATCGAGAATCAACCGATAGACACGCACCCTGCTCGGGTAGAATCCCTCCTGGCTTAGTTTCACATAATTTTGCTTCGAATAGGTGATTCATCCTCCACCTGGCGAGGCTCTCATCCATCTGCAACCGCTAAAGACTCCTATATTTTTGTTCTTGATATTTCTATTAATTTTGTAGACATAAAACTGCTGGCACCAGATCCTGGATATTTTTCTTTGTAATGTGATTCCGGAGCATTGCAGGAGTATGTGCTGGTGTTCGTCTCGTTCAAGAGAGCAAACAGCAGCACTTGCGCTGCAGAACTCGTAGGAATCCATCTCATCATGAGGACACCCTGTCAGCTATTGACAGTACTGCCGTGTGGCCCGCGATGTATCATCTCGGGTTTCCATTCGCAACTCGAAAAGACTGTTTTCTAATCTGTACTTTTCTAATTGAAACAGCAGGTCCTAACATCCCTAACACTATTTCCTGGGTCACATTTCTATAATAATGATGAGTCCTGAGAGCTTCAATGTACGCTATGTTCCTGGAGCTCCGGTCGAGGGAAGCACGAATACAGCTTGCGCTGTAACACATCAAGCAGCGGACGGTCATCGTGAGAACACCATCAGCCCTTAGTGGTACTGATGAATGGGCTATAGACTCTATGTGTCCAGAGTGCTGCAGTTGTCTGACTGGTTCGTCGCTCCGTTCAAGAGGGCGAGAACCACCACACAGGCTGTAGAGCTCTAAGCAATCGACGGCTATCATGGGAACGCTATCAGTCATCTACCGGTGTTACCGTGTTTTGCTATGTCTCAAAATACAGTACCTTACTGTATTACCTCTGGAAAAGTTCCGTATTCGTCGAAGGACTTGCACGAGGTTAGAGTCTGTCTCGTTGGACTCCAAGTTGGCTCTTTTGGTGTCAAACCCGTGGCTGACCATGTGGTTGTACATTCGGGTACAGTCTGGGTACGCGCCGCTTGAGCTGATAGGAAGTTGTTCACAAACCATTGCGACGGTCGTCCAACCGAAGTACTGGTGTACGGAGGAAACAAAATTGTACAGGTTGAGCGGCAAGTAAGGCGATACCCTGGTCAAGATCGAAAAAGTCTCGAACGAATACGCGTCGTCGGTCCCAAAACTAAAACAAGGAAAACGGGGAAACAAGGAGATGGGTAAACGGAATGGACAAGATTGCTTTCTCAAGTGGCAACGACAATGAAAACTTGCGCCGCACAAAATCACAATCTTGTCCGTTTTGTTTGCCCATCTTTCAAATACTGTCAGGAAAATTCTGACTGATCGGAACTGCAACAGAAGACAAGTCTTACTTGGAAAATACAGGCACATTCCATCCTGGAAAAGAAAACTCCCATCCTGGAAAACCCTTTTACGCAGAGTATGGAAATGTAAAACGGAAGTTTGTGTGTTGAAGTACCTCGTGAAAGAAGCGCTACAGAGTTCAGTCCGCCGGAGCAACCTGCGGGGAAATCATGTTAGCCTATACAATATACCGAAAGTTGGAACATGACCCCACCTGGTCCGAAGAAAGCCATGATGGAGTCTCGTCCACCAGACTCGAAGTAATACCGTGTTGTGATGTAAGCAGCTCGGCGTTCCATCAGGTCGCAGGTTGTTATGGTCTTTGGTGCAGAAATGACGCTGGTGAAGCGTAGATTGTCGAAGTGGCGGTGAAGGTACTCGACACCCAGGTCTATGACGGGACCTGACTTGAAGGACCCGAAGTCCGCCGTTTCTTCCCACACGGACACTTTGACTATCTTTATCCGTTCCAAGCATCTTCCGTACCCTGTCAACAACAACAACCCAATCGACACAAATGTCGAAACTAGTGAAGTCATGCTAAAACGAAAAATTAGGCTGACAATGAAGCACTGCAAACTTGTCCAAAGAATTTCTGCATTAGTCGAAGGTTGTATCCCGTAGTGCGACATTCGAGGATAATCACCTGCTCTCCCGTGTACCAGGAACCTTCGACCGTCACCGCCACAAAGCCTCGGGCTATTGAAAAAGCTTGATAATATGTCTTCGTCCTTCGCGTGCTGCTTTGTAAACAGTTGAACGCATTTTCATGTTGTAATGAAAAGCGCAAATGATTTTTAGCGATTTTTCAGAGAAAGATAATTGAGTTTGGACGTTCACAATCCACCCATAACAGGAACACCCATCCCGATCACAGAAACCCCTTCCCGTGAACCAACAAGAAAGCTTCACCGTATTGTGAATCTTGTAGCTAAATTTCTATTTTCAGACGGACCTTAAAAATCCTCTAGAAAGTTCAAGTTTCTCTCACACGGAATTATCGAAGCCATGTTCCTTCAGTCAAAAATAATTCGCTATCTGTTAATTCTTGAGCGCCTTTCACTGGACTGCGTCATTCCGTATGATGGCCTGATGATAAGTCGACGTCGTAACTCGGCAGCTTTGCCGACAGCGTCCCTCACTATTTCAAACATCCCAAGCTTCACGACGGATTTTATCATGGTTGATCACGCTATTTAAACCAATTTTTAAAGAAGGGATCAATTTCGTCCTTTGGTTCTCATATTACTTCTCCCGGATTCGGCCTCGCGAGCTCAGATATCTCTCGCAACGCCGCTCAACATGGAGAAGATGCGGCGTTTGATGGCCGCTGCCACACCGAAGCTGCGCGAGAACTGCAAGGCCAGTTTCAGCCAGTCCAAACAGAACCATTAGGAAGACCAGGAAGGGATACACGCCATTTTGATCGTACCTCTGCTGTTCCCCTGCCTACTCCCTCTGACCAAAACCATATAAGAGCACTCTGTCGGGCCACCATGCGTGATGCAGGAGTCCAGCAGGAATTTGCGCGCGGCTCTGCCTTCTCTATACACAAACAAGATCAAAATAGAAGGGACGATTACTCCTCCATGCTTTAGCCGCTCGCTTGGACCAGTCAAACGCCCTTTGTACTGCTTGCCTTGACAGATTCCGCACGCCATTATTGAAAGTGGCACTCTTGCATCTGGTCAAGCGCATAACCATCGATTCACATCACATAGAGCACGCTCAATTTCCACAACTGTGAACCTTCTCCAAAATTTTGGGCTACTCTGACCTGAATCTTCTGGAAGCTATCTTCTTGATATCACCGTTCCCACAAAGGTAAGATTTCAATGCTGAAAGACCAGTACTAAGTTCCTACCAAAATTCTCCTTACTTCAGTTTCTTGATTCAATCTTAAAAATTTAATGCGAGCAGAGAAAATGCTTTTTTGAATGATCAAGCCAAATAGAAAGTGTGAAGAAATTAGGTATAATAACTTGTTGGTTGAAAGGACCTAACTTAATTACGCACTTATCTCGGTTGGGAGGTTTGCTCAGCCTGACGCGCTGCATTCCTGAGATTTCCATCAGGTGTGAAATATGTTGCTGTCTTGATGTTTGTCCAGCAGGAAAGTGATCCTGTCTGTCTAGGAAGACAGAAGAAAACCTGTAGTCATAAATCTATCAATTTGACAAGCCTTCCAGGCTTTCTGGTTTCTGTACTACAGATGCAAATCAATTCGTCAAACATCTGCCCAACACGACAAGTATTTGTTTGACAAGGAACGAAACGTGTCTTTATCAAAGCAATTTTCGAGCTTTCTGAATTATATTCGTTTTCCAGATGGACACTACCGTTCAACCCCTCCTCGACCCTGTCCATAAGATGACCATCGAGAACGAGTTCGAATACACCAAGCCCAAGATGGAGGAGCACGTCGAGCACATCGAACTGCGCGATGCCGACGTCCCCGTCGTCACTGCAGCCGACGGTGGTCAAGCTGGTCAGCGCGACACCATTCAGGTTCTGACGGAAACTACCACCAGCCACAAGGTCGAGAAGGCCAAGAAGACCCAGCGCGATGAGTCCTGGACCACCGGGCTCAACTTGTATGACCGTGACGAGAAACATATCAACGGGCAAGTCCACGTAAGTCTCCCGGACAAAATAAAATCAAGAAAAATTTGAGACGTAGATGAATGGATTGAACCGGCGCATTGTCTCAAGTGGCGCACGTTTCCGCTGTTAGGTGCTGAAGGTGCGCGCCACTCGGATAAGCGATCTGGCTCAAAGGCACTTGCCCACGTCTCAACCGACATAATCAGACAGAAAATCTGATTATTTTCCAGTCGGTTCAATTTTAGAAATAAACTGATGACCTTTTTTGGTCTAGAAGTTGACCTATATTTATTTTCAAGTCGTTAAAAGTGACAGCCAGATCCATCTGTGACCACATCATTGGGATTTTGCTATATCAATAACGTAAACGTAAACTATCTCTGAAATATGTCAAAGTTACTTCGAGCGTGGCATCTAATGCTCGAGCACATGGCCATTTACCTCCAAGCTTTGCTGTCCACACGGTCACGAGACCACGCGGCGGCGGAAATGGCCAGGTTTCTTATCTGAAATGATATTGTTTACCCCACTGAGAAATGTGCCGCGTATGTCCAGTCCATCGGGAACTTGTCCATTTGGGTCGATAATAAACAAGACATCAATAATGCAAACTTGCCATCATCGAGTCGCATGGACTGTGGTCCGCTGGTAGTGGGGCCGTGTGGACATTTCGAAGATTCGACAATTCCCACGACCTGTTTCTCCTCACGCTTCTCACTTCCCTGTAGGAACTTGATCTAAGAACCACAAGATTCATTAGGTGATACGAGTTGTGAATAGTATTTTAGACAAACGCTAAGTGTGAGTGTCGTGTGACTGAACTGCGGGGCGATACGATAGTCTTTCTTTCCCGTTGCAGATCATGTTCGACGACGTTCTGGCCGAAACACCGGCTGCTCATAGCTTTGAGGGAACCTGGAAAGGGGCATTCGCTTCCTTCTCCTTTACCAAGGTACAGACAATGTTTCCTTGAAAGTTATCGTTATCCTTACCTATCGTCCAGATGTTTTTTTCTGCTGTTGTAGATTTGGGTATACCGATTCCTCGTTGCGATCTTCGCCTGGCCTTTGGCCATCGTCTGGGGTAAGTTGGAGCCACTAAAAAATGCATGCAGTCTGTTGATTATTTTGTGAACAAGTCATTTCGATTCTCATAGGCTCTTCGCGATTAGGCGATTAGCTAATGACTAACTGTTCCACAGGTCTTATCTTTGCGCTGGTGACCGCATTCAACAACTTCCTGTTCACTCCGTTCTTCAAGATCTTCTCGCTTGTCTTCTTCTGGATTGGTCGAGTAAGTCTCTACGGCAAAACCCAACACTTTGATAATTTTAGCTATCGGAACTCCAAGATAGAAATCAATTAGCAGGGTTGTAATCTTACGCTGTTTTCATCACCAGCTGTGGACCGTCATCTTCCGCGAACTGTTAGATCCCATCTTCGACTCTGTTGGACGCTGCTTCGGAGGCATCCGTATGACCCAAGGCGAGTACCGTGCCGTTGGAACCAACACCATGAACCCCAGAGTACCAGACAGCACCAACGCGAGTGGCGGCTTCGTCACAGCCTAAACTTGACGTTTCTAGATTCGGAAGTGAGAAGTCAAACGACGACCAGTCTGAACTCCAATGGATACTCAAAATATATTTCCAATTTTCTATTATGAAAATCGTCACCAAGTATCCTGTTTTTCCGTGCCAATATCTTTTCAAGTCTCAACCGGAAATGGGACCAATATATTATTTCTCTCTGCATTTTCGCTGGTCAATTCTTTTTAATAACTCAACGTCGGCGCGTCATGAACTGTTTCTTTATCGAATAAAACTGTACTGTAGTAGGCTTATGTTGGGGCAAAATCTCCGGAGAAGAAAGGCTTCCGGTCTCTAAACTTGGAGAAAATCAAAAGTACAGGTAAGCTCACGGTAAAATTCTCATTAGAGGGAAAAACGTCTGATCTTGGAACTGAGCTGGGATGATAATTATACGAATAGCAATGAATTCATCGGACATCTGCCGTTAACTGACCTGAAGACCGACGCAATCTACATCCTTACTCCATGGCTTCTTCTTCGATCTTGGGTGCGAGGTAGTAGCGGATGTGGCCAGTGTCTTTCATGGTGTATTCGACGCACAACGGATGGTTGTTCGACATACACAAACGAACCGTCGGGGAAAGTGGCGTAGCTTTGGCGAAGTTGTTCAGGTACTTCAAGGCAAAAGTCAGCGTAACAGGATTCTCCAGTTCGATCACCACTTCCTCTTCCGGCTTATCAGCGCTTCCCTTGGTGCTCAGACGAATCGAACCTATGAAGAAAACAAGCTGTATAACCTGTAACACCAATTAGTTTTGACATCGTCACTTAGTGCTAGACAAGAAATAACTTCCAGCATTTCAATTTGTTCAAACATATGACTTGGATTTTGAATAATTGAGCGGAAAGTAATAGTATTAGACTCAATTACCGGATCCAATATCGCCTTGAGCTTCAAATCGAACATCTCCCTTGGAACAAGCAATGGTCACACTATCACCAAACTGGCTAAGATCGCTAATAATTCTCTTGAACTCGTTGGACGGCATCGTCACCAAAGAATCGTAGTCCGTTTCCTGCGAGAGAAAACAGACGATGCTATATTGTACCTTCAACGGAAGATGAGGAAGAAGCTATACCGGAATTCCAAGATGCTCAACGTCGATGTTCATCAGCTTCAGCTCAAACTCGGCAGCTCGATCCTAGAACAAAAACTGGCCGTAAGTCCAGTTTCTAGAAGTCAGGAAAGTAGAAGAGAACACCAAATTACCCCGTCTTCCTTCTCGAAAGTGAAACTGACAGTGCTGCTATCCCCATCCGTCTTGATAACGACCGTATCACTGGCTCCAGCGCACTTGAGAACTTTGGACATACTTCCCAGACTGATGCCCATATTCAAGTTGCGGGGACATCGGTAGCTGTGGAATCCTTCGCTCTTCAGAACGACGTTGACCAGGGCCACGTGGGAGCTATCCATGGACTGTAAGCTCATGCCAGTGTTGGTGCAGTCCCAGGTACAATCTCCCAGCAGGTCTTTGATGGCTTCGATCACCTTCTTCAAGACGTCGGCGGTGTCCATGATGGCTTCGAAACCTGCTGTTGGAGTCGGCATCTTTAAGCAGGATGCGGTAGTTGGTCAGGAACGAGAATATGTGCCTCTGCTCGACTCGGTGAAACCTGCTAGAAAAGGCGTCAGGCGAGACGATGCAAAACGATCAACCGGATCTCGCGCAGTTGCTCCCAACACCAAGCACAAAATTTCAGTGCTCCACAGATCTGGATTGTGAGAGCGTGTCAAAAATGTTCAGTAAGAGCAAACTAATCACGTTCCAGAATCCGAAGATCAGAAAATGGAGGAACGGGGACTGCGAAAAATCGGGTCATGATATCGGGATGTGTTACCCGCTTTTTCCTAGTTTGACTCAAACAACAATCAACCGTAACCACTTCCTTCACATCCAACAGCTGATCGTACAGTCCTCGGCAGACGACAGCATGTGTCACTGTGTGAGTAATGCCTGACATCACAAGCTGACAAGAGAACCAAAAAAACATTTAAAATCCATAACAAGACACAATTCTTTTCTTTGAAACAAAGTTAACAAACTTCTTTTCTCTTGTTCTAGAATCTCGGATCTTATCCTACCGTTCAGCATCATCGAAAAGGACTGCAGGGTGGAGACAGCAGGAGCTGTATTTCTGGCATCATCTATCAGTATCATCTCATCGGAGGCTTCGCGATAAAAGCAAGCTAAGCTGGTGGTGTTCACGTCGTCGTTTGGCTTCCTGCGCCCAGGCTACGTCGCTTAACGGATCAAATATGGCTGAAATGTCAGTTGCACCGTCTTCTTGAGTGTATATAAAGCTGTGGGATGATCGGATACTGGCCGAGTCCATCGAGCAACTTCAGCCTAATAGTGTCTTGTTGTAGGGGTGCACCAGCAACGTTAGCTACAGATACCGCTGGCGAAAAGGAAACGGACATCTATCCGAAAATAGTCGCCGCATTCTGCAGCCTGACACGTGCAGTTGAAGGGAAGAGCTTCGACAGAGATCAACAAAAGAGCAACCTGCACGAACTTAAGCTCACTTACAAGGAGCAAAGTGACAAACTCAAACGACTGGATGAAACGCTGACGTGAGTCGGACAATGATTCCGTTCGTGGTGTTGGCTCCACTTTTATATCAAAACGGTTGACCCTGCTGTTACCTTGAAGGGAGCTGCAAAGAGCTGCGGAGGAAGAAGATGCACAGGACGAAGCCCGTTTCGCTGAAATAACTCGCGACATTAGTGAAGTGGAGGACGGTCTTGAATATTGGAAGTAAGGTTTTTGGATTGCTGGTTTCAATACTGTGCTTTGTTTTTACTTCTACGTTACACTCTAATGAACTACAATCTCGCTGCTCGTTGCCGTTCTTAGCTGATACATTCGGTTCCTCTATTTAAGGAGCATATATGGTACGATGTGGAATGTACTCCGCGTCAGCTTCCGGTGCGGAGACCCAGCGGACCCTACGAAAGTCACCCTAGGATGTAGGTTGGAAAAAGACTCGTGAATCGTGATACAGTGATCTAAGTGGCAGAAAATTTTCACATTTTTCGATAATAGCATCATTACTATATCGTTTTGACTCTTGAAGTTTTTTCGCAGTTTTTCTGGGTAAGAAGGATGTGGCTAAACGAACCCTGTTCCTGACAGAAGATCCTTCCGTAGAGAACGTCGATGCAGCATGGACAAACCTGAAAGAGGTGCACGAAGAGAAACTGAAAAGACCATTTCTGGAACGTTTCGATAACAACTCTTCGGTAAGTCTGGCCCGATCCAGGATTTCATGGCTCGGTACATTAGAAAAAGGGTTTTCTTATTGCTACAATCGTTCGCCAAGATAACAGGCATGCTGTGCTTGCAGGGGCCTTTGTGACGCTTGCGTATTGGAATCCCGCTAAAGTGTGCAAGGCTCTAAATACAAGTCTGCCGTACACGTGTTGGTAATCGTTGGAGATGTTTCTCTCGATCCTGAGCGTTTTTTGTTTCCGTAGGTTTTGTACTTCCATCAAAGCATGCCCTTATCTGGGTTGCCGGAATATCTGTAATCATAATGCGTCATGTCTTTGAGTTCCGTGAAAATTTATTCTAAGATAGGCAGCGGGGTACTGCCGAGAACGCCGAATTAGTGTATCAAGACCGGGCAAACGGTAGTACCATAAAACTGTATTTTCAAGCGTTGTCACATGAGATATTTTCCTCGACCCAGAGGAACGGAAGTGGGGTTGGACGATTCGTAATTGCTGTGCTCCAAATTATCCTGCGAAGGCCGCACCACTGGCTTCTTCGAAGACCCATGTAACCTTACGGCAAAACGTAGAGCTCGTGCCATCTCGGTCATAATGGGCTCCTACATAATCAATAATTAGCCCAAACATGTGCTACTTTATGAAGCTTCTACAGTACGTGAGAAGTTAACTTACGCGGTAATGAGAGGCGCTCTGCCTAGCTTTCCATACGAATTCCAATATGGCAACAGCCACGCCTATACCCAGACCAGCTAACAGGATAACGAATACCCCTCCCACATTAGCCAGGCCTAGTTCGCTAGCCTGGTCTTGAGGTTTAGTCTGTTCGCACTTCTCCCCCGTGTTGCTGCGGTTTTTCCACCAGTCGTCCTTCATCAGCTGCAGGTCGCTGCTTTCTTGCAACTTCAGGATGGCTTTCGAGATCTCGTCTCTGTATGGCGAATCTGTAGAGTAATGGCCATTGTGTACACGTTGTCGGGTACGCGGATAAAGGAGTTTCGAAAATATTAAATCCAAGCAGCAAAGAATTCACTTCACACACTGAACTTACGGTTTTCACTGTTTCTGAGAGCTAGTTTTTGTGCTTACTTTGAGGTGTGGCAATACCAAAGCCTTTGGAGTCCAGAAGACTGCCGATCTGTGTCAAATCGCAATCACGGTAGATGGTGTACTCTAACGATGCCGATTCCATCAAGTAGGCATACTTTTCCTTCTTGACTCGTTCAATACCGGCAGAGCCCTTCTTGACAAAATTGGACGGATCCTGGCTCATAAACTCCCACATCCGCTTGTAGATGGGGAGCTTGGAGTCCTTGAAGAAATTGTAGGTGGCGCCACCGTAGTAGCAGCCGTACTTGATTTCTGTCTGCTTGGACAGGTCCTCCGCACTTTCGATCGGCAGCTTCATGCGTTCTACCGTTAAAAAAGCGGCCAGGTTGGCTGTGTAGCTGCTGATCATGATCTAAAATAAAACGGAATGATGTTAGGAAATGGAACGTCGGCAAATGATTTGAATATGTGCGGTTTGCGAAGTGGCGCACACTTCCGTCCAACTACCACGGGAACGTGCGCCATTTAAGAAGCGATCAAGTCGAGTACACCGCCGACGTCGCAAATGGTGACTTTCCACGCTGTATTTCGCTGGGAAAAAACAAGGAAAGAATGAGAGAAAGCAGAAAGCATACCAATGTGAAGAACCACCAACAGCCAGCAGCGACTCGGGTTGATACGGCTCTTGGTGCGATATCAGAACCTTGCTGCATCAGCGAACCGACCGTGAACCATAAAGAGTTGAATATCGTGAACTGGTTCTCCACCACGTCGCCGTCTTCGTTACAAGGGTGGGGATTGTACCACTCGTATGGGGAGAACCTGGCCAGAATGAAGACTGCGATGGATACACACACATAGGCCGTGACCATGTACATCCAGACATCGGGACTTAGTGGGTGAAGGAAAGAGAATAGGTCGGGCGGCTTCTTATCCGGCTTCCGGTACAGAATACTACATCCCGAGACTCGTTTAGACATTAAGCCAGCGCAAACCAGTACGAGGGAAAGGTTGTAAAGTTAGCCGCCGCATACCGGGTTTGTATAGTTAGCCGTCTAAGTTCGCCTGTTCTCTCCTACTTACTCCCAAACATTTATGGATAGATCGATAGATAAAATAATGGGCTGTCGAATGATCTTAGGTACAGTCAACGTGAAGACTCGGAGAATCCAAGAGATCCTCAATTAAAAAAACGTTGAATCCCATGTTAAAAAGCGAAGACTAGCAATCAAATGATCAATCAAGCAATAGACGCTACAGCCGTGGCTAACTTTACAAACCCGGTATGGGGCGCCTAAGTTTACGACCTTTACCTCGTACTTTTGGAAGAGACTTGCCTGATTCCCAGGTGCATGAAGGGTTTCGTAAAGTCCACGACCTGTTCGCGGTTATAGCTGATCGTGATGCCGCCGATAGCCAAGTCGGCCCGTTTGTCAATCAGCTCGCGGATCAAGCCGTTCCATTCGCCGGTTTTGGGATCCGGAACACCGTGGGTAACATCGAGATCTTCCAGGGTAAAGTTAAACCCGACCTCACTGGCAATTTTATACATGAGGTCCACGGCATATCCCTGGAAGAGCAGAACCGTACGGCCAGTTTTTTTCCTGGTAACCCTGTTCTGGCCTTACCTCGTAACGGTCATTGCCAACTCGCTTAGCATGGTCAGGCTTCAGCATCACGTAGGGAGCTTCGATAACGGTGACTGCTCGTAACGTCCGGTTCCTGACAGAAGCTGCCACCTGCGCCATGTGATCGGTGTAGTTCCAGGAGATGACGGCTCCATCGGTTTGATTCCAGTACCCTACCTGCAAACCACCGACATACACGGTTGCAAATATAAATAATGTCAAACGAACATTTCAGACTAAAATGATCGAAAATGCCGAGTAAAATGCTGAAGAGCGCTAAAAGTAACAGACTCGTAGAGCGTTGGAAGATCAGCGAGCAAGGGAGAAATGCGTTCCTCGATTATTTATTACCTCCTGCAAGCCTTGTGCCAGCAGCTGGATGATATCCAGATGGAAATCAGAGCGTGTTCGATTTTCATCGAATTTGATCACTCCCGACAAACCCTTAATTTCCGTCTTAGCCAGCGTCTCCACCAAGTCCCGGCCTTGCGCCCAGTTCCTTTCTTGTTCACAACTAACAGCGACCGGATACAAGATTTGCGATTCCGGCTTTCTGAGTGCCTCCACTAGCAACATTATGGCATCGTAAAAGAGGGCACTCTCAGTCTATCAAAAAATAAAATGGTCAATCTTTGCGGGCTGACAAAACTCGTGCACGGGAAAGGAAGGCATAGTTGTACCGTCACGATTAGTTCTTCAGGGACGGTGGCCAAGGAGCCGGGTGTAATTTGCGAGTAGGTCCAACCGCGCGCAGCGTTGCGAACCTCGACGTTGTTCGGGTCAATTAAACGGAAGGCGGTAATATTGATGAAGTCGTGGATGAATGCCGAGAGATCGATCGTATGAATGTCCTACAAGAAGACCCCGTTCCGAGAAAATGTAAAACAAACACCGAATTTCTTCCTAGACGGAAGCAGCTGCTAAAACGAAAAAAACGAGCAAAAGCCACTGACAGGAAAGTGATATGCTAACCAGGGTTGTGAGCAAATATTGGTAATAGGGCGACGTGAGCTTCAGTTGTTGAGCTTGCCGTAGGATTTCCGGCACTTTGCTGGCCTGACAGTCGAGGATAATGCGCGACTCTCCACTGGCTCGCAGGTCTTTGAGGACGTCCTGATAATTGGGTCCCTTCAGCTGCCGCAAGGAGATGCGCATGCGGGTCGCCCCACGCAACAGCTCTTGCAGCTTGATGATGCCTTCGTTGGTCTCGTATAAAATAGTGAACGAACTGTAGGCGGAAAGAAAGAAAAATGGGCGGTGTTGTGGGATAAAAGAAAAAGGCGGGCTGGAATAATTACCTCCATTGCCAGAGACGAACGATATCGTGGAAGGCTTTGCTGAATGCGCGGTAATCAGGATAGACATTGATTGACATGGACTGATTACGCGGACGAATGCGGAAGTCCCAGCGCGCTTCCACATGAGGGATAGCTAGAGCCGCACAGATCGATCGTACGTTGTAGCCAGCAAAAGCATCTTGCGGACCCAGCACGGCCAACACTTGCTCGTGCAAGATCCGACAAACTATATCAACAGGAACACTGGATCAGAAAACAACCGTAGACTTCGCTGTGGGCAAGCTCGTCATAATAATAAATGAAACGATATGTTTCCTGTACCACATTCAAGATACAGTAAGTTTCCGAGTTCAAATTTTGACCTGGTTTGAAGGACTGAACATCTCCACGATGGCTTACTCGCTGATTAATTTTAAAGTACGAGTGTACCTTGTTTGGAAGCCCGGAAGGAGTCGAGGCGCGGGACATCGTGTTTCTTCCCATCGAGTCGAGTGTCGGCGATCCTCAGAGAATGCTCATTGTTGACCTTGCTGATAGCATAATCGAAGACAAACTTGAGATCCGACGAGGACTCGTCAAAGAGTCCCACTGCAATAATCGGAAAGAGATCAGGATTACATTTTGAGGGATACTGTGACCGGTGACCTGCTCCGTGTCCACGCTGTCGCCATAAACGAGCAGCAGATGCCGCTATGATTTCACCGTCAAGAAATCATTGCACTCAAGTGCCTATTTTCGGTCTAATTGGCCCATAAATAAAACTGAACTGCTGAATCGGAAAGCAGCAGCGTGCCATCAAAATTCCAAACATCATCGTCCATTTCGTAAAATACTTTGAACTCCGAAATGATGTTCTTCGACGTCTTACCATCTAAACGTTAGTGTACTTCTGCAAACTGGTTTCTTTCAAAATTTCATGTTTGAAACTAGTTCTTCAATCTAAAAACGGTTACCAGTCTTTTCTAACGAAAAATATTTCAGATATAGAAGGTCAAATACGGAGTCAGCATTTTTGTGGAATTCGATTTTCGAACGTACCAACAGCGACACTTTCGCTAAGAGCGACCACATCTATCACGGCAAGTTGAAGGAAAATAAACAAAGTGTAGATGACAGCCGGGAAGCGCTGGCTTCTGGGCGACATGGCTGTGACGAGGCAACTCATTTCCGGCGACAAGCCAGGTTTCATGCTGCGCAATAACCCTTCAGCACACACATTCTTCCCGGGTCTTCACTCAGCTGCTGAGTTAGCTTGCACTATTGTAACGACAGAACCGGGATAAGTATCACAACGCGAGCGAATAGCCCGCCAGCAACTAAATGATCACTAAGCCCAGTAATCCTCCATGACATGCCGCGCACTCAGCGTTGATAAGGGGAAATTAGTCGGACCAATTGTAACTTCCATTCCTCCACATTCCACCAATCCCCCACGCTAATTGATGTCGACTGCAGGAAGAAAAAAAAAAGAGAAGAATGGAAAGTTTTGCAAAGGAGACGTTTGCTGCACAGTCATAAAGTTCCATCAGAAAGAACCAGTCGCAATCATGTAAATTTTCCTTACGAGGAGCGCAGTGGTTAAAAAATCGGCTTGATGATATGCAGTCAAATGGCAATCAGTCTCCGAATGACAAAAGAAGTTTGTGGAGAAGCACAAAGCGGAACCGCGGTTCGCGGAATCCCAATATCGTTAAGGCTTCGCTTGACTGCCTTTTCCATCGCACAGATTACTTCCTCATCAAACTGCGTCGACCAAGATCTGCGGAACACAAAGCTCAAGTCAATCAACCAATACACGACTGGCACACGTTACCGGGTTCCCCGAATTTCTGTTAAACACTAATACTGATGTATTCACGGTTAACAAAAGTCAACCGAGATTTCTTAGTTGTCCCCATTACTGTTCATTCATGAAACAAGAAGTCGGACAGGATAATGGAAGAGAAAACTGAGATGATGCCAGGGGAGAGTGAGAGTGCGAGCGATCTAGATTTGTGGGCGAATGCAGCCGTTTTCGGCCGTTTGGGAAATAGTGCATTATGGGGATCACTCGGTCGAGCGGCTAAGCAGCACATTGAATTTTCTCTCTAAACAAACAGATCGTGTTGAGTGAACGCAAAGAACATGGCAAGGCCGGCGGCAGCGGCGCGGACCTCGACGCATAGCAGCGGAAGATAGAGCCACTTTTTAATGAGAGTCAAAAGCCGATTTGTGGACAGGGACAACTATCAATACTGTACCGTGTAGCTATGAAGGATTAAGACTTTCTGCCCGCTTGAGGCGGAGTCAGAAAAGACTTGTCGTACTTCTACATCGCGGTACGCCGCGAGCGCTTCCCCTTTGGAGTTGAAGTAGTTGGAAATTAGCGTCGACTGATGACTGACATGGAGTTGTACATTTATATAACTTGATCCCATTTGAAGCAGCGGCTGCAGATGAATGAATGAGCGCACTTATAGGGACGCATCGCTGTGTTGAAGGCACTCACAGGGGAAGGGAGCATCCCATTTGACAGTCTTCCACATAATGAGTTCGAACCTCTAGTTCATAGAACCGGCGCACATCATCGAAGACCTCGGAGCAGTGTTGTTCCGATACGACAGCGGAACTAATTCGAATCAGGTCGCCCATGTCAAGTCTATGGCTACAGCGGGCCATATCGGAATTGAGTTCTGCTTATGCATTAATATACATTGTATCGGAACAACACTGCCTCGGATAGCCGAGCTTTTTAGCTCGAGAACCTCGGTCCAACATCGACCAAACCAGCACCTTCCCAACTTAATACGTACCGGTACGAAACTGAATGGCTCCAGGTACGAATAGCAAGCTAAACTATACATGAAGCAAAACTAAGCAAAGTTTGTGGACTTAGCAGCCATGGAAGATCTGGACATTTTGCGATACAGTCTCGAACTTACATATCGGTTAGTAAGGTATCAGGCATGTTTCAGTTTTCTACCGTTAGGAAGCTGGACGAGTTCCGAGATGAGGTCGGAATACACACGGTTCCTGGGTGAAACCACGCCTGAATTCGCATTTTGCGCATGCGCACGTATTTTATTTGGCCGGACAGCCAGTTGTGCGCACACGTGCACACAGTATTGTCAGATCAATTGGCGCAATTATGAATGTCTAACATTGTACGACAAAATTAACCGTTAAAAATGGGCGTAACACAGCAGCTAGAGCTTATTTACAACTCAGCCAATGAGAATTATATTTTGCTGTATGCGTAAATTTCATTGGCTTTATCCATCTGGTTCCATCCAGCACACATTTTTGACGGTTTATTTTGTCGTACACTGTATATGCGGCTCCTGTGCATCAGAAATTTTGTTATTTTTTCCAATAAAACCGGAGGGGTTTCCGATCTTTCTCTTATAATACTATGTAGGTAGATCTTCTGACGGATAGCTTTAACCTGGCGTACTTCGGGTGCGGCGCGTCTGCCTGGAATCTTGTGTATAGAGTCAACAGACTGAGAAGTAGACTTGCTGGAAATTTCTCAGTTTTTGGCGAATTTGGCGAATGAAGGAACAGGTGTCGAGCGCAGGTGTGCAGTGAGCATCAGAACATGACGACACGCACGTGAAAACAGCGGTTCCGACACCGTTTGACTTGACTAGATACACTCGAACGCTGAACAACTACAAGACTGCTTGGTTGATGGAAATTTGCATTGCGTGCATTCAGCCGGTAAAGAGGCTGAACAAAGTAGTCGAATTGAGCCAATCGCAGATTTATGCAGGAAATGGAGAATTTCCAGCAACTCTACTGAGAAGTCGCTACCGTAATGTATTAGGTTCTGGTCGGTAGCGCATGACGGTGACCATACGATGACGATGGCTCCTTCACGTCATCAAAAATGGGTGGAGAGTACCTTTATCGTGACGGTGAAGCTATCGCATGACGGTATTTGAGCAAAAGATCGTCATGGATTTTGGGTGGTCGTCGATGGCTTCCTAAAGCTTCCTTATGCACAATCTCAGTATTAAACCGTAGGGAAATGATTTTTCATCAGTCTGACACCTGAGTTGACTGGTGGAAGCTGGAATGTGGGACGAAACCATAAATCTGGTGAGAGGTGGTGAAATTCGAAGAAATCGCCCTTACTCCCGGTCCGCACGCTGGCGGATGGCCGCTTCGAGCAGTGCGGCGGACAACGCTTTGTAGCGGAAGCGTATGCGCCAGTTTACACTATGAGCGGAGTCTGGAAAATTTCATTCTGTGCCCAACTTCACGTTTTTCTTCTTCCAAATGAACTATCTTCCAGCAAACATGGCTCAGTCGACAAAGAACGTTTTCAAAGCACTGCACGACCTTGACTTACTGGACTTGGTGGGCAACAAGAACCCTTACATGGCAGAATGTCAGTCTGCAGCTTGGGACGAGATGGTTAAGGCTCTGAACGATGCAAAGGTAAAACGTTTGTTAAGGCTTCTCTCTGAAACTCGCGTATACGCTTTTCGTTTACAGCTTTTTCCAAAGCCAGTGAACAAGCGAGCAGTACAGTCACGCGTCAACATTTTGGTCAAGGCTTACCGTACAGACGACCTGCAGAACAAAGTGAAGTCAGGAACTGAAGAGCAGTACGGGCAGATAAAAGCGCTGGTGATTCGCATCTCGTCTGCCATCGATGATTCTAACAAAGCGCGAATCGACAAGACAAAAGCTGTGGCTGCAAAGATCATCGAAAGCGACAGCGCAAGTCAGGCTGTGATGGAAGAAGGAGAGAAAGGGCGATCAAAGCGACCGCTGGACAGCGACACCTCTGAGTTAACTGACGGTAAGGGCAAATATCCGTGGTTTACGACGTCACAGATGTTCGGATCTGAACAGGGGTTGAACCGGCAGTAAGTAACCTAGACGGCTGTGACGTCATGTGTGCCTTACGAATCACTCCGCAACATGTTTGATTGATAATCCTTGATTGATCCTTGATTGCGTATACGCATTTATGGACATCTTCTTTTTTGTCTTTGCAGAGGAAGCTGAGAAGCAAGAATTTGTCCACACCACCGGAGGAAGCAACGATGACTGGGAAGATGAGAAGGAATATCGGAAGGCTTAGAAAGCCAAAGACCGAGCTGAGAAAGCGGAGAAGTCTGAACCAGAAGTGAAGAAGGCCCGGGCGTCCCGTGTAAGCAAACCATCCGAAATGGCGGTCTCTGACGACAAGTGGATTGGGTTTTTCGAGAAAGACGCACAACGAAAGTATGCTCTCAAAGAAGCTGAGCTGAAGAACGCCTACGACTTGGAAGCCAAAAAGCTGGACTTTCGCGCAAAAGAACTGGAGTTGGAGAGCCGTCGTCTGGATATAGAGGCAAAGAGACTTCATATTCCGCTTGATGAATTCAATCATCTTATTTGATGGCGTATCCGCTTTATGGTTCCTTAACAAGTAAAATGAATCTCTCGAAGTATGATCAATCCTCTTGCGAGCAAGAAAGGTACTCGAACAAAGAAGGAGGTTCCAGGTCAAAATACCTGCTTGTCTGATTTGGGTACAAGCAATGGTGACAGTTCGTAAGCAGCACAGCCACGCGATAAATTCTGTTTACTGGCTTCTCGTAAAGCTTCATCTGTTTTCGGAAATCAACAAACGCAAACTTCGTGACGACTTCTTTAGAGCACCATTCTACGGACTGGCGAAGCTTGGACATGAGGGTGTTCTGATCCTTCTTTGCTTTTGAATGACGGATTTCGATCCTAGAGCGAGGCTTATGGAGTATTCCATTCTTCTTTGCGTATCCGCTGTCTCCATAAAGCACGTATTTTCTCACGAAACCAGCTTGCTTTTCGTGGAGTTCTTCCAGGATTTTGCTTTCATTTAACAGACGACTGTCGTGCATCGAACCTCTTTGGCCACCATACAAGTTCAAGATGAGACCTGCGAGAAAATGCGGACTTTTAATTGCGTGTACGCTTTGAGATTGCGTGTACGCTTGTAGTTTGCTACCGAATATGATCCAAATTTCCTCGCAACCTACCATTGGGAAGAACCACGGACTGCCATTTTGTGCAATGAATACGTTCATGACCACTGAACATTTGTCGTTGGTAGAAGATTGGGCGGCAGATGGGACGAGCAGTTCCATCTATGAAAGCGAATACATCCCGGATAACACCTGGGCCGCCTTTCGCGGCAATGGAATCGGCGTAAATTTCGAAGTCGTCTTCCTTAAGCCAGCTGTGATCCCATGTCTTCAAGACCTTCGAAGACCGGTCAATAACCCGTAGTGTCGCGTGGAACAGTCGGTTTAAGGAGCTATGAGAACGTCCGAACATTTTCCTCATCTCCAACCACCTGTTTGGATACGCCAGTCTTCGCAAAACGATGCAAAGGGCTTCCAGTCCGGTGGCAGAGTCTCGACTCGGTGTTCGGACGACGTCTGGTATCCCAAAGGCTTCCAGTAGCTGGAACAGAGCTTCCCGTTTGAAACGAAAGTAGGCACGGCATTCCTTGTCGGAGTAGTCATCCAGATCGAAGGATTGCTCCCTCCTCGCATCTTCTTCCAGAACAGCCGCCTTTCTACTGCGCATACGCCTTCGAAGGATGATGAACTGCTTTCGGGATATGTGCTTGTTATAGTAGAGAGCGTACAGGATATGTAACTCCATCTTGAAATTTGTCCGGAAAGTGGAAAATGGAAATGGCAGGAAAGCGAATTTGTACGGAAGCGAAGCGGAAAATTATTGTCAATACGACACCGTGTCGTCACCGGCCACACTGAAGATCAGACCGTCTTTCTACGGTGACGATAATCATCGTCATGGCATCGTCATCGTCACCGTCATACGCTACCGACCAGAGTCTAATATCAGGGTTGTCAACCGACACTCGTAAGTGGTAATATCACTAATATGGACCCTAAGATCAGTCAATCAACAAAGTTTTGTGTTAGCCAGTTGATTTGTGATTGTCCTGATCGAAATGTGTAAGTCACTTCCGTTGCGATTTTCGTTTTATAAATTCTTTTTTTCATTCTCTACCCCAGTCTCTGTCGAGTGTCGATCGAACCAAACCAGTGTTCCCGCGCTGACGGCATACAGGTGATACTCCATGACAATTTTCCGCATTCGAGATCCATCAACGGGAAGTTTATGCCAAGCTACGGGAGTGGACGCGCGTAGTTGGCGCTTCGTCTAGGAGATTATGTTTGCTTCCGAGCCCGATGAACAGATCACGGTCATCGCTGACGACGTCCCGGATCGTTCCAAGAAGCGGGACAGCGTCTCCTCCTACCGTTCTACCCGGCAGAACCCTCTGATGAAGAAGGCCAAGAAGCTGCTGGCGAGGTTGTTGAAGAACCATAGAAACATCCTGAAGGATAGCAGAAAGGTTTATGAACGAATGAATGCTTGTGAACATGGCGCTAGACTATGAGATCACCCCTTGATATACCTTCTCTGTGTCTGCAGGGATCGTCCTTCATCTTCGGGGAACCAAGCGTCTACCATGCCTTGGTTGTCATATTCCTGGAATTCTTTGCTTGGGGTCTACTTACATCCCCCATGATCAGCGTGAGTGATTCTGCGAGTTGCACCTAATTATATTCTAAGTAACCTCCTTCATATCCAACCCTGGTCTGCTTCCGTGCAGGTACTGAATAAAACCTTTCCCGAAGACACCTTCCTGATGAACGGCATTATCATGGGCATCAAGGTTTGTACATGTATGTCTGTGTCACGAAGCTGTATACTGTTTATTAATGTTGTATTTTGTGGATGCAGGGTATTCTTTCGTTCTTGAGTGCGCCTCTAATTGGAACGCTGTCGGACTCTTGGGGTCGAAAGACATTTCTTCTCGTAACGGTGTTCTTCACGTGCCTTCCGATACCGTTCATGATAGTTAGCCCCGGGTAAGTATCAACGTCGTCGTGAAATTGCTCATTTAAACCGAATGTAGATTGTGCCTTCTCGATGACGTAATATTTACCTTCGAATGCACAGTGATTCTGATACAATGGTGGTCTTTCATCGCCGCCGCGGTTGACTAACTTTCTTCTGTTCTTTAGGTGGTACTTTGGGATGATCTCCATGAGTGGAGTCTTCGCTGTGACGTTTTCGGTAGTTTTTGCCTATGTTGCCGATATAACGGACGAGCAGGAGAGAAGTTCGGCCTATGGACTGGTAAGGAATAACAGTACACGCGCCTGGCCTAAATGTGGGGATGGACAAGAATGTGGGGAACGGAGCGAAAGCGACTGTGCTTCGATTGATTTAGTTGATTGGTCAACCACAGCTGGCCCGTGTCGCTTTCGCTCCGTTCCCCACATTTTTGTCCATCCCCACATTTAGGCCAGGCGCGTGTACAGTACAGTAAACTTGACAAGATTGTTTTCTCAAGTCGCGCACGTCTCAGTATTAATCGCTGAAGGCGTGCGCCAGTTGAAAGAGTGATCTTCTCGAGTTGGCCTTCCGAACTTTCCAGTATTGAGTTGGACCGTGTGATCCCACAGAAGTGTAATCATTTAGGTATCTGCCACTTTTGCCGCCAGTCTTGTGACAAGTCCCGCATTGGGAGCTATCCTGGGGGATATGTATGGGGATGAAGTGGTGGTTGCACTGGCCACTGCCGTCGCAATACTTGATGTGTTATTCATCCTGTCTTTCGTGCCGGAGTCTTTGCCGGAGAAAGCTCGTTTTGCCAATGCCTCGAACTTTTCATGGGATGTCGCAGATCCATGCTCGGTATGTTTACCCTTGCAAGTTTTTTCAACCGAATACGTGCCTCATTTTCATTTCAATCTTTTGGCAGAACCTAAGGAAGATCGGAAACGATCGCGTCATCCTCATCGTATGCCTTACTACCTTCTTGTCGTACCTCGCGGAAGCCGGCCAGGTTTCTTGCATCTTCGTTTACCTTCGTTTGGTAGGTAGATACTCCTTCCTGTCTGATATGTACAGCGTACGACAAAATAAACCGTTAAAAATGGGTGTATGGAGCCAGATGGTTAAAGCCAATGAAATTTGCGCATGCAGCAAAACCTAATCCTCATTGGCTGAGTCGTAAGTAAGCTCAGCTGGAGTGTTACGCCCATTTTAACGGTTAATTTTGTCGTACACTGTATATACGTACTTTGTCGTGCAAGCTGAGAAACCTGGGTACTTGATTTTTAGGTTGTCGGATTCTCACCGGAAACGATAGCAGGATACATCGCGTTCGTCGGAATTCTATCCGTCATTGCTCAGGTATAGCCCACTTTCCTTCCTTTCTTTTTCTGTTTCATAGTTCTAGTTGGAAGAACGACTGTTTTAATTATAGACGACGGTCTTGACTATTCTGATGAAGAGCATTGGCAGCAAGAACACCATAATCGTCGGGCTGGTCTTCGAAGCCTTCCAGCTGGCTTGGTATGGCTTCGCTCAGCAAACATGGTAAGACCCTTGGAAGTTGTTGGAAGTCTGGAAACTTTTATCGTGTTTTCCACTGTAAAACCTGAGTTTTGCTCTCGGCTTTAAGGATGATGTGGGCTGCTGGATCGCTAGCCGCAGTATGCAGCATAGCCTATCCGGCGACAAGTGCCTACGTATCCAACTACACGGAAGCCGATAAGCAAGGTTAGTTTGACCTTGTTATTTTAGCTACGAATAGAATATTTGGGTGTTGGGCAGCGTTTCTCAGCCTTCTGCGGTCACGACCCAGCTATCAGTTCACGAAAGCGATGATCATTCCTTCGTGGCTCTATTTCAGGTCTTGTTCAGGGTATCATTACCGGCATTCGCGGGTTATGTAATGGGCTCGGTCCGGCAGTCTATGGACTGATCTTCTCGCTCTTCCATGTGAACCTCAATGAGCACAAGGAAAAAGTGAAACCAGTGGCTGCTCATCCCATCACTATGCTGTACCATAACCTCACGACGGAAAGCAGTCTGCCGACTACAGCAGTTCCTGTCCACAACCTAAGATCGGTAAGTGGCAAACTGACTGAGACAAACCAGGAGAACAAACTTTACAAGATCGTTTTTTTCCCAAGTGGCGCAGGCTGACAGCTGATGACACCGAAAACGTGCGCCACTTGAGAACGACCTTCTCTAGTTGATTTTGATGGTGCACGCTTTCAGCTGCTAACACTGTGATAAGGAAATGCGCCACTTGGCGATCAGAAACGATCTTGCCTGTTTTGTTTGCTGATCTCCCAAATAGAATTTTGTACATTTTCCTGACGACAAACATCAGATTTATTCGTTGTTTCTTCCTAGTCGTTTCTGCCCGGACCGGCGTTTGCTTTTGGGGCTCTTCTAGTGTGCCTTGCCTTGTTCGTCGCGGCGTTCATACCAGAACTGGTCATTCTAGAGAGACCCAGAAGGCCAAAAATGGTGACGCCCACCATGAGCTTTGTGGCTCCCGAAGCCGGCGAAGACGATGATATCGAGGTCTACCGAAAGGAAGGTCTTTCAAAAGCTGAAGGCGCTCCTTTGATGGATTTTCGCCAGATATAACTTACCGAAGCCTTGTTCTTCGGATGCTCACTATGGTTGTGTTCCTCTTTTTCATTTCTTGATGTTGACAGGGCTTTGTTCGCTGTATATCTTCTGTCATACCGTAGACGTTTGTTATGTGCTGGAAGGCTATGTCAGGTTCTTGTTTATTTTCAGTAGCATCTGCCATGGCGCTTTCGAACTGTTAGCTAGTGTTGATTCGTCTTCCTCGCCATAAATTTCGAACAGTAATAAAAACCTATACTGAATCTCAGGTCTCGAGTCTTTCAGTGCACGCTGTCCGGGTGTTGCCGAAAACGTATTTCGTAGTGGAAATGAAGCCTACTACGCTTGCGCAGTTCTTCCTCCAGGCGCTTTGGGAATGGGTAGACGGAACAAACAAAGGCCGAGCATAAGGTAGTACGGCCAACCTACTTGTTCTCCGCTTCGCCAACCGTATAAATTACAACGTGTATACTTAATAGTAAACTCGCTGACCATTGTCTAGATGATCATCGCATCAACGTTTACATCTTTTCAGGCCGCGACGAAGTTTTCACGGATAGAGGTTACACTCAACGTTGTTGCCTTGTTGGATGCCACGAAAAAGATCAACTGATTGCACGACAAGAGCTTATTGTTTTCGTGACACTTCGACCATCGAATCTGATAAGACATCTGTGATTATGAGGTCCGTTTATTATATCCGCGTTACGGGCTTGATCAGTTTGTTTTTCCTGTTGTTCTTGGTAGATCTTAGTGGTAAAGGATGCTCAGGAGCTGTTACCCCAGCTAGGTTACCGGCGGTATTGTCAGTCCGTACGCCATGGTCTTCGACACCTGCACCTTTGATCGCCTCTGCATGGATATGGAAGCCACTTTCGCCATCTACCTCACGGCAGAATCCTGCGATCTTCTGGCAGTCTCCACAGTGTGCTACTGGGAACAGAAACAATGTCACCAGCCTTCCCGACTTGGGCCTGGACTATGAAGTGGAGCTGGAAGGACTGGATGAAAGCTCGAATCTGACATTCAAAACCGCCACTTTTGCTGATGGATCCCGGCGGCTGGGCGTGGTCGCCATGGACTTTTTGAACCATCAAGAACTCTTTCTCTATAACCTAAAGACGGGCCAGAATTTCCGGGTTGAAGGTACAGTGCAGAGATTTCAACGCGTTCTCGAAAAATAAAACGTGGTGCTGGGCAAAGAAGATGTACAAGATCGTTACTTCAAGTGGCGCACCTTCCAGCCAGTACCAATCAAAAAATTGCGCCACTTGGGGTATACCGGTCTTCTACAATGTCGGAAATGCCTTCCTTCTGGAAGTCAGATGGTTCTATCGCTGTAATCAATGGCTGCCGATTCCACGTGGCCACCAAAAGGGATGCGTATCCGACATTGTACATTTGTTTGCTCAGCTCCCAATATTCAAGTCTACACTTCCGGTTCACCGAAACGTTCACGTTACTTTTTCACATTGTTATTTGCAACAGATAACCGATGCGTGACCGAACCGCTTGCCGCCTGCAATCCCCTTGCGTACTTCTTACTACGCGGCGCAAATAAATCACCGGCATTGGCAGTGTGCAAATTCGAGTCCTCTAATCCTGTGTTCCTGGGACAACATCCTGTGCTCATTCGAGGGACAACAGTGTACCGGTGGGAGCAATGCTTGCGGCTGCAAGCAGGCAGGAGAAAGCACGTCTTCCATATCACATTCTTCTACCGTCTAAACATATTTGCTTCTAATCCCGTGCGAAAATACGTTCCCTGGCGTTTGGAAGCTGAGGAGATTACAGCGGAAACGGAAGGTCTGTTTTCCCACTGTTTTCATTGCCTCCTAATGCGCAGGCGGCAGTAAAGGTTGCATAACAAGGTGTCAAGACCTATTCAGGAAGAGCAATGCCTGTAAAGCATATGCGATATAGGCTATCCAGGCTTTGAGCGGCTCCTGGGTCTGACGGCATTTCTGAATCCTGACACTGCGACACATTGCAATCATGCCGAATGTCTCGCAGTACGGTATTGATCCAGACTTAGGCAGGTTTGAACGTCATCGACAGTATCCCGTTCCCTCGGAGGAAGGTGATGTAATCATTGGCTCAATTGTGTATGATCACTCGCGTTATTTCTGTCCGCAGATTTCAACCGCACTACCTCAAGCACGGGAGGAAAGACGATGTTCAATTTCATCTCGTTTCGGTCGCGTCTAAGAAATCGATCGATGTTCCAGGTAGTCGTACGTATACAGAATAATGTAGCAAATGCTGTAGGCCATCTCATTAAATAACGGGATTCGATGCGGGCGTACGTTGAGCCGATCCTTCTCTCCTACATCATAATCATCAGATTGTGAATTGTGCGCATCTAAACCCCACTCTTTGATGTTCCCTCACAGGTAGCTGAATACCGAAACTGCACAGGATGGGATTCTGCCTAGCCACCTGCACGACATCAGCACAGAAAAATTATCCTCTGCTCATTTTGCTGGAACTTCGTTGTTGGCTCCCAAAGTTTTCTGTTGAACTCCCAGTTGTCGTTTTTTGGTGCCGCTAATGTTGTTATAACTTATAATCTAAGGGAATGATATCGTTACAAATCATGGGGTTGCACTGACAAGCGTTCTTTGTTGTAGTATAGTCAGAGTAACACCTCCCGCAGTGGGTTCGACAACCGTTGTCGACAACTGAAGCAGCAAAATGAAGTGCCAGGTCCTGAATCAAAACTCGCGAGCACTCCACTGTTTGCCTTTGTCGAGAAGCACAGATGGTACGCCACGCCTCTTTGGCTCTGCGGTGCGCCAAAACCAAGCTTGCACGCCCTCGGCTCCAGCCAATGATAGTGAATGACGTCAGCGTATGTGCACTCCACAACGTACGCACGTACACCGTAATCGCAAAATTCTCGGAAGTAGAAACGTCAACTGGCGCACGCAGATATCGTCCTTATGGGCAACGATGTTCTCTTCAGTCTTTTCCACCATGCACCAACAACGAATATCCTTCATCAGCAACATGACACGTTCTATATAGCAGCAACCTTCACTGTTTGTTTCCTCGGAATAGAACTTTCCTGCTTTGCATTGACTAATTTTATTCACGTGTATTTCTAGCGCAAGACTGCGTCGCTGCGTCTCTCAAAGCATCGACCGGAAATAGAGACGGATTCTCTCGAAAAGCTCTCCCGAACGGTCTTCAGTCTTTGAAGAGGATATCGGGGTGTCCTTCCGGAACTTCGTAAACAAGGATTTTGTTTGGAATCGGTATCGGAGCCAGGTACGTGCAAAAATCACATGTATTTACATGTGCTCAAGATTTCTCCAGTGTTCATTTTGAACCGCCCGGATTCCCGTACACAGTACGTTAAAGAGTTTTAAAAGTGTTGTCATTTCGCAGTATCGCTTACAGTTGAATATGGAGTTGTTGTCCAATTAAGAGTTTACCAACTTTTTTACAGGGAGAGGTTACGTCACCGTGAGAATACCAAAAATACTTTACGGCGGATCCATCTAGAGCAGTGTTGCGGTTCGAGCCATCGTCATCATCGGAACTACACCTCGGACCTAGCGTAAGTGAACGACGTGTGTAATTGCACCTGGTAATCTCTTACAGTAGAAGCTGAAGGAAGCTATGGACTATGGTACACGATTCTCAGAAGGGCAAGGTCGTTTAAAGAGAGAAACCGGAATTTCTTGGCACGTTACTAATGTGGGCGTCGGTCCTACTCGGTGTCCATCTAGTAGGCGAACCATAGGTCCCCGCTGTTCGGGTAGGCGCACCACAAGAAGCGTCAGGATAAATTTATGCTTTGCTTGACTGGCAGTATCGATCGTAGCTGGGAAATAATTCAGGTTCAAGATTGCTTACATGAGCAAACTTGCACTTTCCGCATGCAGCACTACAGGCGCCACAGCAACTGCACAGCTGAGCATGCACGCTGAGCCCGGTATACCCGTATATTTTGGTTTTTTTTCTTCTCTGTCGAGTATAGATAGGAGCCCGGAAGGCACTGATATACAGCGCGCGTTCGGCGTTTGATAGTCTATTTTGGTCGCTGTGATGTGGTGAAAGCAGAAGCGCCTTTCGCCGCTGACGAAGAACCCGCAGAGTGCTCCGTATCGGCACAGTACATGATACGATGATCGAGGTCGATCATTATGTATGCGGTACTAGCCAGAAAGCCTGCAACTGTATAGAGAGCTTCCGTACGTGCAGTTGTTGCGGGTCCGAAATTGACTGTCAACTATGTGGATCAAATTTGGGTAGAAAAATTATGGAGTTCAGTCACTTATCGAGGCTTCCTCACTGTCAAGCTTTTGTCTGCTTTTACTGAGGAACACGGAGTAATGTTTGAGTTCGATAAGAACGTTTCGATGATACAGGGAAGTGATAAGACAACGTGCTGACTTTCATGGCGCCTTCTTTCGAACGCAAGAAACAAACTTGGCTCTCTGTTGACCTGAAAATCCACATGGAAAATATTTTTGCGGCTAAAGTGCGATTGGCTTTGGGCATTTTAGCAAGAAAGTTCCGCGGTTTGGGAAATGATAGCATCATCGAGACGGACAAAGTCACAAAAAAACGAATTACAAAGCAGAATTTTGCGCTTGAAATATCGATTAGCTATTGGAAAATCTTAGCGTGTAATTCGCTGAAGACCTTTTTGCTCGATCTATCCGTGGTGGTCGATAGTAGACGAAACATTCAGTGACGATCCGTTGGACCACTTTCTGTGCTTACAACCCTGGACTGTCTGAAAGTCGTCAACAAAATTTTGATCTTCGATAATCAAAATATTCAATATTGATCAACCGGCGTCGGGGAACTTTTCAGATCAGTGGTCACTACCACGAAGGTCGGACGGCTTCCGAGACGTTCACCCAGGAGGCGGATGTAATTTTGCACACATCAGCGAAAAGATGGAGAGACCTGCGTATAAGTCTCCTCGATGGTGGCGCACCCACTCTGCCGCTGTGCATCGATCCCTAGCATATCCTCGAGCCTTACGTGGGTTCAAACCATTAACGTACCAAGATCTACATTACGTTAACAAAGTCTATATAGTTTCAGGCTGGACTAATTTGTTTTAAACGAGGGCGTTGGGATAAGCGGTAGGAAAAGATAGCGAAGAGTTCGACCAGGTTTTGTGTTAGAGTAATTAGTGCTTGGCACTCCTAACAGTATCATATGACACTACTGGACATCAGATGACAATGCGATGCCAGAGAAGCAAACTGTGAACTCCGATTACCGAATATATCATCCATCTATCTACACACCGACAAAATATCTTCTAGGCTCAGAAAGGCTATTTATACATCAAGCATTTCCCGCTGATCTTCTAACTTATAGGTTGCCAGTATTAACATTTGAGTATAATACGCTGTGACATTGGCTGTGTCCGCTGGGCTTAGAACAACCGCTTTCACGATGTTTAGACACCCTACTTTTGCTCGCGTTCGACTTCGACGGCGAACTCGTAAGCAGCTGTTTTGTCTTTGTATAGCTTGATGTTGAAACCTCGACGGATACCTCGCGTACAAGTTTATTTCAGTATGTACTGGTGATGCCAAGCTGAAAGAAGAACACCATTAAGTCAGATCGGGCCACTGTTCTCTCGACGAACGGCGGTCGTTAACTCCGACTCGAACCGCGGCGTAGTTTTTTGGTAATTTGGACTATTGCCTCTGTTCTCCTACATTTGCTCCTTGTTCCGTACCGTACCATACTGTAGATGGCTTCTCAACAGCTGTAGGTTACTTTGGCTTCGCGAAGACGATGCGTGGAGCTCATTTTTCTTCTTTGACTTTTCCAGGTCATCCTTCGTGTATCAATTGACTCGATACTATCGGACTAAAGCTACGAAAAACGGCGGACAGGATTGTCTCGTCCACGTCCCAATTGTCACATCGATGTGAACCCAGACCGGAACCACATAGTAACATGTCGTCCAGAACCAATCTAAAACTGCAACTTCAGAGAGAACAAGGTACGCAAATCCGTCTCTGCTGTTTGCCCTCAACTTCTGCAGTAACTGGGACGCAGGCAAACGAACTGAGCCCGATCGTTACTTCGAGTGGCGCACCTTCGCACTGTTGTTGCCTAGAAGTGTGCGCCACTTAGAACACCGATCGGGTTCACTGTCATTTGCCAACGTCCCACTTGTGACCCGAAACAGAGGTCCGAAACGAACGAGTCCCCGATCCTGTAAAACCGAGTGATCATGCAAGACTTTATTGTATAGCCAGAAAGAATACTGTGCGTAATTTTTTAGAAGTTTTTTACGGCTGAGATGTTTTACGGCTTGCCGGCTGAGTGGCAGTTTCTTCTATTGGCAGTGTTTGTTTATTGTTTGTTCTTTGCCAGCTCAACAAAAGGATCGAGATGGCTCGGAGCGGAGAGGGAACGGTATCACTTCCTCCACCGGTAGCTTGTCGAGCAATGACGGGACAACTTCCTCCTCCTTGACATATGGCTCTAGCCTGCAGCAGCAGCTGAACAGTGGCTCGCCCTCCCTTCGCTTCCACACCAGCAGCAACAGTTCCACGGCTTTTGGCGGCCTCTCATCGACCATGCCCAGCTCATCAGAGTTCCCTATGCACTACAACATGAACATTCAGAGTCCTTCACGCTTCTTCATGGACGATAAACACAAGCAAAGCCTGAACTTGCAGATGCCGCCGGGTTCCCTGGGAAAAACTAGCCCATTGGCTCATTTTGGCCACTCGCTACCCTCACAACTCGGCGGGTGAGCGAAATCTAACAGACATCTCCTTTTTGTAAAATAGAAATTGAAAATACAACAGAAAGAAAAAGCAGAAGCTCACCAAATATACTCGACAAGACTGTTTTCCCAAAAGTCGCGCACGCTTTCAGTGCGATTGGCCAACATGGTGCGCCACTCGAACCAACCATCTTGCCGAGTTTGTCTACCGAGCTTCCAAAAAATTTAGAGGAAAAGGATCTAAGTAAGTTGAACAAAACCTAGAATGACTAGCCGGAAGTAACGTCGGTCTTTTTCAGGTTGAACGGAGTCCGTCAGCACTCTGTGAACAGCAACGCCAGTCCTTTGTCGCCTGATAGTCCCATGACGCCTCGATCCATAGGGACACCTCACTCTCCGGCCATCACCGACGTTTCTGAGGTACGTGATCAGATAGACTAACTTCTTGCGATGCTCCTACACCATCTGATTGTCAAGGCTACGCTGTAATCACAGTGCATTTGCGTAATCTGATGCTCATGGTGGATTGCCTTCGGGCAGACAGGAAACCTCCCGTGCGAGCTAGGTGCAATCGGAGACGCTAATTGCAACTGCGACAGATTTTAAGAGTCTTCCGCAGATGCTCGTCTAGTCGTAAGCGACTACCGGCTCCAGTAACAATCACCAAGTTTTATAGAGACGTTTACAGGCCGTGAAATGGTGCTTGCATGAAGGGATAGCAAGGAAGAGAAGGAGTATACTGCGGAAGGAAGATTACTGAAAATAGTGCTGCAGTAATGGATCAACTTCCGGTTTGAGCTTGGGCGAAATCGAATAATTTCTCAGTCACAAAATTCGATACGAATAAGTGAGGACAGTAAACTTGAAGAAGGGTTCTTTGACACCGGTGACAGAAGTCTAGTATTTTATCTACAATTTTACGATAAGATGAGGCGAGCAACATACAATCAGGTCTTTGGTTGTGGACCGCGAAGAATAGCCATTTTATGGTTAGTGGCAAGAACGAACACTTAACCTCCTACATTACATTCACATCACTATTCACGCGAACTACACAAATTATTTTTTTGGATCTGAAACACGACTTGCGCTAGACAGTGTTGTTGTTCTTGTGCCGAAGCTGGAGAGCTTTTAGACTCTCAGGTGGCGCTCTTGCTTATGTTTTCTGGTTGAACGGCACTGCTCTTGGCTTTTCGCTCTGTTGACAAAGGTGAATGAATACATGCGGTAATCTAATCGTTTGCATGCTCCAGATGGATGAACTTATTGAGGATATCATGGAGATGGAAACAAAGAATGGAGTCGCACCAGCGTCGCGAAGCCTTCGAAGTACCAAAGTGTCTCCTATGCGTCGATCCTACAAGGCTACGTCTCCTGTTCCCACCGGTGTAAGCTTTCAAGTCACTTCCGGTTCATCCTTTCCCGCTCGCTTGTCCTGCGGTGATTTCTGGCTTATGACGTTTCTTTTCTTAGGTAACTGGAAACCCCGACTATCTGAGGCTTCTGGATCCCTCGTCCTCCTCTCCAGTCTCGTCCTCCTGTCCGGCCAATTTTCAGCTCGCTCCCAACAACGACGTTTCTTCGCTAAACGGCGAAGAAACCGAGAGCGTACGGTCTGTCTCCAACTCGAAAGACCGCCAGAAGAAGGACAACCATAACATAAGTAAGAGTGTCTTTTCTACTGGGCTAATTAGCCCTACCTTTGTACTGTTGAACATTGGCCAGTCTTCATCCCTACTATCGGGTATGGTTGTAGTTGAACGGAAACGTCGCGATAACATAAATAACCTGATAAAGGAGCTGCGGACTTTGCTGCCTCATTCTAGCGACCCGTACGTAGCGAACCTTACTCCTGTGTGCTATTCTGATTTCACTCCTTTGTTATTAAAATGTTTATCGATACCTTTCTTGACAGCGATTTCTCTAGGAGCAAAGGCTCGACCCTCAAAGCCGCCGTCGACTATCTGAAAGAACTCAAGAAAGACAAGGACCGCGTGAAAGCCATGGAAGAACGACAAAAGAGCACCGAACACCAGAACCGAAAACTGTCGCTAAAAATCCAGGTACCCACGATTTTCCCTCTTCACCATTTGCACACAGAGCTTTCCAATTATTAAAGAAATACATTAATAAATGATCGAGTGAGGCTTTGCAGTCGACAAACTCGTTTCTCGGAGAGGCGCACGCTCCCAGCCAAAAGCAACGAGACCATGCGCCTCCATGTCAAGCACAAACCAGCTGGACAAGATCTCTTTTTAAAGTGACGCATGTTCTCAGCCAAAACTTTCGAGCGCATGCGCCGCTTGGGAATCTCATTCTTCGAATTTGGTTGCCTCGCAAATTCGATTATTCTGCTATTTTATTCCAGCATGTTTTCATCCTTTGCTGCAGGAACTTGAGAGACTGGCCGATGCACATGGTATTCAGCTGCCGATGAACAACCACGACACAAACACCGTGTCGAGTTTGGCGCCACATTTGGCTGCGCTGATCACAGGTGGAAAGGGGTCGCCACAAGACTCTTCGTTCCCGAATACTCCGACGCAACTCAACCAGCAACAGTATATGCAGCACCAACAGTATGGATTTATCAAGCAAGAACCGGCGCAGTCTCCTATTCCCAATCACTTTCAGCAGTATATGAACATGAACCTCTCCGAAGACTTTCCCGGCGTCAACTTTAGCGTGGCCGAACTGGCCAGCATGATGGACACCACCGACCTCGATCCGATGGTTCCCTCAATGACGAACCCCTTCGACGCCTATAACGTCCTGGACGCTCATGACATAGACTATATGACCTGAAAGACGATAAAGATACATCGAATGATGATTGGTCGAATAATTTCGCATTCCTCCTAGTCTTTTTAGTCTAGTGAATTGGCTTCAGTTAGTTTTTGACCCTTTTATCGGTGCGCGTTAGCACTACAGTCCTCGAGTTGCAAAGTCCCTGTACATATAATATCGATTGCACCTAGCACCGCAATGTAGTGTATTTTTCGATCAGTTTGATCTATTTCTTCTTCTTGATTGTTACGCGTTGTCACCAGTGGTGCTCGTCGATTATCTGACGGCACTCGAGAGATTATTATCCTTGTACAAAGAAGAGAGATGTATAATTTTTGTTTCACCACTTTTCTTCACTGCGTTGCTCACCAGACGGAAATCATATAAAAATGCGCGTTAAATTGTGGCGTGACCGTTGGGCACAGTAGTTTGAGCTTTACACAAGGAAGTTTCACCGGCTGTGGCCCAAGGGCTGTTACAGGACGAAGGCTGCTGCGTGGGGACTCCACTCATGGACAAAATCGAGGTGGCAGACACGTTGTCCTACGAAGTACCAGAGGCCTGGCTGGCTTACTGTACTTTACAGTAGACAGTGGTTCGGGGTTCGGTGTGGTACGCGGAAACCCTGCAGATGATGCTCCTTCTGGGTTCATGGCTCACGAGAGCCAGCTTGAGCTCGCAATAGCCATCATTCATAGAGCTTTAGCTCTGGCGGCAAGTGCGAACTGGTCTAACCCTGGCAATTACCCTAGCTGGTCCATCTCCCGATTCCTAAAGAGCTATACGTATGTAAGAATCGACGAGATTGTAGACTGAAATTATTCGATCCAAATAAAATGGGCTGTACGATCGACGATATGTGCGAATGGTGATTATACAATGCGGCAAATGCATCCTTTCGTATCATCACGTGACGCGGGCTACCGTTGACTGGCACTGCAACACCACGTGCTCGCCAGACGGGTTAGATTTCCCGCCCCGTAGTGTCTCGCGATGGTGGCAGCCGAAGAGCTTGTCGTATCGTCAGTCCACGAATCCAACCAAAAGAGGAGAACAAGTCGATTGTGAGGAGGCAAGCAGTTAATGCAAGAAGTATCCAGCGTAGACGAGATCTTCCGCCCCGACACACATCGCAATAGTATGACAGGATCTCTGACTGTCGGTACCACCATACCATTGCGACTTATTTCAGCATGCGGAAGGACAAAACATTACTTTTCCAGGGGCTCTGTCAGTACAATAATTATGTAGATCAGGCGAACAATTTTGTTTCCTGGCGCCATGATCCGCAGTTACCACTCCTTTTCCGACTGCCTCGTTGGAATGCCTCTAGCTTATCTCCACGTACTGGATCGTAGTAGGAATAAGATTGGATCAGTTCGCACGGTACCGTCGGGTAGATTCCGGTACAAGTTTCGTTTCCATCAGATAAGCAGGTGCCGCTCGTAACAGGCGTTCGTTTTTCACCCTCTGTCGCGCAACCAAGCATGTGCTTTCGTCATTGTTATGGATAGAGGAAGCCAAGAAATATGAGCATACTTACCACATTTCCGGACGAAATCAGGTTACGGACGCGTAAATCGGAAAATGATACTTCGGTGGACTGTTGTTGCGTTGCTCCATATCATCCACGCCCAAGGTAAGCAGCTTTCTTGTGCTTACCACAATAACTTTGCGCTTTAGACGTCTACTTGTTCTAGGCGAATTGGATCGAGTTTTCATACACTGTAAGTGACAATCTAAGTGGTTCAACTGCGAAAACGTAGCGTTCGCAAGTTTGCCTCTTTTATATATAGGTTGCAATCTTGGGCGGAACTATGGCAGAACGAGCTCCAATAACTGTGACGAGTATCCTACTCCTATATCGGGAGTGCAAAGGCAGGATCAGTATTGGTGCGGAGTGTCTTTGGGTACGTTTCTAAAGCATTTTGACTTGGTCTGGTCCGGAATTATCTCGAACATTTTACAGGAGTTTGCTGTCGTGAGGAAGCGATCCTTGGAAAATGTGATGACGGGAAAACTTCAGCTCAAGAAAACCAAGATTGTGCACCGGAGGAAACGGGACTCGGTGGCGATGAATTTAAAGTATGTTACGCAAGGTACATAATTGACAAAGATTTTCAGGCATCGCCCTCTGGTTTCAACAGTGAAATTGCTCCTTTGCAGCAATGCTGTGACTGCTGTCAGCTGGGGCTTCTAGCCGGAAGTTCCGGATACGGCAAGCAGTGCGACTCTGCCGGCTTCCAAATCACGAAATGCAACAAGATTTACAAAGAATGCTGCGAGTTCTCCAAGCTTCGCCAAAGCAGAACGAATGGCACAGTGCCGCCTCCACACGAGTTTCCCAGAGCTCGATCGCCGCGACCCTCAAGCTCACTAGGCCTGCAGGAAGAGGTTACTGTCGGCTTCCCCGTCGAACCCGAGCCGGCAGACGGCGACGGAGGAGCAAAAGTTTGCGGAGTGGGGTACGACTATCATGCCGGTATCGGGCAGTGTCTGGACATCAACGAGTGCAACCGGAAACTTCATACCTGTGCGGAAGTACAGAAGTGTGTAAATACCATCGGCAGCTACAAGTGTGAGTCACCACTTCCGGAACCGGATGATCCTGCCGTGTATGTCACAGCAGTCACGCCCGAAGATGTTACACAACGACTTTGTCCGGGAGGCTATCAAAATAATCCGCGAACTGGACGGTGTGAAGGTCAGTCAGTCACGTATATCTGCATCTGGAGTGCCGTTGAATAAGCTGGCAATCTTCTAGACATTGACGAATGCGCAACCCAGCAGGATAACTGCGGTGTCGGAATGCGATGCGAAAATGAGGCTGGAACTTTCAGGTACGTATCGACTCACCTCCTTCGATTCTCAAGTCTTACTGCCCGCAAATTACAGATGCATCCGAGAGATCTCTTGTGGAACAGGATACACCTACGATGCTCATCGCCGGGAGTGTACAGGTAAGATCTTCAGGTTCTGATCGTCAGCCAGGTGCGCTAATAATACGAATTGCGAACAGTTTCGCTGACTCTTTTTCCTGTTCGCTATAGATAATGACGAATGCGTTTTGGGGAACCACAACTGCGGGATAGCGTATGACTGTGTCAACACTCAAGGCTCCTTCCGCTGTACGCCAAAGACTTGTCCGAAGAAAATGCGCCTGGACTACGAGAGAGGTACTTGCAGCCACGTCGACTGTCAGACCGGCTTCGAGCCAAGTGACGAGGGAGTTTGCATGGACACTAACGAGTGCTTGGCCAACCCAAACGCCTGCAAACGGAACCAGGACTGTTACAACACTGTCGGTTCCCATGTTTGTCGGGATAAGGTACAAAGTTTCAAAATGATGTTGTTTTTTTATGCGAAATCCTGAATGGAATGTTACAGCTAAACTGTGGAGGTGGATACATTTTGAACGATCTCGGCGATAAATGTGTCGGTAAGTCAGACATTAGCATTTATTCGGGAGAACAGAAAGCCAAAACTATTTTGGACTGGCCTAGATGTGGATGAATGTGCCGAAGGTACGCACACGTGCGTCGGAGGACAAACATGCGAAAATCGACCCGGAAGTTTCGTTTGTAACTGCCGAGAAGGCTTCGAGTTCAACCTATACAACAAGCAGTGCGAAGGTAAGCTGTCTCCGGTATTAAGTTTTCGTTGGTTCGAGCAGTGTCTTGATAATTA
This sequence comes from Ramazzottius varieornatus, assembly GCA_001949185.1. Lineage (NCBI taxonomy): Eukaryota > Metazoa > Tardigrada > Eutardigrada > Parachela > Ramazzottiidae > Ramazzottius > Ramazzottius varieornatus. The sequence goes on along the minus strand of BDGG01000002.1, from coordinate 6,670,409 downwards.
TTGGATCCTCGCGATCAAGAAGTACCGTCAAGTATTGCAGATATCGATGAGTGTAGATTCGGAGCCAGCTCTTGCCCTTCCAGTGCCGACTGCCAGAACTTTCCCGGTTCTTTCCGCTGTAACTGTAAAGAAGGATTTCGCCAAGGTCCTCTGGATGGCAACCATTGCAAAGGTACGGCAGGAATCAAGCTCTGCGACATTCCGTATGGTCGGACAACAGCACAATAACATCTCAAACTGGTAGATATTGACGAATGCGAGGAACACAATCCATGCCAGCAGGTAATATTGTATTATCAATAATCTCAACCGCATTTTTTCATTAAGCTCTTTATCAGTGAACTATCAGTCGAAAAGTGTGCAAACGAATTCAGCTATTAGGGATGCACCAACCGTTGGGGTGGATACAACTGTACGTGCAAGACTGGCTTCCGCTTGGCTTTGGATCTCCATAGTTGTGAAGGTGGGGGAGCTTTCGGGATGAGCGACGTGGTTGTCTCTTGGTGCAGCTCAAATGGTTTTTTTTTAGACATCGACGAATGTGCCGACAATTCCCTTAAACTATGCTTCGGGGACTGTATAAATACATACGGAGGCTATAACTGTTCGTGTCCATCCGGGTTCCAAATGCTTCCAGATGGACAACGATGTCAAGATATCGATGAATGCCAAACTCTGCAGTATTGCAACCGCCACGATCAAGTATGCGTGAATACCGAAGGCGGATACCAGTGTCACGCTATCCGCTGCCCGATGGGATACGTCCAAGACCCAGAGCAGAAAAAGTACCCTTCCTAAACTAGACACCTAACCTTAACATTCTGGTATCTTCCGTGACTTTTGTAGTCGCTGCCGGAGACTGTCGCTCGTGTGCCCGGTGGGCGACGCCAACTGTTTACAGCAACCCATATCCTACTCCTACAATTTCATGGCCATTCCCAGTAATCCTACCTTCCCCGTGACAGGACGCATTGACCTGTTTACGATGCGAGGACCGCAACAACCCAATACCAATGTCGAGTTCGACCTCACCATGAAACGAGCACAGCCTTTGATGGTAGCCGTGATGCCTGCCGATAGAAGGTTTTTCGATACTCGCACCACCGGCTACAACCAGGTAATACAACCTAAATTAGCCAACCAAGTCCTAACGATGGTCTGGAGATATTTAGTATTTTTTTACCAGGCCACCATCTCACTGGTGCGACCACTGGAAGCTCCACAGGAAGTAGAGCTGGAAATGCTGATGAGTATGACGACCAACGGTATATTCAGTGGTAAAGCGGTGGCGACCATTACGATCGCGGTAACCAAGAGCAGATCGGAAGCTGGCTTTGACAGTTTCAGTTCTCGGCGAACTCTGCCTCACTGAGATCGTAAAACGTTGTGTAAACACATAAAACTAGAAAACCGTGGAGCGCTGAAATTTCTCTCTATAAAACCAAACGCATCACTTACCACATAAAATGTATAGAAAGGCACAACCAAAATGGTAGAACTGCGATTACTTTAGTACTAGCTGCCGGAAGTATACTAGCAAAACAGGCTACTCATTTGGCTTTTTTCTTGAGCTGATTCCAAACGGGAGCGAAAATGGCACCGGCATGGCCGAAGAAACAGGAGATGACTGCCAGCAGCAAGTGTGTGATCTGTAAAATATAAGTCAATATTGAAGTCAGTATGGCATATAAGTTTGTTCAGACGATGATGAGGAAGTGGATATGCTTTGCAATTTAGAAGGGAAGATGGGTACGTGACTATTCACTAAAGCAAACATGGCTGTTATACGTACCATATCTCTGGCGGCGCGGACTGTGGTGACAGTATGGCAAACAGTGACAAAGGAAGAGAACACAATCCACGCCTTTCTTTGGCCAACAGAGCTGCCGAGCAATCCCAGCAAATTAAAGATGGCAAAAGCCGCGGCCAAGATTGAAAAAACATTAAGACGTATGCTGGAGGACTGAGTCATACGCCCGAAGATGATCTCAGTGGTGATGTTGGAAGCAATCACACCGGTCGACCAGCACAGAAATAGAAAGACATTAGGTACTCCTGGAAACAAGAGCCAAGTGGCTTGAGAGACTATCAAGGTAAGCAGGGACAAGAAGGGAACTGTCTGAAGTCCGTTGGGCGAGTTCTTCAGGGTTCGACAGATGCACTTGAAGGACGATAGACAGCCTCCCGCCACGAAGAGGCTGGACACAAGTCGGGCAGCTGAAATGCTGGTTCCAAAAACGCCAAAATTTTCCAACGAGCTCCAGGTAAGACTTCCCCCAAAGTAGCTCTTCAGGAGGAAGGCGAGGAAGACGGTTACGTCGAAGGAATCCAAGAAGAACGAACTGAAAGAAGAAAACCGTGACATGTCAAGTCATATAACACAACGTAAACCATGTGTAATATGTTATTACAGCAACGTAAAGTTGTTTATATGACATGACGTACCTGTAATAGACGCCTGTTACGAAGCCTTCCCATTGCTGGACGAGGAAGCAACCGGTAACCAGGACTAGCATGGCGAAGGCAGCGCTGTAGGAGAGATTTTCACCTCCGACACCAAGTACATGGAACAAGAAGAGCACCTTGATGGAGATGATGACACTGTCCAGGACGCGATCGATATATTCGGCGGAAGCATACGGGCTCGGCGCTGAATTGGAAGTTGCTTGAGGCTCACGAGCAGTCTGGATTTCGCCATTTTCTCGACGAAGATAACGACCAGCAGCATCTGTTCCTGCCAATGTGAAGGCTGCAAAGTACAGGACAGAGCACACAAAGTACAGCCAGGGAAGAGTAGAACTTGCGCTGGAAATATCGTTCTTGGCAATGAGGAGGAAAAGAGCCAGGATGTTCAGGCTGAAGTTCAGGCCCAGGAGACAAGTCGGTGGCGTGTTCAGCGGGATGGCTTCCAACATCCATTTCCAGTATGGCCGAAAGACGAAGCGGTTAATCCATGAGGCATCCTTGAAGGTATGAGTAGAACAGAGCAGATTCTGCAGCTGTTCCTCCGAGAAGTGGGAGACCAGAGGTTTTCCCATGACGTGCGCCATCTTTTCTCAAACTATGCTGAACCACCTGGCTCTACGGAAATAATGATTACTTTCCAGCACGCTTCGAGGTTGAAAGCTGAATGAAATGATCGATGAGAAGGATTAGCCGGCACCGGCTTTGGGAAATCACCGAAGTTTAAATACGGAGCGATTTGTTTACCCTTCGAAGCTTACAAGACTGCGGTCGTCGATGACGCTATCAGCTGGATTTATGGATGAAAAATGACGTCATATAAGGCGGACGTTGTCCGCCGGAGGGCGAGAACATAAAATGTCAGAGCTTCTTCCCTTACCGTGCGCTTCTTGATTACTCTAACAGATTATTGTATTCTGGGTTGCTAATTCTACAATATGTTTTTGTTCTCACCAAACACAGAGCTAGATGGAGAGAATTCCTGCCTAATACTCCGCCCCAGAGAACTGGGAATGTCCTGAAAGTATGACCAGAGGGAGCTACCGTCAGAAGACGGAACTACTTTATTTGCAAGCTCAAGACTGACGAATTTATGGCAGATGTTCAGGAAAGGAGAGAGACTGGGAAAGAAACAAAGGAAAAAAGGTTGGGAGTGGACGCTACAGGATGCTAGATCGTCAGAGAAAAGGTTGGGGAAAATGCACCTAACATCGCCATGTGAAGAAAAAAATGGATCAAGTACTTAGGCAGTTGCGGCGCTCTTGCGTTGACAGAGTCCCTGAAAGATGACAAGATACAGTAATACTCGAATACAAAATCCACCAACTTTTCTGATCTCTTCTCACGGAGGAACTAAGAAATTGTTTTCACTTGGCAAGACGACTTTACCTGAACGCATGAGATGTGCTTGCGAAAGTTCTCGGGAACGCGACACGAGGCACCATCAGACTTGCAGCCGTGGCATTCGTGGTCGTTGGAGCACTCTGAAAAAAAGAGAAATATTTGACCAATGGAAAATCAAACTGAAGACGTTGAGGAACGAGGACCTGTGGCACAGTACTGCAGAAAAGTCACACTTACTCATCCAGCATCGGTTTCCGGGAGCGTTACTTTTGAGCTCCTTGCACTCGAAGGACACTCCAGACACTTCCTTGGTGCAATCGTTAATGTCGTTGCAGGCTCGGGGTCCGACAAAGTTGCATTTCTTGTTGCTGCCACATCGGTACAGAGGTCGGCACTTGTCGGATTCGATGTTCGTGGCGTCACAGTCCCCCTCTGCAAAATAAATTATATTTCAAGTACCGGGAACCACACCGACACCTAAAACTATTGACTACGAAAAACTAGAGTTTTGCTCTTTACAATGAGGGTAAGGTTTGAGAAGCTGGGGCGGAACACGGAACTTACCGACGGCCTCGGTGTTGGGGGCGTTTCCGGGCGAGCACAGCTTCATGAGGTCCTGGCACTTCCAGCCGGGCTTCGAGCCACAGGCTCCAGCCGGGTCAGCACGGCAGTCAATGAAGGTCGAGGGGTCGGCGGTGAGGATTCGGTTGGCCATCATGGCGCGAGCCTGGTTGACGGGATCAACCTCATCGGCGAAGGCACAGCCAACGAGAAGGGCGACGACGAAGAACTTCATGGTTATGCTGTAGGGCGGATGAGTGACTGTGAGAAACTAAATGAAGTACCGACTGACGATCGCTAACGCGACTGGAAGTGAGCTTACTTATATACGGCGCCGGAAAGACGTGGCGAGGGAAATAGAGATGGTATCGGTGTTGACTTCTTCTGCTTGATGACCAGAAGCTGATCATTACTCATGACAAAGACTTCCCCTCTTTTCGTCTCAGGTTTCCATACATACATGCTCGTGGGAGAAGAAGGCTGTCTCGTACGACCAACGTCCTCTTCCATCACCATTCCTGTCTTGCTTAGCGGCGAAAACTGGCCTCTGTCTAAAAGTCCTGAAAGATGGAGGCAGAACGGCGACGCCGTCTTTGTCTTCTTTATATCATTCATCATAGAAGTATGTAACTTTTCCTTTGTTCGGTGAAACTGGTCAACAGGTTAATTAAGTCGACAGTTTGGTGCCTGTGATTGAGACGACGAGGATCGCATAACCTGAAAAGTCTATTATCTTTATTGGTTGAAACTGATCTTTGTCGCGCCGAAGAAACTGTGGTTATTTCCGGACAAAGAAGATTTCAACGCGCGCATGTCGTATACTTTATCGGGAAACAATGTGTTCGTAAAGGCAGTCTTCGATTATCGTCTCGCCGCTTTCCTAAATGAGAAGCAGAGAATTCTCGGTACCTGCTGAGACTTGGTCTAGGAGAAGAAAAGACTTTCGTGGAAACCTTGGGTTTTGGGAAGAAACCCCTTACCCGTTCAGCTAACACTTACACAACTGGTATATTACAGTAGTTTAATCAAGGTCATCTCACGCCGCGCCGACGGCAATGCGTTAAAAAATGTACACTGTGAAGGCAGAGCGGTTACAGGAAGCGGCATTGTTGACGGTGGTTCGCTACAAGGACCATGGTAATCGCATCGTACATCGGAGACCCACTGTCAAACAGTCTGCGAAACTGAGTCTGTAAGTGTGTAACTGCTGTGAATGTTTCCGCAGACGTCGGCAATAGGCAGAAATGTGGAGCATCACCAAGGTCAATCTACATTACGAACTCTAGAGTTTCGCTGATCATAGCGTTACATCTGGCTACACAAGCTGAATGCCCGCTGGCCAGTTGCCGAACATTGCCGCTTCCAAGTGGCGCACAAGCAGTATCAGCTTCTAAGATCCTGAATTGCTGTACAGTGGTCAACAAATCAAGGCTGGTGTGCAACACTATCCAACTGCATGAGGTGGTGTGACGTCATTAATAGCTTTTCGCGTACACAGTAAAACGGCACTTTTCGTTACGTCATGACTCTGCTGCTGACTTCAGGGTTTAGACCTTTTTCTTAAAGTGTTTTTATTCCTCTTCTCTTGAGTCTTGACTTTATCCATGTCCTTGGATTTATGTTCATACAGCTACATCGGTATTCACATCTTGGAACAAGTTATGCAAGCTGTACATCTCGTGATTGTTACTAACAACTATATCGCACAGTGAACTGGTCGATCACAGTGGACCGTCTGGACTATCCTCACTTTCCGGAACTAGACTTGTCACTTGGTGGACTCCGAAAATCTGCTGATTCAGCTCTGGACTCTTGAGGATGCTATAGAAAGCTTCCGATGGTTCCCCTGCTCTCCGTGAAGCCGGACATCGATATGGAGAAATCTCAGCCTGTGGTCACGCAGAAGTCATATCGTCGTGTCAACATTCCCAAAGAAAAGCACAGGTAGGGACGAGTTGATTGATGTAAACGGGTTGATTGGTTAGATTCGTATTGTATCAAATTGCCAGTAGGTATTCATCTACTTCTCTCTTTAGAATACTTGGCATGATCCCTGCCATTCGGGATGCCGCAGGCGCTCTGTACGAAAGGTGCACATGTACGCCAAAGATCCGCGGAGAAATCCGGCCAGCTACTGGAGCAGACGAGGAATTCTTCACTGCGCTGGCGGATCTCTTTCGCTGCTACCGCTGGCTAGCTGGAACTGCTGACCCTGAGGACGAAAAGTTTGTGCTCACTATCCCGATTATCCAGAGTACTCCAAGCAGGCTTGTACCAATCTCCTTCATCTACTTTCAGGGGCATTGAAGAATATACCACGACGACCATAAAACTGCTACAGAAAGGCTTGGACGTGGTCGAACGAATCATTCCTTTGCTCGATCCGAATGCTGCCCATCCCTGGATCCGAGGTACCGAAAACGAACTGTGTCCTATGACTTTCGCAACGAAATATCTCCGTGTTTCAAACGGAAGGATTGCGTTGTTGTTGGTCATCCCGTAATCAAGTCAGATTGCCAACTTGTGGTCGGTAGACAAACTTGGCAATTTTGTTTTCCCAAGTGGAGCACGTCTCAGTGTTATTGGCTAGAAGCGTGCGCCACTTGGAGAGTCAATCTTGTGATTCTTGTCGAGTTCGTTTGTCTGGATTCCAACTGTCGAGCATGCAACCGCATTGTTAAACTTAAGTGTATACGTATCACTTTTATCCATTCTGGATGTTTCAGTTCCAATACGGGATTCTCTAGCCTGCGGCATGCAGACCCTGGCCAACTGCTTCGGTCGGTCGCGGAAGGTGCAGAACCAAGCCTGGTCGGACTTCTGTGAAATCATCGGGTAGGTCTTTTCTTTCCTACGTTTCCAGCATGCTTCTGAACTGTTTTGTGGTTCTTATATCAGTCTGTATGCCTTTTCTAGCTGCATCTTTGTGTTGGATAGGTCCTGCATTCTGTTGCACGAGGACAAGTTGCTCAACTACGTTTCCGCCGCTCTGCTCAACTGCCTCAAAGACGACGACGCACGACTCTTCCCCATGGCCAACTGTGGGTATGCCGCAGGGATATTCGAGCGGGTTGCGCAACTGACGAACCGCGACGATCTGATCGAGACCTTTGAGGCAGTTTTCGACTTGGCCGCTCGACTGTTACGTTGTCCCGTCATCGCTGAACGAGACTTTGGTCAGGTCTCGTTGGCTACCAGGTACTGTACCGAAGTGTCTCTTAATCTTGATTAGTGGAGTGTAGTTCCTGGTCTTAATCTGCTTCCTCAATCGACAGATGTGCCATCGTCGACATGCTCAGCTTTGCCTTCTCGTTGAACGACCAGAAGGACTGCACTAACCAGCTGCTTCCACATTTCTGGGCGGAAAAAGTGGCCGAGGTGTTCAAGTTACACTGGAACGCCTTGCTAAGGCTGAAAGATCCATGTTCTGTTGTAGATCAGGTTCGTAGATACCAGAAAAATGTAGAATCAAAAGCAGTAGACATCTCCTTATGATACAACAAAAGACTGACGACAAAACAAACCGGACAAAATCGTTTTTCAAGCGGCGCACGCCTTCAGCCAACGGCAATAATAACGTGCGCCACTTAGTAAACAATTTTATCGAGTTTGCTTACCACGCTCCCGGTTTTCATGAAATACGGATCATAAACATGTACAACCGTAGGAAGTCAGAAGTGTGTCTGTTTGCAGGAAGCTGAACTTTCACTGAAAGCGCTCGATCTCCTCGGGAACATTACGGCGGCTAATTCTCTAAGAGTTTTCTTCCATCACGACGTCGAACTTCTGGACAGTGTTATAGGTGTGACGAACGGAAATTTGTGTAGCACTGATTCTATGAATCTCCGTTGGTTGAACGGTAGAAAGTTGATGATAACAATTTCATTTCTGCAGATGCGTTTGTGGCAGTCGATAGTCTGAGTCGTGAAGGCGAGAATCTTTTCACGCCGGTCAACAAGTTGGCCGATGTTAAACCTCAAGAACTGGTGACTTCGGCGCGCGGGATAAAAAGTCTTCTGATACGTCTTCTGGCCAACCTTGTCTACAACAATTCCAAGTTCATACAACGCGCTTCAGAAAGAAAGCTTCTGCAGCGGTTGAAAGATAACACCAAGATCGACTACCGCAACCCATACGTGCAACAGTGGGCCATCCTAGCCATCAGAAACCTCCACCTCACCGACGCTTTCGAGGAAGTCAGGAGGGAACACGTTATCGTCGATGTTCCTGAAAGTCCAGTCGCTGGCCGCGGTAAGTGTGAAGCGCAAAGCCTTGAGAGAGATTTATAGATAATTGAAAAATCAAACTAACGAAATAATTTATTGGAGAGCTCAGCAAGCAAATCCGAGAGAAATGTTTTCCCAACTGGCGCACGCTTCAGCCAAAAACATTAAGAACATGCGCCACTTGGAAGAGTGATCCTGTAGAGTTGTTTGCCGAGCTCCGATTTTATACCAAATCTACGTCTGAGCGACGCTTCACAGAAAGATAGTTTTCTTTCGGTGAAATGCAAAGGGAAAACGAATGGATATGGATCTGTTTCTCTTTTTGACAGTTTCTCAATCGGTTGATGGTGACTTGGTTGGCGAACGGCGACTGACGGACATGAGAAACTCCCCCATGAAAGGTAGACCTCCTGGCCGCAGTGACACCGTCGAAGCCTTGGACCTACATACAAGCTTCAACGAGCCGGCACTGCCACCCTTAAACCTACCATCTTCTTCAAGAAGAAAGCATCAGTCTTCTCACGGCAGGAAAAACCGGGACGTGAGTATAGCCTCCATCAAGTCTCTCTCCGACCAAAGTACCCAAACCGTCCCTACACAGTTCGAGGAGGACAAGAGCGATGATCTGAATGATGCACTAGAAGCAGCTCTTGATGATGGTTCCGTTCCTTCTTCGCTTGACTATCAAACGGAGTCGCTGGCGACTTCTCCTTCCGCTTCCGATAAACCGAGACATCAAAGTCGATAACTTGTTATTTTGTGCTTTTTTGCTTGCCTCTCACTAACGCCTGCTTGCTTCTTTTTGCCGCATTCACCGTGCTTTTTCCTCTGACTAACATCACATCGCGCGACATTCCTGTTTTATGTTTTTCGTGATGTATTACTACTAACTTATGCTGGAGTTCTTTCGATTTATCCAAACGGGTTTCCTCACGTAGTGTTTTCTTTCTGGTTGGTATTATACTAAAGTCTAAAGTTTGTCGTAACAGATTGTGATCTGTAATTCGTTTGATAAAAATGTACATAGAATCGTGACATTGCGGACACATAAAAATCGAACCGAGCAATAAAACCAAATGAGAAACTATTCCGGAAATTTGTTCACCGTTTAGTATTCGATGGTGACTGCTTTCGTCTGCAGATATTCGTTTATAGCGTCGGCACCTGAAAGTTTGAAAGCCGAATATTACACTGCATTTTCCACTTTGTATGACGATAAGTTAAGTGGATCGAATCAGCTGGAGCTTACCCAAGTCTTTCCCGAAGCCGGACATCTTGAAACCTCCGAAAGGCACTGCGACGTCCGTCTTGTTGTAGGTGTTGATGAAGACGGTACCAGCTTGAAAGTTGTCAGCCATCCGCAAAGCTTTGTTGATGTCCTTGGTGAAGACACCAGCAGCAAGTCCGTACCGCGTGGCATTCGCGCGTTTGGTCACGCCCTCAACATCCCTGTCGAAATCAAAAATTAATACGAAAGGGAAGGGCTTTGATGTCGCACTGTCAGATTCTTTACCCATTTATGAATTTGGAAACAACCATGATGGGACCAAATGATTCTTCCTCCGCCACAAACATGTTGTCTTCCACGTCCACAAGAACCGTAGGCTCCATGAAGTACCCTTTCCTGTCAAGGCGCTTCCCACCATAGAGTAGGCGAGCTCCTTCTTTCACACCTTGCTCCACATAGCAGAGAAGCTTATCCAAATGAGCTCTGTAAAAAATCCGCCCCGAATACAAGCTTATGAATTAGGATTCGATTTTCGACCTTACCGATGATTCTGAGGTCCATGGCTGACGGACCGATCCAGCGGGTCGCCGATCTTCATCTTCTTCACCTCGTCGACCACTCGCCGTAGGTATTGGTCGTAAATCTCTTCCTCCACGAAGAGTCTGCCGGCAGAAATGCAGTTTTCTCCTTTGTTGAAGTAAACGCTTTGAAGACCCTATTGAAGAAACCAGAAAATCCTTCGACAGTAGTGATGATTACTCGTTTTCGGTAAAGCGTATCCAGTCGATGTACTTACAACTCTGACAGCTTTGTCCAAGTCGCAGTCTGAGAAAATGACAAGTGGAGACTTTCCTCCCAACTCCAAAGAGACTCTCTTGAGGGTGTTGGTTGCACAAGACTGCATGATCTGCTGTCCGACTGCCGTGGACCCGGTAAAGCCGATCTTACGGACATCGGGATGATCGACGATGGCTTGACCACAGACCCGGCCGGCACCAGGCAGCACGTTGATGACACCGGGCGGGAAACCGGCATGGACCGAGAGCTCTGCCAATTTCAACGCCGTCAACGACGAAACCTACGAAAGACATACACTGTGTTCCAATGCCAAAAATTCTCCCCTGTCGGTGATCATGTGGCACACGCTGTCATTGATGAATGTATCAAGTCACGTGATCACCGGCAGGGAAGTATTTTTGACATTGCATATTGTTTATTCATGGCAAGACGAGTAAGCGGTCGTCTAACTGATACCTCGGCCGGCTTGAGTACGACTGTATTTCCCGCTGCTAAACAGGCGGCCATTTTCCAGCTCACCATCATCAGAGGGTCTTAAACACATAGTAAACTACTGAAGACAATGACTTTGCCACTGAACGATGGGATATCCACTCACAGTTCCATGGAGTAATCAGCCCACATACCCTGTAAGAGCAGTCGCGTGTTTGATGTTGTGTTGGAATAAATTTATGTCGATGAATAAAGCAAGTCATATTTACCCGATGGGTTCTTTCTTGGTGAACGACAAGTTCCTGTTCGGTCTGGCTTGGTTGAGGGGAATGGTGTTTCCGTGGACCTTGTCCGTCCAGCCGGCAAAGTACCGCCATGTTTCGATGGACATTCCAATGTGCGTCTTGATGGCCAATGTGTAGACTGCTCCAGAGTCGAGGGACTCCAGGGTCGCTAGTTCTTCCTTGTGCTGCTCCATCAGGTCGGCTAATCTAAACATCAAAGTCCCACGGTCCCGATGGCTCATTCGGCTCCAGTCACCGTTCTCGAAAGCTTCTTTGGCTGCCCGGACAGCAATGTCGACGTCTTCTTTCTGTGCGCTGGATACTTCGCAGAGAACGGACTCGTCGGCTGGACATAAGGCGGGCGTGGTCGCACCGGATCTTGCCGGCACAAACTGGAGAAAAACAGGCAACAGAGCAAGCTTCCCAACCATTATTCCAGATACAACAGAAACGACACCATTTTGGGACCCAGGCGAACGAATTCGACAAGATCATTTTTTCAAGTGACGCACGCTTCCGGCTTATAACACTGAGAACATGTGCCACTTTGTTTGCACAACTCCCATTTAAGTATTTCGCCTACCTCGTTGTTGATGAAAAGTTCGTGAGGAACAATTAGATCCATTTTGTTTGCTTTGATTTTTACCTGTGAAGTGAACTTGCGCTTGTTAAGGTCATTAGTCGAGTGTGTTAGTTCAGGTAGCTTTATGCGGACTTCACAATGTTACGTACGTGGTTGAACTGGAATGTGGCGTCGCCTTCTCCACGAGATTTCAGGATGGCTGCCGTAACGAAGCTCATGAACGTTGGGTTCATATAGACGTCATCGTTGTGCAGGGCGATGCCCGCAGTATCCTTCAGTTCCTCGACTAGCCGTACCACGTCCATCGATCCGGCGCCTGCTTTGAAGAAATCCGTATCCTCGTTCAGATCTTGATTGAGAATAGACTTCCATATTTCCTGGAGGATGAAACAACTTAGGCACATGGTTTACATTCGAGTGCTTCGATATGGAGGAACCCATCGCGACTAACCTGGATCGACGCCTTGATCTTTTGTTCTTCCGGTGAGAGTTCCGTCAGTGTCACTTCTCTGTCCACCGATCCGAACTTTGCAGCTGGGATCATTTTGCCATCTTGCAGCAACAACTGCTTCACATTCACCTGTAACATGGACAGACATCAAAATCGCTTCGAGAAAACCCAGCGGCAAACTGCTTACGGTTTGACCGTCGTTTCCGTAGAGAAGCAAACCCAACTGATGCACCAAGGCCGGCTTTCCGCTGTCCTTCACTTCGACCTCTCGACCAGTGGGAACGTCTCTCCGCCATATTTCCGAGCCGTAAACGGTCACTTCCTGAAGTTCGAGCAACAAGATTTCCATCAGCAATCAGCTTGGGAAAAGGTATTTGGAAGAAAGTGAACCGCAATACCTCGCCATTGAGAACCGTCCAAGCTCCAGGAACTTTGTCGGTACCACGAATGAAGTTGTGAATAGCGACGGCTGGTTGGTCAAAGTTGATTTGACAGTTGTGCTTCTTGAGGATTGGCTCGTAGGTGGCATTCTCTTCTGCTTGAACGATCCGCGGTGGTTCTTCAGTGTCAGCAATGAGCTTAACAGCCTCATCCTAGATAAAGGAACTCACATCAGGCAAAGAGTCTTCCTAGGTACCCATTTAGTGTCAATGTTGCTTACTTACAATGGCTTTGATACCTTCGGGGAACAGGAACCGATTATAGAGTACGTCTACCGTGTCGTTCTCCTGAACCGCGCATTCTTTCTGGAGAAGAATAGGTCCCGTGTCCAGTCCGTCATCCGCCCAGAATATGGACAAACCAGCCTTCTTGTCTCCGTGGATTAGGGTCCTGCAGATGAGTGCTTCTCAACAAAATTTCGAAAACGATTTTGAATGGACTAGTACGTACCAGTTGATGGAGGATGCTCCTCGGTGGCGTGGGAGAAGCGAGGGATGGTAGATTATACTCTGATACTTTGGTAGTCGGATGATGTCCATTGGAATGAACTGCGTGCAGAAAGGCAGGACATTCAGTTCGGCGCCGAGCTCCTTGTACTGATCGTAGACTTCTTTTAGAACTTGATTCCTGTCCCTCCATTTCTTTAGTTTAAAGACCTTCGTCCCGTCCTGCAGAGCCGCCGATGCTACGACGCAAAAAGCTGTAGTAACAGACTACAAACCGTGGCGAATGACCAACGGACAGTCAAGACTCAAGAACCGGAAGTGACTTGGCAAATCAAGTGAGTGTGGCAAGCAATTCACTGCCGGCTTGTTACTTACGGTCTTCGTAATGTCTATGATACAGAACATGACATATTAATGGCAGTAAGGCTTACCGAGAGGATCGGGACGTCCCTTTGCATCGTCAGGAACAGTGAAGACTCCGACTATCTCATGTCCGTTTTGCCTGAGGATCTTGTAGACATCCGCTCCGAACAAGCTTTGCCCGATAATCGCAATCTTCATGCTTCTGGCGCGCTGGAACTGCAAATGCAACAGGTGATGGGGACAGCAATACAGGTATCTAAGCTGGCTACGTTAGCGATCACTTACTGGAATGGACACCCGGAAAAATCGCCGGCAGAAAGATATGGTCGTCGAAAGTTGCAGTATCGCTGTCCGTCTTAGAATCATTGTAGAACGGTTCCGGCTGTCAAGATGATTATCATTCCTGCAGAAGTAGCTGGAAACAGCTGTTGGACTTTGAGATCATCGTGATTTTAAAGCGATCTATCTGAATGACAACACACGTTTACGGAAACTTTTAAAGTGAATGACCTACGCTGTGAACGTCATCAGTGACAACAACTGTGGGCTCTCACTTGAAAAACAAACAAAGGCCACATCTAACCACAAGCTCACGAAAAAACAAGTTCTATGTCTTACATCAGAAGTTTTCAAATTCACTACCTTAAAAAACAAAGGAATAAAGCGCGAAGTTTTTGCGGAAAATTGGGTTTAAACCATGAAACCTGGAAGGATAAGCCGTATATAATGAGGTGGCAGCACTGTTCGGTGAGTTGCCGGGGTCGACGCATACAGCGAGGTCGACACATATATTTTCCTTCAACATTCAAGGCTCACTTATCAAACTTTAAATTTCTAAAGTTGAAACTCAAATCCGTCTGACCAGGTTTCCCGGCGCCACCTGGGTGAGGACAAGCTTCCGGGCGAGCCGATGGCGCCGCGACGGACCCAAAGCTAAACACATGTCCAGGGAGTAAACGGTAAGCAATTGCTAACTTAGCACTACACTTCAACTATTGCACCGAAATCATAGCTTCATGTTACGATATATAACTAACCATATATCATGATATCATATACCATAACAGAACCAAATCCGGGCAATTCGCCCACAAAGTCGAAACTCTCAAAAATCTATTCATCAGACCTCATGTCTGGTAAGCAGACGGCTCCAGGCGAATCTTGAGACATGTGGCTGGGTCGGTACAAAATCCAGTGTTGCCGCCATCCTGGAACGACTTCGGCGCCTAGCTTCAAGTAAGCATTCTTAGAGGCATGATTTGTATGGATAACTTGGACGTAGACTTGCTTTAGTCCAATGCGGAAGAGGTGTCGAGCAAGCAAGTAGTTCACAACAGAGAAGAATCCTCTTTTGCGGAAAGCCGGGTTGGTGTACCCCATGGCCATACAGCCTTCCGGTTCGTATATCATGTAGGACACTGGTCTGTCCGAGGTATCAAAAACTGCGGCAGACGGGAAGATGTCGAGAGCTACTTCCAGATATTTCATGGTACTGTCATTTCCGCCATAGGACCACTCTTCATTGACTTGTGCGGCATGGCAAGGCCTCAACGAACCTACGCGAAATCCCGGTGGAATAATGCTGTCAATAGAACCAAACGTATTCGTCATTCTCTGTAACCAGAGATATTTTCTTAGAGAGTTTTTATGAATGGCGTACAGTGGGATCTCCCTCAGGGTCTTCGGAGTCATCATCGACACCTCACAGCAATCTGAGCTCTCCGTCAAGTAATGCCTTCCAGACAGATTGCAGACCTTCTCGACAACGTCGCGATCACTCGGACAAGCTACTCCTAAATGGGAACAAAGTTCCAAGAGAGTTCCAAAACAGTGTCTTAAGTCTTAACCCAAGACAGTCAGTTATGGTAAGGCAGCCGTACCATGAAACATTATTTCTCTGTCCCAGTTGAGTACTGTCGGGTCTTTCAGAATTTTCTCCAGTTCTTCAGCATTTATCGACCACAGTGAAACCGTGTAGCAGATTTGGCGAACAGACGTATCCTGTCAAACCATGCATACGTCAACTGAGGGAAGTTTACTTCTGGTCAGATTTAGGCTTCTCAACGCAAAGTCAGGGACCGCGTGTCGTTTTCATACTTACAAGTTCTCCTGGTTCCGGAGCGTGCACCTGGGTCGGACGACAGAGCACAACCTCGGGGTTCGGCCACCGGTCGACTACAAAATTCACATATGGCCATGCTAATCGCTGATGAGTTATTCCATACATCAGATGATAAATCTGTAACAAAACCGAAAGTTCTGTTACGAACCTCCCTCACGCCTCGAAGCGTCTGGGAATGTTCAAAAGAGGAGCACATTGTGCAGGATAGGAAATCGTACGAGACTTTTTCGAGCTTGTGCGGACGACAAATAAGCGCGCGAAGTTATTTGGGTGCGGCTTACCGGAAGTGATCTTGGGAAGTGGCCTTCTAAATAGTCCAGACATTCCTCGTACAAATCCGAATGCAGAAGCATCTTGTTACGTACACCCGGTGATATTTCAAAACTGAAGGGAAGATTCCTACTTCCACTAAAGCGCAACATTTTTCTTTAGCATACGGACGAAACCCATGGTTTCGCAGCAGTAAGGATCGAAGTCCGTCATTACGCCTACCCGGATGTGAAAACTACCGTTATCGTCTCGATCGTCTGCAGAACGCGATGGTAGATTACTGGATAATTTCAGTGTATTCGCAGCTTTGATGTGGCACGCAGGAAGAAACCGCAAATTACAGTGGCAGAGAAAAGACGGTACACGAAAGAGGTTTACAATAAAGACTAACCGAGCTAGGCGAATTTGGGGCAAGGTGAAAAGCGAACTGTTACACTAATAAAACCCGTCACCATTGTTAACACTTATACAAATGAGATAAAAATAAAACCATGTTTTGGGACAGTCGAGATTGAGACAAAGTTAAGACGTTGCTTATACTGACTATGAATTTTCCTTGAGTATTGCTCTACAGCAAGTAGGGGATGACAGCTGCACGATTTTTTGGGTAAGAGTCTTTGAACTTGAGCAGGTAGTCCTGATGGTGCTACAAAACAGGGAACACATTCTGAACCTGTCCGAAGGCAGTGCAGAAGCTCCGCAAAACGAACTCAGCCAAATCGTTTTCCCAAGTGGCGCACGCTGTCAGCCGATATTAACGACAGCGTGCGCCACTTCAAAAGGCGCTCCAATCGCATTGTTTGCAGAGCTCGCGTGTGGTAATAATAACCTTACCTGAAGGGCGCGGGGAACCAAGTTGGCTGTGGTGAAGATGGCATGGGCAACCGCGGGAAGAGACCAGGCGCAGTAGGCGAATCCCCACCTGAAATCAAACAAGTTAGTAGAGAAAACAGACTGATGATTATTATTACGTGTGAAACCTCATCGTACCATTCAACGATCTCTCCGAAGAAGTTGGCGCACGAAACGAACTCGAACATGCCTCCTCGGGGAATTTTGTAGCCGATCCTTTCATCGTTTCCGGTGCTGCGCGAAGCGGACGAACTAGTCGGCATGGGTCCTCCTGGCCCGGCCTTCTGCATGTTTCTCTTGGCACTCTTGTCAAAGACTTCGCCGACAGTCTCCGAGTCGTCCACCACGTCCGAAGTGTGGATGTCGCCCCGAGCGCGGCTCAGCGGGGAGCGCAATGATCGAAGGATCGCATCGGACTGCCAGTTGATGCCCAAACCCAAGGCGAACATGATGGCACCGGCAATAAAGTTGACGGTGATCAGCCACAGTGGGCCGTAGTAAGCGAAACGGGTCCTACAAAACAACCGATTACCAGACAGACCAAAAACCGATTTAACTTTTATTTAGGATTGACGAACTGACATCAAAGTTCACTGTTTGGAAAACTCGCTAAAAAAACGTGACAAGATCAATCTCCCCAACTGGCGTTCGGTTTCGGTGCAACTGGCTGGCACAGACAGCGCGCCGGTTCAAAACGATCTGCGCAATTTTTTTGCATCGGCACCATTACACATTCTATTTCGTCATAGGAAAGAATATCTGCAGACTTCAGTCTAAGGCTTATGTAACACTTACAGGTAGCGGGCTTGGAAGTACCCGTTGATGGTGTTGTAGACCAGAGCGCCGACGAAAGGCACCGACGGAACAGGCTTTCCGCCTTTGATGAGGAGTGGGTACACAAAGGCACGTTGAGCGTAGCTCAGCAAGAACATGGCCAGGAGCTAAATCGGACCAGAAAACAAAGTGAGCAACATGACAGGGCACTACGATGGTACAAACTACGCACCCAGCCGTTCGGTCTGTTTGCCATATGAGACCGATCAGAGAATACCGGAATTGTTTCTAGATTCTTACAACGTAGTTGGCCAAATGCAATTGCGTGTGTTCCATGTTGAAAAAGACCAACAGAGGAATCACGACGGCGGGGAGATCTTGCACAAACCAAGCGATCCTAGCTGGGATGAGGATGCCGAATGCACGAGAAGCGTATCGACCATAGGCGCTGGGCAGAAAATGCAGCAAGACGTAAACTACCAAAAACACCCTGTGTCAACTTCGAGACGCAACACACTACATTTCCAAATAGCGAACAACCATCGAATACTCACTAACGACAGCAGCGCCGATGACCATGTAGTAAGTGAAGTCCAGCAGCCTATATTATGGAACCAGATTAACAAGCTCGTGACAGCATGAAGCTTACTGCAACAAGCTTTTCTAACCACACAAACGGTAAACCGGAACGTTGGCTGGAGGAGGGATACATACTTGCGTTCCGACTCGATGTCCAGAAGAGCACTGCTGAACCTGTGGAAGGAAACAGCGATTAGTTGTTCCGCGGCTCAGGCAGTCTTCATGCCCAACAACACTGCCAAACTAATCTACGATAGTTTCGCAAGTAGACTGTAGAATACCACTCTGAATTACCGGACTCCTTCGCCATAACTTACCAACCGGATCCGCTCATGGTGTCGACGACGATGTTCCCGGCATGGACGTCGACGATCTTGGGGTTAATGACGACGTTCTCTTGGGCATGGTGGTGCTGTACGTCGGGAGCTCGCACATTTCCTCCAGCATGAGCATGGGCATACCTGTCGACAATATAGGTTAAAGATTTATGACGTTTATCCTACCAGCATATGGGAAACACCGACAAGCTTTCGAACTGCAACATGAGCACAACGGCTAATTAGCAAGACTTACCCATCTCCTCCGAGATCGGCTCCTGGGTTGACATGCACATGTGCATTCATGGTACGGATTGTCAAGTTGATCAGTCTTCAGCACGTTTCAATGTAGCTGTCGCGTGGGCGCTGCAGTCAGCATGCGTTTCTAGAAGAGGATTATAAGAATCTCTCGGTCTTCATAGGCAACTTCGAAGATCCTGGGCCTTTGCAATTTTGTATGTTCTCTTTGTTCAAAGAATCAACAATCTCGAATTTTCGCCCGAGAACGGCTCGGAAACTGGGCGTTGCAAGCGGAAATTCCCAGCGAATATTGTGAGTTGGCCCATTAAGACACCGCAGGGAACGAGTGTGACCTTTTTTACTCGCCCAGACCGAAAAAGTAAGAAGTGAATTATTTTAAACAGACTTTTGATTGGCTACGGATGTGAACGCATGGGTGTGGTTAGCCAATCATAGCAACCTGCCACGCGATTATTTTCTTGAGCTTCAGTCCTTCAATCAACGATAGGCACTGAGGCGGAAGTACTGGCCATCACACAGAGGAAAACTTTTTGTTTCCAAGCTGTCGTTCATCTTCTTCTGTGACTCCTAGCGAACATCTGTGCTTGTGGGAATCTCATCTGCTGGAGGAGCCTAGCCTGGAAAGAATACTTTTGGCGTCTGCAGGAGAAGTTGTATATTCTGTCCAAATCGGAGGCAGTAGGATAGTTCTTCCGGACGCTCGTGAGCATCAGGTAGTATAGATCATAGTTAATTTAGTCGACTGTTCCTTATCTACGATGCGAGCATCGGACGTGATCACGGAAGGAAATTCATCACTGCTGCAGTTGCAATACTTTTTCTGTTTGCAGGTGATTTCTTTACCTGCCGGTGACGGATTTGTTCGCGAACAATGGCCGTAAGTACCAAACTTGACGCACTGCGCATCCGTCTTATATGAGCGGTACCCGGTATACTGTTTCCGTCTCCAGGTGAAACCAGCGAGCTCGACTACGGTGGGAGCTTCTCCGCGTGGAACAGCTCGTCCGGCTGGAACTAAGGGAGCAGGAGGTGCTGCTGCCGCGAGGTTAGTAATGATGTGATTGTGATCCTTAAGCGTGGAGTTCGTTGTTTCTACCGTTCTGTATTAGCGTTCACTTCGCCGCTCAGCATCTTTTCGTACTGTTCGTGACTTCGTTTACAGGAAAACCGGAACCACTTCTACCACTGCCAGAACAACACGCAGCGTTGGTGGAGGAGCAGCAAGTGGTATGTGGCGATTTTACTCTGACGACGCACCTGGTATCAAAGTGTAAGTTTGCTCGTTGTTCCGTGTGTGAGTGGTCTCCGGTCATCTGAAATGCCTTGTGCATGTGGAGCAATTCGTTTTCTTTGCAGCGGACCCGTTCCAGTCCTCGTGATGAGCCTGGGATTTATCGCAATGGTTTTCCTTCTTCACATCTGGGGCAAATACTCGCGCAGTTGAAAATTCAAACGGCGCCGGAAGTCCGAAGTCCCTGACGTGTCGCATGAATATTCCGTCTCTTCGAAAATTCGACATTCTTTTTTGACGACGTAATCGGAACTCGTGCTTTTTAACTTGCTTTTCTTTGTACCTCGGTTGTCAAATTTTACTGCTTTAATATTACTGATGTTAAGCTTCTCTCGGATTGAGTGGCTGGTTCCATACTGGCCGGCTGTTCATGGCAATCATTTAAAAGACTTATCGAGTGCTGCGTTCATGCAAACTGGAGAATGGCCGAGATATTTTGCGTAATTATATACTCTTACTTGTAAATCAAGAGCACAGATTTAAGATGTGGAAGATACGTGTAGTGACAAGCTATAGACAATTGGAGATGACAGGTTGTCGCATACTAAACCGAAGATAAAAAGAAAATCATTCCAGAATATCCAGTACTTCAGGGTCACTTCATACGCGAGCTCAACATTGCTATCACAATGATAAAAAAGCAGGATTCTATGCGAAGAAGAGGAGCTGGCACTGAAGATACTGAACAAATAACGGTTAAAAAACAGTGATGACATATCTTCATCATGGATTCGAAAGTGAAGAGGCAAAACCAGTCTATGACCCTTCCTGTCCGTATTCTGCCGTAAATTCTTCCAGCTTCTTCAAGTCGCTTTCCGTCACTGCGGGCTTGGTACACTGTACCGACCTTAGCATATCATTCATGGTAATGTGGGGTTCCAGCAGTTGGTCGCCAGGAACGTCCAGAAAGTTCATCTCAATGGCACCTCGTTCACCTGGACTGCACGGTGAATATAGATCCACAACCTTGTTAGCATCTGTGGGCGAAGGTCCCTTCACCTTCTTGAAATGTGTGGCTGTCTGTACTTTACGAACAGGCTGCATCAAAGCATCACGACAAATGATACTAATGTCGGCACCGGAATAGTTATTTGTCATAGCGGCCAAATGGACGAAGTCAGTTTCTGACAGCGTGTGTTTAGTGTTACCCATGTTCAGCTTGAAGATGGCTGTTCTGGCTCGTTCATCGGGCAGAGGAATGTAGATACGCTTCTCGAAACGTCGACGAATAGCGGCGTCCAGAACCCATGGTATGTTCGTCGCACCTGAAGAACAACAGCAATCATATATACTTATGTTCATTGATAATCGCGAGCTCGGTTAACAAACTCTGCCAGATTACTCTCCCAAGTGACGCACACTTCCAGCCAAGGTCATCGGAAAGGTGCGCCACTTGGGGGAAATCGAATTAGTTGACCGAGCTCCCTATTATGTTTGGACCAAAAGAGGACCGGAAGTACTACGTGCCTAACACCAGAACGCCTTCCGTGTTGTTGCCCACACCCTGCATCTGCACCAGAAACTCTGTCTTTATCCGTCGAGCAGACTCTGACTCGTTATCGCTTCTGGTGCTGCACAAAGAGTCGATCTCGTCGATGAAGATGATGGCCGGTTTCTTCGCCCTAGCCAAGTCAAACAGTCCCTTGACGAGCTTTTCAGACTCGCCTAACCATTTACTGACCAAGTCCGAGCTAGAAACCGATATGAAGGCTGAATTGTTCGCTTCTGACGCTACAGCTTTGGCCAAGTACGACTTTCCTGTTCCTGGTGGTCCGAAGAGAAGAATACCTTTCCATGGTGTACGTTTACCCGTGAAGAGATGCGGGAACTTGATGGGTAGAATGACAGCTTCCTTCAGCGATTCCTTGGCTTGTTCCAGTCCAGCCACATCGTCCCACTTAATGTTAGGCTTTTCCAACAGGACCTTTCCTTCTAAGGGCTTTGTCAGCTTTTTCAGCTCGTTATCGTCGTCATCATCTGAATCGTCGTCCTTCTTGTCGTTCTTGACGTCGTTTCCACCAGCAGGTACAGCCTTCTTCTTGGTATCCTTCTTCAGAAACTCTTTCAGCTTCTCGGCTCGTTCAAGGTACTCAGTGCATTTCGTTCGGATCGACTCTTTGGCTTTGTCACCGTTTGTTTCGTACTTGATAGCATGGAGAAAGTACTCTACGCCGTGCTGGTAGAGACGCAGCGCTTCGGTGTAGTTCTTCTTCTTGTCTTCTTCCGTCGCTTTCGTCACCAAATCAATGGCTTTCGCGATGGCGTTGCCCGACATGATGATCTAGAAGAGAACAAGCTTATTAGCAGCAGTTTCTTGCCCACTAGCTTCTAGACACTGCAGTCGGATTTCCACAACGCACGCCACTGTTGTGCGTATATTATACAGGCATAACTCACAAGGCAACACAACATAGTTAACCTCCCATATCAAGTCAACTTACAGCAGTGTTCCTTGAGAACCTTTAAAATTTACTCCTCTTCTATAGTTTCCCTTGCGTCGTCTGTCCGATGGTCGTTTCGAAGTTCGGTTGCACCTACAAGGAGAGGCTATGTAACGGATATTTCAATGAGGGCAACAGTCCACTCTTTATACGAAATGGGACGTGATGGTCTCATTCACAGGCCAACGCGGGTTTCTTGAACAAAAACATTTCCGCGAAACGCCATAACATCACCCGAGTCGCTGCCTGATGAGAAAGAAGTGAGGATACTCTGTCATCTGACAAATGTATTCTTACCAGGTAGGAGGACGCTCAGTAATCTCGATGCCAGACAGAGGTTTGATCCGTAGGTACCCGAGTCGCGCAGTGTCGTGAATCAAGTATCCAGCATGTCCCAGTACCTATCCCGATATCCTGTCTTCGATGTCCGGAGTCTCTTCGCTATCGTAATGGGTTCAAACTATCAAAGTCATAGCCTCGTAGGAGATTCCGACACAGCAGAAGATTCATGAAGATGAATCATAATTATTTTTGCGATAATTTCCGCTTTGACTCAGATTAAAAATCAGTGCGGGGTCACCTAGGTCCCCCAGGGTGATTGGGCCAAACGACACAGAGGCGGTTGAAGTGGAGCCATGCGCTCTCAGTATGAGGGGTCCCCTGACAAGTCACGAAATCCCCACCATTCCCTGGGTGAACAAGGAGGGAACTCTGGTCTCGTTTCCTCCTCAGTCCTGGCCTCTTCATCCAGAAAATTATTCCAGCTGCACCTCTACCCTGAGCCCTGACTCCCCACAGTCACAGGCATCTCTGCTAGAAAATTCATTCAGAGATTCTTCTTGTCGAGCTGTAGCGGATGACGTCTTGTATCTACGACGCGAATGACTCTCGAACTGAGTTTTGCTTCTCTGAAGTGGCAAGCGGATTTACCGTACTGGACACTGTGAAGAGAAGTCACAGAACTCATTCGCCAAGATGGGACCGCATTTGGATTTCCGCAACATCACGCTGGCAAGACTGTACCAGATTTGGGGAACGAACGCTGAGGCTCCTCTTCTTGACGTGATGGCCCTCGTCATGATCGCTACCGCGGTGGTCACCTACGTCACTCTCCAAGCCATACCGGCGCCTTATGGACGCTACGCCAGTAATGCTTTCGGGCCACTCATCCCCTCTAACGTCGCCTGGTTCATCCAGGAATGTCCCTCGTTCTTCGTGCCCTTGTTCGTGTACATTCGTATGAACAGTGGCTATGTTCCCATAGGTATGTTGATTTATCTGAATCGTTATAAGAGGCTGTATATCAAAGATTGCGTTGTGTCTTCCAGAGTCGAAAATCCTGATGGCTCTCTTTGGGATTCACTACTTCCAGCGAACGTTCATTTACTCGACCATGATTCGGGGCGGTAAGAAGACTCCGCTGGTTCCCTTCCTCCTAGCGTTCATCTTTTGCACGTACAATGGCTACATGCAAGCTCGAGCCATCCTGAAGTTCCGTGGCGCAGCACCAAACATTCACCACCCATACTTCATCGCCGGAGTCGCCATCTTCCTCTTTGGTATGTTTATCAACATTCAGTCGGACCATATCCTAAGGAACTTGCGACAAGAGGGATCCGAACATCACTACCAAATTCCCTACGGAGGGCTGTTCGAGTACATCACCAGCGCCAACTACTTCGGAGAGCTCCTCGAGTGGTTCGGCTTCGCTTTAGCCGCTTACCAACTTCAGGCGCTTGCTTTCGCCGTTTTCACCTTCTCCAACCTGGTAGGCATTTCTGTTTCAACAGTTCCTTTTCGGCTCACTCTGTTTAGCTGTTTCTGTGTTGTAGGTTCCCCGAGCAATCACTCATCAAGAGTGGTATGTGAAGACCTTCAAGGGAAAGTATCCTCGCGATCGCTACGCCATCCTACCGTTCCTGGTTTAGATCAGCCAGTGAACTACTACCGAAACCATATTCCCATTGTTTTAACTTATCGATTGTTGGGCCTGGCCTGTTTGAGCTATAGTTCGCAGTGAAGGTAAACGAATTTGGTTGTTTTAGTACGCTGTTAAAGCCATTTTGCGTAGCATTACGATGGTACTTCTTCCGTTTTCGGACCTTAAGCTGTATCCTGCTACATTCAGTCTTAGAAGACCAGTTCGACGTATTCCCACGTCCTTAGTTTCCTTGTATCTTCCTGCACACGGACTGCAGTTTTCTTTGTGGGTCGTTTACGCTCATTAAAGTATACAGCGCACCAGTTACGCCTGTTGTCGCCGTTTTCCGTTTAGGAGTAACCGTCACGTTTCATGGTTCGCTTAACCTAGCATCCGCTTCGGTGTGCTCGTCATGGACACTCTCCAGACATTGACCTGGTAGAAGTAAGCAAGAAACTACGCTAATGACTTCAGCTTAGCAAAAGCATACCTGATTCGTCCTTGGTCTAACGGGGAACATTTCTGCTGCTAGCGGATTGACAATGGGAACATTTCGACGGTTCGCCATTAGAACACGGAAACCTTCGCAAAACACGCTGCAGTTGGCCTTGATAGTTTTTCTAATCTTGTTTAACTTCCTATTTATTCTGTGGTTCACAGCGTTTCCTGCGCTGAAAGTACTATGGACCAAGCAATCTCCAGCCTTACCCCAACCTTCGCTGTGGGACGCCCAACAGCCAGAACCTGGATGTGGAGGAGAAGGCAAGACGCGTCTGTTCAGTACTGACTGGATACTGAAGCTGATAGCTAAAGCGTCCGTCATGTTACGGAAGTACCGCAAACGGAACCTTCAACGGATGGAAGGCGGAATGTCACCGGTAACTCCCAAAGAAGCCGAACTGTTCGACGAGATTGGCGAAGTCATGACAATGTTCAACGACCGCGACCGGCGGCAAAACCTGGATATGATGTCGATGCTTCCTCGGATTATGTCGCTCTACGGAAAGCTCAAACATTCTGCTATGTTTGCCGATACCGACAAAGACAATTCCAACAAAGAAGTCCCAAACGGAAACGCCGCACTTCAGCCGAGTCCAAATTTCGCAGCGAACCCGCTCGTCTCACTGAACATGCTGAAGTGAACAGCATCATGGCGCTACTACCCAAAGAATAGTGATCCCAGCACGAATTTTTTAATGAGGTCGGTCAATTTTCTCAAAATCTATCGATAAATTTAATTTTGGATTATGCAGGTAGTGATCAACGACCTGGTGAATACAGGAGTTGGATCAGTCAATCGATTTCCCGGCCCGGTTATGCGGGACCTTGCCGGGAAGAGTCGTCTTTGCCTAATCGATGTGTTGAGAAATTATTGATCCTGTATTCGATAGCAAAATTAAAGCCGGCAGGCACACATCTGTTACCTTTCGTCCATGCTAGATTGAACGACCACGAGTAAGTATAGCAGTATAAATGCCCAGTCCATCGAGGGCAATAGGACGTCTCCATCTTGGAGTTTCCCGGAAAGTCATCGAAGTTCCTGCGCATCGCGCTTGTCAGATGCTATAGGCCTTGTCTTTCGAGGATTATTCATCAGGATGCTTTATGAGGTTTATGATTGGTGTTACGGAGAGGATGAAAAGCCACTTGGGACTCTTTGTTTTCGAACTTTTGACAGCGGTTGTCAGAGGGCAAAATTATTACTACAACGAGCCACGTCAAAGTCTGCCACCAGCAATGTGGAATATCTTGGCGAGAAAACCCATCTCATTACGTCCTTCCGGGTCGGTGTGCGATGACCAGTTCGAAAGTCCAGCCTTTTGCGTGCCGGACGTGTATGGCGAAACACGAGCGCCCGGGATCAACTGCTTACCTCGTTCGTGCCTTGCTCAAAATAGTAACATTTCTGCCATATCAGATGACAACTTAGCCACAGTTTTTATAACTCAAAATCTCAACACGTCCCTGGAAGTAACAGCAGATTTGATCGGATCGTACACGGTAAGAGAACGACCAGGAAAGATATGGTTTTTGAGCTTTTGTGCTGTTCAATTATTCAGTATGTGCTATCGATAGTAACAAATCCCTTTCTTCAGGTGTACTACATCCGAATAGCTTTCAGCGGAAATCCTCCAACATCCATAGTGATTCAAAGATTCGGAGAAAACACGACCGGTGCGCAAGAGTGGATCAACTGGCGGATCTTCGCGGTAGACTGCTTTGGCACTTTCGGCCTGAGTCCGGTACTGCGGCTCCCGAATCCCGTACAGCAAGAAACCGTTTGCAGTCCTTTACCCTGGTGAGCTCGCAGAAATTCCTCGGCTAATTTGTCACTACAGCTTATTCGTATATTATTTTCTCAGTTGGTCGACAGGTTTAAACCACGCAGGTCAACGTTATTCACCGGTATTTTTATAGGTCGAGCCGAAGACTGACAGTCGTTAGTTCGCTAGTATGGAATGTTTTACTGGATTATCCGAATACCACGCTGGATGAACGACCTGGGCAAGGAGTAACCGGACTGCGTTTGGTCATTGCTGGGCATTTACTTCCCTATCCACAAGCCGGTACTTCCAGTTCTGTTGACGTTTATGGAATTGCGGACATCGGTGTTTACGGACGGTAAGTTTTCTCCAGACGGGGTGTTTTAAGTGACCGGACATCTTCAGACTCCTCTTTGTAAAGATCTTCGCAAAGAAATGGCTTTACCTGGTTATTACTACAAACATCCACATTTTTTTCGCAGGTGCGCCGTTGGTTTCTATCGATCGTCCAACAGTTCGACATGTAACGACTGTCGCTGTAATATTGCTGGATCGGCTAATCAAACATGTAATGCACAAGGCAACTGCTTATGCAAATCAAACTTCCGTGGACCAAAATGCAGCTCGTGTGCGCCCGGATTTTTTAATGCCTCCGCGGGATGTTTGCCTTGTCGGTGCGACGAGCTTGGTTCTCGAGAAGGTCTTTGTAACAACGAAAGCGGATCTTGCTTGTGTCGGACAGGCTTCACGGAACCGACATGTTCTAAGTGCACAGAGGGGTTGTTCCTTCTTGGCCATCTCTGCGCCCCATGCGACTGTAACCCCGCTGGTTCACTTCCTGGATGTGATATCCGCACTGGAGCATGTAGATGCAAAAGGTTCGTCACCGGAGTAAAATGCGATGTTTGTCTCGACGGCTTCGTTGACCTCCAGCAGAACCGACCGGAAGGCTGCACCCGTAAGAGTCCCTGATATGAGTGATATCTCTGTTTGCTTTCCAATGCTTTTTTCAAAAGCCTTTACTATATATTGTAGAAAGGACAGCTTCGTCCCTGATGATCACTACTTCAACACTGGAAACTACAGCCATGTCTCTAATGAATGAAATTGCCGTCACTCCAGCAAACCAAGCCACCTTATTTCTAGAACCCAGGCAAATAACGACCTCTTTCCTAATTGACAATGGATCGACCATTCAGGAAGTACTTTCGACCGCCCTTCCATCGACAACATTGTCCTCAAATCCTGATCCACTTCCGGCCGGGTTCCTTAGTACCAATACAACAAGCGTTACCAGTACGAATACCGACACCCAGATGTATGTTGGGAGTCCGGCGGTCTACGGTTGGCTCGTGGCTATAACGGTACTTCTTATCATCACGCTGCTGATCTTGCTGGCGCACTGCCTTTTACATCTTCGCCGAAGAAATAGAAAAGGCAGATACTCGCCGCGGCAGATCCCGGAGTTCTTGGCGACCGAGACAACGAGAAAAGTGCGTGTAAACTCACCTATCTTTTCAGTACTGTGATGAGTAAAGTACAATGGCCACTCTACAGTGTATTCCTGTCTATGGATTTTAGCATCCGGATTATGCGGCGGCACGCCCGCACCCCATGAGGAACAGCGCAAAGTTGACTGGCTACTTTTACAACCCAGATTATCCGCTGAGATCGTTGACTCCGGGACTGAACGGTCGGCGAGAATCTAGTACGGTTCGAGAGACTGACAGACAGAGAATGGAGTTCGCCGTGAACGACGAAGAGGCTTTTGATCGAGGCCAGCTCCCGGAAACCAGAAGACCGCTGGACCTAACACAAGAACCAGCACCGGTAAGTCCCACACATGTTCACTACTGTTTAGGGTTATCTGAATTGAGCATTTGGTCACGGAGATACGGAACGGAACCCAAAATATCTCAACTCCCTCGCTTTCTGCTTTCAGTCTGGTGCCTTACCTTCCCGGCTTTCTCACTACCATACTCCCGGACCGGCCACCAATCGCCCTGTACAAACCATTTCCGGTGGCATCGTCAACGAAAACTTCGTAGAATGATCTACGGGGAACCTATCTGTCCGTCATGGCCCGATACACAGATTACTTATCCTGAACCTCTTGTATACATTTTGTACCGATCTATACATTATTGATTTCACCACGAGTTCGAACCTCTTCGTTAGTTCCGTAACATACAATGAACAGAAGACGGATCGTTTGTTGATCATTACAAAACCAGCAGCAAATGGGCAAATCATCGTAGAACACGAAAGTTTAAATAGCTATGAAGTAAAATTCAAGTAGGAATAGCTGAAAATGTCATAGTAAGGACATCGCCTTGACGGCGCCGTTCATTAGGCTGCTGTCAAGGAGCAATTCCGACCACACAGCCATATTTCGGTCTCAAATCAGTCGAAGGGGAGCTAGTACAGAAACATATAAAAAGAACAGAACATCAACCATGTAGCGCGAGGATTGATCAAGTACAGTGAAGGTGATCGTCCCTTGAGGACTAGTGTCAGTCTGATATCGCAAGGGACCGGCTTAACAATGAAGAACATGTCGGACTAACTGTACGTCATCAAAGAATTTGGCATTTCGTTTGCTTCTTCTTCTTCACCTGCAAGGCTGCCCTGGTAGCTGTCTCAAAGACTTCCCGTACTCCATCCTTGGTTTTGGCCGAGCACTCTAGATAGCCGTAAGCACCAATCTTCTCCGCCATGGCCCTTCCTTCATCTGACTTGACAGGCTCCTACAAAGTACCATCATCAACACACATTGAACGCCTCAGCACATGCCTCGTATGACTCAACATGGATCCATCATCTGACACACTCATTCTAAACAGGGTAATATAAGAAATTATCATCTAAATACCATTACCTGCTTCATTTTTGCCAACTCACGACGCGTATTCTCGTCATTCCTAAGATCCTTCTTGTTGCCCACAAGGATGATGGGTACATTGGGACAAAAATGTCTGACCTGTAGGTAAGAGAAGAACAGTGGATCAACCATAAGCGGCGTTGTAACCCATATATCTACAGTCCGTTCCAAAATTAGAAAGCACAACAGTAAACAAACCTCTGGCGTCCACTTCTCTGGGATATTCTCCAAGCTGTCAGGACTATCAATGGAGAAGCACATAAGTATGACATCAGTATCTGGATAACTCAGAGGACGAAGACGGTCGTAATCCTCTTGGCCTGCTGTATCCCATAAGGCAAGCTCGACCTATGGTAAACATATCCAGTTACAATGTTACATCGATGACCACGATGAGCCACACTTACAACATACGAATGGAGAGTTCCGTTTATTGACTAACAAACTTCCCACAAACCTGTTTGGTGTCGACTTCGATATCAGCGACATAGTTTTCAAAGACAGTGGGAACGTAGACGTCGGGAAAGTGGTCCTTGCTGAAGACGATCAGGAGACATGTTTTACCACAAGCGCCGTCGCCCACGATAACCAGCTTCTTCCGAATAGCCGCCATCTTTCAGGGAGTATATGTAAGGTCCAACAGCAGACGAAGGGTTAACCTTTCGCCAGATTATTTTCTGAAAGCACAAGAAAAGTCGAGGAGTTACAGCATATGATACATCGCAAACAGTAAGCGTAATGCAGTTCAAAAACAGTTATGTTTTCCAACAGTCAACACATGGGTATCATAAGAAAGGCTTGGCTGCGGGTAAGAAACGTAGCAGCGAGACAAAATCGATGGCCCAACAGCGGAGCAAGAACAACATCCCAGAAGCAGCCACACACGTGCTAATTAACGCACTCCATACCGATGGAGACATACACATGCATACAACTCTCCACCGGGTTAACGTTATGGGATGCCAGGAGGAGCGATTCGCTCACCAACAGCCCATGGATCACTCACCGTAAACTATCAGGAGATTCCTCCTCCGGTTTCAGTAGTCGAGTATCACAGCTGGGATCTACAGCGTCGTCCAAGTAGGAGCAGTATTGAAGGTGATAGTCCTTGAGGGTGAAGAGTAGCACAAGATATCCAGATGAAATTCTGCTCTTTATGATGCAGCATCATCCTCTTTCTTGAGAATGAACGGCAGGGGCTGCCATTGAGCCTAATGTCTGACTGAGAACAGTTCATTCGTTCGATTTTGAACGGAGATTACCTCGTCTGCTTTATTGTTCACAGTACCCCATTTGGACGAAGCCTTGGTATTACCATGGGCAAGCGCTCTTATGGCGAGCAGTCAGTCAGTTCTGACGGCATGCCGACCAAGCGGTCCAGGCTGTACCGGTCCTTGTGGCGCAACTGAGCATTTTCTTGCGTTTGAAGTGCTACCGTACGAGCCAATCATAGCAGGCCGCGTGCACATTTGAAAGTGATGACCCAAGGAACTTCGGGAGGCCGCGAAAAATTTAGGGAAGATGCCCGCCACGCGAGCACTCAAATGCACGGATTTTACCGCAAATTATCATTGTGAATTCTATCTGCGAATAAGTAACCTTCTTAAACTAAGCACTGCAAGCTCCGCATAGGAATGCCGGTCCAGCAGAGCTCGTGGCTGCTCATCCAAGTTAGTGTTCTTTTTCTTTCCAGTTTTGAATTACGGGTACTTGGACCTCCAGTAGCCCGCACCACACTATCTGCCACTGCAAATTATCACGAGCTTGGTGCAGAAGCGATTCTTCGTTAAAAGTTACCACCCTCGTAGTGTTTCCGAGTTTAATAGTCTGATTGTTTTACACGTGACTCCATAGTCTGGCCGTATATATTGTTCTGGCAGTCACTTGGCGATATCGCGATATCAGATTTGAAGATAGACCACATTTGCCACCATTCAATCTGGTCCATGCCGTTCAAGGTACGACTAACCAGTTTGAGAAGAATAGGTGTATATAGTACGGACAATATAACATTGCAATGCTTTGGAACTTTTTCACTTTGCAAATCACCAATGTCAAACAAGCACACGTTGACGATAAACCAAAGTTTCCTCCTTGCTACCGATCGTTTTTTTGGCTTCCTGTCCATCGTAAAGAATCACCCATGAGCTTTTATTTCGGATTTATTTGCATGCCGTACCGCAGCAAACAGAAATACGCGAGTACTCAATGCTGAATGCCCCAGTTTGAGGTCGAACAAACGTAGCAAACGTACAGTACAGTAATCCGTGCGCCAGTACGCGGCTAATGTACATACGTGCTGGAGAACAACTACTGGCGTATATATGGGAAACATTTCATGGTATTTTGACCGGTGAAGTTCACTTAACGATCCGGAGTTCTGTCGATCATAACGACCCACGGAATCCTTCCAATGGTCATGGATTTTGTTGATGGACGAATATTTTCCGGCTCGCAAGGAGTGGACATATTTTGTCACTACTGGAAGCCTCAGCAGCAATCTGGTGAAAAACCTAGGTCAGTGATAACCGGCTCTACAGTTTTGTCGCACACTTTCTACAGTAAGAAGAGCTATCATACTATAGTCCTCTTATCTATAGCTACGGCCAGATGTTGTATTTAGAGGTATTGGTGTTTCAGGGGACTTGTGTTCATGGCCCACGGACTTTTCGAGTACTGCGGAACGGACAAAACTCTGATCGACGCCCTGATCGGAGCTGGTTACTTCGTTTTCGGACATGATCACTGTGAGAGCTTGGTATTTTGCACATTCTACTGTATGTATCTGGATTTCGCGAGAACTTGAAACGAATATGGAATGTTGCAGCCGGACATGGCAAAAGCGGCGGTATAAAGGGCCAAGTGATCAGTATTGACCACTATGTGACTGACGTCCTCGCGCATGTTGAAGTGGTTAAACAGAAGTTCCCTGGACTTCCTGTTTTCATCGTTGGCCATTCGATGGTAACTATTCTTTTATCCCATGCACACATATTAACTTCTCATTTTTTTTCTCCGACCTTAATGTCAAAGTCACCATTTAGGGCGGAACTATTACTTTGCTTGCCGCGCTTGAACAACCACAGCTCTTTCGGGGCGTGGTGCTCGTTGCGCCTTTTATCATAGAGAACCCGGAAGCCGCTTCTCCATTGAAAAAGTTCCTCGCCCGTCACTTGTCCAAGATCGCGCCGAACCTCGGAATGGTGAACTTGAACAACGACCACCTTACCTTCAACCGAGAAGTGGTAAGTCCTTTCCTCGAGTTAATTAGGGAGTATCCCGTGGAGCTGATGGTGAACCTTCGCAGGTGGAACGCTTCAACACCGACCCACTAATCTTCCGGGACAAAGTTACCATCGGCACAGGTTACGCCTTGCTGCAAGCAATTGAAAAACTCGGTCCTCGCATCAAGGACATCAGGTTCCCGTTCCTGTGTATTCATGGCGATGCGGATAAGATGGCCGACGTCCGTGGGGCTCGGCTTCTGGAAAATACGCCCAGCACGGACAAGACCATCTCTGTAAGCCGCACTTGAGAAATCAGAAGAGACTTACGAAATCTTGCGGCTAAATTTCTGACTTGACGATGGGTTTGGTAGATTTATCCAAATGCGTACCACCGTGTCCAGGATGAACCAAACGGAGTGGGTGAAAAATGCGTCGCGGAAGTTCTTTCCTGGATATCAGCGCGCTCTTGAATCTTGATCAATCATATGCACTGTTAACGATAATTATTACGAAATTCGCTGGAAAAAAGTACTCGTTTTATAATTGATGTTTAACCAGTCCCGGCACTGGTAGTATACAAAGTAAATTCCGTTGTTCTGAAAAGTATTTTTATGATTTTCTTCCATTGGCAAACTTTTTCAGCTTTAATTTGTTAAATTTGTTTTCCACACGTGCGTATACGCCAGTTTATACTCCTGATTTAGCCTCGGAATCATCCTAAGGTACGGGGAGTCACGTTCACCGATTTCAGTAACGAGGAAGTATCGGGAACGTTCCCTTCCCGTCCAATGCTGAGCATTCGCGTATTGTAATTTGATCTGGCGTCTGTATAGTGCCGATAACATCGAACATATTGGCGGCTTTAACTGAGATGCGGGCAAGATGGATTGCACCAGATCGTCAACCCAAGTGGCGCACACATCCATCGTAGTTGTCTGAAAGTACGATGAAGTCATCTGCCCATGTCCCAGTTGTTATCTTAATAACCTTGGCCCGTGGTTAGCGGCAAGTATTTCTCCAGTCTTTCCCTGTGAACGCACCATTTTATTTCCTATTGGCATGCGTACCAACACCTGGACTTCGGGAACTCTGTCAAAGCTGGGTGCGAGGAGGTGGCGGCTCGGGAACTTCGACGATCGAGAAAGGTTCAAGGAAAACCCGTAGACGCACTGACCCAGAACGGTTATTTACTTCTTTTGTAAGCAATTAGCTGTCTAGTATTTTTGAGGTACAAGCTGGTCGCTCGCAGCTTGCCGTGAGTGGGTGCCGTGGGTCCCAAATTTTGTTTTAAATAAAATTTGGTTGGTTAAAAAGATCGGTCGGTTGTTTTGATAAGCAATTGGTGAAGGGTCTTGTTGAAGGACATCACAAAGGGACGTTATACTTTTCAGGTCGAATACAACGAGATTCTAGGATACAAAAGACAGAAGGTGGCTTTATGGAATATGACTGATAGGCATGATGATAGATCGGATACCTAAGAAGCGTGGCCGAGTCCTACCGGTTGAAAAAACGAGAGAAATTTGGTCGAACACCGTTACTGGAAGTTCTGCGGCAAAGTGGAACTGCTGATGCGATCTGGCGTACCGGACATCCAGAAACACCGTGCTGAGGTTCATTTAGCCTTCTGACCAGTGGTCAGGTGGCTACGTCAGAGAAATCTGAAGGGGTTCGAAATTTTAAGTGGAAGAGTTTGACATCACCATGACGTCATACAGCGTGAGAATGCGCCTGGATCGGTTCCGACGCAAAACCCTTTAATTGGGCGGACAGTTTTTTGAGACTTTGGGCCACGGCGAGGTACCACGCGAAGCCCTTCGACGTGCTTGACAGTTCTTAGTCGTAGTTATAAATCAGATAGACTGGGTGTTCTATGGTCAGGTCGAAAGGTAGTCACTTGGCAATCTCGAGGTGCTAGCCGACAACGGTACGGCAAGTGTCAAGTCAGGACGACGAAAGAAACACTAACGTAACACCTGGAAGACTATTTCAGCGTGGGCGGTAAATTTATTTGAAAACAGCACATCTGTTGTCTTCGACCAGAAGCGCTGAAGTCCACTCAGCCGATCTGAAAACAAACTACTGATACGAAAAGCAAGCCGGTTTCTCTAATTGGGATGGATTTCGTGGTTGGCGCAAGGTCTCTTACTTGCTGGCTCTTCCGTGCATATGGAAGAAATTTCAAGGCTCGTGGATCGGAAACTACCGTGAAGTTCGTAATCGGTCAGCGATTTAGAACTCTGTCAGCTACGAGGGAATACCGAATGCTGCCAGCGGCAATGGATCTTATTGACGGACGAATATTTGCCGGCTCGCAAGGTGTCGACATATATTGTCGGTACTGGGAGCCTCAGCTTCCGCCTGGCAAACAGCCGACGTTGGTAAGAACCAGTTCTCTCTTATTTTGCCGCATATTTCCGCACTACGAGGAGCTATACTGTATTTGTGGCCGATTTACTGCAGGTTTATCATTATCCATTCGTTTTTCAGGGGACTTGTTTTCGTGGCGCATGGACTTTTCGAGTACTGCGGAATGAGTATAACTCTGATGGATGCCTTGACCAGAGCCGCGTACTTCGTGTTAGGACATGATCACTGTGAGAGCACGGTGCTTCGCAACGTTGTACCAGAGAATGGCCAGATTCTGAGGACCTGAAACAACTATTAATTTTGCAGCTGGACCTGGCAAGAGCGGCGGCGTGAAGGGTCAAGTAGTTAACATCGGCCATTACGTGACCGACGTCATCGCACATGTGGAAGTGGTGAAGCAAAAATTTCCAGGACGTCCTATTTTTATTGTTGGTCATTCAATGGTTGGTTACTGTTTTCTTACCTCCTATACTTTACGTTTTATTTTGATATCTAACTTACTATTCAGGGTGGAACCGTTTCTATACTTGCCGCACTTCAGCAGCCACAGCTCTTTCGGGGCGTGGTTCTCCTTGCGCCGTTCATAGTGACGAATCCAGAAGCTGCAACTCCATTCAGAAAGTTCCTCGCTCGTTTTTTGTCCAAGATGGCACCCAACTTGGGGATAAAGACCTTGAACTATGACAATTTAACGCTCAATCGGGAAGTTGTAAGTCCATTGAAATCGTTTACTATTGATATATATATAAGACCCTGTGGATTTAATGATTGTTCTTCGCAGGTGGAGCGATTCAAAAACGACCCGTTAGTCTTCCGGAAGAAAGCGACCGTCGGTACAGGATATGCTTTGCTGCAAGCAGCGGATCAGCTAGGAGCTCGCATCAAGGACATTACCTTCCCATTCCTGTGTATTCATGGCGACGCGGATAAGATTGCAGATGTGTCTGGTGCTCGGCTTCTGGAGAATACGCCCAGCACGGACAAAACCATCTCGGTGAGCTGGCTAAGGGGTTAGAAAAACTGTAACATCCCAAACTCCGAATTTCTGACCAGTGCGCTGGGTTTGTTAGATTTATCCGAATGCGTACCATCGGGTCCACGACGAGCCGGACGGAGTGGGTCCAAAATGCGTGGCGGAAGTTGTTTCCTCGATAACGGCACGCTCTTAAATCCCGTGCATATCGCTAACCGGGGAACGTCGGATCTCACCAAAGATATCAGGAAAATTCTGGATGCCCTTCCCGGTGTCTGTCGAGTTCGTGTGTTCGTTCAATCCCTAGTAAATATTCATCAGGAAAATCTCTGCTCTGATAATTGCTTTGTCCTTCTTCTATGGATTTCCCTGATGGAGGAGTTCAGCGGCTTGTAGAGTGCTGGTATGTATTGTTTCTGCTGGAGACCCCGCAACTAACACAACAGTGTTTCTGTTTTTTAGGCCAGAACACCAGATCCTTGACGAGGAAGTCGTGAATTTGGTTATCGGATTGAACCTGGCGTCACTGTGTTGCGCGAGCCGCATAATAAAATATGTGGGTTTTAGCGCTCTTCCAGGTACTATCATCATTTTCACGGAACAAACGGCGAGAGAAAGAATTGTGAACGAATGACATGACATGTCATGTCATAATATTATATTTACGAATGGGGTTGCGGACATACTAACATCAGGAATGCTCCCTGTCCCGTTATCTGCGTCGATCTTTAGCAGTTATTATGGCAGTGATGTTTTGTTCTTTCTTCGACAGTTCCTTCTACAAAATCAGACTCCATAGCAGATCACTGTCGTCGTAGTTGCCTTCTGTTCGGATTAACTGATGGTCCCGGGAAGTGCCTTGACCGCGTGCGCAGGAAATTATATTAGTTCTTGCGGGTCATTCTTGATTGACGTTGCTTTATCGTTCTAGCAGACTTATGATACTGTCGAAGAGATGACTGGATCCATATCTGGAGCTTCAGCGGGATCGCCTGCGTCGTCCGCGGATGCCTGCATCAGTATCGTGCATAACTTGATGTGCCATCGACAAGGTGGAGAATCAGAAGGATTTTCGAAACGAGCTATCGAAAGTTTGGTCAAGAAGCTGAAAGATAAGCCCGACGAACTCGACGCTCTCATTCTCGCCATCACCAGTAATGGCTCTCATATGACCAGATGTGCTACGATTCCACGTACCTTGGACGGGCGTTTACAGGTACCAGAGGGACTACATAATATATTCCTATACTGAAGTGGATAACGGAATCTCACTTCCGGTCCTTATGTACAGACAGTAACAACCAATATCCAATGTTTTTCTCCGTGTGCTATATTGACAGGTTGCTGGAAGGAAAGTGTTCCCGCATGTTATCTACGCGAAGATTTGGAGGTGGCCAGACGTGCACAAGAACGAACTGAAACATGTGGCAAATTGCCAGTACGCATTCGACTTGAAGTTGGACAACGTGTGTGTTAATCCCTACCACTATGAGCGGGTGGTCTCTCCGGGGATCGATCTGTCCTTCCAAGGTTTAGCTCTCAAGCCGGATAATCAAGGAGAGGACGACAGCTTCGACGGAGCGGACACATCCAGAATATCCGTCGGAGGGAATGCGGGACTCTTCGCTCCTCTGCCGTCACCCAGCACCACCAGGTACAATGTTCTCAAGTGGCGCACGTTGTCATTGTCATTGGCTGAAAGTGTGCGCCACTTGGTAAAACGATCTCATTGAGTTTGTAGGCTTTTGCTGAGCCTCTTATGTAGTCTCGAAACACCGCCTTAGTTTTATGGATTTCAGGGAGCATTCTGTGCTGTCGACGCCCGCACCTGTCACGGTGGAAAACAAGAAGCCCACGTCGAACATTGTGCATCCAAGGCACGAACCAAGTCACTACGAGTCACGTGCAGCGTCTTCGTCCATGCCAAATGTCCTGTCTCCCATGCCTCCTGAATCGCCGCATTCGTTGGTGTTTACGCAGTTCAACGCACATCCTCCTCTCTCACCTCCAAACTACTGGGTCGGCCCGAACCCAGCTTCTGTTCCCGAGCTGTCCGAATCTCCTATTCCGCACCTACGGTTACAGCAGCAACAGCTATGGGAGGATGCGAGATTCCAGACTGCACTCCTGACGCAACCTCCACTGGACCACTGGTGTACTATACAGTATTTTGAGCTTGACCAAAAGGTACCAGATGACTGTCTGCTACTTTCTGTCAGCTTGTTAAACTCGGCTGTATTTTTAGGTAGGAGAAACCTTCAAAGTCCGCACTGCATATCCTACAGCTTATGTTGACGGTTACGTTGATCCAGGTACCGGAATTTTTTTTTTGTGGAGTATCGTGACAGCTACAATAGGCTCTGTGGAGCATCGAGGCAGCTGTAATAGGCTTGATACTTTCGATGTAGGACATCAGAATCGGTTCTGCCTCGGACCATTAACGAACGTGGCGAGAACAGAAGCCAGCGAGAAAGCAAGGCTTCATATCGGTGAGATCGTATACCGCAGAATATCGACTGTTTGTTTGAGTCTCGTTTGGGAAATGATTAGACATTTACTAGTACTGTTATATGATCGCTTTCTTGACATACCGCTATTTGAATTTTAGGAAGAGGAGTTGAACTAGAGAACCAGATCGATGGCAGCGTGTGGCTGCGTTGTTTGGGAGACTACAGTGTTTTCGTCCAAAGTTACTACCTGGTAAGCGATATAGATTCTAGAGTCCTGTTGCGCAAATGGGATAGTTGAACGCACGGATTTTACTCCTGTAGGACCGAGAAGCTGGAAGAGCTCCAGGCGATGCCGTTCACAAAATTCATCCACATTCACCGCTGCTGAAGGTGTTCGACCTGCGGCAGTGCTATAACCAGATGGTTCAGCAAGTTGGACAAGCCCAGCTGGTTGCTCACGCGCAAGCGGTCGCTGTGACGGGGAATCGCCACAGTCTTCCGCCACCTTCACCTATGACTGTCGGATCGTTAGCCGGCATCGGCGCGGACGACCTTCGCCGCCTGTGCGTTGTCCGACTCAGCTTTGTCAAAGGATGGGGTCCCGACTACAATCGGAGAACCATCAAGGAAACTCCTTGCTGGATCGAAGTCCAGCTCAACCGGGCTTTGCAACTTCTGGATGAAGTGCTGCGCAATGCACCCTATAATGACTCTCGAAACTTGACAGAATACCACTAACCTTGATTTCGCTCTCCTAATACCTCCCTTTACCGAATCTAACGTTTTCATGTTTATTGATGCTATATCTGCATATACGGAGTCACGGACACGATTTCTTCTTTTTCTCGTTTTACTCATTTTGCACATGGTCGTTGAGTACAGCAGGTGGATAGTTTGTGAAAGATGCAAACGTATTGGATAACTTGCTTTTATGGCGAGGATTAAAGCTCGTCCTGTTGAGACCAAGAGTATGCTTGGCGTTCTCTTCCATAATTTCCCCGGTACAAAACAATATCTTCGTAGTAGAGCTAGTACCAAGTTTTGTACACAGTTCTGCCGTCTTAGAAAAACAGTCTTGTGACAAAAAAGGAGGATCTGCTGCTATGTACTGGAACTTGCGTAAAAGCGTTTCTGGGATGGCTTCCGGATGGTTGAAATCGTACTGGACGAACTTGTCTCCAGCCAGTGAGAGAAATCGTTCGTCATACTCGAACAGGAACACCGTCAGATTCTTATCCTCTTCGGTATGCCTACCGATGACTTCCACGAGAGACTTGTAGAGGGATGGACAGCTAAGGCAAGCTATCCTACAAAGAAATAACTACAACCGGAAGCTCTCTTTGACCATCGTCCACGAGCCCATGCGGAAAAACCTCACCAGTCTCCGTTCTGCGAAGACTTCCTGACTTCTTCGGCGAGGAATTTAGAAGTTGATTCGTCATACCAAAACTGGCTCAGTTGCTGCAAAGCGAACAGCATAAACAGATTTTCGGCCATCGTCTAAAAGACCGAGATGAAAAAAATTTACTGTACCCAGTTTTCGGAAATTGGCAGTCCTTCGGCGTCGTCCGGCGTCTTCTCCTGCTCTGCATGAAACTCCCTCAAAGCGCGGAAAGCTTCCTCCGATAGCTGCAGGGGCTCCTCTTCCGCATCGTCCATTGCGAAGAATACGTGGATCTGGAACGAAACCGGTTGGACATCCGAAGATGGAAACACGTTACGTAACGAAAACATTGGTCAGCTGATTTCCGAACGGAAATTCTTCGAACAAGAGCGAGTATCGGCTGTACGTACGTAGCTTCACCCAAGTTAAAATCGAGGGTCACAGTAAGAGCCAGAGCCCGAAGACAGACCTCGTTTCTATCAACGTGAACCGCTTACTTCATTTTCACCTTCCTTCTTCACAGTGATCTATTTTCGCAGTCTTTTACCGTCAGTCGGCGTGATTCACTTCGAATTTCTTGAAGTATCTTACCTTTCATCCTGGTTGTTCCTACGGGATACAGTAGTAGCGCATCGTCTCCTCCCATACTGTGCCTATCCCACCATTGTCGTCGGTTATAGAAGAATCGTATTCCCACTCGCTTGCTGAGAGCAGATCTCACTGTGGTACCCACTACACAAAGCCTTCCAAACGGAAGTTCGGATAGAGTGTTTAGTATCCGGAAGTGACTAACACTAACCTCGGG
The DNA here is from genome assembly GCA_001949185.1 of Ramazzottius varieornatus. Classification (NCBI taxonomy): domain Eukaryota; kingdom Metazoa; phylum Tardigrada; class Eutardigrada; order Parachela; family Ramazzottiidae; genus Ramazzottius; species Ramazzottius varieornatus. Next base: position 6,629,607 of record BDGG01000002.1, on the reverse strand, counting down.
GCGTCTTCGAGCCGTTCTGCCTGATCGCGTAAGTCACCAATACTCTTTGCGAGCTATATCTTCAGGGGAGAAGGACGTCAAGTAGCCTTGTGCTTAATTGGAAGAATAATGCGTACTCAATTGACCATCCTCTTCCTTTGCTGTTCTTGCTGCAGACATAGTCCGATGAAGCGTCTCCCGAGCGTTAGGAGCTCTTTAAGAGGCCACTTAATTTTTTGCTCTTAGTAGGTAACCGTCTTCGTCGGACCGTATGCCTTCTCGGGCTTCCTTTCAGTGACCAAAACAAGCATGGAACTTCTGCCTGTTCACGAGAACCTCTTACCAGAGAGCGAGACCGACGTCTGCTCGACCTGTGGTGCTGACAAAAGTCCGACTGATTCTCCCGTCGATATGTCCATCGACAATCAGAACAATCTGTCTTGCGGCCTTCGTGCCCGTCACGTCCGCCGAACTCCAAACGGAAACGCGACCAAAGGCGAGAAAGCTGACCTTGAATCCTCGTCGGAGGAAGAATCTTCCTCGGATGAGTCTAGCAGTGATGCCGAGAACATCCTGGACGATATTAAGGTAAGATCAACCTTTCTGTTTGTGATTGACAATTTCGCAATCGAAACTAACGCGATTGTTTGTATTTTGGCAGCAAGAAGGAAAGGCAGCTATCGCCGCTGGCAAGGAAATGCTACATGATGCTTCCGATAAGGCCCAGGAAGTGATTCGTAAGGTTTGGGAAGCGACGCCGTTTTCGCATTTGCCAGACTGGCTGAAAGATAACGACTATCTGCACTCGGGACATCGGCCGCAGATAGAATCCTTCGCGGAATGCTTCCGGTCCATCTTCAGTATCCACACCGAAACTGGAAACATCTGGACACATTTGATAGGTAGATTATTTATGCGTCAACAGTGCAAGGCGCACTGGTTGTTTGTATCGATGTAAGGTTTTGTTTTGTTCATTCAGGTTGCATCTTGTTCATCGGGATAGCCGTCTACTTCTTCCTTCCGGCGGAACAAGAGTTTCCTGCTGGAGAGAAGTGGGCGTTTGCCGCTTTCTTTGCGGGGGCCATCGTTTGCATGGGCTTTTCCTTCCTGTACCACACTCTGTATTGTCACTCCGAGAGAGTTGGTTTGGTCTTCGGAAAGTGGGTTGTTTGTTTTTGCAAAATTTCTACCAGATTTTCCAGTCTGGTTTTGGGAGCCAAAATCAGAGCCTCTTTCAGATTGGATTACTGCGGGATCTCACTGCTGATTTTGGGCTCATTCGTTCCCTGGCTGCATTACAGCTTTTACTGCCACCAGCTGGAGAAGTACACGTATATCGGCATCATCTCGGTCCTGTCCACCAGCTGCATCGTTGTGTCATTATGGAACAAGTTTAGCGAACCGGCGTTTCGACCGATTCGTGCCTGTGAGTATTCCTGTTTTTCCGTCTGTCCAGAGAATATTTTTATGAAACGGAAGCTGATCATAGTCTGTTTGCTTGACAGTTATTTTCTCTTGTCTTGGAGCCAGCGGCGTCGTCCCCACTCTTCATTATACCATCGGTAAAATTTTGCATAATTTCGAAAATGAGAAAGTCGACGGTCATGTTATTTTTGAGTGGTGTTCTACTCAACAGCAAATGGCTGGGAGAAGTCCGTGAACGAGGGTTCTCTGTACTGGATCTTGACAATGGGAGCACTCTACTTGTTGGGCGCAGTAAGTAGAGTGGACACTGAACATTGATTCACCGGTATACTATGACGACACCGGGAAAAGATATGTTTTGTGATGGGAGCATTGTGGTTGAAACTGACTTTCTTTCTTCTAGCTGTGCTATGCTGCACGAGTTCCTGAACGATGGTATCCTGGTCAATTCGATATTTGGGTATGGAAAAAGATGTCCGGTCGGCTTTTTTTTCTCATGGAAATACAAGCAGTGGTCCGTAGCTGAATGAATTTCAATGTATCGTTTATTATTTTGCAGTTTCATAGCCATCAGATATTCCATGTTCTAGTGGTCCTTGCTGCGTTGATCCACTATCAGGGCGTAATGTTGATGGCCAACAACCGATATGACCTGGGTTCGATCTGCCCGAATCCAGCAGAAGACGTCCATCCGGCTCCCCCGCAGATAATCTTGTGAACCAAAGTACGTACTGTTGTTGTGATAAGCGAGGTAAATCTCTCTACTCTTTAGAGTTCCCAGCGACACGGAAGTACCGCAAAAATCCACTCAGAACTGTTTGACTCACATCCAAATACCACGGTGAACTCCTTTCGTGCAACGGTGAAATATATTTAGATTTTATTTTTTTTGTGTCCTTCCGGTTGTTGAATACCGTGTTACATAAATGTGGGCGTGAAATAAAAGTAGCGGGGCTGTAATTTCTGGGAGGCCGGCAAACTACCTCGGGATGATAGTTGTCTCAAGTGGCGCAGTTTTTATTGTTATCTGCTGTAATCGTGCGCCACTTGATATAACGATCTTTCCGAGCCTGTTAGTCGGGCCTCCCATCTTCGAAAATCTTTGGAGTGCGTTGTTGACGAGCAAAAGACGTCCTTCGTTAGTACCAAACAACTGTAACAGAAGATGTATGTTAAGGTAAGCTTCGTGGAGGACGACCATGGCTGGTATGTGTTACTCCAGCTCCATGACGTATGTCAGCTTGATGAGTCGAGTTGATTTTCTTTAGAACGACTCACGAACGAAGTTCAAGAAACAAAGAACGATCTTGAAACACTTGGATTGTCATTTCTCGTTCGCCTGTATCAATCAAGAGTGAACGTCAAATCACCCCCTCAATTTATACGGATGGCCCACATTAACATGATCACACGACATGTCGCTCATGTTGAGTTTCAGGAAGAGACCTCCGCGCGATCTTCGGCGGCTCGTTGAGTTAGATATCAGGTTCTTGCCTACTCATATGGTATTTCTCGCGATGTCAGTCGCAAACCGCATTACAGACGGTGACGCGGTCGTCGCTGCCTTGTCGGGGGCAGCTTCCAACTAACCAGCCGTCAAGTGGTCACTCCACTGCCTATTGTCGAATTGGGTCGTGGGCAAGTTCTGTAAGATATAAGACATGAAATTTTCTCAGCGAGATCAAAATTCAGTCTCAAACTTTTCTGACGGTATTTTTCTGCGTAAATATCGTGAATGACAATGTGGCGACTAACTAGCGTGTTCCTGGTCGGAATTATTTTACTCGCTTCTAGTTTCGCCAGTGACAGTCCTGAGCCAAAGAAGAAACGCAAAGGAAGTACGCCCGACGACCCTTTCTTGATCACTGGATACTATCCGGAAGAAAATGCTGGTGGTGGGCAGTCAACTGTCAGCAGCCGCGAAGCTGGTGGGGAAGAGTCTGAAGGGGATGAGGACAGCGAGAGCGAAGCCGAAAACGAGGGCGGTAAGTGCTTTTTTTATCCTTTGTCAATTTTCATTAGACCTATATCGAATTGATTCAGTCTCCCAGCGATGCCTAGAAATATTTTCAAAAACTGTATGAGATGAATATGATTGTTCAATTCTGCTAAATATACTGAGTAGGTTCTGCGCAAAAGGAAAAGACGACTCGACCAGTTGAAGTCATTCCGGCAGTGGAGGTCGTCGTCGACCTCGCGCCGCAAGTCGTGGTACCGCCGCCGGAACCGACCACTCCTCCGCCTTCTCATTTCGTGGAAGTTCCTGCGGATGCTCCCGTGGTAGTGGTAGGAGAACCTTTGCAGGCTTACAACGGCCAGTTGCAGTATCAGGACGCCCCACTCATATCTCGGCAGCATTACCCAAGATCAAAAGCGAACCCGGTGTATCCATTCGTTAGAGCCAGCGTCCTTTCCCCCAAACCATCGGTCTATCCTGTCCAGTCCAAGTACGAAGCGGCCCACATCAACGTGATTTCTAGCCAGGTTAACAAGAATATAAACATCGGGTACCATAAAGACTATCCCGCGAAGACCGACTATCAACTTCCGACACAGGTAAATCGAACCCAGGCAAACAAAGCGAGATTATTTTTCCAGGTGACGCGCGCTTCAAGCTAACCACAGTAGAAACGTGCGCCACAACGAAAAACAATATTGTCGAGTTTGTTCACCGGACTCCCCAAAGTCAATGCACTGCAGCTGCTATTTCACAAGTCGATCAGGCTCGAGTTAAACTCATTTTAACGACATCTATAGGTCAGCTTACTGGTGCCTTCGCCCCTCAGCCAGACCAAGGTACTTCCTTACCCGAATGTAACACCAGCTTCTTACATTATCAAGAACCGGAAGTCCCATCCTGGGTACCGCGTTGCCGATCAAGATTCACTACAACTCGGGTACATTGTTCCCACACCGCCCAGCCTGAACCCCAGTCTCAAACACAAGAAAGCCCATGCGCCGGCTGCGAACCCTGAGTACCAGCCGCCCAAACTAGAAGTTCCCCCACCACGCTACCAACCCAAGTACAACGAAGTACCCATCTCTCCCGAAATCTACGATCCACCCACGACGACTGCCCCACCTGTCTACCAGAAACCTGATCACCTCAACCAGGTCCCTATCCAGTACCAGAATGGCAAACCTCAAGAGAGATATTCGTCGTACTTTCAGCCCAAATTTTACTTCCCTCAGCCAGCCCCTTCCGTCTATCAAGCGACAAACAACCCTTACCCAGTAGTCGAGTCTCTACCGTACCTCAACCAGCAGTATAATGTCATCGGGAGTAATTACCCAGAGTATGCTCTGTATCGGAAGTTCCCCAAAGAGGCGCAGAATAGTGTCGACCAGCCTACGGACTACCTAGCATACCCAGGGAGGTCTCAGGGACAAGGATTGGAACGGATAGTCCTTCCGAACTACCAGGCTCCCACCATACTCCACAAAGCACACGGGAGCAGTTACGGGTCCACGGTGCACGTCCCGGCTCCCCTTGCAGAGAACCCTCCAGCGGCACTACCAACCGAAGCAGCGCCACCTGCTGAGCCAGTCGCGTTGTTACCGGTGTGCGCTGAAGAAACGGGTCTTCTCTATTGCCTAGACGATCCTGAATATCCTATGTAAGCCCTTGCAGATCATCAACCATCCACTTGTCTTGTTGATTCTACAGTTTGTTTTAACTGCAAGTGGGCGTTGGTCAATACAAGTCGACTAGCTTTATTGTTTTTCAGGCTAGAAATTACCACATTCATCGCGCAACATCCGGACACCTACCAGCTACTTCGTCCGATTGTACCTTGGACCCACGCACCGAGCGGTGGTCAGAACGCTGCTGCAGCACCACCTCCAACTGTACAAGGTAATCATTATCATTTCACACCTTTGCCTTTCCCCACCTCGAAGTCGTTCCCGGAAGTGGAAATGCCTTTTGTTGAAATGTTGTCCCTAATGTTTACATCGCTTTGTCTAGCTTTACCACAGAGGTCCAATTATAATCGTGGGCCTCAGGTCGACAAGATGTGCGCTTCTCTGCTCAATCCTTCCGGCAAGGTTTACAGAGCTTTGAATGCGGAAGAAAAGTGGAAGGTGATTGTACACCTACCCGACTCGTACCAAATGTCCCTGCTCGAAACCTGTGACACGTAAGTGCTTGCCTACTACCAAGAACCGGTTTTTGTTCTGGATTGTCATTGAAAGTTGTTTCAGGAACCGGACATGTCACTACGTGAACCCTCGCGTACCCACCCAGTGCGAGCAAGAGTACGCCCTACAGCAAATGATGGTTTTCTCGCCAGAGTTCGGCGTTCACGTGGACCAAATGAAAATTCCTCTAGGTTGTAAATGCACTGTACTAAGACAACCTTCGCAATCTTCGATAAATTCGCCTCATCAAATCCAGTCATATTCGACTCCTATAGCACGTTGATTTTGTCGACAATTGTTCAGTAGATATTAACTATATTGACTCTAACTAAAATTTGTTACCTACTTTTGGCGATTGCCGATAAAGTCGTCGATCTCAACGAGATGCAGCTCGTGTTGTCGTCAAGAAGGCCCTCAAAGACTTTGATCAATTTCCTGAGTCTTTTGTTGCTTAGCGTATCTCGTTGATGAGGTTCTTCCGCTCTTCCGTAAAACTGAGTCAGTGCATCCTTGGATTCTAATTTCGTTATCTCAAAGGTGAATGCAAGTTTTGAACTTAGATTCTGGGAGGATTTTGCCAATCGAGCCAGCATTTTATGTTAATAGATATTGATTTGTTTCTAAACGAAAATATGGTATTGGAATGACGCGACTTCCGGCATGTTTTCTCCGTCATTTCTGAAGAGTCTTGATCTGAAGGCGGCCACCAGCGGCGATGGACCAGGTACGTCATCAAAGAAAACTGCGTCCGGTGCGGGAAAGAAATCTGCTGCAGGACCGAGTAAGAAGGACGGTCCCGTGACACGAAAGCGGAAGCGAAGTACGCAGCAGAATGCCGGTGGAGATGATCAGGAGGCGAAACCTGCTGTGGCTTCTCTACCTTCGGTATTTCCAACTGACGACTCAAAGTCTAAGAGAATCCTTCCCAAAAGAACCGCAGCTACCAAAACAAAAGCAAAGATAGCGACGTTCACAGCCACCGCCACCAGCGCCCCCAAAAAGGCAGCAGCAGCCGCAGTGCCAAAGAACCCAAAGGGTGCTGCAAAGAAAGGTGCTGCGAAGAACAGACATGCCGTTGTTAAGAGGGCGGTGAAAGCTAACCTCAGGGCTGTCGTGGTGGACGAGGAAGCAGCCGGAACGCGAACGACTATTGCAGATATGTCCGACAAGTTTCTGCACAGAACCTTTCGGCTTTTAGGCTTTCATGAGCAAAATAAATTTCGGCGGTAAGTTGAATAATCGTATGCCCCTCCTCGTATGGGAAGTGAGACCAACTGACACGAACCTACGTACAGCAAACTAAACGCTTGCCACGAAGCGCCTGTATGCATGTGCGAGCGAGCGTCTCTGTGCCGCTTTATTCGGCGTCTGATTCAGCTTCATAGTGAAAAGGATTCTGTGTTGTTCGTAGAACCTGTACACGATGGAGAGCTCTACTCACCGCCGATGATTTCCTCAAGGACAGTAACATTTACATCAAAAACCAAAACGTTGTTTCATCACCTGGGAAGAGTTTATCCCTGCGTTCACTGAGGACCTTCCTTCAAGAAGGCGGAAGTGGTGTTAATCATGTCCAGTTGTATATCGAAAAAGAAGACTTAGCTGAGTATCTGAAGAATGACACTCACGAAGAACGAGAAGCCAGAAAGAATAACTACGCAAACGCCACGGTAAAGCTCTTGACCGAGCTGGCCAACTACAACAACCTTCCGCGTTTGAACTGCGTAACTGTGGCTAACTTGGTCCTCCCAATCACAGTCATCCGCAAGTCATTAGAGATACCCTGGAACTATCTTTCTGATCTGGTCCTCAAAAATGTCCGCTTCACCGACGCGCAAGAGTTCTTACTGCCGAAGGACTACGCAATCAAAGCGTACTTGCAGCGTACTCAGCCACCGAAGGAACCGTACGGAGGAAAGAACTACTTCAAGGTTGATAATGTTATCCATATCAGCGAGATAGAAGTATGGAAACGAAGCACGTCCAATACACCTGTCGAGGACCACATTACCTTTATGCTGCGAATGTTCAGTAAATATAATACGCCCCTCAGTGATGCCGAGCTGGATGAGCTACAGAGAAGGATGGTGCTGTATCGGAACGGTGCCGATATGCGCAAGTTTTTAGGCGGACTCATCTTACGGTAACAACAAATGGAAGGTCGGCAAACGAAACGCACAAGATTGCTACCCCAAGTGACGCACTTTTCATTGTTATTGCCTGACAGCGTGCGCCACTTGAGATGACACTCTGTCATGTTTTGTTTGTCGGCCTCGCAATTTTTCACAGTAGATAAGCTCAGCGGTTGATATCTAGCAAGTGTTTTTGATACGTTTTAGGTTCGGGAACTATGAGGATTGTGGCGCAGAAACCACCGACGTTGATCTGGATCAGATGGACTACACCACGTTGAAGCCAGCGGTTCAGAGGCTACTGTACTGGGCGGATAAGTACGGAGTGGCGAAAACAGGACGCTACCACGAGCTGGTGGAGAAGGGCACCGAGTACGATTACGACAATGAAACCAAAATTAAGAAAAAGAAAGAAGTGAAGAAGAAAAAGAAACCTGGCGCGGCTCCTCCAGCCAAGCCTAAGAAGCAGTCGAAGCCTAAAGCCAGCTCGAAAACTTTGCCCAAAAAGAAAAACGGTCTTCAAGAGCGAGCAAAGGCGGCAATGAAATCTAAAAAGAGAGGCTGACGATTTTTTGGTAGAAAATCTGTGTGAAGGTTCTTCATTATCCTGTTGTCTCTTCCGGTCTATTGACTTAGTTTCACGTGACATGATATTCGGTCTCAAAAGAGCCTTGACTTGTTGCGTTGCTTTGATATTTGAAATTTTCGTTGATTGATTTCATCGTTTGCATGCTGAAAACTTCAAAAATGAATATTTGTATAAGACCATTGACAAAAAAGATCGTGCTCACCTCTTGAAAGGAGGCTGAATGAGGTCCGAATATTGTAGCAAGGCAAGGGAAAGTAATCTATTAAAATCACTATTCAGAGTACCATTGAGCTCAACCGGAATGAGTTGTATCAGCTTCTGATACATTGCTATCACGTCGTGCCATATTTGCCGATCCACTAAAAAACATGAATGGTAAGCATAATTGAAGGTGGACATGTGGACCAGCCATACCTTTTGCAAGGTGGGATTGCTTGATATTGGACAGGATACTTTTAATGCACCGAAGAGCGTGCATCGCTCCCATAATCTCCGGCGGACCGGAAGGGGCCGACAAGGAAATGAACACTTTCTCGCATCGAAGAAGAACAGAAGGAATGTCCAGTTCCTCCCCAACACCCTCTGCCACTTCGGAATGTCGTAGGGTAAAATCCAGCAAGGCCTCGAAACATATCGTAGAGAACACTTCTGAGTTAACCGGCAACACTACAACAGAAATACAGATTGTAATTTAGGAAATAGGATGTTGGAGACGAAATTTCGTCCAAACGAACCATGATCAGCTTCCATCACCGCCGCATGAAGTGAACCTTTATTGAAGACCAAGATGACAAACTTCAAATCGTCTGGCGGTACCAGGGCTACTTGAGGCAAGATTTCTGATCGGAAGAAGGATATCACCTACAACCACAGTTTGGTGGAACTCATCCGCGAAATCAACATGGCATGTCGGCAACGAATCAACCAGATCGTCATCTCAAGTGGCGCACGCAGGCATGGTTATTGGCTCAACACTTGCGCCGCTCGGGAGAACGATCTGGTCCAAGTCATTAGCCGAGCCTCAAATACCATCGACCAGATTTCTGTACTTGACGATCGATGTCTTCAGTTCCCCAATTCGTATTCTGGCCTTCGCTGCCATACAAGAAGTCATCGACAGTTCTCGCGAGATGCAGCCAGATATTTCTGAAAACTGGTGCATTTTGGGCGTTGATGGTGGGAAGCGTTATGCTGGTGACTTTTTGCAGTGTTTGCACTGCCACTTTCCATGCCGTTTGATGTGGATCCTTTTCGCGTAATTTCATCGGCTGATGAAGTGCCTACGAAGAGATGAGGTGTTAACTGAAAAAAAAATTAAGAGTGTCATTGAAGACCGTGACCTCATCAGTATGTACATCCTGTCCAGTTCATTAAACAAACTGTATGGGGCTCCCCTCGCATCTGCTGCCGCACAACCATCCATTACGTCTTGCGTAACGGTAAGATATTGCATAACGTTCACCCCATAGTGCAGCTACAGATGTCGCATGCTTATGATGGAAGGCATATTGTTCTCCGGGATTAAAATAGTGCAATGTGCTCACATAACGTGTCACAGCAAAGCTGCTGGGGAAGAGGACATTGAACGACAGCTTCTGCAGCAGATGGATGGTTGACGAAGAGATCTTTATGCATTCGCGACCAATGTCCATACTGCACGTGCACTTGCTCTCCACGGGACGTCAGAAGCCTCCACGACAATGCCTAATGGCCAACTTGCAGGTCATACGGTCATGATTAGCAAAAAGTTTACCTAGTAATTTAATCCCCCATCTACAGCAATCTTACGCAACGGTAGCGTGTGTCAGAACATTCTGTCAATCAGAATGGTCACGCGCAAATCCGCAAGGTTTTCCTTCCCTTCCAAAGCCCCCGACCAAAGTACACCGTTGCAAGTTCACCGAAGAAGCAGCTTCCGGGTATCGAAATCGAAGTCCAATACCCAAATTCGACAAGGTTGTTTCCCAAGTGGCGCAAGTTTAGAGTGTTGTCGGCTGGAAGGGTGCGCCACTTGGGAAAAACAATCCTGCCGAGTTCGTTTGCAAAAGTTCCAACTAAATATTGCGAATAAATTTCGTTCCAACGTGTTATTTCAGCAGTTTCGCAAGCTTTTTTTCGGTGGTAGTTAAGTATCATTAGCGGCACGGCCTTGCACGGGAAGGTCCTTCTGATGCCGCCGGTTGGGAGACTTGTTCCACGAAGCCATTAGCGGTGCGAGTATTGCACCATGTTATGGCTCCGTATGACGGTAGGGAGCATAACGTGCAGATTGGCACTAATTGAATTTTTGTCCACAATGAGACAGCAAGACAATCATACTTGAGGCTCGAGACAATGGGCCAAGGCAGCCGTACTTTTTCGTCTATCCCGCCATCCCACGCACTAACGGCCCCTCTTGCCCCCAATCAATGGCCCCAACGAAAGCTCTTGTGCAAATCTAATTTCACGTCATCCTTGCACAAGAACGTCGCCAGATGGACACATAACCACGGCATAACCTCCTTGCAACCAGGAAATACCGAAGAGAGCCACTGCTAAGTCGTACTCATGTAATGACCACTGTCCATTAGACGACCGCGTATCGACTTGCCAATCAGTTTGTTCAGAAAAGATTACATATTCCTCACACCACCAAAAATCCTCTTCCAGCTTAACAGTTTTGTATCTTCTTCGTATCGATGCCCGTCTACATTACTTCTGCGGCTTTTCTTTGTCCGACAGGATTTCCTCGGAGAACTTCTGGAAAAAACTGCGGAATACAGAAACGAGTTCGTCTTCAGCCGTAGAATTAACTTCACGGGATTATTTTTGGGATCTTCGGGTTCATCTAAGGTCAAGCCTGAAAAGGGTGGATCACTTTGTTGAGATCACAGCGGAGATTCCATTCAACGGGACAATTGCAAGGGGAGCTCAAGTAGGTTTCTCACGTTCTTACGGCATCTTACCTCGTTCTTACGTATAGAAACGCAACCAGTCTGTCTCTCTTACGTCAAAGCCGACCACCTACCGCTCATAATTATAATCGGGATCCTTTCTTCCTGCCTTCCACCTTTTGAGGATGAAAAAATCTGTCTGAATAGCATAATCTGTTGACTGACTGACCTCAATCTAACCTGCTGCTAAGACAAAAGTCTTGGTCATTTTCTCAGACTCTCCCAATCTACGGGCTCACTGTTCACTATGGTCCCCACTCCCTTTGCAACCTCGCCCGTCTTCCCTTCTTCCCCCATGGCGCAACCACTCCTTTACGTAAAGTGATGCAATCAGCCATTGTAATTACCGCATTCTTACGCGGCCCGCAGAATGACCCAAGATACAAAAAGCAATAGTTAATCCGTTTATTGCAGCAAAAGTTAGTCGCTCTCCTCGAGCCGATGTCGTTTGCATATTTACTTACGGGAAAATCCATTCCAGTGTTCCTTCCTCAACTCTCCCGAGAAACTTCTTCTAGACTCTTGGCTAAACCCAGTAGAGTTTGATGGCGGTTTTGATAACGAATCCTTTCTCTAGGATGTCCAGGAACCTGTACTACTCTTCGTCGATGGGCTCGACCTCAGCCTACGCATACGGCGGCAACTACAGTTCTTTATACTGGCCGCCGCAATCGGAAAATGTCTCGTCTGGATATTTCGACCATTATCGGATGGCCTCTGCCAATCCACCGGCCGGACTTGCTCATCAGCCTCCCACTTACTGCAAATACGCTGACGCCGACTCGACCCAAGTAAGCACCATAGAGAGCCGACTTTTAGAAGAAGATTGCCACTGGCCTTCCCGCACCTTCATTACATACATTTCTGAATCAGACATTTCTTAGAATTCAGAATCTGGAATTTGTTTGGAGCTCCCTTCGATTTTTATTTTAAATAGTTTTGTTTCTTCCTAGCCTGGAAGTACTGACAACGGAACTGCAGCGCCACCGCAAAAACCTTCCCAAGGACCAACGACAGACAGTCCTCCGCAAATGTTCGCTGAACCTCCACTGACCATATTCTCCCGGCCAACCCACGCAGCTGTCAAGCGAAAACCTACGCCAGTGTCCACCGAGCGAAAAGACGAGCACTACTGGCAGCGAAGGATTCGCAATAACGAGTCCGCTAAGAAGTCAAGGATGGCCCGTAAGCACCGAGAAGTCTATTCGGTCGTGCGCTGCCAGCAGCTAGAAATGGAGAACGTCCAGCTGAGACAAGACATCCAGATGCTACATGAGAAGCTAACTACCCTGAAGATGCAAATCACCGCGCAAAGTCGAACTCTCTAAAAGTTCGTACGTCCTTCTCTCAGTGCCAACAGTGTCCTTTTCGTTGCATTCGTCCAAATTTGATCTCTACGTGTGTCGCCTCCTGGTTTGTCTCTAGCTCTACGATCTACCGTCAGTTTACCTTACTTGTATAATGTTGCTGAGTACGTCAGAGTCCATGACAAGTTTCCAGGTGTGCGTGACAGTATAGAGTTCGTAAACTTTCTGCATGGCTGTTTCCGAGAAGAGGGAGAAGGTAGCTGCCCACCATGTAGAGAGGTAACCGGGATCCATGGCTAGGGAACGGCCAATCACCGGAATGGACGTTGACTGTCTGGCAAACTTCAGCCACAGACCAAAGAGCTCTGTAACGAGATGCGGAGTCGCCGAACGCGGCTTTAGGATTTCCTAAAAAACAAAAAACCGTCAGCTTTCACTAGAGTCAGCAAACTCGAGAAGAAAATACAACAAATGAATTTTAAATTTTAGAAGCGTTAGTTTTCGCTTTACGGTTTGTAGTGACTCTGCAATCATCAGGACGGCTTCTTGCAACGGCGATATTTCCGCTTTGCACGGTAGTATCTTGGCGGCGTTGCGATGCAGGACAGGCAGCATGACAGCGGGGAACACGTCATGCAGCTTCTTGAGCATGTTCGACGAGAAGTTGTTGCCCATCCTGGCGTTCAGTCGACGGAAGATGGTGCTGTACAGTGTTAACAGCTTCTGCGACGGCAGAGAATCTCTGCAACAAACGCAGTATTCGTACATCGACACAAGAATGCTACCCAAGTACTTGAAGAGTAATATAGAACTACGTTTCGGTCTTTCTTTTCATGCATTCGATAAGGCCTATCCCGATACTGTGCATGCATTTCCACAGGTCGTCTAGCATCTGCACGCTCAAGTCCAGCATAGACTTCGTGTGCGGCGATTGCGCCTCGGAACGACCATTTTCAGATGGCGTGGGTCCGGAGAGTAACAGGATGTCGTCCACACATTTCAACGCGGACATGGAAACTTCTTCGAGACCCGAGATGCCACCGCGTTGAATGTGGTACAGCAAACCTTGCCATACTTGTTGCGACTGCTCTGTAAAATAATTTTATTGATTCTGAAACGGAACCTATACGTTCAGTACGAAACTTACTGAATTTGAGGACGATGGTAAAGCTTCCCGTTATCGTCTTCGTGACGGCCGGAAGGACGATCGCCCATGTCTCTGCCCATTGCTTCTTCGCCGTATCACGGGAATGGTGCATAATGACTTTATCGTCGTCGTCCGATATCCGGTCCTCGGATGCCGTAGTACAGTACTTTTCCAGACATTTCAAAAGGATGTAACATATCTAAAAGATCAGAACAGTCTAAGGCTGTGACAATATATTTAATAGTTCACGGATGCCTACAACGCATGCATGACTTCACGGAAGTAGCTTACGTCGACAACGAGGCGGTTCCATGTGGCGATATCCAGCGCACTACCATGGGAGGCTATGGCCAAAAACAGCGTCTGCGCCGCGCTTTTCCGCACCTCCGGTCTGACATCCAGACAGAGCTGTGACAATTGCTTGTATAAATTCAGCATGGAGTTCTGCAGCCGTTCTTGACTGACACCAAACGTGGCTCTTTGTTGATAGATGTGGTCCGCCAAGTTCCACATCAGCCCCACCGCCGTCAAGGCCACGTTGAGTTCTTGCGGCTGGTTACCGTACTTGGCGGCGGCGTCCACACATTGCTCCACACAGTCGAAAGAGACGTTCTGAAGGTGGTCGGACACGACGCCCTGGATACACTTAAAGCCTGCACGAACTAGGTTCTCGTCGTTGATCCCGTCCACTGCGCCTATGACCGCGACTATTGGCTTCCAACAGGAACCGATCTTTTCGGCGGAGGACAGGATAACGTGATTGAGGCTGATGAACAGCTTCAGTCGCACATCGGACCAGCCAATCTGCGAAAGTCCGAGGAGAGGCTGAAGGATTTTTATCTGAAGAGCTGGACTGGATTGCAGTAGAGTCTGAAAATACAAACGGTAAAAATACCGAACATAATTATGATATTAATAGAAAGAACGTAGTAAATTGGAAAAACAAAAACACAAAATACCATAGATAGAAATTGGAATAATATAAGAGAAAATACCGTAGAGTTTACTAGAAACCATCATTTTTTGATTTTCCCAAGTGTTTTAAAGATTCAAAATATTTTTCAAAATAATTCGAAGAGCAGAAATTGGCCAAGCGTCACCTGTTGAAAGTCGAAACTTAAGCTTTCCTTGACTAGGATCGTGATCGCATCGGTTCCCCACTCGCGAAGAACCAAGTTGGAGCTCCCTGCCGCAATGGCCAAATTCTGTGTGACGGGTGCCCACCACGCTTCAATGCGGAACAGGTTGACCATACCCACATCGACCAACTTGGCCACCGGGAACAGCGACGGCTCCCTGGTGACAGCCGCGCTTTCTGATGCATCAGCGGAGAGCTTGCACAAAGCACTAACTACATGGTGGAGTGAAGCGTCTGTCAGGGTACGAGTCTGCTGGAAGACCTCATCGAAGCGCTTCGTTAACTCAGGAAGGTCCGACATCATGACGTTGGTCAGGATGGTACTTTGTTGGTTCTCAGAAGGACGCTGGCGCTGCTTGGACAACCCGTTGGCCAGGCCGGGCACGAACTGGTTAATACCGAGTATCCATGCTAAGTGCTGCATGGAAGCTAGGACTAAAATCCATGAACTATCGAGAAGGTCGCCGAGTGTCGAGGTCATTTCTAGGAGCTTATTGAGGCACGTTATATTCTTCGACGTCAACTACAAGAAAACATCTCATCAGAAAGCAGAGACTAAACTGAAAAAATGCAAAGGCGATATACTGGTCAGAAAAACCAACCAATGGAACTTCCCGGGATCTTACCATAACTGCTCCCTGAAACGAACTGGAAAGGGGTGTTCCCACTGCCACGATCTGGTTGCGGTTCTCCGGGTCGACGATCGTTTGACCATCCGATGAAGTTTTGTTTATCGGCGCTGAAAAGACAATCAAAATACAATGACATTTTGTTCAGGCATATACAAAGTTCACAGCTAACCGGAAGTGACATCGTTTGGAAGTGAGGGCAGACGTGACGACGCGGACTTGAGGATTCCTATGGTATAGTTGATCGGGAACGCAGCTTTGCACAGAGCTGTGATGAAGGCTTCCCGGACGGTATCCATTCGACAAAGCCCTGCAGCCCTGACGTAGACTTTACAGATCTGCAGCAGACTGTCCGTGACCGAGTCATCACAGCTGGCTTCTAGAAGGGACGATACCGCCGACAGCATTCCGCACCACGAATGCTGGACAATCGTTTGAAGAGCCGTTCTGTCTGCGTCGAACTGTGGGTTCTTCTCTAACAGGTCTAGGACCGTCCGTGAGACGAAACACAGACAGGCAAACGCTACGGACATGCCATAGTTATCCGAAATGACAGGAGGCTCCGAGTCTCTTGACTCAAGCCTGTGTGAAAAAAAGGGTTATCATTTCAATACGCTGTTCTCATAGATTTATATTTGGGACAGCAAACTGGATCTGATTAATTGCGAGACTTACAGCGCTGCTTTTCCCAGAGGAACTAACTGGATGTTTACGTCTTTGTGCGCAAACGTAGTCGATACAACAGGTGGACCATTCGAGCTTGTAGAAGACGTTGGGGTGCTTGCTGACGAGGAAGGGGAATTCGGCCTGACGAAGACGGCCATTATGTAGTTATTGATCGTGTTGATCAGGTCTCCGAAGACTCCTTCAGAAGCTGCTTTCGTGTTATAGGTTTGACTGATCAACCTGCATTTCAAGACCATAAGTAAAGTGGACGGAAGAGCTTGAAAAGATTGAAAGATGGAAGAGATACTTACACAACCATCTTGGAGTCGTTTAGTAACCTGAACAAGACATCCAAGGCTAGAAGCTTTGTCCACTGGACTTTGTCAGAGTCCACAAACTTCATCAGTAGAGAGTAGAAAATTTCCGTCTCATTCCGTAACAAGTCGGAGTAAGAAACCAGGAGTACGAATACAGTTCGTATCAAATGCACGGTCACAGGGAAGGAAGGTTTCTCGGCGATCAAAGATGACGGCGAAGTACTGGACGCCGAGCTAGCTATTCGGGAATGTCTGATGCATGGCGAGATGAGCTTAATCAACAGTGGGCAAAGCCGCTCTCTAAGCAAAAACAGGAACTCTTTCGCCTATAAACCAAATTATTCTACGAATATTTCGAGCGACCCGAGCCTCTGTGAAGGAAGCCTCTGTACCTCGAAAAGGGCGTGATGTCCGGCCAGGATACTTTCGATGAGTTCGAGGGCCAAGACTCGAGTCATTTCCGTCATGCCAATTAGCCATACGTGCTGTTCGCCATTCATGATCATACATAAGTCCTGAAAAAAATACCAGTAATTTTGGACAAGGCTGAACCGTTCATTCATGGCTCACGTTCAGCAGGCAATAGGCATCCGCACCGCATCTGCCTAGCGAAGAAGGTACGACGGCGGTTCCCAGGCGGAAGTTCGGGTCAGAATCCAGCCTCGTGTCTGTTAAATGAAACCGAATCTACCAATGACCAGATTTCATCATCCGCAATTGAGAAACATTCGGGCCAACTTATCCTTACCACCATTTCTCAACTGGCTTTCCTCCAGTGCTTTCTCGTAAAGCAAAGGCACGATCTGACGGATAGCAGCTCCAGCGGTATTGCTGATTACAGGGTCCTTGTTGAAATGCATTCGGAGACATATTACCAAACTCTGTAATGTAATGGAAACGCCCATCAAGCTACGCATATAGCAATATTCGACAATAAATTTAATAACAGGATGCGATACCTTGGCTAGATATTCTCCGTGAAGGATGTTACTGGACGTTATGATCACAGTGATGGTTTGGATCAGCTTGAGCTCCTCCGTGTGGCTCTCCATCAATGTCCACATCAAGCTCATCACGACCGGAAGTGATGTCTGCGAGAGCGTAATTCATTAGCCGGCTGTGTAACT
The DNA here is from genome assembly GCA_001949185.1 of Ramazzottius varieornatus. Classification (NCBI taxonomy): domain Eukaryota; kingdom Metazoa; phylum Tardigrada; class Eutardigrada; order Parachela; family Ramazzottiidae; genus Ramazzottius; species Ramazzottius varieornatus. Next base: position 6,612,078 of record BDGG01000002.1, on the reverse strand, counting down.
AGACCTGTCTGTTGCCTCCTTACATCGGCAATTGTCTCGTGCGAGAATAATCTCTGAAGAGCCTGTAATCCGAGTACCACCAGCTTTGAGTTGCCACTTTCCGCGGCTAGGAGAATGGGCTGGAGTAGATCCAAACAGTGGCTGACGATACCTGCAAACAACCAAAACCACGGTTGATCTTATACGGTGGTCGAACCGTCCCGTAACCTCCACGAAGACGTACTCTGGCGGACATCTTTTCCGTTGAGACTAAGATTTCTCAGCCGGACGATGGCGGTTTCTGAAGCCTGCGAACACAGAAACGAACATTCGCATCATGAATTCAACAGCAGTTAATCAGCACGCTGCACGCATATTTACCTCTTTAACAGCCGAGTGTTTCTTCCGTCCTTCGTTCGAAATATTCCGCAGGTCACCGAGAAACCCTTCGACAAACCTGAGATCAGGTGGGCTTAGGGTCGAAGCCATGTTGGACTTTGGAACCTGAGATGCCAAAAATGTTTGCTGATGCTCCACAGTCCCACTTGGGATGACGAGATGATCGCCGGTCAGTCTGAGCAGCTAACAGGTATTCCGCGATGACTTCCCGTCATATCCTTACACATTAGTTCTTCCGGTCCGACCCTGCTACTTGATGGCGGTGGATGCGAGCTTTGATGAAGCGAGCTTCGGGAAACGAGATCAATCTGATTGGGAAAAAACAAAAACATTCAGGATTCATGGTGTTTTGCGGAAACGTGGCCAGTGTAATGTCATAGCATAACGTAATATGTGTAAGTCTGTGTTATGTAATCCATAATATTACTATGTTTCGCCTTCCCCTCAAACGCCCGGGGATCCTCTGGAACAAGCACGGGTGGACCTGCGTTGAACTTTCACTCACAAAATTTTCAGGATGTCTTTGACTTCTTCGTCTTCACTCTTCTGTCTCTTCAGTTAGTTTTGCTTTCCGCGTTAGTTACCTCCCGCTTATCTCCAGGTTAATGGCCAAAATGTCGATGGAGACGGTCTTCTGATGAGCTTTAATTGCTTTGAAATCATTGATCACCGAACGAGCCGGGAGATCGGAACTGCGTCCTACCCAGTACATTCGACTTTTGTTTTTTGTCATGCGTTCCCCGCTCCGTAGCGCAGTGTAAGCTACTTGTTTTTCCTTCTTTTGCCTTTGGAACGTTGGACGAAGGTTGTTGGCAGCCGGTATCTCGGACTAGCAAACAGCAGAGTAAGTGGTGTTCCTTTTGTGATTGCGACAACATGACGAATGGGAGCAGTTTATGTTGAGCATAGCGTTGATTGCTGATTGCTGAGCTCACGCCTGTTAATTAGCGTTATTGCCATTGCTCGTCATGTTTGTGTTTCAAGGACGGTTCAATGTTGTAGGAAAGAAAGATGTCGATGCATGTGGATAATGGTCTGACCGAATGGGTGGCCAAGATCGAGACGCGTCTCCAAGCGAATCCGCACGATGCAGAAGGTTGGTTTGCCTTGGCTCGCGATGCGCAGACGCGTCCTGTTGACCAGATGCGGACGTTCTGGGAGCGTGCTGTCTCGCATTTTCCTACTCATCCATACTTTTGGATGCTTTACATAGAGCAAGAGATAAAAGCTAGCCATTTTGACGAAGTGGAAAAGTTGTTTTCTCGTTGTCTGCATAAAATTCCCTCCATTGAACTCAGTCGGCAGCATGTCCGCTATGTCTTCTCACACTATCCTCCCGTCTCGCTGCCCAACCGTGAGCGCATTCGCGAGGCATACGACCAGGCTATAGGCAGAGTGGGCTTTGATCTTGACTCGTCCTCCTTGTACCTTGATTATATCAAGTTTCTGAGGGAATGCGAAGCCGTCGGAGCGTATGCGGAACAGCAGCGCGGCCTGAAGATTCGCGAAGTGTTTCAGAAAGCCGTCTCGGTCCCCATGCTGAACATTGAGCTCATGTGGAAAGAGTACTGTCATTTCGAGCAGGGATTCCAACCCAACCAAGCCGAGAAGATTACCTCTGACCGCAGTCGCGAATACACTAACGCTAAGAAGAATGCTAGAGTACTGGAGCCGCTAGTTCGAGCTCTCCGCAGAGACAAACTTCCCTCTCCTCCTCGAACTCTCGACGAGGAGCGTCAGCAGGTATTTTTACGTCATTAAGCCTCAGCCTGTCGAATGGGATAACCGTAGCGCGCCAGACCTCGGGTTGCTCATAGTCATAGTCATAGTTACTCATTAATGTAGCTAGGTTAAGTTGCTTGTAGTTCGTTAAGGCAGTAATTCCGGGTTCCCCGGCGTAAAGTACGAACCCACTTGGAACAGTCCTTATGGCATACTAAGGCGAATTTTATCGGTGGGGAGAACTTTGGTCGTGTGGACAGTATCGACCGCAATAGTTCGATGGAAAGGCAGTGGTTCGCTGAAGTTCTTGGCTCCGCACGGGTTGGTTCATCTGCAGTAAACGGGCAATAATGCTGTCGGACTGGCATCGTAACACTGAAAAGTCCAAAGGTTTTCTGTATAGAAACTAGTTTGAAGTAGCGCGTCTCCTACATGAAAGTAAAGGGGTTGCTAGTTTTGCTGAAATGAGTTGACGTCGTGAACAAAGGTGTACGTAGGTGGAACCTCAATACCCTACACTCAAATTTAGCGACAGATTTTGGCAGAGTATGCATTTTAGTTTTTACGTACAGTTGTTGAGGTGTTTGACTGTTAGTTTCTGAGGTGCCAGGAAAACCTGGCCGTCTTCCCTGGCCAATCAAGCAACCACGCTTATCTGCAAAGCTGGGAAGCAATAAAGTTTCTGGTATCGATTCCTATGCAAATGCCCAACGACTGCTTCTGGCCGTAACTTGATATTTTTGATACTAAAATACACTAGTGTATTTCAGTGTCAAAAAATCACAAACTTATTGTGGTCTTGCGAACCCGTGATTTTCTTGTTCCACTTTCGCTTTCCAAATTGCATGCTTAGTACCGTGATTAAAATGAAATTTAATAGTTGTGATGTAATTAGTAAAATATTGCACGAAAACATAAAGTCAGCGCTTGTTCCCTTGCCCGGAAGTCCGATTATTTCCTGCAGGAAGCAACCATAAACGTTGAACCGCTCCGACCAAAAACCCGATTGTGTAATGAGAGACCTGGCGCGCACATAACCCTTTCGCATAAGAAGTTTACCTTCTTTTTTTTATTGGTTTTACGGTTCTGTATGACGGTGCAAATGGTAAACCTTTTCCCCGACCACAGATCGAAAACTGGAAGAAATGGGTGAACTTCGAACGAGTAAACCCGCTGCTGCTCGACGATAACAACAAACTGATGCGGCGAATCGCCTTCGCCTACGAGAACTGCCTGATGTGCATGCCCTACAGACTGGACATGTGGCTCGAAACTGCTGCCCATTACCGAGACGCAGCGGAAAAGGTACAGCCCCAAGACAAACTTGAATCATCTGAGAGTTTGTTGGTTGAAATTTCGAAAATGTCTACAGGCTCAGTCGAAAGGAGACCACGTTACCGCACGAGAAGTGCTCGACTCTGCTGCCTGCTGTATGGAACGCGGCATCGTTCTCTATCCCGACCGGCCCCTCTTTTACCTCATCATCGCTGACATTGAAGAATTCCGAAAGATGAACGATCGTGTGAAGAAAATTTTCGAGCGCTGTCTGAAGAAAGTAACGGAGAACCCAACTCTAGCCTACATCCACTACATGCTCTTCATGCGACGAGCCGAAGGCATCAACGCAGCTCGTGAGATCTTCAAGCGAGCACGAACTGACCCCAGGATAACGCAAGAAATCTATACGGCGTCAGCTCTGATGGAATACTTCACCACGAAAGATAAGGGCGTGGCCCTGAGAATCTTCGAACTAGTTTTCAAGAAACACCCAATCAACTTGAGTTTCGTTGATAAATACCTGGATTTCATGATGTTACAAAATGAGCAGATCAATGCCAAAATCTTGGTCGAGAAGGCGTTGAATGCTGAGTCTTTGGCTCCTTCGGATAAACTGGTCGTGGCTGGAAAGATTCTGGAATATGACGTTCTGTTTGGTGACTACGATACGATACAGGTAATTTAAACAATATTCAATCATGATAATATTCTCTTCCAGCAGCGAAAAGTTTCAGCGTCCGCAGGGAAGATACTATTTTTCCAATCTGCGGTTAAAGTTTTTCATTTCGTAGAAAATGGAATCAAGCCAAACAAAATTGACCATGTCGTTTATCAAAGTGGCGCACACACCCAGCCAGTAACACTGAGGACGTGCGCCACTTGGAAAAACGAACTCGTCGAGTTTGTTTGCCGGGGTTTCGAATCATTTAGTTCAATTTATCAATAATTTCGATTTGAAACTATTATTCGTTTTCTGGTATGAAAATCTCTGGTAATTCCGGGTTTGTTTTTGTCATTAGAGAACGGAAAAGTCTCGAGCGGAACTCCTCGACATCCTTCAACCACCTGTAACCACCTCGCTCACGGCATCACGGCTGGTAAGCCGATGGAATTACATGGACCTGACGCCGCTGACAGATAACGACCTGCGTAACATGGACTACTTGGAATGTCGTAATCCTTCCAGCCTGGCACAGCCCTCTCCATTCGACATGTTCAAGAACACTCGAGCAGCCACCACCTCCTCTGGTCCCAAGTCAGGTGTAGTGATGCCCGACTTGGCCGCCATGCTTCCCTTCAAGCCTCGACCCAGGAATCGTGGGTACTTGTCCGTGCCAGGCGGGGATTACGCCTTCCCCGAAGCACTAGAACACTTGAAGAGGCAATTACCGCCCCCTGACAGCTTTGCAGGTCCTTTCCCCGACTTGGATCAAGTTATTAAGCTGATCCTGGAAGAGCAGCCAAAGTCGGCAGCGGAACTACAGAAGGCCGCCGATGGAATCGACCCGGGTCTGAGGACCATCGCACAGATTGTCAATATGGCGGACGATGCCGAAACTGACAAGATCAAGCTGGAATTCGATCCAGAACGACGCTTTGTTAACGACATTTACCGCTCCCGACTGGCAAAAAAGATGAAGGTGGAAGGTGAGTGAAAACTTTTCTGTGGAACTTTTGACGGCTTTCTCTCTGATAGAGAATAGAACCTCTTTTAACCGCTGCCATCGATTTAACTTATTTTCGACGAATATCTTTCCTCTTGAATGGTAAAATCGTTTCTTTCCCCGAAGCATTATTCCGCGCTTTTATTGCTTGTCAAACGGAAATCAATAAAGAGACGGAATATCTCAACTGGATTTTCTTGTGGTGGTTCAGCGGTACTCTGGTGCTAATATAATTTAATCGTTCCGCGCGACGGCTTTGTTTACGAGCCATTATATGAAATTCCACAAAAAGGGAAAAAGGGAAGTAAGAGGCGCAAAATCGATCATAATATTGACGTAACTTAAGTATGCTTTAGTTCAGAGGCTGATCCAGGAAACGACTGGGATGACAGAGAAATTATCAAACGAACAGGTCGCTGCTGACGTCAGCGCGTAAAACTCTTCGCTTTTCCGCTTGGCTCTTGTTGCGGTTAGCCCTTACGATCGTTCATGGATTTACGGAAACTTCTTCCTTGTCAGTGTCCTGTTTTATTCCTGGCTGTGCATACGGAGTGCAGGAAGCTAAACATAGCTCCGAGTAAACAGATCAACAATGCGACGAGCTCCTGCATTCCTTCGACACACACCACATGCGGAACTGTTCAAACTTCTCTTTATTGTTGCACCTGCCCGGTCCTTACCGACTTTAAGTTACCAGCGGATGAAAAACACGAATTGTTCACTTCCCGCTATCTCGTCCTCCTTCGCCGACACTGTCTCCTCTTCACTAGACGATAGATTCTCTGCTGAGCCAAAATGATGAAACCGTGAGACGATCTCTCTTCGTGTATATCTTCCAGGTAAGAAAAGTTTGCGTTTAACCCGAAAGTACCAGTGAAAAAAAGCGTTACGCTTCGTCTGCAGGTTCGGGAAAGTAGGTGTCCTTTGGTTTTCTAGAAAGTTGGTGGTACGACGGGTGGTACTCTAATATGACCACGAAGTCTGGAGGTTCGACTTCAGCGGATCTCCAACCGGTTCCCGAATGTCCTCTCAAATACGCAGCTGGAGATGTCATCATGCGCTCTCGTCCATGGGTTTATTCTTTGAAAGTGAAGCATATCCTTACTCATTGCTATCGGTGCATGGAAAAGTTTCCGCTGGATATGAAAGGCAACACCAAAGGACGAAAATGTGGTGGATGTGCATGCGCTCGGTACTGCTCTAGAAAATGCCAGGTACACAACACTCACCACGTCGAACCGTATCTCAGACATAGTAGATTCATACTTCTTTCTGGAAAGAATACTTATCTGAATTTTAAGGTTCGCATACCCACATGAACTTGTTTTATACTGTAGAACGCTGACTGGAAAGACCGACACAAACTGGAATGCCCGGTTATGAAACGAGCCACCAGAGATCGTCTATTCGACAGCAAGAGCTTCCACGGCGACCTACTGCTTATGTACATAAAGATTCAGATAAAATTGATGGTATGATCTTCACGCTGTGCGCACATGGTAGCAGTCATGTTCTGTCGACATTGCAACTTCCCTATCGCTGTATTTCTGTGTTTATGGAGACACGGACTAATTTTTATTTCCGGGTCTCTTTAGAAAGGGGAACTCGAAGATGGTCCCGGTGATTGTGTTCCTCCCACGAACCGAACTTTCCTCCATTTGTTGTCCCACAGAGAAAAGATCTCCGAGACGGAAGAAGCTATTCAACTACGGACCGAGACCTTTCCGCAGTGGCGTAGTCTGTTTGAAGTCGTGGACCCTGCCGGACAGACATTTAGAAAGAACGACGGTGACGAGTTCCTGTTGGAGATCTTCGGCAAATTTCGCATCAATTCCTTTGGCATCATGAGTCCTTTCAAAGTTGGACACTCTCAATACCAAGGTACGCTAATGACGTGCCAAAAAAAGGATTCGTTGTTTGCACTTTACATTCGGTGATGGGCCGAATGTGGAACGATTGTCAAAGCTGACATATAAATTGTGCAAATATTGCAGTGGGATATGGAATTTACCTTGGCCCGTCGGTTTTCGATCATTCGTAAGCGGCAGATAACAACAATGAATTATGTATCAGAAGGACTGTGACGCACCTGCATACATTTATTCGATGAATTGACTGGCTCTTGTGTCGAGGAGGTTGATGGTTCCTTATCTTTTCCTTCACAGGTGCGATGCTAATGCAACCCAGTTTTTCGATCGGACCGCATTAGTCATACGAGCCAATCGAAATATCAGCACTTTGCATGACGTAAGTAAAACCGGAATGATTTCAGGAAGAAATTAACAATGAATTATTTCGCAGGAGGTCTTTGACGCACCTGCATACGTTCATTCGATGAATTTACTGGGTCTTGAGGTGGTTGATGGTTTCTTCTGTTTCCTCTACAGGTGCGAATATCCTACGTGTCTGCCTGGGATTCAATAATTCAGCGGCAGGCTGTACTGGAAAAGTATTGCTTCCAGTGTACATGCGCCTTATGTCAAGATGAAGAAATTGTAAGACTTGGAGGCTGGGGCCCATAAAAAATTCACGGTTGTTCCCGCAGTGACGTCATGACTTACCATATTCATAACCAACATGCAATAATCCACTTATAGATTGCCGAACAATCCGCATTCAAATGCGGCACTGACAACTGCTCCATGGCTCTTCCTCTGAACGATCGGGGCAGGCTTCCATGCGAACAATGCGGCAGGATCAACGATAGCGAGCTACAAGTCGCTATTGCCGTCACAAAGGCCTTACGAGAAGAGTATGAACGTCTACGACGAGAACAACCAGCGACTAGTTTCAAGTACTTGGAGTACTTGCAACAACTGTCTGGCTTAGCGGAAAAGTTCCTCCATCCAACAAACTTTCTTCTGGGACTCTTCTACAGTTTAACAGCGCCCGTTCTGTTGAAGTATGTCCAAGTCGGTAATAATATTATCGAATGGGTCTTCAACAGTCCCCCATTTCATTTTCTGTTTTGTTTGACAGACTGAAAATGAAGGAAGAAGCCTTCAAATGTGTCTGCAAAGCCGTCCTTCCGATGAGGTACTATAAAAATGGCTTTTCAAACTCTTCAGGAAAATTCCTCCAAAGAGCTGTTATTTTCATTTTTCAGGTCCCACCTCAACAAGTACGACCCAGCCTTACTTAGCTACCTTACTCATCTAGCCGTTTGGTCCCTGGAGTTCGCCCCTTTGAACCAAGTTGATTATTACGCCAACGAGTGCCTAACGCAGGTCGAACAGCTATGTGGACATGACCACCCAAACAGCAAAGAACTGCGCAAGTTAGCCGAGCATTGCCAGATCGCCACTGATATGGTCCACTCCTTGTAAAAGCTTCCACTACAGTGTCTAAATTACTCGAAAGCCTGTAACCGCCCTATACAAAATTGAGCATTCAGTAGAGATAACAAGCCAGCCTTGAATACAAAATAAAGGTTTTCCGGAGTGTCGTGTTTTAGTACGGGACTATGGGGTCAGCGTAGGCGCAATCGCTTTCCACGGCCAGGTTGTAGTCATTTCCGGTTCCGTTCTTATACTTGCTGGTGACTATCCGGAACCATCCGTGTTCTCCCTAAAAGCGAATTTCTAGTGTACAGATCATTCTCCGTATTTGTAAATAGATATGGTTAATTACCCAGGGCTCGCCCCATGAGTTGCGACCGATCCAGTATTCGACTCCAGTGTCATGCTCCACGCCCCATCCCACAATCGAAAGAATATGGTTTATCTGCAATAAAGTCTAATCAAGATTCTCATAATTCATAAAACGCTGGCGTATTACAGAGCTGCAAAATTGCCTTTCAACGGTTCTTTAGTCTTGCTTACTTCCGGATCTTTGACGTGTTCGCTGTAAATTCCACCGGTGTAGACATCATCAAACTTCTCTGTCACAGCAATCCCGCATCTGTAAAGAGTGCCAGCTGATTTACTCTGTACAGGTATCTCAAAGTTACACTGAGCTTCAGGTCTACGTGCGCAATAGGTCCCCGTTTCCAAATCTCCATCATCTGCGAAAGAAAAAATGGCTCTTGGTCCATCCAGACATCAAAGATCACAGTACGATATCCGATGTTTTGGCTCACCATATTTTCTCGTCCGCTAACAGGTCCAAAGTCGCCAACCTACCATCAATTGGTTGTCAACCTGCCGATAGTATCAATATAACGATAGCTATTCGTCGTTATTCTCTATACCTTCCAGGTCGTGTAGTTTTTCAGCACGTAGCACTTGCCGAATTCTGAGCAGGTACCGCACTGGTTGAAAGGCTTGCAATCTAAACGAAAATTAACATACAGTTCCAATAAGAGGATACAATGCGCCGGAAATCTTGTTGTGGGTCTCCAACACAGTGTAGTACCTTGATCAATAGCCTGGTAGTTGTTACATGTCTCATCCGGAATTCCTTTCTTGTGTGCGTACTCGAAGACAGCTAAACCACCTGTAACAATTCCGGGCATCAGAATCGGCACGCGCTACAAAATGGTTGGTGACGAACTCACCTCCGCCATGGCAAGTTCCTGCCTCACCGCAGTCCAGCACGTTTTGTGGGCTCAAATATGCGCTTGGCCAAGCTCCCTTGCGTGCGATATTAATTCGGTCAGCTGGAAAAAGATAACATAAGACCGAGAAGCAAAATGGCCGCCACCCGACCGGGCCTAACTAAAGCTCGCAAATACCAAGGCTGGAGGTGGTGCCCATCGCCCAACACGAACCGCAGTCTACAAACAAAAAATAATATGCCGATATCTTCTCGAACTTCAGCACGATGGTTAAATATGATAAATATAGCTTCGTACACTGCGGAATATGCTGGTTTCGCGTCGGGGATACATAGTTGACACCATCGACGTTCCGCCAGTCCCAAGCTGCAGGAAGGTTCTCCCTTCCAAGATACTCGTGGGGTCGCGGTCGAGTTCTACGTGAAGCAAGCAGACAATATTAGTACACTACAGTACTGTACGATCACGGTTATCCGCGAGGCAAACCGTGGCTAACGGTGACTTACTTGACGGGTTTCACATGACGATCATATTCCTTGTTGTAACATCCCGCGCGTTTTGCTTTCTTTGCAAATACTAGGGCCAAGCCCAGCAGGAATAAAACGGCGATAAAAATGAATTTCATCCTGGAAGACCAACTTAATGTCAACTGCAAAAGAACCTAACTCCCTCAGCCGAAACTAGCGCAACTGTGTGCCTTGCCGATGGAAAGTAGTTTATCTGTAGATCAACAGAAAAGCGTTCACTGCACGCTGATGAAGTCAGCACTTTCACCTGATGACCACCAAGGGCTCCACATAACAAGAAAGGACAACAATCATGCGCACTGACGCCTAAACAATTTGATCGCGACGATTACCACGAAATGCCCAAAATAGACGAGACAAGTTTCAGCGACTGTGCTATCAAAATCTTAGGACAACCTAAATCTGGAGTACTGGGTGGTTGAATGTCCTTTTCTTTGTTCTGCATGGCCAACGTGGAAGGAACTTCAGATAAAGTGGGAGGTGAATAAGCGCTTTAACTTCGGGCAACAGACTGTCGTTTGCTAGAGGCTCAACGGTACTGATAAAAAGTATCGAAACTTCTTACAAGTAACAACAGCAGTTCGTGGTCATTCTTTTGAACCTTTTCTATTCTGATTACGAGCTGCCTTCATGGCAAATTCTTGCCGTAACAACTCGTCAACATATTCATCGATAGCTGCATCTATGCCAGCCTGGAAACCCCTACCGCCGAGATTTTGAGATGGCCGGGAGAAAGATGTCTGAGGGCTGGCTATGTGAGTGTTGGGCGATGGAGGCGCAAGGTTACTCGAGGAGCTATCCCTTGAGGTGCTGTCCTTCGAGTCTCTCTCGTAGTCCCAGAAAGGCTTGATATCGGGCGGATCGTTCCAGAATTCCCTTCGAGCATAAAATCACGAATCAAACATCAAAACATATATCCATGTCAATAAATCCACGTCATGAAGGTAAACGGGACGCAGGCAAATGAATTGAACCAGATCATCATATCAAGTCGCGCAAGCTTTCATTGTCAAAGGCTGCAAGTGTGCGCCACTTTAAAAAACAAACTGACCACCGTTCCAAATACTCAGCCAGAAAGGTGAGTAATCTCGTTTTACGCCTTGTTATACTTGCTTTGGTAGTCCCACTACCTTATGTTTGGGGCGTAGTTCCAGAAATCTCGCATGTCGTCCGGTATGTCGATCACTTCCTCCACTATTTGTTCTGCGTCTTCCACGAGCGAGCCACGGAAATCTATGGAAGGAGGTTCAACGGACACATCCCGAGACGACTTCCGGTGGTGCTTGCCTGACTTCTTCGCGGACTTCGGCCTTGTACCAGAGGGCCCTCTGGTTTTCATGGGCTCGGGACTGAAGTTCCTGGGCCGATGTACAGGAGTAGGGTTGGGACGGTGAACGCTTTGGGGCTTAGGCGTTGTCCAACGTTTCCTGGCGGGTATTGCTGGAGCAGTCTTTGGTCGAGAGGTTGTCCGGGATGTGCGACGAGCTGGCGCACTCGGCTTATCTTGCCCTAAAAACAGCGGTGCCAAACAAGTTATAGTACAGGAGCGGACAAATAAGAAATTATTCTGATCTTTTTCATTCACATCGATACAAGCCGAGTAGATTATTAATATTACCAGACCAAACTCAGCAACTTGACCCGACAAAATCGTTTTCACAAGTGGCGCAAGCTTTCCATAATTAACAGCGAAAATGATCGTGTCGAGGCTTTGTCCCGAGCCTCGCAAAGTTTTACCGATTCCCTGGTTAAACCAGTCCAGTATACGTAAAAGAAAACATGTCACCTTACCGGTAACAGGCAAAGGATTCGTGCTGCTCATTCTGCGCTTGGCGGCTGGGGCAGGTAGACTCCCGACCAGAGCCGCTGGAGTCTTCTGATGAGTTTGTTGGGCAGGCGGAGTCCGCCGCTCAGGTCCACGAGGCGGTGGTATTTTCTGCTGGGTTTCCTTCGCATCCTTCCAGTACGCTTCTAGGTCCGGAGGGTAGTCCCAGAAGTCCCTCATGTCATCCTTATGCCCAGCAGGAGCCAAGGTACCACGCTGTTCACCAGCTGTGTGCGGTCGTCGCGGTTTCGGTATTCTGTCTCCCGCGCGCTGTCTGGGAGCTGTCTTGACATGCCTAGGCTGGACTGGCGTCGGTGGATGAAGTTTCACCTTGGGTACCGCCCCAGTTTGTCTTATGGTAAGTAGCTCGTGCTTGATCTCGGCCTGCTTGTTCTCAATGGCCTCTATGAGGTGGACCACTTCCGCCAGTGCGCCGGGAGGAAAGTGTCCCGTTTTGGCTTGGGTGATTTTGTCGTGTTTAGCTTCGATGTCGTCGATCAGGTCCATAATTTTGGCCACCTCATCCTTCGGAGCGTGAAGAGCTTTCGCTTCTGCAATATAAACCACAGGTACTAAATAAATCTGTAGCAACAATGGTGGGAAAAGGGCAGCGTAAACGGAGTCCTACTTCACGCTTTGCACGAAGAAATTGATGAGCGGACATTTCAAAATTATCACTCAGACCGATCGGAAGACAGATATAAAAGCATAGTACAATTTTTTAGTTCAACCACCATGGTCACACCAAGTTTCTTTTACCTTTGGCAACTTCGGTCTGTTTGAGTGCCAACTTTGCTGCCTTCTGTTTTATCTCGTACTCAAACAGCCTTCCGGGTCTTGATATCCTATGTAGCGGCTTGAAAGGCTTATAGGCGTTACAAGGATCCAGATCCTGCTTCGTCAGAGGCTTTATCGTGGAGGTCCTCGACACTTTAGAGCACTTTCCGAATTTGACAGCAGTTGGTCTCGAAGGAAGCCGGCCCCACATGCTTCGTTTGAACAGTTTGGCGATATGCAGATCGTGAAGTGTCTCGCCGAACGTCCGGTGAGGGAAGCGTCGCCGGTCGGCTGGTTTCCAGTCCCCGCGGAACTTCAGCGCGCCTTCAAACAGGTCAGCTCCGACTAGATCGGAGAAGCGTGGAGGTCGTAGCTGAATCGGCATCTTCTGGTCACCTTGTCGCGCCTTCCGGGAGTGGGCGTAAGAGAGGCGCGTTAACCGGTCCAACATTACCTTCTTCCGTTCCCTCTCGAGCTTCTTCAGACGCATACGCTCAGCGTGGATGAGGGCGTTAGCTCGTTTCTTTTCTGCTTCTTGCTTGTCGAAGTTTTGTGGGTTCACCAGCCGGAAACAGTCACGAGCCATCTGCAATACTCATATAACTTCAGTTCAATTATGAACATCTCAAACAACCTTGGAAAAGGTAATCCGATATATTGCACCGGGTAAAATTGATAGTTTTTCTGTTCGTTAGTTGAACAAGATTATCGAGTGCAAGGACAACAACCCATTTTTACCGCTTCTGCTCGAGCTCGCCGCCTGAGTTTGGCCTGTCTCCATTTAGCGAAGGTGCAGCTCATAGGAGTCATCAGGTAGGTCCAACCATCCACCCGCTTAGCGATGTCTTCCATCCACTGGCGCTGGCTATCCTGCAGGTACTTATATCTGAAGCAGGAGGAACAAGGTTTCACAGGAGTTCAAACCTGTAACAAAACTAATGGCGTATTACATGAACTTGTGCTCTTTCATGAAGTTCGCAAGGATGAACACCGCCCTGTACAGCCGCTGGTACGACCATATTCCATCGCGTTGCTTGATGAAGTCAATCTGGTCGATCACGCATCGCTTTATGTGGGAAACATCTGAGGACTCTTTAGACTTCACCGTATGTCGAATTTCTCGCCCATCATTATCTGCCAAATTAAAATCCATAAGAAACTACCCAAAAAGATTAACACAAAACCCATCCGATACTTTGAAAACATAATAATACGTTAAAACCGCGAAATCATCCTGTCTCTCTCTCTGAAGGAAAATCCTTGAGAACAACTCAGGGGAATAACCTTACAGTACACATTCTGGCCAGCGGGAAAGTCTTTGGGTCCCCCACACTTGATGGTCTGTTTACACCGTACCGACGAGAACTTTGACGGACGACTGAACGCTTTGGTCTGTTCGTTCAGATTCGGCAACGAGTTCCGGGTCCTGAGTTGTTCCTTGCTATCGGAAGTATTGGACGCTTCCATGGAAAGCCTCGGTCCTCTGTCGTTATTCGTTATGTTGTCAACGGAAGATCTCCGATGTCCGAGACTACCATTCTGCTGCTGGGATGCGTAGTCCCAGAACGGCTCGAGGTCTTCGGGGTAGTGCCAGAACTCACCCATTTCTTTCTCAACTGGCGAATAGTGTCCTCCGGACGGACGAGAGAGGCCCGTGGAGTTTTCCGGCTCTTCAGCGGGAGGAAGGGTTACCCTACGATCGGTTTCGGGTGTGTCACGGCGTGTTGACTCTGCCTTTACTTGAGTGCCCATCGACCGAAAGTCAAGGTGATAGTTGTCACGATCGAACGGAGTCAGAGGAATAGCCCTAACGGATTCCACGGGACCCGGAAGATCTTTCCTTGCTTCCTTTCTGGGACTGCTGGGAAGATCTGCGTCTATAGTAGGCAGACTAGTTCTGGAATACGCCCAGAACGGGTCCAGTACTGGCTTATAGCCCCAGAAGTCGTCCTCCACCTTGGCAGAGCTGCCACTTCCTCCTTCATGAGAAAGCGTTCATTTGGTAATTTCTTATCACATTTTCACGGTACAATGCGTATGAATATCATGTACGTGTAGTAAATTTCCTTGTCTTTGGGACACTGACCGTGGGATGTTTTCTTACGACTCCGGGTCTCTTCGGGCGGGGTGTAGTCCCAGAAGTCATCCAACTTGGGCACGCTATTCTGAGAGGAATTTCTGTCTGAAAACACATCGTCACAAGACTGCAATGGTGAGTTCGTAAATAATAATCACTGTAACGGTAAACTACCAACTTGAGGCGGAATTTTCGGCTTTCGTGGTGATATCGTCAACAACGTCGTGGGCGTAGTCCCAGAAGCCATCCAGATCCTCGCTCCCTTTCGAGTCTACTGACTTCTGACCGGGAAAAAGGAATTGGTGAGTCTAACACATGGTGTATTCTTGCTTCCACAGGTGTGCACTATCCTTTGCTTACCTTTCCCGGCTGAGACTCATTTGGGGCAGACTTTAAAGAAAACAGTATAGAGGGTGGGTTTGTAGAGCTTTGGACAGCTCCGACATCGGACTGGAAGAACGCGTTACCTTGCTCATGATGCGGTTCGGTTAGTGGCACAAAACGAAGTTGTCTGGAGTACACGGTAAGCAAAGCAGAACATACTACATTTCCATCGATGGTGACGGTATATCAGGAATCGATCGACAGGCTATCCATCCCACCTCGATGATCAGGAACGGAACAGCATGCAGGCAGCGCGGACGTACGAGAAGCAGACGCGCCTTGCAAGACTCGTGTTCCTAAGGAAATCTTTGGATTTCTCGCAGCCTCTCCCGGTTTCGGATACTCGTCCCAGATGCGAAGACGGAGATCGCGTCATTGGCGGTTGCAGAATGATGCTCTGGTAACTTCCTGCGTCACCACTGCTGAGTCCAGGATTTTGAGTTTCTTCGATCGAATTTTTGGCCCCGAGGAAAGTCAGCTTGCCCACTGCATCGCCTGCCATGGATGATGGAACGCAGAGATGGTGGCTACCCGTAGAGTTGATATGGTGACAGGGGTCTCAGGGCAACCTGACTTTTGGGAGAAAAAGAGTAAAATTTGGGGATCGGACGCTGGCCTTTGTTGCCGCTACGGCTACGGCTATGTGGCGGACTACACAATCTGTTGACAAAAACTGGATTGTAAGCTGGATATTTTGCTGAATTTAATTTGACAACTCTTCCACAATCCACCACTTTGCGTCTTCAATGCTCCGGGGAGTTATGCTCAGTGTCTTCCCATTCTCACCACGTCCCGCTTGAAGAACAAGCGACAGGAGATATTTATTCGTCACGGGACAGGTCGATAACGCGATCGACCGCTGAAACTTTCGAGGAAAGACGGCGGAGGCTGACGTCTCACAAGGTACTACCATATTACGTCCAGGAGTTATCTTTCAGTTCTAACCTACGAATTCGTGTGTCTTCAGGTTCAATTGGTCTGTGTCAGAAGGTGTGGAAGGAGTACTCGTTGTGTAAGAATCGGTTTATGAATTTACAAGCTTGCGATGGCCTGTCAGTTTGTCCGTCATATTGTTCAGTTACTGTTACCAGTGTAACCAGCCACTGATTTGTTGATTGACATTGATTTGCGAGTGATTCTAGAACTAGCGTGGTTTAGTGATCAATCTTGATTCTTGTTCTCCCAGCAGACGTCCATCCATCTTCGTTGGAGATTTCTCATGCCAACTCATCCAAACCTGTTAGCGGCGGATCCTTCGACTAATCTCCGAGACCATGGAATGTTGTTTCATAAAGAAAGGATGGACACTCTTTCGCGCCCGCTGCTCCTTAGCTCGTCCAATGTCTCCTACTTACCAATTGCCGTCCGTGATACTGAATCCATGTCCGACCTGTATCAGTACGCACCGGCAAGCGCAAAACGCCACGAACCTGTGGTGAACTTCGCCCGCCCGAGTCCTCACGACCATCCTTTCGAGAATGGCCAAGATAAAGAAGCGGAAAGTTCGTCGGAAGAGACTGGTTTGCTGCAAGAAGAGAGACCATCCACTGCAGAAATTGGCTTGGTACTTCAAACCGCATTGTATGAAGTGGCTTCTTGGATGCACGTTACAAGTTTCTGTTTCCCTTGCAGGTGCCTCTTTCCAAAGAAGAGCTGGCGCGAAGCAGCTCAGACCTGCCATCGAGCTCATATATGTCTCCATCCAGTCCAGAGTCCGTCCAGGAAGACTCAGTGGAGCCCGTTGACGAGTACTCGCCACTACACGACCATAACTACTGTCGGTTTCCTCAGCCCTGTGATTCAACACTTGCTCAAATACCTCCCACTAATAGTCCGCCATGCGAACTTTCGTCTAACGCAGAAGCAGATGTGGTAGAACCCGAGTCAAACTCATCAGTCGGAGAAGTACCATCACTTCTACCACCGTCGCAGAGTAGCGCGTACTCGGAAGACGTTCGTCCAGACATGGAAGAACCTACACCTAGCTTACCTTCCGTCCGGAGCACTGTAGACCTAGACTCCAAAACACTGACGGCTCTGCTGAAAGAACTGACGGAAGATGAGCTAGACATTTTTGATAACTTGATGGATTCCATTGTAGACACTCAAACTACCGAAGTGGTCTCTGATTCAATGACCGATGGTCATCTACCAGTCGAGCCAACACATGCGGAGATAGATGCAATGACGGGTACTTGGGAGGACCTCTTCCAAAATCCTTACGAGTACATGCTTCACACGCCAGACAAGTGTCCCAACTGTGGTCGATTCATCGCCCTCAGCCGCATGGCTCCCCACATGATTTCTGCGTGTGGGGAAAAGAAGCGTTTAGCCGCTGACCGAAAGAAACGAACCAGTGGCCGCAAGGGTCGACAGACCAGAAGTCAAGTCAGTGTGGCAGAAGCTTCGAACCCTTCTACCTCTTCGAACCTTGTGGCGGAAGATCAGTCGTCACAGGGACCTCTTCTCGAACCCGTGAACCTGCTGGAAGGATCAAGACCTCCGCCGGTAGCTGACCCGAAACGGATGGCCGGTCTTGAAGACACGATTCTACGGTTGAAGAAGAGGGTAAAGATAGAAGAAGGCGAGGAAGGTTCGGCGGAGCCTTCCGCCAAACGGGCGTTGGCGAATCCATCCGAAGTCATTTGTCTAGATTAGCAAAAGCTGACCAAAGCGTTATTGCCCCTTTTTGGTAGTATGAAGCCTTGAGAGATGAGGCGTTCTGACCCGGTGATGTTGTCTTAATGAAAAGTGGTCCATCTTATTAACGGGTCCGTGATCTCCTAAACCTCTTTCACGCAACCTTGAGGCAACTTTTTTTACCAGTTCATGTCTTTTCTTATCTATTATCCTACCGTTGGTGATACTACGCAGGACGCGTTGCTCCTTTTTTACACGTTTTAGCGAATGAGGTTAATCTTATTTTGCGTGTGCTTACTTGGAGATGGTCCAAGTCGGTAATTGGTTAACCAGCAATGCTCACTTCCGGTTCCGATACAACTCTAGGTCAGCTAAACTTCAGGGTTAACAGGTGAATTTCATCTGGTGCAATTCCTTTACTAGAGATACAACGCGAACTACTTATTGTGTTCCCCATACGGACCAGGACACTAGTAAAGCTGAGTCATTAAACTTACGATCAAACTTAAATCTTTATGCGGAACCCAGTTCCACAGAGGAGCAAACTATTCGCTCGCTTTCACCAAGGCTTCAAACGTGTCGACTGCTATTTGGGCTTCTGCTCTTGCAATGTCTCCTGATGCTGAATTCAACCTTTGTTGCGCCTCGGTAAGACCATCTCTGGCAGCCTGGAAAACAGACCAGTTAAACATACTCCCACAAGAAACCATACTGTAAATTGTTGCGGAATCTACCTGTCGGTCCAGATGGGCAACAGGAACGGCTTCCTCGGCTAGTACTTGTACCGAAGAGTCGTCGTTCACTGTGATGGTTCCGCTACTAACTAGACCACGAATGCACGTCAGTCCGGCGTCGAGGAATACAAATCGATTTGTCTCATTTGTAATGCATTGCTTACCGAAGTATTTCTTTGAGTCACCCTCAGTTTCAAAGATGTTGACCACGCCAGGTGCAAGAACAGCCAACATTGGCACGTGGTTAGCCAGAATACCGAAGTTTCCACTCATCGAAGGGACGTCGACTTGCTTGATGTTCGCCTCCGAATAGAAAACCTACAGGATATACAGGCCGTAATCAGCTAACGGGTTCATTAGTGTCGACCGGAAATGAGCCACACTTACCTGCCCTGGCGATGCGAATGTAAACTTCATAGCGTTCTGATACATTACTCCAGAAGTACCGATGCTGCGAGAATGGTCGACATAGCACTTGGCCAACACAATCTTTCTCAACGTCCGCAGAGGAAGCATGGTTATCCTGCGAGGGATGATACGCAGGTTACAGCAGCTGATCCGACTAATCCGTGACGCCCACGTCCCGGAGATCGTGCGAGCTTTCGATACCTGCAACAGCAAACTACCTTTCCTGTTACTGCGGTTCAGCCAGCCGAAAGGGAAGACCGAGGAACGAAGATAGATGATGCAGTCTCATGCAGACAGCTCCCTTTTCCAAACTTCCCACTACAGTACGAAGGACACCCAGGGCAACAAGGGGTCGACTGAGGGCAGCCGCGGGCACACCCGGGTTCCGAAGGACGACTTCAGTCCTTCAACAATCAACCGAAAGAATTGCTTGGATAACGTTAGTTTAAGGAATTTTCGACGTGAAGGACCTAGTTCTGGCGGTTCGTGAATTGTGACATCATCCTACCAGACGGATTCCAACACACCAGCAGTCACCAGCTCATTCAGTCTGCACTCTGCAATTGATGACTGGCGCAAACGTTATCAAAAGTTATAAAATTACTCCGTGGCTTTCATATCGCCATCTTGCCCGCTACCGGACGATTAACAGTGAATGTCGCCTACGGAACCAGCTGCCGAAAGAGGACTACTTGCCGGACGAAGAAAGACTCCTACTCCGTAAGTATTAATACTGTAGAAGCCTTATATACATCATGAGCCGGAAGCCGGCGCAAGTCTTGTCGGGAAGCCCTGCTCCACTCGATCAAGATTATCCGACTCTGACCAACTTTGAACTGCTATTCTAGGAGGCGAAACGAGACAGGAGACAACTTGGACACCACAGAGTCGAGCTCATCCATATTCGGTCGCCTTCGATTCCCTCAGCGCCGGTGCGTAAAATTCTCAGCTTTCTGATTCTTCGGCAGGCGTTCCTTAGCCTTATGATCTGGGACACCGCGGAAAACAAGATGAACAAGCTAACTACAGCACCGGATTATGAAAACAGTATTTTTTTATTTCCAGAAGGTGGTTATCACGTTGAGCGGCTGAGTCACTACGGAATTAGCTGACTCTATAATCCGACTCGGCGAATCGCGCTCCGGCCGGAACAGCTTGTGCACAAGTCAAGTTTGTTTGCTCGCAGTCGCTGCCTTGTCTCTTCCGTTTCCATCGCGTGTGTTTGTGGGGCAAGGCAAAACTAGTGTAGTGCATTTTTCTCCCTTGCTCGTACCAATGAAACGCGTATCCAAATACCTCTCGGGAAAACTTCGCTCCAAACCTTTGCCTGCGCTCGACGAAGATTCCGTCGCATCCTCCGGAGATAACAACCTCACCTCTTCTTCCAACGGAAAGCCTCCCAACATTCTGAAGGACAAATCGGACAATCAACAACCAGATGCCATGTTTGGACGGTAAGCCGTAAGCTTGGTCGTACTTCGTGCTTCTCTCGCCTCTACTGCTTGTTATTCTTGCATAAATACCTGCTTATTTGTCCACCTTAATCTTCTGTTTGTTTTCAATATGTTTTGCTGAATGTTTCAGATTCCAAACACGACCAAATTTGGTCTTGAAGTCGCAGTCCATCAATGATGATTACGAAATTAGCAACAACGTCCTCGGCCTCGGTATCAACGGAAAAGTCGTTGAATGCTTCTCTCGCACCACACGCCAGAAGCTGGCTCTGAAGGTAGTTAAAATTTCAGTGAGATTCCGCATCGTTTGTTTGATTTTAAAGGAACATTCCCGCTGTCCTGTTACTAGTTACCTTCCCTTACTCCATTGACTGACGTTAACGGGTTTCTTATGGTGAAGTATTTTCTTCTGTATTTTTGTGGAACTCATCAGACCTACCGGCCTTGTGGCTGCGGACTTGCGTATATTGAATTTTGCTCCATATTGGAGCTTAATTAATTTTGGGAGAAAGTGCGTGATTGTGATATCAAGGCTGTGATCTCCATGTGATTGTCCGCGTGTGGCCGTCTTATCTGAAATTACGTCACGGAAATCTGATACTCTTAATTCTGTCACAAGAGTCAACTATGTCGTCATGACTTGCATTCGCCACAGATGGAAAGTTACACAAAGGTTCGTTGTTATTGTTGTAGGTGCTACAGGATAACCCAAAGTCCCGTCGGGAAGTGGAGCTGCACTGGAAAGCTTCGGGCCACAAGCACATTGTCAACATTGTTGACGTTTATGAGAATGCCTTCTCCGGAAAGAATTGCTTACTGGTCGTAATGGAGTGGTATGTGCCTTTGTACCACAGATAAAGCGGACAGAAGCTACGCGGTCGTTAATTTGATCCTGATTTTTTTAGTATGGAAGGCGGCGAGCTGTTTGCTCGTATTCAAGCTCGAGGAGACCAACCTTTCACTGAGCGAGGTAACCTTTGCCTTTATAATGGTCTCGTGCGTCGCCTAATTGGGGTTATTTGGAAACGTTTCAGGGGTACGTTTTTGTTCAAGAAATAGAGTCGAAACATGGTTTTTGTTTTGATTTGCAGAAGCGGCCTCGATTATGCGTGATATCTGCTCGGCTGTGGCGCATTTACATTCGATGCAGATAGCTCATCGTGACATTAAGGTATCTAACGCTATCTTCATACATTTTCTGTTTGCATCATGGCGTTGGAGTTTGCTCCAGTAGTGGAAGAAAGCTGTGACTCCCGGGCTGGAACAATCATTGCGTATTTTTGTATATTGTTCTTTTTAGCCAGAGAACTTGCTGTACAGCAAAGCTGGCCCAGATGGGGTTTTGAAGCTGACAGATTTCGGATTTGCCAAAGAATTAACCGCCAACAACACGTTGAAGACTCCGTGTTACACACCGTACTATGTCGCTCCCGAAGTACTGGGCCCGGAGAAGTACGACAAGAGCTGTGATATGTGGTCGATTGGAGTTGTTATGTATATCTTGTAAGTACCTGCTATAATGACGCAGAATAAGTCAATGCTAATGGACTGATAATGGTATTTTCGAGTATGGGGCTAGTCCTTATGTATTTCTTTCAGGATCTGCGGATATCCTCCCTTCTACAGCAACCACGGTCTTCCCATTTCCCCAGGAATGAAGAAGCGCATACGTTCGGGGCAGTATGAGTTCCACAGTCCCGAATGGGACAACGTCTCGCGCGACGCGAAGGAAATGATTAAGGGATTACTCAAGACCGATCCCACTCTCCGCCTGACCATTGAACAAGTCATGCGGACCAACTGGATCGCGGTAAGGTCTTCAGACCCACTTAGCTAAGTCTGTCTAAGCCTTCACAGAATCACCGGTTTCTCACGTTCTTATTCGTTACAGTCGCATACTGCCGTTCCTCAAACGCCGCTGTACTCGCTGCAAATACTGCAAGAAGAACAAGATGTCTGGCCAGAAATGCAGGAAGAAATGTCCAATGCGTTGGCCACAATGCGCGTCGACACGGATCAACATGTTCAGCTGAAGAATCTAGAGAAGTCTACCAATCCTTTGCTTGCCAAACGCCGTCAGAATAAAGTCAATACCGGTTAAGTGGGATGTAGAATGATCATCTCGTAGTTTGAACGAATGGGTTCGTCTTGTTATTATCTTCTTCGAAGCGAAGGACTAGAAGTGACTTGTAAGAATTCTTCAGTAACGTAATCGCAACGACTTTTTGGATCGTTGGGCACTGTTGAACTGTTTTGGCTATGGTTCTGCAGGACCGTTTTGACTGGAGAGTCAGAGTTTGCTGTATTGTTCCGAGGGCTTTAAAACTTTTGATGATTTTATGGTATCAATATTTTACATCCACTGTCTTGCAAATCGAATCACGAAACTTCGTGTAAAGTGATACACGTTAAACAGTGAGGAATTCTGCGGAGACCCAACACTCATGCCTCGTTGAGAGTAGGTTAAGTCAGTGGTCGTGGAAGACCTGAAGAAGATACACAACCAACAGTCTGGGGAGTGGGGAGCTCGAGCCTCGAGGACCTTCTACTTCCGGTGACGTAGCAATGAATATCGCAAAGTCGGAACTGCACTTAATTTCTGTGTTGTTGTTTTGATCGTTCTCAATCTCTACTCGTCATTTCGAGGATCGTTGTGCGGTCCTCCAGCTTCCTTTACCTCTGCTCATCCTGCCATAAACTGGCCATCGTTCCGCAGTGGTCCAGCTGTGAGACCCCTTCTTGCCTCGTCAGGATCAGTCGCGCGCCGTCTTGGTACTAACAGCCGGACGCTTAGTGAAGATCCTGTTTAGTCACTATCCAACTTCCGGTCGTTTCCCCTCTGGACCGTTTAGGATGGGAAACGCTCAAGCCATCAAGCAACATCTGCAGACCTCCGAGAAGACGGGGGTGTTTGTGGTGAAAGGCCAAAAGCTCAAGGAGGTGAAACGGAATGTAATCATTGTGGTGGATCCTGTACACCCACGTTGGCTGCTGCTTGCAACGATACCTACGTATATATGTATGTCCCTTTATCCTGATTATGCATATATGCTCTTCGTCGTAGGTCCCAGAGCCGCTTCACAAGTTGGCCCGATCGCTGCGGAGTATCGACTTGTCGAACAATGATATCGTTACGCTTCCGCCATGGATCGGAGACTTCTCCGCGCTGAAGACCTTGATATTGAACCATAATAAACTACGTAATGACTACGAAGTATCCCTTTGAGCCATGTGCTTTAAATCATAAAGTCATTCGATGCTTTGGGAGGGGAATTGCCCATATAGAACATGATGCTCGTTACGGTAAGCACGCTTGGTTTGCTATAGAGTATCTGCCGCCTCAGATAGGAAACCTGACGAAGCTGGAGACATTGACGCTCAATAATAACCAAATTCAAAAGCTCCCGCCGGAGTTATCCCAGCTGAACCTGAAATACCTCCACCTTTCGAACAATATGATCTCGGAGTTTCCGTTAGCGGTATGCCGACTGCCGAACCTGGAAGTTCTCGATCTGTCAAACAACCGGATATCGAACGTGCCGGCGGAAGTGGCTGGACTGACAGCGCACGAGCTGAACTTAAATCGAAACCAGGTAGGTCTTCAGCCTTCAGTCATCAGCGCATGCTGTATGAGTTTGTAGCAGATCTGTTGAAAGTAACCCGTGGTTGATTTGAAGGTGTCCGCGTTGTCTGAGGAAATTGCCAACTGCAAGCGGCTGAAAATTTTGCGGCTGGAGGAGAACTGTCTCCCGTTGACCGGAATAAGTCCTCGGATTCTGCGGGACTCGCAGATTTCGCTCTTGGTCGTAGAAGGCAATGCTTTTCAGATGAAGGAACTACAGTACATAGATGGATATGAGAAGGTGAGCTCTTGGTGTTGTTTGCTCGAACGCGTATGGAAAGTACGGTTTCTAACAAGTGTTTCTTGTTTTAGTATATGGACAGGTACACCGCCAGCAAGCGAAAGATGTGATTGGAAAGACCATCAGTCATATTCGACTGCATTTTCCCGAAACCTTGTGATTTTTCTCGAATGTGTTCGGTACATTCTACGGAGCTGATCGTCAAAGAGAGTTTTACGTAGTATTCTAGAACGGCAATGGTTCCCCGACATCATCCATTTCATGCGAGCTGCCTAGTTTTATTTGCTTTTATGTTTTATGAGGAGTGGGTTGCTACTGAGTTTCGTCCCGGTTATCACCTTGAGGGGTCCGTGTAGGCGGAACCGCGAGGTTTCCGCTGCGTACACTCCGATGCGTAGACTTCGCTCTAAAGTATTGGCCATTTTCTAACGGCAGCTCAACTTATGGTTGCAAAGTTTGATGGTGGTTCTTTTTATTTCATGTTCTCGTAGCGCTGCAAAACGCAAATCTGAAATATCACTGTCCATCTTTCTGGGAAATCGTCATCCGCTTCGTGTGGAATTAGACGCTTCGTTACTGCAAACAATCTGGGAGGTGGGCAAACCAAATGTAGATGGTCATTATCTAAAGTGGCGAACGCTTCCAGTGTTGATTGCTGGAAGAGTCCGCCATTCAAGATATCGATCTTCCACGTTTTGCTTGCCCAGTTCCCATTCGATGTCGAGGTTTGGTCTTCGACACTCGCAATGGTGCCCCGAGGGATGACAGCTGGCTCGTCAAATTGTATGACGAGCCTAGTAGAAGCCGTTGTCGCGCTTCTCACGATCACCGAGGCTTACCGCGACCTCCGTTCGCAGCACGAAATTATCATGGCACCTCGCGAAACCACAACAAACACTGACGAACCGCAGTTGATGCGAGCTGACAGGACGGATCTTGTACATGGACGAGAATAATTATAGTACATATTCCGCCACTAGGTATGTTCATCTTTGGTGTGTGCGGTTACACTCAACACGATCCAAGCGGCCAGCGTTGGGGAAGCGTAGTGCGCTTGTTTTCTTGCGAACTGAGCGAAGAATATTCTGCTCGTGCTGTGAAGTGTTATGTTGCTATGAGCGAAAGATGGTGAGGAACAAGAACGCGCCGAATTTGGTACCCGTGAATATTTCTGTCCATATTGGGAAGATCGGTTTCCTTGCTCGAGGCTCTGCAGTTTCGTTGCGTAGGTCATCTACATCTACAGTCAACGTCGTGAAGCAAAGGCCGGTATCGCGCAAGATCACAGGTCCGCAAGCGCTAATATCCAAAAGAAGCGAACACCTACAGGAGTCAGACCATTAACACGGAGAAAATCTTGTTTGACAACTAACAAGAAAGAGGGTACTTGTTGTACTGACATATGAAATGGGGCACTTCCAAGTCTATACACTATTCCTCGAACTCCTCGTCACCTTCTGATCTGAGGACCTCGGTACCGCGTAGCACTGCGCGATACCGAGGTCCTCAGATCAGAAGGTGGTGTCCGATGAGAACGTGAGGCTCTCCCAGTCTGCGCGGTCATAAACCTGTCTATTGATGCGTACTATAGTAGGATGATATGACATTCAGACCAATGACTGAGTGAACCTATTAAGGCAGCCTGTGGAAGAATTACGTATCTGGTTACCGGCTTACTTGTGCGGAAACTATAAATTAGGCTGTCGATTTCTGGGCCAGGTTCCCCACACTCCACCAACAAACGCATAGTTCTGTTCTGTAGAACCGGAAGTCCGATCTTTCGAATACAACGCAGACTTTGAATGCTGTCGGTAAAGGGTCGCTACCAAATCGGACTATGGATGTGTGATTCTAGTCGATGAAATATCAACCGTGATGATACCGTTATCGCAGAAGTCATGTCGACATGCCCATTTCGGGGCCAGCTCATTCGAACGCTCCTTACTTTTTCACGCGAGATAACCGATGTAATGCAGTAACGTCACGATGCTTTGAGCGGAAGCTGTCCCGGCTGGTTCGTTTGTCATGTCATGTGTAACCAGTACATGTGAGGACGGGAGCACCGATAGGTTCATCCGAGCAACGTGCCAATCAAGACTGTTGCTTGGGGTGTGGCAAGCCGAACCGTGTCTTCTCCCGGTGTCTTGTTCCACTTCGCGAAGCACTTCCATATATGGTCATCTAGGCGGGCCAAGGGCAGGCCGCAGTTAGGGCTCCACCTCCGGCCGGCTATGAAGAAAAGTGCCTCGTATAAATAGATGGTGAGCCGGCAGACACCTCTTTAGTCGAGCAAGTTCATCAGGCCAACGCGGATTCATCAAGTTTGCGATTCTTGCGGATATTACTCCTTGTCCTACTATTCCTCAAGGTAAGCCCTGCATATTTCATTGTCACAATGGCTGGGTTTTTGGGCAGCGGGTGGACCGAGGGTAGTGAAACGACAGTCAACCGTTTTGAGGACAAGAGGGAAAATTCCAGTCGCATCAGATCGGAATATCAAGGTTGATGGTTGAAGTCCATACGGTGCTGAAGGGAGTTCGAAGAGTTTTGTTGTATAATCTGGTGAGGGAACATTGTTGCGTTTATAGGCGAAGGGAGGAAACTTTTCACGCATGACATGGTCGATGTTTTGTTCTCAAAATTTGGGAATGTCTCTTTGCATGGAGCTAGTAAATAAATTGGTTGATCGACATGAACATGCTAGCAACTTGAGTTTGGATTTCTGGCACAAAAGTTGAAGTTTTTTATTTTGAGGCATTCATAATTATGTTTTTGAGTTCCGCAAGATTGTTCTAGCTGGGATTTATTTTCCATTTCGGAATAAACGACCATCATTGCCGAGGTGAGGGCGGATGAATGGAGGAATTCAATATGGCGTGAAGGGCAGCAAATTTACTGAATGCGAAGCGTATGATCCTGTCAGAGGTTCTGTCTCTTATGTGCGAATCAGAGAGGCGAATTCTGAAAGCAGACGAGAGTGTCTAGCCAGCTCAGGGAAGAATTTTGCACTTGTTCCCGTTGTTATTACCGATCTCTTTGATTCCGTTCCCAGAAGAAGTCCATTCAGAGAAATCTCCGCGTGTTTCCCAAAGCACGTTGCTGAATTTATTTTTGGCTCACGAAGAAGCCCGGCGATTACTTGAAATGGACAGATCGTAGCTAGCGTAGTCGAGAATGCGAGAGTGTAGCGAAGATGGCTAAAATTAGCGAGAGACTGTGTATGGGTACGGATATGAGTATGTTGATATGAAGCTGAAGCTACCCTCGACGGAAGCGCACAAGAGGGCGTTTACTCGCTGTTGGCCATGTATGGACCGAAGATTAGACATAGCAATGTCGCATGCCTGTCATCATTGAATGTAATCATTGCAAACCTCTTTACTTGATTTTGTTTTCTCTGTTGCAGTTTTCCTCCTTTTTCCACAAGGTTAAGCTACCATGGATGACGAAGTTGCCGCTTTAGTCGTTGACAATGGATCGGGTATGTGCAAAGCTGGCTTTGCCGGAGATGACGCTCCTCGCGCCGTCTTCCCCTCCATCGTTGGACGTCCCCGTCATCAGGTACTGTCGACGAATTGCCGATCCGAAAACGCCTTTTCAGAAATCTTGAACCGGAAGTCAAGCGAAGGAGATTGACTCAAGGATGGTGGGTTGATGGTTGTTCTCTGGTTTCAGGGTGTGATGGTGGGTATGGGTCAGAAGGACTCGTATGTCGGAGACGAGGCCCAGAGCAAGCGAGGTATCCTGACGCTCAAGTACCCCATCGAGCACGGCATTGTCACAAACTGGGATGACATGGAGAAGATTTGGCATCACACCTTCTACAACGAACTCCGTGTGGCCCCCGAGGAACACCCCGTCCTCCTCACCGAAGCTCCTCTCAACCCCAAAGCAAACAGAGAAAAGATGACCCAGGTACGTTACAGCAGATCTTTCCTAACAACGACATACTTCATGAAGCTTTGGAATTTTTCTGTAATGTTTTAACTCTGACGAGGAAGTGAGCACACAAAGTGCGCTAGTCGACACGAACCTGCATGCATGGAACGGTACGGAAGTACGTGGTACTCCAGTCTGCAGGTTTGTGAAGCTGGGCGTATTTTGCTTATCAGCTGCGCCGATGACGTTGGGCTGACTTTATGGAATGCTTTTGATATTGGGCCTTGACAGTTCTTGACATTAGGGTGTGGTTTTAGATTATGTTTGAGACCTTCAACACACCGGCCATGTACGTGGCCATCCAAGCCGTGCTGTCCCTGTACGCGTCCGGTCGTACCACTGGTATCGTGTTGGACTCTGGTGATGGTGTCAGCCACACTGTGCCCATCTACGAAGGCTACGCACTGCCTCATGCCATCCTTCGTTTGGATTTGGCCGGTCGTGACTTGACCGACTACTTGATGAAGATCTTGACCGAGCGTGGTTACAGCTTCGTCACAACTGGTGCGTATACCGTTCAACACTAGTAGCACCTCCGAGCGACATGTCTGACTGTACATGTTTTATTGGGTTACAGCTGAACGTGAAATTGTCCGTGACATTAAGGAAAAGCTCTGCTACGTTGCTCTTGACTTTGAACAGGAGATGGCCACTGCCGCTGCCTCCTCATCCCTCGAAAAGAGCTACGAACTCCCCGACGGACAAGTCATCACCATCGGCAACGAACGTTTCCGATGCCCAGAAGCCCTCTTCCAGCCTAGCTTCATCGGTAAGGAAAACCTTTCAAATTTCTTGAAATGGGACGTGGGCAAATGCGTCGAACCAGACCGCTCACCCAAGTGACGCACACCTTCTGCCACTAACAATGGGAATGAGCGCCACTTGAAGTAACAATCTAGTTCAATCCGTTTGCCTACATCCCAAATCGTTTCTGAACCTTTCGATCGTACCCCGAATCGCATTTGAGCTGTCGTTGTTCGAACTCGTTTGAGTTTTAGCTATAATTTATTCGGTCGAGACGATAATGTATGCATTGTTTGTTGTGATTAGGTATGGAATCGTGCGGCATCCATGAAACCACCTACAACTCGATCATGAAATGCGTAAGTCAAGTGTTTGAACTCTTTAAACGTCAAGTCAAGCATGGTAATCAGTGAGTGTGATGACTAAAGAAGTGTTTCGTGTGCTTAGGACATTGATATCCGTAAGGACTTGTACGCCAACACCGTGCTGTCTGGCGGTACCACCATGTACCCCGGTATCGCTGATCGTATGCAGAAGGAAATCACGGCGTTGGCTCCTTCGACCATGAAGATCAAGATTATCGCTCCTCCCGAGCGAAAGTACTCCGTCTGGATCGGTGGCTCTATCCTGGCTTCGCTGTCGACCTTCCAACAGATGTGGATTTCCAAGGCCGAGTACGACGAGAGCGGTCCTTCCATCGTCCACCGAAAGTGCTTTTAAACGCGGTCACCCGTTTCTCTTCTGTTGGTTACACAATCTTGTCACACTTTTGTCATCTTTTCTGCAGCTCTTTCTGCCGGCGAAACAATATTAGAACAAGCTGTTTTGCGACAGTCATCTCTTGTTACCTAAGCTTAATTTTTTTGCAAAAATCAAGCTCGCCTTGGATCGAGTGGGAAGTTTCATGTAGTACATAATTATTACTGTGTAATTATACGGGGATTAAGTTGCCATTACTGTGCTTCTTTTTTAATTTGTCGAGAAAGTAAGATGGACACCTGCTCATTTCATCCATGCGCCTTGTTTGAACCAGCATTAAGTTAAACTACGTTCCTTGCATCAGACGGGGTTTCATACAGTCGCGCATAACCGCCAATGAATTCACGGGAACAACCAACCGTTCAGACGGACACTAGTGAGCTCTTCCGCCCCATTCCGGCTCCTCGGTCCAGAATAAATCAGTCGCGAAGGATTTTACACGTCACGGAAATCTACAAGTGTTTTATCTGGTACACTTTAAACCATTGCCTAAAACGGCGTTCACAAGACAAGAACCAACGAGTACATAACATTACATTTCGCGCTGCAGCAGTTTGCCATCACATGGTGTAATGATAACAAAATATGGTCTGAGCGGGATTATCCATAAAACTAGAAGTCAGAGCTTGAAAGCAAGCATCTAACTGAAATACGTTAATCGCGGAAAACTGCAGCAAACGTGTCGGATGATTTGTAAAAGTCCCTGAAATATCCTCGAGTTCCTATAAGAAACCCCGTCAGGTCTACGTCTCCTTCGTTTAACCTCATTTCCAGATCCCGCATTCCCGGAACGTTTTTCGGCCATTGGTCGACAACTAAAAGAAAACACATCAGTGAACCTTCTGTGACTAAAATAAATTCGAGAAAAAAATGAGTTCGTTTGAAGGGTGAAAGAGCCAACCAACGTTTGTTTGATTCTTTCTCCCCCATCTCGACAATGACTCCAGCTTCTGCTCCCGGGATGGTGGACAGCTTCTTGAAACGTATTCGCATTCGTACTAAAGATAAAATGTATACGGATATACGGCATGGTAGTGGGCTAGTTAAGCTGAGGTATAGGACTGTGAAGACTTACCACCAGTTGGAGTATCTTTATGGTCCATCTGGATTCCGAAGGATGCGAACCCGCTTTCTGCCATGAGTTGATACTGCGTCGTCTTCAGAACTTTTTCCGCTTTCTCTTTCTTCAGAACTACAAGCATGAAAAAGACCCGTAATGAAGATACTCTGCAACCCGCGTGAAGTCCCAGAAAGTTTCGTGGCCTTACTCTCCATTTGAGCAGCCTTCTCTTTCCTTCGATGAGCTCTTGAATCTGTAAAGAGTGCGATGTTCTTCCGGAATTCCTCTTGCTTCGCCAGTACTACAGCCAACTCTTTTTGCAACATGTCTTCTTGTTGTGATCTTCGTTCGTCTGCGGAAAGACATCACCGAATACTGGAGCAGTTATCCACGTTAGTGATAGCAGATCGAGCCAATGTCATACCTTTTGAGCTGTCAGATGAAGATGCAGCTTCGTACAATTCTTTCAGCATAAAAACTATGGGAATTTTAGCGTCTGAAAAACACAGCATACGCAATCTACAGCTTTCGTAAGGCATGGTAGGGAATTTTTGCTTACCGCGACAGTGTTCGGAGCTCTCCTTGAGAAATCCGCGATGTTCAAGCCACAGTTTTGAAGAGTCCCGAAGAGTTGATTTCAGCTGCGCACCAGCTTCGCCATTAAGCGACCAGCTTTCCACCGTTCTGCTTCTTTGTTCGTCGATTTCTCTGATAAAAGTGTCGGTTTCTTCGTCGCTTGCAGTCTCGAAGCTGGCTTCAGAAAGCTCCATCGATTCATCCATCCTGTCCACAAGTAAGAAGAGATGAAGAAGCATGCACGACAGTTTCAGCTCACTGGCCAGACTTCTCTAACTGAGGTGTTGGTCTTCAACCACGAGTATTCACTGCGGACGATCCGGTTCACTGGATCCGAAATCAGAAGGGAATCACGTTTCTCGACGAAGAAGTTGAAAGGCAGCACAAAGCTTGACAGAAATTTCCGTCTTCCCGTACCAGATGTCTTTCACCGTGCAGGACTGCTCCAGGCGTCCCTCGTTGCTTCCGCTACTCGTTCCCTGAGCATGAACGTCCAAGTCCGATCCACAAGATCTGCTGTAAAGAGAAAGTACCCCACAAGATTCACGAGAATGACAAAACGAATGGGCAAAATCGTATTTTGGCGAGGATGAATGAAATCAAGTGAAATGGCGGACGGTGATGTCATTTGGTGATGTCATCCATTTGCTCACAGTGCGTTCGTCCGCCATCACTCCGCGGCTCGCCATGACGAAGGTGGAGTGCTGGCCAGCTTCCCAACAGGATCAACGTATTGGTTTTCGCGTTTGAAGACCTCTTTTACGATTATTATAGCAAAAGATATTCACATATTTGTTTGATACGATTTACATAGCATCGGGAGTAAATACAACGCCGGATGAGCTTTACAGAACGAAACCATTAATAAAACAAATAACTCTTAGTACTGTATTCCTTGGAAAGTTCTGCGAATCACGTGACTGTCGTGGTAAATATCATCCGGCGGGGAACAGAAAGTTTCTCCACCTTCAATCAAAGACTGCTGCCCAATCAAGTATAATAAAGGGCAATAATCAAACAATGCGGGGGGACACCAATGCGGGTGTAATTTACTGGCATGATGATGTAATTCGCAGAACTATCGAGGGAATACAGTATTTGGACGAAATTTGTGGATAGGGTAAAAGATGAGGCAAACTCTATTGTGCTCAAAACATCAGTTTCAGTACATTGCATAAGTTATAAAAGTGTATCATCGAGTACGATGTCATCTTCGAGAAAGCTGCTTTGACGGACAAGAAGACTATACGGCAAGCCATTGGATGGACGAACGGGTGCTTTGGAGACATCCAACGATGCTACATAGCGCACTTGTAGAACATCAATCGAACGACATTTTTTCAGGACGTCTCGCAGTGCTGAAAGACGCTCCGAATCTGTACCAAAAGTCCACAACAGTGCGTCCAGGTAGTGAGAATGCAGAAACTTCAAGAACGTGATGTTTTCGACATAGCAGAAACCTGTAAAGCTAACCGGAAGTAAAGGGTTACTTTGTCACTCCGGTATACTTCGTCGTTAGAACTTACCTGGTTCGAACAAGCAGACTGCCAGCAGCAGGTAGGTCTGGACCAAGGTTAGCTGCAGAGTTTTGAGTTCCTGAAGGATACCCAAGATGAATTCGGCGAACTCGGGCTCCATCAGCTTCTTGATCCAGTACTTGCCGTAGTGGACCTTCCTGTCGGCGTTGCCAGCCAAGTAATACACTTCCTGGTCTTTCACGTATGGTGAACGGTGAATCTGAAACCAACCACTGGATCAAGAACAGGTTGACAAGGAAGCGGAATCATGTGAATCCTCTGGGACACTTACAAACCACGCCAAGAGGTTTCTGATTGAGATTCGCCGATGTTGCTCGGCTGTGGATAGCTGGCTAAAACCGGGCAGAAGCTGGGAAAAGTTTTGCAGTCTTCGTACATCGTCCACGACATCAATGCGCAACGCGCCAAGTATAGTTTCCGCAGAGTCCGTGGCGAACTCTGCGGTACTCGAATGTTGCGACCTCTCCATGAAGAGACTCCACAGTTCAATCTGTTCGCGGTAGGCTTCAGTTAGAGCGTACGTCACAGACTTCACAGTTTCCTGTAAGCGTCACAAACACTATGGAGTTCTGGTCGAGATCCGATTTAGAACATGCTGGCGGGAACCCTTACCTGTAGACAATGACTTGTGTTTTTCAGGATAGAGCAATAGTGGGGAATGATGGTGGACACTGACGAGCTTTCTTGCACATGTAGTAACGCTCCAGGCGATGGGTCCTTCGTCTTCAACGCGAAATCAAGAAGATATTTCAGTTCGGCATGTGTGCTTTCTTTACGCTGGGGCTGTGGCGCAGCGAAATAACCACGGAATATTGTATTGCAAGACTGGGTTGTTCTGAAGCTCTGTTCTGAGGGTCCAGCGAACGAAGACTTTATGATTTCGGATTGTGCTCGAGAGAGCACGACCGTCCCGCTTCCGGCATTTCGATACACGTCGCTGTGGATGACACGCTCTGGTTGTTCCGGACCGTTTGGGTTTGGGTACTCGGTTCTTTCTGGTTGCTCACGTATACTCCACAAGTGCGCTGACGAAGAACCTGCATGAATAGCACGAGCTCAAGTTCGTCACAAAGGCTGCTCAATTATGCCTCAACATTCAGAATATTTCTTATTCCAGAGTCAGCGAATAGATGCATTAGTCTTTTCAACTTATTTCGTGCTTGATACTTCAATATTTTGCCGATTTGTGAATTTATTTATGGATTTTATGAGGTGCTTACCAATGGGGTGATCTTGCGTGTTGTTATCGCTCCCAGCGCCCATTTGGGGAACTTCCTTGTTGCGCTTGTTGGCATTTTGTGCTTGTACTCGACTGGCTCGCATTCCTGAGATCACACGAAAATCATAATGTACGATAATCGTCCCTCAGGGAAGTAAAAACCCCAGTTCCTTATGGCTCACCTTCGAATTTCATTCCTTCTTTGATGCATTTGTTCAGCCGGCACGCCTTGCAGCGCCCTCTGGTTTTCGGACTGATGTGGCAAATGTTTCCAAAGTAGCACTTGTACGAGACCTTGTTTAGCATGCCGCGCTTGAAGAATGCCTGCACAAACCGGATTTTTAGCATGCCAGTTTAGCTGAGAAGAAGAAATGCAACCACTAGCGTTTTTCAACAGAAATATTTCTCGGAACCCTACATAGCTTTCATGTGCGTTGAGAATTTCAGCAATGCGTCGACGCTTGAAACGTTTTCATTAGCGGCTTGACGTTCACATACAGCACGAAGAACCGCTCTATGCGTCGTCGCCGGTCGCTTTGACTTTTGCTCATATTACATATCGGCACGTGAGTCACGAAGAAAATTTCTAAGGCTTTGCAGTTCGCTGGGGAAAGTTTGATTTTTTTCAGCTAATCTATCTTCTGTTTAGCCTGCTTGTTCTTTCTCGATCATTCAAACCATAAAAAACCGACATAAAATGATCGACATTAACCATGGTCTGGAACGGCGAGAAACCTAGGCACCAAGTTACGTGACAGGTTGCCCCAGTGGCTAAATTGATACAATTCTGACCTCGGAATGAGGACAAGAGACCCAAATCTGCTAATGGTATTTCAAAGCTCTGAACAGCTTTTGGCCTTCGTTATCATTTGCAAGTCGCCGTCAAAACCCGTGGTGGATGTTGAGCCTTAGATATCGGGGTACCTTCAGGACTTTAACCATCAGACTGCATGCGATAACAGTGTACCCACTTCTGATGCTAAAGCATCTTTGCATTGTATCATCGAATGATCGTCAAGAAATGACCTAGCCTTGCAAGAACAACAAATCTCGCTGAAGACTATAAGCTACCTAATCGATAATTTTTTTCATTCGACAGACGGACGTCATCATCTGAAGGCTAATGGTACCTTGCATCCCTCGCAGCTGCGAGCTCCGTAATGGACGCCGGTCGAATTGCCCCCACATACTTTGCAGCGATAAGAGGCCTCTGAGAAGCTCGTATCCGGAGAGTCTTCCCGACGACGGCGCCGGATGACCGAAACGGGAATGGAACTTATGGGCGAAACCTGTCCGCTTGTGTTCGGACTTCTGCGTTCGGAAGTCATTGCATCCCGGTTATCCATCCAGATATCTGTAAAAAAACAAACAGTATGAAAATAAAGTATCAGGATTTTGCCCAGAAAACATCACATGGACACTATACACCTAATAACTATATAACTATAAAATTAATTCAAAATACCTTTCGAGCATACACTATAGAAATATCATAAAACCCATCAGATAGTTTTGGATAGAATGAAAGCATGTGAAATATTCGCTTGATGTCAAAGAAAGCAGGTCGAGCTGACGAGCGGAAGTAAAGCTAGGAGCCTCGCCAGTGTAAAAAAACGCTGGCATGTAACCCAGCGGCACGTAATATTGTCAGGTCAGGACGAACAGATCGGAACCACTCTGTCGGAACTACACGAAAAGACGGCTGAAAACTTACCAGGTTACTTCATGAGATACGGCAAACATTTCTTAATGATTGCTAGCTGTCAAACGGTAGGTAAGTCACCACTTAGCTGCTATGTGCTCGATAAATAAACCGGGAGATGTTCGAATTTTCGTATAACTATTTGTACAAGAGCTTGCCACCGTCAAGTTAGCCTAGACCAGTGGAAAACAAAATGACGTATCAAAAATTCCTTTCCGATCGAGCTATAGCTAACTATGTCGATCGGTCACGACGTACGACGCAACCTTCGTTGTCTGGAGCGGCGGCAGCTAGCACTCCAAACTGCGAAACAGACAATCATAAGACCGAAGCTTCGGTCATAGCGATATATTGCAGCAATGCTGGATATTCATACACTAGTCAGCAAATCTGAAGCTGTCCATCATGTTTTGTCCCCCCAGGCGACTACTAGATCCTCTTGGCGTTGACGTATCTAATTGAAGTACGGGTAAGTTAAGTCCCGTGCTACCACGCAGGCTAATAGGCCAAGTACCGCGAACAGCGCAAAGCCCTAAAATAAAATTTTCCGCCACGAATAGACCCTCCAGCAGATCGACCTGTGTCGATCGATGAGTAGGCCCACATAATCAACCGTTCTCGGATGAATTTGACAGGCACGGAGACCTTTGGACGCATGATTATCACAGATATAACGGTTATACAAGGGAATGAAAAGCTTTCTTCAATCAAGGAAAAATCCCATCTAGATCAAAAGCGCGCACAGTATACGCTAGGCGCGGTGGCTTTGCATTACCGCCCGAAACAAAATTGAAAGACCAACGTACAATCAAAAAATAAGACCTGATCTTGAAATTACGGCTTGGGCGGGTGAATAGCAGAAACCAAAATTTCTGCATAGTCACCTTCTGTGAAAATACGGTCCTTCAAAACAGTCAGTCAGTATGAGTGATTTATGAAAATTCGCTCTTCTGTTTGATTTAAATGCTTTGGGCTCTTGAAGTAAACGCAAAAGCGACATTCGTCATATTCTAATAACACAAACCTTAGTCAAAGTACCGAATGAAAACATTATATTACCGAGTTTTCCGCTGATCTTCGATGCGATGGAAAGTAACTGTAGATACTCTAGGTTGCTGCTGACTGCAGCATAAAAGGTTTACCAAACGGTCTTGCGGGATGGTAATTAAAGAACTGCGATAAAAGACGAAGTACACTTTTGCGAAACAAACACGACATTACAAGAAGCTCAAAGCACAGAAGAAAGCAGGCCAAGCCAACCTTATAATGCAGAAGCTCCAGAAATAATTTCAATAAGCTCTCTTGTGATGACAGCTTGACGAGTTCGGTTGAAAGTCAGTGTCAGCTTCTGGATAATCTCACCTAAGAAGCATCGATCAAGAAAAATTAGTTTACAATCCGGTTACTTCGTGGCATAAACAGCGATTCAAGGTCTGGTACATACCGGCGTTTTTACTGGCGTTATCCATGGATGTCATACGCGAGCTCTGTTCACTGGCTGCGTTCTCCTTCATAGCGTAGTAAATCAAGCTGACCATGTTGTATTCCATGTAGCTTCTGAGTACATCAGCATCGATGTCATCGTAAATATTCAGCTTCTCCGACTTCGACACGGTCTCCAGTGAAAACAGCGGCTGGCTCATGGCTTGGTAAGAAACCACAGACCTAAAGAACGTGAACAATGACACGCCCGGTACGGAAACTCTACAAACAACCTCGTCCAGATCTCTTTTCAAGTGGTGCACATGTACAGTAATATTGGCCAGAGTCGTGCGTCACTTGGGGAAGCGATCTGGTCGAACTTGTTTTCCGACCTCCCAGACTATGGTCATATCACCTCTTCCGTCTCGCATGGAACTAACTTACTTGAACCGATTGTAGTAAATGCTTCCACTGTCAAACTCGTAGCCCGAACTCAAAATGGCCTCGGCGACTTCCGAAGCATCCCCAAACGTCGGTGGCATTCGGCCTAACTCCTTCACAGATAGCAAGAAGTTGTCTCTCATTGTTCTACAAGAAGAATCGGTTACGTTAGACAAACTGAGAAGAAAAATACTCCGAGGTGTTGCGAAGTTCTTACCGCTGCAAAATACCGCGAGCCTTGTCTCCGACTGCGACGATCTTAATGTTATCCCTGTCGAGGCCTTGATCATTGATATCGTTCCTGATTGCCTTCGCTACTCCGGAGTGGATACCCCCACAGAGCCCTCTGTCACTACTGATGGCAACAACCAAATGGTTCTTCTTTGTGGGATCGGATTTCAGTTCCGCCTTCTGGTAGAATGCTACAGGATAGAACAGCATTGCTATAGTTATGATGGTGGATGCGACTTGTGCTAGACACTTCAATACAATACACGGGTTATACAGTAGTGTTTCTACTGCTTACCGGAAGCTCCTGCACCGTACGGTCGAGCTGGCTTTAACTCTCTTTCTGCCCTTGCGTATTTAGCTGCGGACACCATCTTCATGGACTTGGTAATCTTTTGGATGTTTTTGACAGACTTTAGACGAAGGGAAACTGCAACGAACAGGTCCACATATCAATATACATGCACATATATATAGCACAGTTGAAGTGAAGAAAACTGTTGCTGCAATCTCGAGCAGCTTCCTACTTACTCATCTTCAGCGTAGCCATCCCTCGTACTTGCTGACCAAACTGTCCAGCCATGCTACAAAGAGGGAGATCTCCCATAGTGTAGTCAGACGGATGATGATCAGAGGAATTCACGTACCTGACAGGAACAAGGGCAACCATCTTGCAAGACATCATGGTGAAGGTGATGCGACGCAGGGAACAAGATTAGTGCGCTGCAGGAGCACTCGCAGATGTTACAAGCGGTCTTTAAAGAGATCTAGGTTCAGGGGGAGATATCTTGCATGTGGGATCCTGGAGGCTGGAGGAATGAATCGTAAGCTTGAAGATCAACTTCGCCCACAGCTGACTCCGGTAGGTATAAGAACATTGCAGTTCTCACCGTGCAGCTTGCTTTCGCCGTTTGCATATACGTTATCGGCAAGCTGCGGTATACAACACGACATAACCACAACATATACACTTGTAACGTGGGCATTACGTACGGACAGCCTTACAAACACATCAAACATGACATGACACATAGATGTAATCTTTCATTGATTCGGCGGTACACTTGATTGATCGACGGCACTCGGAAGCTGGCTGTTTCGCAATCCTATACTGCGATTCACATTTTCGGAATCTGGATGATCCTCTCTCTCTCACCTCGCGCTTGTTCCCTCGTTTGTTTCGGACCTTCAGTCGATCCTAACTCTGCAGACTGCGGCTGTCGCTGGTGAATGCAAACTGGTAGGACACTTGAATCACCTCTCTCAAGTAGCATAGAAAAGGACCGTCGTCGCCCAGGATGACGGAAGACGATCTGCTGTCAGCTGTTTTGAACGAGTACTTATCGACACCGGCGCACGACGGTAAGTGAATTCTGTAAGCACTGCGTTCTAGTAAACTTGTAAGATCATACTTTGTGGTATTTCCAGACAAATCGGCAAAAGAAAAGCGGTTAGAAGAGATTGTCCTGGGAAGAAGCGCAGACTTCGTTGAAGCGCTAAGTAGCGCACCAAAACGGCCTGCGGACTTCGCACCTGCCGACGACGCCGAGGAAGAATCTGCTAACGCTTGGATCGACGAAGATGATGCGGATAACCTTGTCAGCGTCCGGGAGAACCAAAGGTACAAAAGATTTCGTTTAACGACCGAGAAACACGTCAGTGCAGATGAGCTAGCCCGACGACTTCGTAACGAATACGAAAAAAACCTGCCTACTCCTGCATGGGCACTGCAGAAGCCTCAGAGCGTTTCAGATGCTTCCGATCCTCTCACAAACTCAACCGGAAGCTATGTTGATAGCGCTTCCAGATACTTACCTCTGAAGAACTTTCAGTGTAAACGCTTGACCAATCTAAATTATGAAAGTCCTGCTAAGAATACTGTCCACGCTTTGGAGTTCCATCCCACGGCCCAGATGGCTCTGGTTGCCAGCTTTGATCACAGCGCTACGCTCTTCGAGGTCGATGGAAAGACTAACCCAAAACTCAAGAGCGTGTACTTCGAAGGCTTTCCAATAAGCTGCGCGCATTTTCTGAACCAAGGCTCGGAGTTCCTGGCTTGTTCTAAGGTAAAGAATACTTCCGGTTCACTAACTTTGTATTCACGAGAATTTCGCCCTTCTAGGCTCATTCAACGATGTACCTCTTCGATCTTCTTTCCGAGAAGACTACCAAGATTCTCCGCAACAAAGCGATTCCCGAACAGAACTTCCGGCGGTTCAGCGTTTCACCAGACTACTCTTCACTAGCCTTCCCCGCCCGAGACGGTCTCATGCACATCCTCTCTGGAAGAACCAGAGAGTGGCTGTACTCGCTCAAGACGAACGGCGCAGTGAATGTGGCTTCCTTCTCCGGTGACAGCAAGTATCTGTACAGTGTCGGCGACGGTGGAAGAGTTCACGTATGGGACCTCAGGTCGCGCGCCTGTTCCACGAGTTTCGTGGACGAAGGTTGTGTGGTCGGTACTGCAGCTGCAGTCTCGCCGAACGATGCCTACTTGGCCATAGGGTCGAACTCTGGTGTGGTGAACGTGTATGACAAGAAGGAGCTTTCCCATGGGAAAACTGTTCCGATGAAGAGCGTGATGAACCTGACCACACAGATTGACTTCCTGAAGTTTAACCCGACGTCCGAGCTCCTGGCTTTGGGGAGCAACCATACACATGGAGCGATGAAGCTGCTGCATATGACAGAGATGCAGATAGTGGCTAGTTTCCCTGGTTTGAATGATAAAGTACGCAAAGCTGATGTTGTGGACTTCTCATTGAATAGCGGGTATATGGCGGTGGGTAATAATAAGGGCGAAGCTTTGCTTTACCGTCTTGGACATTACAGTGGCTTCTGAACAGTCTTCGTATTGTATTTTCGAGACGTCTAGATATTGGACCTGTTTCACAAGTCATGTTTTCGGCTTGCACAGCATAAGTATAGGTTTTATGCTGTGCAGTTATCCACGGCTTGTGCTTTGTCTAATATCGCTGCACAGAATTTGAAATTCTGTGCAAGCTGAGTTGATTGTACTATTGACCACTTTGGTCGAAATTTTAAATTTCGGTGGAGTGGCGCGTCAAGTGATCCGAGCTACACGCCTCTCCCACATTGCGCCACTTGACTTCCGCTCTCGTTCCTTCTCGAAATCCATCATGTTTTTCGACCGAAACTAGCATTGAAGTTAGGAAGAGATAATTGTCTTCCCGAAACTATCACCAGAAAAAGCGAAAGAAGTCCAGGCTTTATCCAGTAAAGGGCTAAGTGACAGGCCACGCGAATTCCGATGCCCTGCTGAACTCGCGCGGCCTAATATCCCTTTATGCTAATATTCTGTGCCGGAAGTGAGCAAACCGCGAAACGGTTTCTGCACAGACACTGACACAGTATAAAATCATGAGATTTTATTCTATTCAGAGCCGCAACGTGACTTGCGAAACAGGTCTATTATCAGAGTTCTGCTCCGTTCAATAAAACTGGAAGTCGTATTTTTGAATGTTTTTCACTCATTTAAAATCCGTTTGCGTACTCGTAGCCAGTCTAGAATTGGTCCGATGACCAGCAAGACTCGAGTTCCATTGCCTGTTCACTAGGGTACTAACACCTGACAAGGCCATGCTCGGCACTAATCTGACCGGAATTTTCGTATAAAAATGGCAGACTAACCCGGAAACCGGAAAGACTGGCTGGAGCCAGCACCTGCGCCAGATTATTCTTGCAGGCTCTGGATGATGACTGATCATAGTGATGTCTTATGTGGTAATGGCGCTGTGGTAATGGTGATTGCACGAAATATGTCGTCAGGCGAATGGGAATATCCTTAACATGTCTGTATCGTTGACAGAAACGATTACGGCAAACTTCATTACGACGGCATTCTTGACGCCGAATACCTTTTGTCCTACCGCCGTATTGTTTTGTAACGAAAGGGTCCAGCCCGGTCCAGCTGTTGCATATTCGGGTTTTTGTGAAGGTTTGAGACGTGTGTTTGCGTAGAGTCAACACGAAATGCCATGAATTGTCACTTGCTTCATGTTCCTCACCTGATCAGCATGCACTGGGAACGAAGGAGCGAGCAAAAACTAAACAAGCGTTCGCCATCACGAATGATTTATCGGACAATTACTTCCAGTACAATAAGCCAGAGCAAACTTGCCAATGTGTCAGGAATGGCATGTTTCGATCGATGAGCGAGGCTCATCTCAAGAGCAGGTGGACACTGGTCACTGTACCTTTTCACTTCACCTCTTCCCTTACCTCTTCCATCTCCGATCGCTTTCTAGGCACGCTTTTCTGTACGTTTCACATTCTCTGACCTTTTGGCACATGTATGAGGACCACTTGAACAGTTGAATCCACCATTTCTCCCTTGGCGCTCTTTAGGCAAAATTTCAAGTGAGTCCAAGATTAAAATGGAGTGGTCAGGAAAGAGTCTGGTGAGATGCCCTCTGATTGTTCGTATCATGTTTGAGGAATGAAATAGGAATTAGGGACCGAAGACAGCCAGGAACATTGTTTTGCACTGCTTTCTTTCACCCCGCCATGCAATTAGGTTTTGTTCAAGAGCATCCCCTCGCTGTGAGGTTAAGCTGTCCGAAACATTATCCAAAACAGCCATCTGCATTGTCTCCGCCGCTAATCAAATTCGATAGGGCACACCTTACACTAATTACGGGGGCTTATATCCATTAGATAGTCGAGTGGAGCGAAAATGGACAGTCAAATAATTCAATTGTGGCAGAAAACTCGAACCTCGTGCTGGGGAACCAGGAAGTTATCTTTTATTATGCAAAATATTTTTCTCTTATCCTTAATCTGAGTAAGTCAAACTACCTGAATATTCGGGTTTTGGCTGTGTATTCCTGATTCAAATTCTTTGCATTTTCTCTTCGGTTGGGAGAATATGGTGGGGGATTTGTCAGCTGGGGAGAGGGTGCTGTGTTGTGAACTGTGGACTGACAGTTGAAAACTTTGTCCAAAAGTCATCCATCATTCGACGATCACAGCGTCCGATCGTTTCCCGTCAGATGGACTGTCCATTTCAAAAGGTGGAAGGTGAGAGAGAAGCATGTACCATTAACAGCGGGCTATGTTAAGCGACGCGTTTTTCATTACAACCCCAGCTGAGATTGCTATGCTCTGACTCTACCTGCAAAATTTTACCAAAATACCGAGGTCAAATTTTCACAAGCAGAAGCTACTCTAAAGTTCTGCGCAAAAGGCAGATGTCGTTTATACAGAAAGCGTTATATTGTATGTTCTAACTTGGGCATACCAGAAGAATAAAAGTTGGAAACGCCGGTTTGCGCATAGCTAGTCCTCGAAACATCATGGGATGTTATTGTTGAACATGCATGCAGCCGGCTTCGGAGGATATTTCAATGGACATCCTGGTTGTTCGGTCCTTTGGTCAACATCAGAATAATGCCGATCGTGCATAATGCCGATGCTGTAATTGTTTTGTATGGAGCATATTCGGGGCTCTGTATGAATTTTCATCTGCTTGCTCTGAACAATCAAGCTCGTACAAACCAAATAAAAACAATTTATTGGTTTCATCTATAACAGCGACAGGACGACAGTGAAAAGACCGGAGGACAACACGGGCGGTTCGAGAACCCATCCGATTAAGTTCAATCGGGAAAACAAGGAAAGAAAAAAGGCTTAAAATTGATTTGGGGTTAATAGACATCGTAAGGGTGAGTAAGCGAGAAGACTGTTTTCTCTCACTCCAGTTGGAATATAAAATCACTTCAAGATCTGAATGAGCGTATTTTGGAATCTTTCTAAGAAGCCTTACGGAAAAGAGAACATTCCACGCTTGCCAGCCGCATCTCTTGTCCGTGGATCGTCAGCATAATTACCATTTACGGAAAATTCTTAAACGGAAAAGTGCGGGGTAAGTCGATTGTGAATTATGGTGTCCCTTTGTGGAAAGAATGGAATATCGATAGGATTATCTGGTATAATTACAGTTATTACATTTGATTATTTTGATGATCGTAGGACTGAATGGAGTGGTCAGGAGGCGGAACAGGTCTTTCACAATATGCCCAGATTTGCCTGTCAATCTGCCACCTTTCCTGCCGCTATCCTTTCCGCCTTGACCGCCTAGTCGTCATGATACGGACGGCCAGTTTGTCACGCCCATCACTGATATGGACGCTGGCCGGCTGTACAAGTGAAGAGCTTGGTCACGTATACCATGGCTTGGCTGCAGGGCGGCTTCATTTGGCCATTTTCTCCTTCTTGGAAATCCATTCCATCTCTGGACATTTTCTCCCTCGGAGCATTCCCTCGTGAGGCTTGATATCTGTGGTAAATTTGTTTGCGTTGAGACTTTATGGGCTAATTGTCTAGAGAGTGATTGCCGACCTAAGCCATAACAGCTGACCGCTATATGCAATCAAGAGCCCCCTTTGTCCTCCCGAATATCGCACATTTTATGACCGAAGACGCGGCTTGCTGTTCACAGATGCCGATACGATCAAAACAAGTATCCAACAGTAAATTCCTGCCGGCGATCTACGGGGAATCTTTTTTGTCTGGTGTCCAGTGGTGAAGGGCCTCGTAAGTGCAGTTGACCCTTCTGTATGCCATTTGTACTTTTGCCAATTGAACAAGTGACAGTTGACTTGACTTTTCGCACGTATTTGCAGAGAACTGAAAGAAGGAAGCCCCATCATCACGTCTTTTCTGGCCAGCTAATTCCGGATCAAGTTCCAAGATTTGCCGTTTCTCAACCGCGCGCGAAATGGATCTTCTCTGGACGAGTGTTATGATTATTTGCTTCCTCTCATCTTGCCAGCCACGATCAGTCCAGTCAACGCTCCCTGCTCAAGGTAACTAATAGCTCAGCTTGCCTTTTTTAGTCCTTATCCAGACCGGCACTTCCTTTGTTTTTATTGCACTTTCGCTTCCGTTAGAAGATTTATTGGTCTATGGCGAGTTCAGATTGCTCGATCTCAGAGATCGAATTTCCAAAATAATCGCCCCTTTGCCTTGCATGCCGACATGATATCGATCCCATGCTCTGCGCAAAAACTGACTATGTTCCCTTTACGTGAGATGGAAGCTGGGCAAACAAAGCGCACAAGATGGCTGTCTTGAGTGGCGCACACCACCAGCCAAAATTATTTAAACTGCGCGC
Organism: Ramazzottius varieornatus; assembly: GCA_001949185.1. Classification (NCBI taxonomy): domain Eukaryota; kingdom Metazoa; phylum Tardigrada; class Eutardigrada; order Parachela; family Ramazzottiidae; genus Ramazzottius; species Ramazzottius varieornatus. Next base: position 6,567,089 of record BDGG01000002.1, on the reverse strand, counting down.
CACTTGATCTGACCATCTTGTACGTTTTGTATGCGCAGCTCCCAAACACGTAATAGAATATTCGGATGGGCGTTGCCCGGGAGTCAGGTCGATGATGTAAACAATTAACCCCAGCATCCAGAAAACCATGAAAATAAAACGATAATTTTGTGGATTGCTCGGAGGACCGGTTTCGATAGCTTTGCATACAGCGACAAGTATATTTACTTCAGAAATATGATAGCTCGATAACTGCCTGCTGATTTGAATATGCGAGAACATTATGCCAAGATGGATTGATTTCCTCTTTCAGATGTTATCCCCTTCTCTGGTGAGGCCGATACCGTCAGAAATTCACCGATAGAATCTGAGTCTTCACATCCGCCACTCCAGGTAGTACTTAATCCCGGACCAATTACCTCGGCAAAGTCCCCGGCCCCTGAGGTGACAGACGGAGGAAACCTGCAGGTAAATGCATCTCGACCATCAGTGGCGGAAGAAGGAGAGAACAGGACAGCCGATCATGTCCAAGTCAGCATGGTGCGTTATCCGTCTTTCCGACCTCGTCCTGGCTTCTTCCCCTCGGCTAGCTTTCCTCCAAGAGATTTGGCTAATATTTCCAGCCGACTGACCAACCAAAGCCAGCTGATTGTGGGCATCAATAACAGAAAGCATAGCGGCTTACCGACGATTAGCAAATTGAACAAAATGATACGGGGTATCTACTGGATATTAGACGGCTTAGCTGCCACGCCCTTCCATCCTGACGCCATCGACAGAAAGGTCGTCAGTGACGCGGAAAAGTGGATCAAAGAGGTAAAAACACATCGTCAGGTTGTCCATATGGAGTCTAATGGGCCTCATTGTGGCCGCAATTACCTTGTCAAATTTGATGATGGCAGTCAAGCCTGTCTGAAACAACGGCATAACTACGAGGAGATTCAGGGTGAAGCTTTCTCCTATTTTTTGGCTGACCTGCTCCAAATGCGCCATCATCTCCCACCAACACTGCTGACCAGAGCTGTCCGAAATCAGCTCTTCGAAGGCGTCATGGAGCAAATTCATCAGTCTTCCACTTGGGATCCCACCAAACCCTTCATTATAACCAAGTACATCACCAACCTCAAACCGCTCTACCTCCCTAAAATCCTTCACCCGCTTATTAACGCCATTGTCGGTCCACCACGTGAGATTCCTGTCAGCCTTGACGCAGTGAATACTTCGATCGAAATTAGGAACAGGACGGAAGTTCTTCTGGCTATAAACTCGACAGCGCCGTCATCAAAGCCTGACAAAGTGCTGCCGGCTGACTGTCCCCTGATATCGTCGCGATCGCAACAGCTGGAGCAATTATCCAAAGATGAATTACGGGAGCTTGTTCAGTGGTCAGACTTGTTCATCTTTGACTATCTGCTGGGCAACACTGACCGCATTGCTTCCTTGATCTCCAATCTCCAGTGGCATCAGCAGATGCTGTCCATGCCGGTCCACAATATTGCCGACGACGATGGACGCTTCATTTTTATGGATAACGAATCGGGTAAGCAGGACTATTAATGGCCCATATGGTGCTTATCTTGGCTTGACTTTTGCCACATATTCGCTCCTATATACGAAGCTTATTGTTTTAGGGCTGTTTCACGGTTATCGTCTGCTGGACCAGTACGACAAATATTTACAACCGCTCCTGCAGTCCTTCTGCCTCTTCAACAAGAACACTGTCAGTGCCATAAAGAAACTCCACCAAAGCCGTAACGCTGCCGCTCAATTGATGAAGGCGTTTATTCTCGAGTATCCGCACCTCCAAAGCCGCCTGCCCGGCATCGGGCCAAAGACAAGCCATATTCTACAGAAGCGTATCCGTTTCGTTTATAACCATATCAACTTTTGCGAAGAAAATTACTTTTTACCGTAAACCTGCTGCTGGTCTCTTTACACAATACCCAAAATCTTTCCCTTGAAGAGATTCGATAGTAGTTGATAATAGAGTTTTACTACTTGTACATGACCGGACGTGAACTGGAATGAATTTTCTTCATCAGCCAGAAAGGTGTTTCGGTCGCGGGATACTGTCACCCTGGATAGGGTTCACCACGATTTCATTCACATTTACGTTGGGCGGTGCTAAGATGGCGTACAAGATGGCATTCGCAATGTCGTCCGACTCTAAGGGCGTATAGTTGGCGAAGAGCTCCGCTTGCGGGTCCTTCATGTTAGGGAACATGCTGCTACTTGCTTCTGTCCGAACCGGACCGGGTGACAGGTGCTAGAACGGTGAAAAGTTATTGGAGAATTCCACAAATGCGAAGGATGGTCGAGGCAGTTACCGTGACTCGAATTTTGCTTTCGATTCCCACGAGCTCCAAACGAAGACCTTGAGCGAGTGCGAGGACTGCGCACTTAGTGGCAGCGTAAAAATGCATCAGGGGAGCTGCGGGAATTTTGTGAGCATTATCGCTGCAAAGGATAGATTCGTGAACGCATCATGCATGTGGCGGACAGCTACATATGTATGACGAAGAACCCACCTTCCGACAATCACGATGTGGCCGCTTGATGGCGACACCTTCTGCATCAAACGTGCACCTTCCCGAATACAAATCGCTGTTGCCAGAATGTTCACCTGTAACATCGATATCAGAATCATCTGAAAATCTAAGAGCATATCCCTAATGTGTCGAAGAACGTGAAGAAAAATTAGAACGGTTCTCCACCGGAAACCCTTTGAAGACTTTGACTTTATCAGCAAAAGGAGCAACGGGTGAGCGTGCTTGATGTCATGTCATGTAATACCGTGTTATACCGTGTTATACCGTGTTATACCGTGTTATACCATGTCACAACCTGATAGTATGATGCCCAGTTCGAAAAATTTCCCGCTTCCGTTTCGAGTTTCTTCACCATTAGCTCTCAAATCCTTTCGTTCTGTCTTCCTCTTAGGATCTCGACGGAAGAAGAGGCAACGCGCATTTCGAGAACCATCTTACCTGCATCATATGTTGTAAATCTTTGGTGTGATTGTTCAGCAGCGCTCCTTGCAACGGGACACCAGCGTTAGCCATTAAGCAGTCCAGACGATGGTATCGCTCCTCGACTTCTCTAAACATATCCTCAATATCCTGCTCTCGCGTCAGATCACATTTAATTCCTGCACGGATGGATCAGCATTAGACGACAGTCGTGCACATCACACGGGCCATCGCGGAAGCCCCGAACAACATTACAGGTAGACAAGGCATTATAGTAGCTTAATTGGGCTCATCACCGTGGAATTTTCCCCGATTCAACGCGTTTATTTCGTGTTCCAGATCCTGAAAGAGGGTGCCAGACTTTAGCGAGCTCGTCAGCAGACTCGCTCGTTGACGTAACTTACCCTCAAACGGTCTTCTCTTCGTGCAGCGCCAATCACAGTGGCTCCGTTGGACGCCAGAAGACGGCAGGTGGCTGCTCCGATACCGGACGACGCTCCCGTAACCAGAATGATCTTCCCGTGTACACCAGTCTCCTCCATAACTTTTTGCGAAGAATACTACTCTACGGTAGGATAATGTCGAATTTCGTAGTGCGCAACCTATATGACGAGTGACCACCGCTATTGATTACGAGCAGATACTGTTACAGAAAGTTTTACGCTTTTACTCTGCCGGAAGTGTTTCCGAATTACTTTTCGCGCCACGGAATAGCCGATGATATTTGGATACAGAAGTTCGTTGCCGAAAGCACTGGTGAGTGTTTCAACGCCTTCGGGTCTTACAGATAAAGTGGTAAAGAGCTAGTCTATATTTGGCCTACAAATGAGACATTCTTAAACATGTAATCTCTGGTCTTTAAGCCGGGGACTTCGGTTCTGTATCCGTAACAATAGTCCGATTTTCGCATTGTGTAATTTTACAGTGAATAATTCTTCCTTTGAACATTCCAGGGTAAGTTTTCGAGCACTCCGACAGAATTGAGTCGACGTTGTTTGCGGCGAAAACGCGGAAGGCCAGCTTCTTCGACAGATGGCACTTCACAAGAGACTGGTCGAAGTGGTCAGTCAACTTCCCCGCATACGAAGCGCGTTGCCGGACAGTGTCAGTAGCTTTTCGAATCTGACCGTTTCACGAGCAACGTATATGTACAACAAGGTGTTCAATTTGTCTTGCTTTTACAGTTCGACGTTGACTACACTATACAGAGAGGCTGTGCCGGTAGCTGTACCGGTTGCCGGACCGTGCACGCACTTGTGACCAAGCGTTACGATGGCTGCTTTGCTTGAAAGGTTTCAGCGAAGGTCACATGGCCCGAGCAAGGCTCGAGGTACTGCTGAGCTGCAAGGTATGCCATAATGACCGAGATGCACCAAGCGTACAGTACGTTTGTTAAATTAAATCATGGAAAGGTTGAATTCACGGCTGTTTTGACGTCGATTAGGTTTAATGTATGTGCGAAAACTTCACATACAGTAAAAACCTGTTGGGAGCTCGACTTTATTCTTTTTTTTACCGTGAATAACTACACATCAAGGTCCGCCTCCGATTTTATGGCAACTGTTAGCGGCCATCGGCTCATTGATCGCCGTAAAAATAACCCATCGTGTATTGAAAACTTGACAGATATGGCACAATGTGTGCTGTATGTCACTTTGTTGATCTTGCGGACCTTCGATGGGACACACCTACTGCTAATTTTGGTCTCAGATGAATGCTAATTGATCCACATACAACTTTTCTGCGTTATTCTCGGATTACATCCATCTTATTCCCTTGTTTTTGGCAGTTCTGATACCACTCAGGATTGGACTACGTCGATCCGTTCCCGTCTTGCGGAGCCGAAGTCTAGGGATCCTGACGAGTCCTGGTTACGGAAGTAAGTGCGCAAGCATGCCCAACTTTCTGAAACGTTCTTTCTACGTATGGATCTCATGAGTCTTCTGGGTTCTTCGCAAAACCGCCTTGCCCATTATGCACTGCGGGACATACTGGCCATGGTATTTTGAGTGTCAAACTTATTGACGCCGGTAATCTTTTTAGTGCGGTTCCTACTGTATTGTTTACACTGTGTCTGACGGCGAGCAAAGATTGGTTTGAATGTTGTTGAACTTGACTTGTCCACGTCGTGATCCTAACTTCTGTCGGTCTGTGTAATGGTCAGAGTCAGACATGGCTTTGTCAGTATCAAGTGTAGCTCTTCGTTGTCCTTGCAAGGTAGTCTGTACATGTGCGTCATCTTCCGAAACGAGATAGTGGCTTCTAACCTAACTTCTTGCAAAGTCGTATTGAGGCTATGGCTGCTGCTTTTATGATCCATCGCGATGATCATGGCTTATAGCCACACCAACAGTAGCCAGATGCTGCAGTATTTTTTATTCTGTTTTCAGCTATCGTCGAAGAACATCGAGCAAACACAAAGAAAACTGAACAACCCGTACTCTAAAGAATGGAGACGGATGACCGCCGCTACTTTCCGCCTCCTTCCAACGAGTCTGGCCGTCCGAGAGCGGAAGACCTTCATGCATGGAGCATTTACAGGTACTAACTGCCTAGCATCTTATGCCTATTGCCTAACCCACGATAGATTATTTTCCCAGGGTGTTTTTCCTAACGAGTATACTAAAACAAAATATTGAACCAATATATTGAACCAAGATATCAAACCAAAATACAAAAGTAAACAAGTATAAAATATAAAATACTGTAACTATCTTTTAGAACATTTTGCTCCTACTTGTTGCGTGAGGAAGTTATTATTTCAATGTGGGGACATTGCTGGTGAGTTTTATGGAATTTCTTATTTCAGTCTTTTGTCTTCTCTTTCGCAGGCAGAATATTAACTCAGAACTCTCGACCAGTGCGTTGGGAGACCAGCCCAAAAAGAACGCCCTGCCTTACGGAAACTTCGCTCTACGACCTCATCAAGTCGATGCCATTCTGAATCGTGCCAAACGCGAAAGCGTAGCCTCATCTTCTCAACTTCTCGATGCCACCAACGCCATGACCTACCTCAAATTCGGACTTCCGCGAGTGTCCGTCCCCCTCCACAGGTCCAACGGAGACCTTAACCTGGTTGAAGACCGTCCCACACAGAAGGTCTACGGATCAAACAGTAAGCTGTCCACCGGCCACCGTACCGGTATCCGAAGTACCGCTTCAGTACTCGATCGGTCAGAGAAGAGTAAGATATTTGAACGTAATTCTCGTCTGAGAAAGAGCAAGAGCGAACTTGACGTGAGAGGGGCGAGACGGATGGCCGGAAGTCATCTCTCAGTCAACGAATTGGTGAGAGTGGATACGAGACCTGGTGGCGGTGGTGAGTACTATAGGGACACGGCTCCTCCGCTGAGGTTCCCGAGTGAAGGTGATGTTCGGCATGTGGACCCGTATCGGTCCTTCATCAGTAGTTCGAGTACGTTCGATGTGAACAGTGTCCAAGGGTACAGGCATCGATCGGAGTCGGACAGACGCCGGAACCCGCAGTATGCGCAGTCCGTGGCTGGCCATGGGAACAGACATGGAGGTAAGGTCTCGAGCAAGAAGAAGAAAAAATCACACTGCGTCATTTCCTAGGACCACAAAGAAAAATAAAACAACATCTCCATCATTCATATTTAGATGTCCTCTTACCAACCAAGCTTTCTTAATTTCGAAAACTATATTCCGGTCCTAATGGTCCGGCTTTTCAAGAATTTTTGCCCGTCACTGACATATCTAAATACTTTTGCTTGTCCTGTTATCTTTCCTGCTACATCTATTGTCTTCTCGATGATTCTCCGCGATGGGTGATACGATGGGTGAAAACAGAGTCGGAATAAACTGAGCGAGGTACTTTGTCTGTGATACGGTTCGAGAGCCATATAGGTTCCTCCTACAGTCGCTCCACGCATATAGACTCGAAACGGAAGCAGTTAAAAGCATATGTTAAAGCTTTCTTTCGCTCAGAATACGTATCATGGTGTTGGAGAATCATCCTGAAGCAATGTGATATCGAGCAACCACTAGAGCCATCAGTGGAATGCTACTTCTTGTAGCCGGTGGTTTTAGTGCCGCGAAATATTCAGCCGTTCAGTACGAGTCTGTTATTTTAAGCGCCAGTAGTATCTGATGGTTTGTCATTGCTTGCAGACGGTGAAGAAAACCTTGATTCGCGGACCGTGCAGGTACAAGCCGTACATCAGCCGGAATACCTTCAGCGAGAAACAGTGATCGGCACCAGGGTTACGGATGATTCAGTTAAACAACGTGCTGGTCACGGACGGACCACTGTCAGTGAAACTGTGGTGAGTTCAGTTTTTCTTTTTGGCCCTCAGACGATCAATACTGCGTCTGTCTTATCTCGCTGAAGCATTCTAAACTGTAATGCCACCCTGAAAACAATTTTTTCTAACTAGATTACTGTGCCACAAGATTTTCAAGACGGGATGGCGTACGAAGGGAACAACACGACGGACAACAATCTCCGCAATGGAGGACCCTACGTCACACTTCCTCCCCTTCCTCTCGCCGACGGAAAATATTCCACTGGACGCTTTAGGCATGACGCCAACATTCTGACGAACGGTTTCAACAATACCGATTCTTCTCGAAATTCCTACCCAAGTCTGCAAGTTCGCAGCTTTAGGTAAGACTTCTGCCGTCGAATGGTAACGAGATAATTTTCCCAAGTGGCGCACGTTTACAGTGATATTGGCTACTACCGTGCGCCAGTTGAGAAAACGATCGTGATGAGTTGGACTGTCGAGCTCTTTTATCATGTATTGTATTCGCCGATGGATGTGTTTTGTGTTTGCAGTTTGACGACCAAAGAAAAGGCCAAAAGTTACGACTACAGTTTTAGTGCGGTAACCTTCGAAGCCTACGCCGGTGATTTGGTGGGAATCATGGCCACTTCCGACGACCAGGGCGGTGACCTGTTGAAAGCCTTAATTAACAGACGTGGAAAATGGGGAAGGTCGCTGAAGGGTGCAATCACGTACAATGGCGTAAACGTAAGCACTGCGCTGTTCAATTTTACCACCACACCATCTAACTTATACATAAGAGGTTTAAATAAGTTTTAAAGCACAGACCACCTGACAGTGCTGTTTTCCAGAGCACGCTTTTGAGAGATAGACCATCTCTTATAATCAATATCCTCTAAACATTTTTAACTGGCACTTGCACAAAAGTAGAAATAACTTGTAGAAAAGATGCAAAATTTTTTTCCCGATTTTCTTCGTACACTCGCGGATTTTGTAATTCTCTCGCCATCCGCGCCAATGGTGGAAATGTTGTTTTCCGAATAGCTGGGATAGATGATCTTCTAGCGCTTTGACAAATAGCAAACTAGAGTTTGAAGGAAGTACAGAGTGAAAGCTAACTCTCATCAGAAATAGAACCGCAGTGGGGAAAACAGAAAAATTATCAAAATCCGGCTGGTAATCCGGTAGCGCGCCAGATGAATTCACCCCGTTCCACTTGCGCACTTTTGCTTTGTACGAAGTATAACTTTTTTTCTCGAGTCTTGACAGCGGTCCGGCTTGACTTCCTTCTGCCCAAACTAGGCACCAGAGATGCCTCTTTCAACCGGTGCTGGAGCGAAACTCTGACGTACAATGGGAATGAAACTGCATAATTTCGTCAGGAATCTGGAGTCCTAAAAAAACCTTAGAAAACCTTAGAAAAATGTTTCAACTAATGACTTCTTATACCTTAGAAAAATGTTATACCTTAGAAAAATGTTTCAACTAATGACTTCTCAGTCTAGGCTCTAATTTTGCAGTATTGCCCATAAGTTGCTCTAACCCTGTGCAAAACGTTGCAGAGATCGAACGACCATAGAATTGCGGGTGAACGCAGCTTAAAACTTGTTGAACCCCCCTATGTATATCTTCGCCATTTTGATTTTCAATATCGGCTCTTTGTCTGTCGCAGGTTGATCCGAGTATGCTAAAGGACCGAGCAGTTTTCGCAGCAGCGAACTTGGACTTCAACCCTGACATGTCTCTGAAGCAAACGATGCTGTTTCAAAGCCATCTGTGCGAACCTGGAGAAACGGTCCGAAAAACCGATACTACAGGAAGAGTAAGTACCACTGGACTAACAGAAAACCTACTCGTAACGAGATTTCGAACGCAAAAACAGGAGGCCGGCAATCGAAGCGTACAGAAACGTTGTCTCAATTGGCGCACGTTTCCATTGTTATTGACCAGTAGCGTGCGTCACTTAAGACAACGATCTTGTACGCTCCACTTACCGGCTCCCCAAATATTACAGAATAATTATGTTTTATGTTTCTCATTGTTCAGATCGACGCCTTGATCAGTGACTTGGGTCTTTCGAATGTGGCGGCTACCAGAGTCGGTGAACTTACACGCTCGGAGAAGCAGCGACTCAACATTGCATGCCAGCTTGTTGTTGATCCTGGTAGGTCTACAGCAGCTGCTTGATAGATGACCGGAACTCATGAAATGATCATCCATCATGAATACGTCACAGAAAGTGCGTGATGCTACTTGGATCTCTCTATTTTAGATCTCGTTCTGCTAGAGCAACCAACCCAAAATATGGATATCTTTGACACATTTTTCCTAATGGAATACCTACGCCAATGGGCGTTGCGAGGACGCATCGTTCTCATAAGCATTCAGCCGCCCACCTGTGAAATACTTGAGATGCTCACGAGAGGTACGCTCAAATGCATAGTCACAACCTAATTTTCTTTATTTTCTTTATTCAAGAGACAATTAAATCAACCTGACCCAATCAACGACGAAAATTTATGGTCTTCATACCGGTCTTTTACTCTAGTAATTCTTCTTTCCAACGGAAGAACCATCTTCTCAGGACGGACTAGAGACATCATTCCATACTTCGAGTCGCTCGATTACCCTTGTCCGGTTCAAAAGAACCCAGCCGACTATTACCGTAAGCCATGCCGAATTTTTGCACATGACAAAATGGACGTCGGCAACTTGTGTGGTTCGCGCAGATCGTTTTGCCAAGTAGCGCACATTCCCAGCCAATAACAACAAAAACGTGCGTCACATGAGATAACGATGTGCGTGACTTCATTTGACAACTTCCGAAATATCCACGAAAGCTGTAAACGATAAACATCACGATCTTTTTCTCCAGTGGATCTCGTCTCAATTGATATGACGACCACGGAAGCGCATCAAGAATCTCTGCAGAGGATAGAGTACCTGACGTCTGTTTTTGCGGAACGACAGCCTGTCCTGTCGGAACTGTCGCAACCGGGAACCCTTCCACCAAAGATATGGCGTGCCGGCACGTTCTGGCAGGTCATTGTGATATGGATCAGAGCTTTAATATTCATGTTCCCCTACAACTTGATTGACGCACTACACCAAATTGTCCAAGCTGTGGCCATGTCTGTGACGATCGGAATAATTTACTTTGGTTTGAACCGGAACCAAGCTGCCGCAGACGACCGATTTGGACTCTTCTACGTCATTCTCACCATCGGGATATGGCCGGTGATCATCCACATCATCTACCGAGGTAAAAAGATAGCTTCGCATCTGTACTTCAGGCAGCTAGTAAAATTTTCGACCTCTATTTTTGCAGAAATGCAGTCCAAACGGTGGCTCCACAAAGATCTGTCGGACCAAACCTACCGAAAGGGGGCGTACCTGATATCAAAGGTATGGACATTCTTCTCTCACACTTGACGTGATTTTCGTGTTTCCATTGGTGGGATATTTTTATTATTTGTAGGCAATATACTCAGTACCGTTAGCTGCTATCTCGACAGCTGCCTACGTGATACCCGTATACTTCATGACACGCTTACGTCAAGATGACGACTTTCGGTCGTTCGGGATGTATATAGGGATAACGTTCTTGCACGTTCTGGCTTGCCGGTCTTTGGCCAGCTTCCTCGTGTATGTCTGCAGATCGCCGATAGCTGTGTTCATCGTGTTAACGATCTTTGCTGTCCTGTCGGCCCTAACATGCGGCTACCCAGTTCACTTGGCGCATTTGTGGAAGGTTTTCAGCTGGTTCGAATGGATATCCCCGACGCAATGGGCCTTCCGGCTGCTGACAAGAAACGAGTTCGAAGTCATCGACAGGCTGGACTGCCAGAAGATACCGGTTCAAGTGGGCGGCTTACCGATATTGACAAGGTGAGTTCCCACTTCCGGGTACCGAAACTCTTGTTTAAAGTGGGCTTATTCGATTCTATGACTCCATACTCAGAATTTTCACCTTGTAGCCCTAACTGCGGACTGGAAAGCGGGCATGATGCCCTGAGCTTCATGGCCATGTCCAGTTCGCGAACCGACCTACCGCAGGAAATATGGAGAGTTTTCGTGGCGATCGGACTTTTGGACCTAGGGCTTCTCTTACTAGCTGCACTTGCGTTTTTGATAATACGACAGAAACCCCGTAGCCTTACTGCGCTCTCTTGATGAACATGTCCGGACCTAAAAACCAGGGCTTGATTCCCGTGAGAAACTGTTGCCAGTATTTCTTCTCGTACGCCAGTATTTGTGATGGATTGTTTCGTGTATTGTAAAACAGTTGTAAAGTTATTGTACAATTTTTGGTAAGGTTCTGTTGTATATCAGGTGCGGAAGTATGACTTGTCCCCCTTAAAACTGCTCCCCCTCGTCCTTTCGTTCCAAACATTTTCTCCTCTCAGTCTACCAACTCCCGTCCCTTGTTTGACACTCCATTGACGCAGGTTTCTGAGCTCCGAAGTAAATCAGGATTTTTTTCGACGGAGTCATGCATAAGTGAAATTTCAAGGATTTCGGTGTTTGAATTTTATCGAGGCACGAACGCATCTTGCACCGCCGATAAAATCAGATCCGTGTTTGATGATGAAACACCTAACAATCATACCGTGGGGGATCGGGTTGATCGGTTTCGTTCTGGGGATTTTTCATTCTAAAGTTACCCTTACGGAAGACTGAAATTGAAAGCGAACGAAAATGTACTGACCGATCATGTCACACCCGATTCTCCCCAAACTAGTGTGTAATTCTTACAGGACAGAGTTGAGCCTCCCTAAAGTCTCATAGTGAATTTAAATAAGACGAGAAGGGCGAAAAGAAACAAGAGACTTTGGTACCCCACTTACTTCGCGCACCCCGAAAATAACGCAGCGTTTTGCCTTTTTTTCCTTTCCGGATTGCAAACAAGAACGAACTGATAGCAGACCGCATTGCTATCCGTGACAACACCGGCACTTTATAGCAGATTTATAAGCGAAAAATGTTATGTTTTGCCAGAGGCAAACCACGACAGAAAAGTTCGAATCGTGGTCGGCACTGAAAGAGAACCATGATTACATTTTGATGGCCACCTGCCACGCCTGACCGCTATGAATCTCTTTCATCCAGCAATGCGATAACGTTATTCAAGTCCCCTTTGGAACAGACATTATTTGTGGAAACTTTCCCGTTGGACAAACGAAATTAATTCACGGAGTGGGCTCACTACTGTTGCAAGCTGCTCCGGAGTGCACTCTGAACAAAACACTTCCGCAAAAGTGCCGGAACAAGAACTGAAATTTCCCATTCAGGCTTTTTATAGTAGGATTCTCCTGCTAGCAGATTATCACCTGCTCAAGACATTGGACCTTCTCCAGCGAGACAGAGAAATTCTCTCGGAAGTGGGTTTGAAAAGTAACGTTACGGGATTATTGTCCCTCTTCTCCCAGGCTCTTGCAGCAATGGAACGAAATGTCTCCCAAAAAATCTCGGGAGTTCCGTGCTAGTATAAGTGCATAAGTTGATAAAAAAGATTGTGGTATGGCGTCGGAAAAAATTTTGACTTCGGCAGAGGCCAAGGGGACGAGTCATACTTCCGCCCCTGATAATTCACAAAGTCAGTCGATAGAAGTTTGTTCCGTCTGATAAAGGACAATCGAAAGCTCATTCAGAACGCGAAGGGTTACCTTGCATCTGGAGTAGTTGCGCCAAGTTAGAAAACAAAGGTGCTATCAAAGAGGCAGCTTGACGCATTACCGAACCACCTCCATTAGATTTGCTGCTGGCCATGTACCCCAAAGCTGCGAAGGAATCTCCCAGGGACTTCCAAAGACTTGCGGTTGGATCAAAATCCGAATGCTCTCCCGTCTCTTGCTGGTTATCCCCCTCGGTGTTGTCCGTATCTTCTGTATTGGTTTCGCCAAATCCATGCAGATTAACATTGCTCCGCAATTCCTGTCCGAGGCCTTCGTTGCTGGATGAATGGCCACTCTGGCTGTTCGTTCGCGCACCTCTGCTGAATCCAAGAGCTTCGTGCGATATCCTCACAGTACCTCCTTCATGCCCCGATATTCCGCGACTTCCTTGTCCAGATGAGGAGGAGCTAGCATACGCCCCGCTGCTGTATCCGTTTGAGTTTCTCATCCACCCATTGGAGCTGCCCCTATTGTGCTCGCCTTGTTGGGCTTGTCCTTGGCGGAAGGACGATGGCGTGGCCGAATGTTCGGCATGCTGAGCGATCACGGCACTTACTGTCACGACCAACATCAGCGTTACTACGCAGATTGAATCAAAATACACTTTATCCATCGTTCCTTGACAGTATGAATACTATATTGGGACAATTACGGAAAATGGCAAAATCGGATGACGCTGGGGGTGTAATGGGAACCTTACTTTACATACAGTATATATTTCGGCCAACAGTAAAGGGGAAAAACAGGGGTTTATAAGGCAACTTCCTGGCCTTAGCTCGTCGCAGCAAGCGTCGTAATGAATTGTATCCTTGTTCGGTCTACATGTCTTTGGATTAGAAAACTGCTAGATCTGCAGTCCGGAGACAGTATTAATCGCAGCAGTCATCAGGATCCGAACAAATGGTAGCAGGTGTTAACGTTACTGCAGTAGTCAATGATTTGTCTCGGGAAGTCCGCCATTTATTGTCCACGTTGTTTGTACTCACATGGTCTGTCAGCGCTTGATCACAACATCAAACGACCAGTCAGAAAAGTCACGATCACCGGAACTATTATCTGACGTCTTCCGCCCCGGACATCTTACCACACAGCTTTACTTTAATATCGCATTCCACATTGAGCATAAATCGAAGCCAAAAGTCTCTAACTTTCAAACTTATTCCAGAGAGATCATTGACGGTCAGAGACCAACTCCGTGTGACGTCACAGCGAAGTTATACTGTCGGGTTCGCTGCTTTCCAGCCTTTGCGTCACTTGCAAGTCCGCCGGCTTTAAATTATTCATCTTTGTGCTATGATCCGTTTGAGCAAGCGGAACTACAATCACCAAGAACGCTTGAAGAAGATCACAAAAAATGCTGAGCAGCGGGTAAAACTGCTTACCGTGATTATTGCCAGAGTTGGGTACCGAACTGTTTGTCGTCTTCTTGTACGTTGTCGTCGTATTCATAGTCAACTTTCTCACATTCTTTTCCGGATGGAAAACGATGATGTAAATCTTGGGTGAAAAAAGGCAAAGCAAGCAGGTTGAGGCACTGAGACTTATGGAGATGCAAAGGGTCGTGATTTGGACCTGCATTCAAAGGAAGTAGGCGATTAGGGCACCGGAATGGCCTGGCGCTTTTCACTGATCACGCAAAGGGGAGTATCGCACGTGAATATCAATAACTCACCTTGAAGTTCCCCTGTGTTCCAAAATAGATGGGCACAAAGGCCAGCCATATTATGCAGGTTGTGTACATCGTGAACCCAATGAATTTACTGCAAGGCATTTGATGGGTTATCGTAAATGTCACGCTTTGACAGGGAGCCAAGCTTACCTTTCGTTGAAGTTCTCTGGAATTTTCCGCGTCTTGATAGCGTAGATAGTGCATGTGACGATAAGGAGCATGTTGTAAGCCAGGGATACCAGGAAGGCGGAATCGTCAGCTTTACACTTGAGGACCACTTCGTTGCGCCGGTCTTCCGGATGACTGCCAAGGACAAAAATCAGTAAACATACAGACATCTTCAATATTTGAGGGTGCTGTAGATGAATTATATTTGCTACTTCGAGGATGATTTCTCGACTCGATAATTTTAAACTGTGGGGAGTACTTGCCTTTTATCGACCGCCGGCGGATCAATAATGAGCCATATTCCACTCGCAATGACTTGCACCGAGATCAAGATTGATGTGATAATTAGTTGTGATTTGGGACTTATAAAGCCCGGACGTTTTGCTGACTTGCTGGCACTCTCGAAAATACGGGAGATTCGGTTAGTCTTTGTTAGCAGAGCTCCATACATGATGGAAAAGCCGAAGCCGACACCGAAGCGCTGAAAGGCGCATATCACAGGCGACGGGTACGCCAAGAGGAAGAACGTCAAGCAGCAGCACATCATGATCCCCGTCAGGATCAGATAGCTCAGTTCTCGACCGGATGCTCGAACCACCGGCGTATCGTTATGGATGATGAAGACAATGATGACCATGGCCGTCAGGACCCCGAAAACACAGGCGACAGCCATGGGGACTATGGCCCATATGGTGTGCCATTCCATATGTTGTAATGGCAGGTCGTAACAGCCCGTTTGTTCTTCGTTCGGCCAGCGGAATAGCCCGCAATCTTGACACTCGAACTCATTAACCAGGTATTCCCAGGCTTTGCATTCGACACAAACCCAACAACAAGCATCTTCTTGCAGGCGTTTCACCTCGCCTTTCTTACAGGGTTCGCTGCAGACGCTGCGGGGAATCCAGGTCTTACGTGGGAAGACCGCCCAGCGGATTTGGTCTTCATGGATATTGAGCTGCTCGTCATTCCATTCGCCGATACGAACATAATCGTATCCGGTATCTCGTGATCCTTGAAAGTTATACAGATCGTAACGGCCTAATCCATCTCCATTTGAGTCAAAGCGCACTTCGTAACCATATTTATCTGCAAGAAAGAGGAAGAAAATCGATTTTGAATATTTTTGCCGATATCTTCTATACTCATTTTAATTTTCCTCGATTGTGTCAACAGACAGACGTTCCTTACCGACAAACGATACATTCAGTATATATTTGTACAGTGTTTCTCCAGGAATAGTGGGAGGCACTCGCAACTTCTTATTGCACGGGTCGAAAGGGTTCCTCATTTGGCAGTCATCACGCAACATGGCGTCTAAGGCTTTGGCAAAGGTAATCACAGCGTTCACCACGAAAGGCACTTTGGAGTCTTGAAAGTAGGCGCTTTTCACCAATCGGATATTGTCTTCACAATACTCCCAACTGCGGTTCCGCCACTTGTAAAAACGGTCTTCCGCCATCGTGTAAGGCGATAATTGCCTGCAAAATATAACATGCCCGTAAGACTTTTCAGTCAGTTTTCGTGTACTACGAAAGACTTCTGTCAACAGTCTGGTTTTACAGCTATAAATAGGGCGTCGGCAAATAATTACACACAGATCGTTATTTAAGTGGTGCACGTACTTATTGTTATTGGCTGCGCGTGTGCGCCACTTGGGAAAACAATCAGGTCGAATACACTTGCCGACGTCTCAAATGTTTATGACAGTAAAAGAATTAGCGGATTAAGGTTCAATATTATCATATTTGGAACTTACGGATCGTTGAACCATAAGGCGGAAATGGTGGTTGGCTTCACTTTACAACCGAACCGAGTTTCCCAAAACTCGAGGAACCATGGATTGCGTTCGACGACCGGGTTACCGGGATGTAAGCTTGTAAAGTAGGCATCGAACTCATCGGAGCGTTTTGACTGGAGCTCAATGGTAATAGCCCCAAGTGCTACTTCCTCACTTCCGGCCACCACCGAATGCTGTATTCCCCACTGATCCGTTCCCAGCCAGACGAAGCCTTCTTTGTGGAGATTGGCACGTTTGGCCGCCCGGATCAATCCCAGGGCATGTTCCTGCTTGACAAAAACCACCACCGCTTTAGCGTTGGATTTTCTCCGTAAATTAGCGATGATGTCTTTGTAAGTGTCATAGGTTGGATTAAAGGGAATCTTCTCGGCGGCGGCAGTACAGATGTTGCGCGCACGGGCTTCTCGTAAAAACATTTCGATACCCTTTTGACCGTACTCGTCTTCGGACGCCACGTAACTGACATAGGTCCAATTGAACCTTTGAACTATGTCGACCAAGGCCTTAGCTTGGTATTTGTCCGGCGGGACAGTCCGTGCAAAGTACTCGTACCGCTGCTTGTCACTGAGCGTGTCGCTGGTGGCGGCGGGTGAAATCTGCGGCATGGCGAAGAGCCGAAGCAAGTTGGCTACTTGGATTGTGACGGAGCTGTAGCTTTCGCCTACTACTCCCACTAATGGCGATGGACGGGTCCGAACCCGAGGATTACTCCCGTCGGTACATTCATAGTCGGAAGTGTCGAGCGAATTAAGCGACCCTCGAATGAAGGTCAGGGACTGATTGAGGGCGTAGGCGTCCAGTGAACAGCTGTCAACCAGCTTGGCTCCTGAAATGGTTAACAATGAGTTTGAGCGGTCAAATGACCAAAAACTTTCGACGGCTTCCGGTATCGGACAAACGGAATTTGCACGTGCATGCAAATGTATCCAAAGTATAATTAAGGTTATGGAGTAAAAATGTCTTGGGAGTATTTGGCTATTAGCCCTACTTCGGGTGTAGAGGCATGCAGTCCATCAAGGAGTCTTGTCACGAAGGCAAAGGGATCAAAAATAAGTGTCGTGATTTTGTACCTAATTTAATTCCAGGGAGGATCTTCGGGTCATTGTTGACTAAATCGAGAGCGAAGAGCATGGCTTCAGCCCTTTGTATTCCACGATCGAAGCGAATTGGTCCACAAGAGTACTCCACTTTCTCGTGAAGAGGAAATATTCCACCGAGAATGATATCACCGGGCATGTCAGCGATGAGTTCGCCATGCGCCAGCCAGCTCCACTGTCCCATCAGGAAAGTCAACCACGTCCTGGACAAGATGTTCCATATGCCGCGCATGGTCACACTGGTAGACGTGCTGCTACGAGCACGGTAGGCTGCCTCACACATGTTGCACTGTAAAGGTGGAACTCGGCGGGAACGGCAGGATTTTACGGACGTTAATCCTCCGAAGGTTCATCACTTTATGCGGTGGATCATTCGGCTTCGAGATCGACGAGTCTCGGTCAGGCAGTTTGGTCATTCACTATATGCGGCAGGTCATTCGGGTCGCGGGTCGATGAAGAACGCAGGAAAAGTATTTCTTGATAACGCACAGCCCGTCGGATCCTTCAGAAGACAGCATAGCGGATAGATGAGAAACTAGAGGGAAAAAAGACAATTAGGGTACGCCATGCGAGAAAGTGGAAGGATGTGTCCTCGTTGAAAAAGCGACCAGTCAATACCACTGGGAAGGATATCACGCATCAGTGCGCAAGTTTAGTGGCATCAACAAATCTTCATTTAGATGGACTTTCGAAGACACGATGACAACACCACCATTACAGCAGGATCCAGTGAAAGCAGTTGCGTAAAAATGCGAACCCTGTGCTGTTCGATGCATGGTGACCGCGCCCATGATTGCAAAGACGGTACGTTATATGCTTCTTGGAGGAACCAGCCTGAGAGGAAAGAAGCCGGCAACAGCTCGTGCGGAAAGAAAGCAACTTCCCAGAGTCCTCATCAAAACAGTTGTAAAGGAAATTACTCAAACTTTCTGCCAGTCTGAACTTGCCGGCAAGACTGAAAGTAAAAAATACCTAGAGCTGTTGGACTGACTTGCCTGACGGTCCGGAAACCTTGAGGTCTCAGTCCGCCCAATTCGATACTTGTACGATACATGCGCAGTCCCGATCATGTTTTGGCTGGCTTACGTAGTGATGAGCCATTACATCGTAAGTATCTTATGTTCTTTCTCAAATTCACATCCAGAAAACTTTAGAGCGGGGAAGGTCATAAGTTAGGTTCTTCGTTTATACTTGGTACATCAAAGCGCATTCCTATTCAGCCCCGAAACTCAAAAATAATTGGGATATGAGCATATGAACTGAGCCTTATCGCCATGCCAGTTGACGCACGTTTGTATTGTTACAGACTGGAAGTTTGCGCAAGTTGGGAAAACGACTGCGTTTAGACCATTTGACCACGTATCAATTTGGCGTGGATTGTTTCAGCTAGGCAAGATGTGCACGTTGTTCACATGATCACATTTACGTGAAGAAAATATTCAGGGTGGTTACGAGTCATGTGAGATTGTGAGCCTGATTTTGTGAACGGCGAGGTAGTCGGGTATTCCGATCAGCTTCCCTCCAACGTATTGCAAATGGAAGTAGGATCGGGTGTCAAAGCAGGAAGCAGTCATGCGTAGCCAGTAAGAATATTACATATCGGATTTTACAAAAGAAGTGCCTTACATCAATTTTCCTGATTGAAAGAACATATCGATTGTTATTTGGCATATACAGCTGCAGTCGTAGCTTGCTACGATTCCACGCGTTCGCGCTGGAGGGCTGGAGTATTTCATATTGACGTTCCTCACAGCACAAGCTACACTGCCTGAGTCGTGCGATATTTCAACGTGCGATATTTCAACCGAATTATCTTCAAGTTCCTATAGTATAAGGTGCTCAGAATACGCCTTGGTACACGACTGAGCTGAACCTCCACGAGCGGGTTTCCGCCATCGTCGATGTCAAGAGCCTTCTTTGACGCAAGTCTCAAAGAAGGTCTGACAGTACCTTTCCCGCCAACACACGCAACTGTGACACGCTGTCCGCAGAGTCCCTTTTTCGTCCCAACCACATGTATCCCACGATGTCAGCAGACTTTTTTTCCAGTCTAATCATGACAAAGAAATTCCTTCCTTAGCTACGGTGACAGATCTCTCCACCTTCTATAAAGCCTGCTTAACCTTCTTTTGAAGCTCCATTCCACAGTCTGATCAGGCTTTACCGCTGTGCGCGTAAAAATTACGGAAATAAGTCACCGACATAGATGGTCGAGGTCTCTGGGACTCGGTGAAGTAAGCAGCGAAGCCCGCGAAAGTGTGCGGGGTGAAGGGATGGAAAGAATGAAATCTGAGATGTCGTAAAGCCATCTGGGCGGATGCTGACTTCGAGATTATATTAGTCAAACACTTCACTGCGAAAAGTATCCAAACGGGAGTGGGATTTATACACATAAAGATGATTACTGTAAGCCGACAAAAAGATTGCAAACGTTGGGCTTTTGCTGAGCTTTCCCAGGAGCTTTATCGTCCGATTATAATTTCCAGAGAGCCACACACGTTTCAACACCAAACCACACAAAAACTTTACCATTTTATACATTCCTGCAGAATCGGACACTCTACTTACCAACTTCTACCGACGTTACTGCGAACCTTAGCTCGCCAACCACCAAAGAGCTGACCATTCAGCATACTTGAGGTGTCGAGTGAAAAGATGTGAAGCTGTCGACATTTACGGGACTATGAACAACGAAGAACAACCCTCTCGTTATTTCATTTATGTCCTTAGTAGACCCGGAAGTTTGAGGATAATATTTTCGGAGGGAAAAAAGTCATATATGAAGACTCGATTAAAAACTGAAAGGACAGGAAACCAAGCTTGGAGTTATAAATATATCGACGGTAGAGTGCTGGCAGCGACCTCATGGATGGTAAAGTAAACACTAGATTTAATTGGAGCAACAGCTCGAAGGCATTGGAGTAACAGGGTTTCCGTCTAGCTGTCATGCATAAGCGCCGAAGCGGGAAAGTCCTCGAACGGGGATTGAGCTCAAACTGCGGGCGAAGGGAGCGACGTCAGGAGAAAAAAAACCTCAACCGAAGACCCGTGTGCGTAAACCAATATTTGCTAGCAGTCAAAGACGCGCGGGAAATGTCTCTAACGAGGCCTGTTAGGGTCAGAGGGGTTGAGATGGCAATCTGCAAATGAGAAGTTTTTTAGCCCCGCGGGCGCCAGCGATGTGATCTGAGTTTTAACTTTTAAGTACACTTCAACAGAAGCCACTCCAGAATGCATCCTCGTGATTTGCTCACATGCACGTCCCCATTTCGCTATCCATCCGCCAAATGCTAAAGGAAAACATTACGCATCTCTGTCGCCGCATACGGGACCTTCTGTTACAGCACTTGAAGTGGAGAGTTCATCGCAGCTGGGCTGGATAAAACTTAAGTTACCATAATCCCGTGGATACTCGCAGTTCAGCTAGTTGACCTTTCCACAATCCCACCCTTTCCGTCTGCGGAATTGTTTGTGTTTTCGAGCAGGTTGAATATGCGCTTCTTCGTTATATCATTTTTGAACGAAATTATTTGCTGAATAGTTCTGTGTGCGATTCCAGGCGTGGCAAATTAGCGTGGTCATTTACGGGAGCATCGACTATTGTGTCCGATACAATCAAAAGACAAACAGAGTACTTTCATTGCTTGATTTCCTGAATTTAGCCAGAGATTACCATGATTTACGGTGGCAAGTGCTTGGCTGCGATTGCGTATACTGGGCCAATAATTATGATTATTGATCATGGGGCCTCTTCACTGTGTGTGGGCGATAAGGCCACATGCAAGTCTTGAGTCCTGTGCTGATCGGCACAGCTGAGCTTTCAGCTTTGAGGAACTTTTCTTTGACGTCCTTGTGCTGAAAGAGAATTAGGAGTCCTCCAGTGACGCATTAAATGATTTCTCGCACCAGCTCATCCGTGCTCCAGTGCAACCCTCCTAAAGCGCCAAAAAGTCCACTTCCTCTTCATTAGATTACAACCCAATCTAATGCAAGGCAAAATCGTTGGCCCTACTTTGTCAGGCTACACCTCAAAGCAAGCCAGCAAGGAAGAACCTTAACGAGGAGGTCACCGTTTTGTTCAGAAACTAATAAAGTTATATTTGGGGGTTACATGCGAGGAGGGGAAGAGAGCAAAAAACGCTTGCCGTCATCGATTTGCCAAAAAGCAATTCTATGAATTTACGATCATAAAACTGTTAGGGAGGCTAGTTCTCCGCCGTTATTGTGCAAACAAATCGACGTAATCGATCAAAGTGAAATGGTCCAGCTAGCACCACCAGCAGCAGTACTCCTCCTGCAATTCCAGGCCAGCCAGTGAAAGTCACCAGACGAGCCCTTAAAAGTAACGACCCTGTTTCAGCTCGGCATTACAAGCGGTTCCCCACGTTACACAGCACATTCCTTCACTGGAATTTTGAGAGATAATCCATCGGATATACTTTGAAGATGCGTTTATTTTAAAGCACGACATCTCGAAGGACCGTCGTCCGCGCAATTCACGAACCACACTCAGACCGATGACGACAAATCGTTCCTCAATAAAATTTGTCCTCTTCCATCGTCGAGTGGGGACAAAGTTCCAGAATGAGCCGTAAAAGCTTTCTAAGTGCTCTGCATGGAACTCGACAAGCTAATCAAGGGCGTTTTCATGTTTCATTAAATACGACATGCAAGACGGTTGGCCCGGTTAGTGACAAATGAGCAGCTTGATATTTCGCCACCAGATACAATCTGGCTCTTGCCGCATCATGCGCACCCTGGCAGCTTCAGACGAGAACTGCTTAAGGAGAGATAACGCTAACAAACCTACGAACGACCAGAATACGCTATTTCAACAGCCGTTCTGCGTGAAGGTTATTGGGGGTCGTTGCAAGGTAGACAGACCTTCTCACGCATTCCGTCTGCCCAATCAACAACACAAATTGTAAGCAAACACTCACCATGCAAATAATTCCGGTTGTGCCTTCCTGCGTGTCAGGTGTCCGCGTTCAGGTATCCACAAAGATATCCTAGTATTCACGTCAACTTCCGCTCTGGAACGACAGATCAGGTACGAAAATTGATGACAGTTACGGGATGAGATATGGACGTATCTTTCGGGCTAGTAATGAGCGTCGGATTCAAAGCTGAGTTCGAGGTTGAAGGAGATGGTAGGTAAGAAATCCTGGAGTGAAGCAGGTTCTTGAGAGCATGCCAAGTGCATATTGGGGGCCAAAGAACCCTTGCTCTATCCAACATGAAAAGATATCGTATCGTTATGGCGGACCACCCCGATCTCCTCCTTGGTCTTTTGTAGCAAGACGCCGGATGTGACAGGAGGCAAAGAATGGGCCCGTTTGTATTGGAGGAGTAAAGAGGCGTGTCTTTCTTCATACACTGCCCAGGATTTATGCTTTCCTTTATGGCGCCATTATAAGCAGCACGCGAGATGTCCGTCAGTTCTCTGGCGGAAATGGATGATCGAAGCCGTGGTTCACCAAAGCAGGACCCTATTATATATCAGCACAGCCATATAGATATATTGACAGAAAGGAATTCGGATACTTGGATGCAAGTCCGTCAAGCGCTGCCACTATTTTTTACCCTCCAACATTCATCAAACAAGACAATCCTTGCGCCATCAAAGAAAAAGGCCAACCGGTGCAAAACCATCGAAGCCGAAATGTCGAACGGAAGTGCTGTGAGGGTCGACGTGAAAATATTCCTGTTGTATGAACTAATCACCTTAAGAAGATACCTCGATGAAAGACAAGAAGGTCAATTCACATGCATCATTCCAACGGAAAGCTATCGTACTACGAAAACAAATAGTCAGGGAAAAAATGCAGAGAAGTGAAGAAGTGTTTGATGTATGAGTTAATTAATATCTGTCATCTGCGCGATGTAAAACTAATACGCGCGGGTTTGCTCTGTTCCGCAAGGTTGTGTTAATGGGACTTCCTTCCAGCTTGGTATGTATACTAATGTCTCACTTGGACATACCACAGTGCGCACGCTGTGTACTACACGAGCATGGCACAAAACACATACAAGGGGAGCTCCCTCCATTAATCAGACAACACAGAAGGAATTACGGGTGGCAGCCTTCCGGCCGGATGAGTATCTAATCGATAAGTGCACACTGGGTACCCTATACTAGCTAGGAGCTGCTACTGGCTGCATCCTTCGTTTACTATTCACACTACCCACTCTCTCCCTCCCTTGTCAACATGACATTCATAAACCAGGAGAAAAAACACAATAATCATACTGTATACAAGGGCCTTCCTTCTTCCGCTCGCCCCATCCGAAATATGTAACCCTGCTTGTTTCCAGCTGAACCTTCCAATGAGAAGGTCTCTGTGCCTAGGGAAAAAGATATTATGACACCTGTTGCCAACCGGAAGTGAGGACTAAACCAAAGACACAGAGCCTAATAAGGACCAACGATAACTCGCGCTGAAAAACTATCGACCTTTCACAAGGTCGAAAGTAGTTTAACGATTCAGCCACCCCAAGCAAGAAGAGCCAAGAAGGTCGCATCGCAAGGGGAAAACCTACATCATTAACTAGACAGCAACGTCTACAAGTCCGTGAAATTCAGGTTGCCGATCAGACACTGTTTCAAACTTAACTCTCTTAACTCCGACGCGTAAAACTCCTTTCTTGTCCATGTCACAATCACAGGATCAGCCAGTAAACCTCAAGAAGATCAAACTGTACAAAATGATTTGTGGATTTCAATTCAATCATATGCATTGGTCCTACCTTGGGAGCCTTTATAAGACAACGCTCAGATGACGTGAGAATATGTACCACCTTTTACCAGTGCGATCACGATCACGATCATTGCTCTTCTTGAGCAGATTCCGCTTTGGTTTCAGCGTCATCGGCAGCTTCTTCGTCGTTTCCACTCTCTGGCGATAGGTCGTCAAAATCTTCATCGTCTTCGTTGGCGGCTTCCAAGCACTCCAGAACGTAGAACTGGTCTTGCTTGTCTAAGGGTGCGAAGAAGTGAATCTTCTCGGCTTTCGCGTCATACAGCTCGACGTAGGGACCCACGTCCAGTCTCTTCTCCTACAAAACACAGCCAACTTTACCCCGAACTCTCAGCACAAACCATCTCTCTATCCGAGAGTGAACACGGCAATACCAGTGTAAGCACGCGCAGTGGTTTCCCCGAAAATGCTATCTAACCAACCTTGACGAAGTTGTTCAAGACTCCGTAGACACGGTTAACAGCGATGTAGACGCTGAATCCAGTCCTAAAAACAGAACAAAATCGCTGAAGTAGAGGTTGCATGATCAAGCTGTCTATACTTACGGGGTTACTGTTATAGGAAGATGTTACGGTACCTCCAGGGGAAGTCCGCCGAGACGGCGTTCTCAGCTTCAGGAAGTTCCGTTTCTTTGAAGCCACCGGCCTTCAGTGCATCTTCGATTTCCTTCAGACGTTCCCTATCTTCCAAGCCGGGTACTCCGTTCTCTTCTAGTATGCTTCCGATGATGTAACGACGGCCCATCGGAGACGTCTGAAACATTACGCAAGGAAAAAAGTAAGACGGAAACGTGACATGTTCGATAACGCTGACAGATGGAAAGTCTCCCCCCATAAAAAACAAACAAAACGGACGGACCAACCTTTTCAGGGTCGTCGTAATACACTCCCAGAGACCGAAGACCAGGGGCCAGTTTGTTCAGCTCCTCGAACAACGCCCCGCTTTCCTTATAGTCTCCACGAGCGAACTGTAAGTAAAGTCTTATGAACATCCACATAAGGTCTTCTGCTCGAATTTTCCCCTGTGTCCATAATAAGGTATCGTAAATGTGTGATGAGCATGAAACCTACCTTGTAGAATATTCTGGCTTTCCGAATAGGTGGTTTCCCGACGTTGACAAGGATCTCCTTAAACATCCCGAGGTAGAACAGCAGTCCACCAATGGTGCCAAATATGCACACCAGGACGAACATGATGGCCATTGCCCTGCAAAAGAACCATTGTCTTCGTGTCTGCTTTAACGTACCAGGTGTCCATGTATCATAATGCAGGAATAGTTCAGGATTTTCAATTAGAATCGTGGACTGATCTTACAGGATCCCGCTCAGGTCCATTATTCCAGCTCGATGTTGGTTGCCTTCCCAGGGATAAGGTAATCTCGACGGCAGAACTGTGGAGAAACGGTACGGGTCACTCATCTTGGACTAGCACTAGCTACATCAGCTCTCAGTCCAGTCTCGCAACTGGATAACAGCAATGAAACGTTAGACTTACCTCGTGTTCTTCCAACGACGAGATCGAGATATTTTTGGCTTCTAGGTTTTTGGCTCGTGTCAACGAACCGATTATCCAAACTAAAACTTACTGTGCGTCCACGTAACCAGTGTTATGTGCAGAAGAGTTTCGAAAGCCCGAGGGGATACTTGGCTCCAAAATGGCCAAAAGACAACAACAACAACAAAATGTCCAAACTTATCGCGTGATCCGATCTTCCCAGTTTTCCCGTCCAAAAAAAGGAAGAAAAAGGTCAAGTTACGGCCCTTCAGCTTTTTGGGGCTGCCCTTTCGGAGCCCCCGATCATCGAGGGCCAAAGTTTTGACCTGGAAACCTTTGGAAATGGATCACAAAATATTCCCAACAGCCACGGAAACCACCTTTGTTTCTCTTCAAGCAGGTGCCTTGGACAACGCATACTTGCTGGGATCTCGAACGACAGGATCGCCATTGGGGATGCAAGGGGTAGACGAAGGTGCGACTGACACTGGCACACTGTAACAAGGTCTGAAGCGTAATGTTGTTATCTTGTCGTCTTATCCGAACTGTCCATGTGGTTTACTGCAGTCAATGCCGTATCATCTCCCTTACATTACATGCTAATGGTGCTCTTTGTTTGCAGAGAGATAGGACGGGCCTGAATCATTAGATTCCACCGCGACCGACAGTTCGTGAGGCGTGGACGAGAAACTGGTGGTCACGGCGCTATGGCGAAGCGTTCTTATGATCTTTTGTTCAAACTTCTCCTTATCGGAGACTCTGGAGTTGGCAAGACTTGTATCTTGTTTCGGTTTTCTGATGATGCCTTCAACACAACTTTCATTTCCACGATCGGTATGCAGTTGTTCGAACCGTACATGCATGAGATACGTAGTGATCTTAGGTCTTCTGCGTTTCGTCTAGGCAGTTTGATATGAGACTCTTCTTACAGGTATCGATTTTAAAATCAAGACGATCGAGCTGAAAGGAAAGAAAATTAAACTTCAGATATGGTAAGTCTGGAATGTTGCTAAACAGCAAACATTGTCCAGCTTAAGTTAGCATTACCGAGCTTATCAAAGCGATGGTAGCTTCCATTGATTGATGCGCCATGTCACATGGGCTATCAATGGCCCTCGTGAATCAGCATTACTAATGCTGAGGCTCGGACAGTCAGGTTTGCTCTTTGGAGCGTGAAGTTGGCTTGTAGTCGCTTCGAAGTCGTAGAGGATTTCACACGCACAGTTTCAGCTCAATAGTCAATTGTTTTTTCCAGGGATACCGCCGGCCAGGAGCGTTTCCACACAATAACGACGTCCTACTACCGGGGCGCCATGGGAATCATGCTAGTTTACGACATAACTCAGCCAAAAAGCTTTGACAACATTGCTAAATGGCTGCGGAATATCGAAGAGGTGCGTAGTCGTGGGGTCCCTTGGTTAACACTATACAATACACTATAAATCAAGAATTAATTTAGCTTTTGACTGTACCCTGTTTTAGAAACTTACTCCCTCTATGCATACATTGTCTTTATAGCATGCGAATGAAGACGTGGAGAAGATGCTTTTGGGCAACAAATGTGATATGGAAGACAGACGGGCGATAACCCGCGAAAGAGGAGAAGATATTGCTCGGCAGCACGGTATACGCTTCCTGGAAACCAGCGCCAAAGCAAACATCAACGTAGAGCGAGCCTTTTACGAACTATCAGAAGCTATTCTTGACAAAGGCCCGAACAAAGACAAGGTACGAACGTCCTATCCGTATATCGGACGTCATTGCACACGCAACGGATATATGATTATTGGAACTCTATGCATTACCTTCTTCGTAGGCTCCGGAACCACAGTCCTTACCGAAACCGCGCCAAGAACTTTCGAAGTGCTGCAGTTAAGATCGTTTGCAAGAAACTTATAAGAAACTCGCCTTTGAGTAGGTCGATGAAGTTGTTACAGAATTTGCCCAAACTGTGGTTACTGATCATGTCGATTTTTATGGGGCTGTTTTTGACATTTCTTGTTTGTATCGTGGTCAGCTGCGAGTTTTTCGAGCGGACTTACCATGTTCGCTCTTCCTAAGCCATATTCACCGAATTTAACTTAAATTCATCTTTTTGAAATTCAAATGTTTTTGGGTCGTCTGGTATATAATGCTTACCGTAACTCGTTTGTCCTTCTACGATGCGTTCTTGATGCTCAAATGAAACATTTCTCATCGATCCTTAAGTCTACCGTGGTATCAGAGCAAGAACAAATAATACAGGGCACTTCACAAGGTACAAAACACAGTCGACAGTACAAACGGTACGAGTACGATGTAATCAAGGTGTGATAGTGTTACGACTTCCGGTCTTTGGGCTAGTGAAGACCTTCGGGTGGACATAGGACTGGTCGAGTGCCACCTGACCGTCCAAGGCATCCAAGCTCGTAGACTTGTCGGGCGTGTCGGCATACTCAATCACACCCTCTTCCACGATGGTGTCTCCCAACGGCGTGCTGTACGCGCTGACGTAGCTCTTTTGCACGCGGTCCACCTCGCTACTTGTGATGGGCAGACCGGCGGACCCGGCGGAGAACTTTGAAAGCCGCCGGATAGTCGCCTTGATGTGGTCATCCAGGTTCGGGTCTTCCAGACTCAAGCGCGAGTGCATAACGTGGACCTGGCCTCCGTGGCGCCATAGGCTGGTCTCCTCGAGTATTTGCTGACTGTGATTCGTTCCCTGAGGAGAAAATAATTTACCAGGTAACAACGAGTGGCGGGAAGCACAGTATGGTAAAGAGGAACCAGGAAGGGACTTCGCATACCATCTATCCCGGGCATTGAACGGGACAAGTTAGAACAGGAGCGTCGAACTTGCTGCATGCGTTCTTGCGGTGTCGAACAACACGAGGAACTCGTCATCAAATACCCAGGAGCTGCTGCTGGGGACGGACTGGTTAGTTTGTCGCCTTTTTGGGGACAATTCATGCGTTTAGGATTAGGGCAGGCTGGTCGACTTACTCTAGTCGTTCCTTCATTCTTGATGTCACTTATTGTAATCGATTAGCGTTTTCGAGAAGGACCGACTATCGGTTGTGAGGTGTTATACCGTGGCATTTCCGACGAAAGGGAGATCTTCGCCAACTTGGAGCCCATCGAGCCTTCAAATTTGTCCAGCTTTCTCCGGTCTCGGAGCATAAACTGGTGGAATGTGGGAGACCGAAAACCGTTTGCGGAAGTAGAATCGATGTGGTTCTAGTATTCTTGTTATTGTATCAATATACCGGATAAACACATTTGTATCAGATCAAATATCAGAGAGGGTGCGACCGGGAAACATCATCGTCTAACGTACTACGGCGTACTATGCGTAATTATACTGGATTGCTAATATGATAAAACCACGAAGCGTTGACAAATTCGAAAGGGAAACAAAGCGCCAGCATGCTTCAAAATCGCAAAATTTTGAACAGGCAGTCGATCGGACACACTTGCTGACACAAGCAGGATGAACAGCCGACTTTAAAACGAAAGTTCTACAGTAAAAGATAAAACTGGATGCCTTCTGCGAGCCTGCAGAAGAACCTCTCAAACAAGGGCGTTTACCGAAGAACAGAAAAAGAAAATATTAAAAAGACGCTTTGTCTCTATCGATGAGGGGTCACCCGAGTTTGCTGGACGTTGTTGCCGTGCTGTTGCCCCGTTTGCGGTACGTCAAGAACCGCCGTGCCAAGGTGCGACGACA
Organism: Ramazzottius varieornatus; assembly: GCA_001949185.1. NCBI lineage: Eukaryota > Metazoa > Tardigrada > Eutardigrada > Parachela > Ramazzottiidae > Ramazzottius > Ramazzottius varieornatus. The sequence goes on along the minus strand of BDGG01000002.1, from coordinate 6,537,529 downwards.
ATAGCGCCAGGCAGGAAACTGCCTGACCTCTTGGAGGAACATAGCGATCCATAGATTCACTTGTTAGTGCCTGTGAGCCAAAGACAAGCATGCTGATTACTCGGTTCCCAACAAAGCTACCACGGATTACGTACACTCTCAAATAGCGTCCCTATTTTTTGAAATTCTCCTCTGAACGAACTCGACTTGGGAAGAACGCACTGATCTGACGGGAGCTACTTCCTTTCCTTGAACGACTCGAGGGTCCGAACTGCGATGGAGAACCGCTGGTCTCCATCGCAGTTGCAGTCTCCGGACAACCCGAGCAAACTCGTCGACCCCGGGGCTTCGTCTTTCAGCAGACAACGTAACCAAGTGAAACGGCCAAACACAGGTTGAACGAAAGTAAAACCAAAATAATAGTTAATGATAAACAAGGTACCATGCAGCAAATTAGGCTCGTTGGGTGGGCGTCATGCTGGTGAGAGTTCAGGTGTGCGGGACGACGTGGTGGTTTCTTCCGGTGTGGACTTGACGGCAGATAGCCGGACGGGTGCAGAGTTACAAGCGGTTAGGCGCCGGCTGTTCTAAGGGGTTAATCATCACTTCCGGACTACAGAAAGAGCCAACTTCCTGTGGTACTATCTCATCAGCAGCACAGCGTACTTTCAACTAGGAAATCATACCGCCAAAGAAACGAAAGCCCTACGTACGGTAAAGTGCTGATCAGCTGGGACACTATACGGACCCAGTCCGTGCAAAAAATCCGCCCGGTGCTGGCAGTTCCGGCTTTGCATGTGATGTCATACCGATCGGCTGATCGCTACACACATCACCCAAATATTTCACCCACTGCCGGGCCTCTCATCCAACACGAATCGGTCCGTACAATGTCCCAGCTGACTAGCACTTTACACTATATCAGTCAAAAAACTCACATGGACATCACGCGACAACAAAGGGACCAGATGTCTGGAAGCAAAGAGAGAGATATACTAGTGGTATGACAAGACGAAAAACAGGCCAAAGAGTTCATGCTCCACAGCTGCGTCTAAATAAAAACCCATCAATCATCATCAACTTCTATCAGTCTGGTATCAAAAATAACGTTCAGCCAATGCTCACAGCCGCCCACTGGACAAACTTTATCATCTCAAAAGAATAGGGTGAACGGTTAAGGCCACAAGGAAAAGGGAAGGCTGTTCTATGCGCGCCGCGTGGTTGTCGGTGAGGAAGCTTTGCCGCTGGCTGTCAAGAGGGGGACAGCCTCGGGAGTGCCTTGCTTCGTCTGGCCGCCACCAGCAACGTGCACCTCAGGCACATCAACTTCCGGCACAGTCTGCTGGCGCGCCAGATAGCCAGGGTACGGAAGATCGCGGGTGTACGCGGGGTTCTTAGTATCGTCGACGTACAGAAGCTCAGAGTAGGGCCGCCCAGCATTGTAGCCCTTGATGGCCCCTCCTGCGCGCAAGGTGGGCCCACTATGCGAACTGCGACGATCCTCTACCTCCTCAAGCGTCGACTTGAAAGCGCGCACCACTCGTAACTGTCAAACCGAAAAGAAAAGAAAACTCAATGACACATGCACATCACCCGGTCAATTCGTGATACTGTAATGCGTCAACCAAAAGCATAACAAACAGAAATAAGGAACAGCCGGAAAAGTCTGCTGCTTTTCGCAGTTCCAAGTACCACACCGAACAATCATCCCCATAACCCTACCCCTTACTGCAGAATATTGCTACAGAGGCCTAGAATTCTGGCAGAAGTTGCCCGAAAACTGATTTTATCTTTCCACTGTTAACGAAAGTCATCTCAATGATGGACTTCTTCTTACTTTCCAATTTTTGTAAAAATTTTCTTCTGATGTTTTTCTCAGTACTTTAACGTGTCGAACATGAAAGCGGACTTGTCTGGTTTCGAAACATGCAAGTAGGGTTATGGGTGAATCGTGGGTGGACAAAGAGGTGAATAGGTGACCGTGCGATGAGGACATGCAACGACGAATAAGTAGCGAGTATGTAAAGCGGGGATGTCAAACGAGAGAGAGAGAGAATACCCAGGAAAGGAAGCCCACCGTCACCAACGCTGCTACGAGAACGAGAAGAGACGTCCACCAGACACGCACAGCACACGGGCACGTACCTGTTGCTGCAGTCTGGTCAGACTCCGCATCCACAGAATCTGACCATGGCGGGTGCCTCTTCGAGACGGGTCGTCACTATGCAAGGCCCGTTCAATGTCAGAGTCAGTAGGCACCTTCGCTCCCCAGCGGAGGAACTTGGGCATTTTGCGGGCCGGAATGGTTGTCACAATCTGCTGCCACAGCAGGGTACCCACACCTAACAGCAGACACCACATCCACTGCTCCAGATCCAGATGGACTGTCGAGAAGGCGTAGCTGCCAAACTCCACCAAGATCACCTAAACCAGATACCATCTCATTCAGTAGAACCCTCATGCTAACCAAACATGAAATGTGGGCAAATGAATTGAGTTTTATCGTTTTGTCTAGAAAGGCGCACGATTACATTGTGATTGGCTGCAAGAGTGCGCCACACTTGAAAAACGTCCTGGCACGTCACATAACTTATTTCATTTCAATATTCCTTTTCATCTTTCCGTTGTTCTTATCGTGGTCTCATGTAGTACAAAAGCCAAACCTGAGAAACGACGGTGCCGAGCCAGATGACAACGAAAATAGGGTTTCGGAACAACCCCTTGAAAACATTCCTTTCGCCGTGAATCTTGCGGGCGTTGATCTCATTGCACAATGTCATCAGCACAAAGGTGTTGAAGATCATCGTGAAGTGGACGCTAGGTTTACCGGTCTTCACTGTGGTTTCCTGAGCATCGTCAATATCGAACAAAGCCGGGCCTACAAATTACAACCTTGGCTCAATGAACACAGTTGATGAAAGAGACCAGCACCCGCATGTGATTCATGACTTACCGTGGAACAGGATGACGAAAATGACCGTCAGCTGGTACATGGACTGCCCAATGATATTTTTCATCATCGTTCTGGAAATCAAGGGCTTGGTTCGACCATAAGGTTTTCGGTTCAGAAGATCTTCCGTCGGCGGTTCCGTAGCCAAGGCTAGCGAAGCCAGTGTGTCCATGATCAAGTTGACCCACAACATCTGCACTGCTCGAAGTGGCGTATCCTGGAAGAAATACCCAGCATAAGATCAGTTTGGTACTACCATATTCGGAAGTCGGCAAAGGTGAAGTGCAAGATCGTTCCCCTAAGTGACACATGACACCGCTGTAACTGACTGGAAACGTGCGCCACTCAAGTTAGTAGTCGGTAGTTGATCTTGTACGTTTCGTTTTCCGGCCTGCCATTTCGCTCAGGTGCTAAAAGCTAAAGCGCTTCTGTCGAATTTACCCCAACAATGCAGGCTCCGACAAAAGCCACAACGACGGCGACAACGTTGACCGTCAGCTGAAACTGCAAGAACTTGGCGATGCTGTCGTAGACGTTACGTCCCCACATGCAGGCCTTGACAATGCTGGTAAAGTTGTCGTCAGTCAAGATAATGTCCGAAGCTTCTTTGGCCACATCAGTACCCGTGATACCCTAAAGGTGAAACATGAAAAACACCTGCATACCACCTGCATACGTGAGGGTGCTCACTTACCATAGCGAAGCCAACGTCAGCCTTCTTCAAAGCTGGTCCGTCATTGGTACCATCTCCCGTAACAGCGACAACTTCGCGGCCGGAGCTGATGGAACTGTCAATAATACCCTTGACCAGGATGTACTTGTCTTGCGGCGAAGACCGAGCTAGCACACGAAGCGTCGGCCACACTTTGTCGATCAGCGCCTGGCGGACAATTCCGCCTTCGTCCCGAACCCTGGTGTTGAAGTCTTTGCCTTCCAGGATCAGCATTCCATCCCCAGGCTTGATGATTCCACATTTCTGAGCAATGGAGCGAGCAGTGTTGATGTTGTCACCAGTAACCATACGTACCGTGATGCCTGCACGTTGGCAGCGCTTGATGGCGTCGGGGACTTCTTCTCGAACAGGATCCTCAATGCCGTAGACGGCCAGCATGGTCATGCCGCTCAGGCAAAACTCCTCGTCGTCCCAGTTGGGTTCCTGGTCGATAATTTGCGTGTTTGGAGCGGGCTTGCCTTTGCCTCTGAAGACCATGTCTTTATAGGCGGATCCAATGGTGCGAAGACCATCGTGAGCCATCGGTTCCACAACTTCTCGGATCAGGTTTTCTTCGTCGCTTTTGCCGAACGCCAAAACCTCTCCATTCGCTCCAACGATGAACTTGCAGCTTTAAAAAACAAACACCGCACTCTACTACCGGCATCTCGAGAACTGACAGGCAGAAATAGCCGATTTGTCGTGCCTGCATGCAGTAATCTGTACGAATATCACGGTTCACCAGTATGCAGGTGAACAAGCACTAGGCTCAGAATGGGCAAACGACATCTGAACGTCTTTCGCGCACCCGCATACATGCGCACCGCGATGAATGGCTCGATCATTGTATGTACGCGCATGTAAAGTGTAAAATTTAATATTAATACCTTCTCATGACCCATTCGGAGGCGCCCTTGGTGTGGACCCGGAATCCCGATCCATCAGCCAGTTTGATGACGGTCGACATGGTCTTACGGGCAGAGTTGAAGGTATAAACCTTGTGCAGATGCTCCTCGGGGTACTGCTGACGGATGGCATTGTAGCTCATGCCGATAGCGTCCACAAAGCCCAGCAGAGCGCACTCAGTCTTGTTTCCCACTTGCTTAGGCAGCTCACCGGGAGTGTCCGACGGCATAATACGCGAAGTATAGCCACTGTTGATGGCCAGTCCCTCAGCGATGATGGGAATGGTGTTCTGAGGCAGGTCCTGATGCTTCGGCGTTGTTTTGTAGTGCACACCTGCAACATCAAGACTTATACACTCGCGGTAACATACTGTATTACCCCGATGAAACGGCCATACGTCACCTCTATTATGTATGATGCGTACGGCGGTTCTACCAGGGTAATACAGTACAAGTCTACATAATTTGGAAGCTCGACAAACTAATTCGGCAAGATTGTTCTCTGGTGGGCATTTTCTTGATGTCACTGACTGAAAATATGCGCCACTTAGAAAAAGAGCCCTTGTCTGGTTTGATTGTTATCCCGAGTGGCGCTGTCTCAGTATCACTGACTGCGAGCGTGCGTCAATTAAAAAACCATTTTGAAGCCTGTTCGACCAGGTCCCGTTTCAGGAAAAGATGAAAGGCGGAAAAGTGTAACTAAACTTACCACCAACGTAGCTCTGGACAGTGGTCATGCGGTTCGTCGTCAGTGTTCCCGTCTTGTCGGAACAAATGGCCGTAGCATTACCCATGGTTTCACAAGCATCCAAATGTCGCACCAGATTGTTATCTTTCATCATTTTCTGCATCGTTACATATCCCTTCAGTTGATCATTTTCAACACCAACGATCTTGAAGGGAAAAAAACCGTACCTTGACTGAGTAAGCCAGCGAAAGGGTAACAGCCAGGGGTAGACCTTCTGGGACAGCAACTACCAGCACAGTAACACCGATGATGAGGAACTTGACAAACTTCTGGATGTGCGCATTTTTCCAATGGCATGATCCCTTGACGCCGGGAGTGCACTCCCTGATAGCGTACTCAGACACACAAAACTTGATGATCAGGATGACCACCGTCAGAGCCGCGATAACCGACCCTGCCAAACGCATCTGTATTAATTTTCAATCCCAAATCACATAATCCCAATCACATTCACAGAGTATCAGAAGTCAGCGGATCTTACCAGCTTTGCCGATCTGGATGGCCAACTTGGTCAGTTTGGCCTGAAGCACAGATCTTCCTTCGCTTTCACCACCTTCCTCTTCTTCGTCACCGCCAACCGGAACAGCCGCAGCAGTAGCTGCAGCAACTCGGCTTGGGTCGATTCCTGGTGCGGTATCTTTGCCGTTCATTTCAGACAGTGGAATGCTATTCGGATTGTTCGGAGCTACAAAACTCAACCATTGGGTACAGTGCGAAAACCATTTGATTAGACAGACGCTTGGATTTTCCCTGCCATCTCGAGCTGTACCTGGAACTTCCTTCGCTCCCTTCTTCTTCTTATTCTCCTTGGCCGCTCCCAAAAGCTTGAAGATAATGCCGGTTTGAGAGTTGAGACCAACAGCGACTACGAGCATCTTCGCGCTGCCTTCCATTACGTTCGTACCTTGAAAAATACGCAAATCCAAAACCACGGTCGAGTGGAAGAAGCGTATCAAAACAACAAACCCGAAAGCAGAGTCGGATCGCTATGTGCGTTTTTCTTGATGTGGTCAGACTCGCCAGTCAAGGAGCTTTCGTCCACCTTTAGATCGTTACTCTGGATGACGATCCCATCAGCCGGTAGAAGATCGCCTGCAAGTACAAACACCACCGCTACAAGAGCAGTTCGTGGTTCTTCGACGAAGAGCTGAGCGTGCGTACCGTATTTGACCTGGCAGATGTCACCAACCAGGAGTTCGCTGACAGGCACTTGGTCAGTCACTCCATTTCGAATACAGGCAATCTTGTGGTCTGTGTCGATTTTGCTTTGTAATCCACGAAACTGCCGCTCTTTAGTGTAGTCGTTGAAAGCTGTCACGAACACTACCACCACCACGGACACTATAATAGCCACCGACTCTATCCATTCCACACTTGCATCCGCTGCAGCTCCAGGTCTCTTTTCCTCTGCAAGACAAACATGTAGTTGAAAATAAAACTCGAGTTTCTCTCATCGGAAGATGACCAAAATAGTTCTTTCAAGCACCTGCATACACATGACCAGCGATAAATGTACAATTTAGTGTATGCAGGTCCATGAAAGACGCAGTTAGCTTTGGTTAAATTACCATCGGGATCGTCGAAATGCAAAAAGGATAATATAAGGGAAATCACAGCAGCCACTTCCAGGATAATCAAGGTAACGTCTTGTAAAGCTTCCCATACGAGACGGAGGAAAGCTTTGGGAGGTTTCGGGGGAATCACGTTGGCTCCATAGACGGCTCTTCTCTTCGCGGCATCCTCCTCGGTGCCGGGTATGCCTGTAAGCAAGTCATCAGGGATAAATCTATCCTCTAGCTATACGGATTCACGGTCATGCAGCCAATAAAATTTTTCCAGCTGTAAAGTCAGGCCTTGAGTATCGCCGTCAGCCATTACCAAAGGCAGACAGACTCGAGTTAGATGATTTTCCCATCAAATCAATGTCAGTCTTTTACCAGGGAAAGAAACCTCAACTACATGATACACTGGATGTTCTTTTCCACATGAGTAACCTTCAATAAAAACGTTCAAAACTTCAAGCTTCAATCGACTGCCTTCACGTACCTTCGTTCGGGGAAGTTTTCAGCTTCCGACAAATTTCTTGAATACCGCCAAGTTGGTTGATGATGACCACTGCTTCCTCTCCTCTAGATCGCATCACATCCGACAGCTGCTGCGCTGCCAGAGGGAAGCTCGGATCATGCACCAGCTCGGTGTCCACTCCAGACTTCTTTCCCATCGTGACTGCTTGGTCCTTTCTCACTAACACCAAGAAACTACCTCGTCAACCTGCAAACACATAGCCAGCTTCACATGCGCAGCATCAGAGAACAAGAAAGTCTATCGATATCAACGATGAACGTATAGCATAGTATAACTGGCGACAGAAAGGGAAGATCCATTCCTTGATATTTCACGGAAAAGCACACAACACAAACCTTGACGTTGTTCCAAAGTTTGGTAAGGACTGCAAATAGCTGCCAGTCACGGCGTTTGTCGATACGGTGCGAGCTTGAGCTGCGGGTTGGGTGGCAGGAGCGCGCTTCGGCGTGCGGAGTATTTGCGAGCGCCGTCCTCTCCTCGATGCTGTCCTGTTTAATCGATAGAGTCCAACGCTAATCAATCTGCAACAAAAATCGAACACACGTACGTTAATCACAAACGCTGATGCCTTTGCCGTTTGCGTTTGTATGCAGAAACCAGAAACCACCCCGTTGTTCCAGCCATCTCATCCGCAAGCGACGCGGCCCATTACAGCATACCCAACTACTGGTCCACTATGAATGACAGCTCGTATGGCATTTACACTAAAATTTTCCGACATTTGTGCAATGTACACAATGCAGGACTCGGTTCTGGCACAAGAGCCTCGATTGTACATCTTCGGCCTAGCAGCAGCTACTGTTTATCTCTTGTCCCAACCGCAGATATCATTCCAGCCCTGAACCGTATTCGCCCTTTTTGGCAATCGCACAACTTCATGATGTGATTTTTTATCAAGTGCGTTAAATTACTAAATCAATTTCCGATTTCATACCACAGTCCGTCTTTCTTCGAAAAAAGGGGGAAAAACCGCAATTCAGTACTGACGTGAAATTTTCATCGGCTGAACTTCAATTCAATTTTTTTGCATGTCTAATTTCTTTTTGAAGTTTTTTTTCTAATGTTTGGGATGTAGTCAGGAGGAATCAATGCCGACAAAAGCTGAAGTGTCTGAACTCCAGCCGTCTGACATCGTGGCGATCCTGCGCGATCTGAAAAGCTGTCGACCATTGGGTGCATTACGGCACCGGAAGTAGAGCGTAACACAGCGGACCGACCAAATAGTCCCATAAGCCTGGCTAATCATAGCGACTTCATTGTCCAAAGTGAACACTTTCCTTAGCGCACTTTCTTCCTTCCATCGAAACCCTTCACGGTAGTACAAAGCCTCCATCACGAAAAGCTGGAGAGCCAACCTTGAAAAGTGAAAACACCTTACTGGCAGGCACCAAGTCGTGTTGCACTTGGCCTTCCTGTCAAATCTTCCTGAGTAGTAATACCCGTTCCTCTTCGGTCGCGCAACAATTTGCATCGATCTTTAAGATCAAGGAACTAGTGACAGAGTGATTATGCAACAACACGCGTAAATGTGGATTCCGACACCACCAGTGTGGAATATTGTGTTAGCTGCCGTCATTACTGCATCAATCGCATTTTGCACAGAGCTCCTCTACTTAGATTTCCGTATTAATACTCCTCCATGCGTAACTTGAGCCGCATTCCTCTCAAGTGAATCTCCGAAGACATTAACCGCAAGTTTATCATATTCTCCCCCTTTTCCTAGACACACACACACACAACTGTTTCACTATTAGGTTAGAGATCCCTCCGCTGCCGAAGCTTCATCTCAATGACTCAATCTAAGAAAAATACCCATGCAAGACCCTGCGAGTCAAGCCTAGCTTCCGGTCAGACCGGTCGCGCATCGTTTGCAACCTCTTCCACCCTTTACATACCGATGTATGCTAGCGAAAACCTTTTCCGTAGCAATCAAGCCAAGTACCTGCAGGAAGAAAAGACTTGAAATATTCAGCTCTACCGAAGGCGACGGTTCTACAGTTCTAAATGCGACTCCGTGTAATATTTTCTGTAAATCTCTGCTGTGATACCGCAACGACTACTAATGTGCCCACGAGCCAGAAGTTGATTCAGTTTCACCTGAGGTAATTTGAGCGTCAATCAACAAACTGACACGACAGACTTCCTAACGATCTTTTCCTCTATAAGATTCTGCCAGAACTAAGCGTCATGCTTTTGGTCGGGTGACATTCCAGTCTAGACTCGCTATATAGTGTACGCCTGCACCGCACTAGCTGCGACGATTCCTGGAAATATATTAGAAATTATCTGTACATGACTCAATTATTAGTTACCTCTCGCCATAGATACAGCCCCGGCATTAGCGTCCGAGAATTAAATTATCAGCAAATCTTCTCAGCTGTGCTGTATAAATAAGGTAAATAATTCCAATCAGGGGCAGAAACGGTGGAAGCTAGCAGCAGATGAGCCGACATTCTAACGCCGTATGTGGTCTACTTCCACCCCCGCACATTATCACGGAACCAAAGTCAGCAGCAGTGAAAAATTTCCTACTGCGATTTCGGATAAAGATCTACCTTCCCAAAACTACTAACATATCCGGTCAGAAGGAGCCAGAACGGGTCGATGGATAGATGGATGGATGGATGGATGGAGCGAGCCAGGCACTCAATGCATGAGACGTCCCCACTCTCGAAAATCGGCACTGTTATTACCGCGTATCTGCACGTACTGACATGCAGTGTGCCTTATCGCCGATTCATATTCAGCGGCAGTCCTCGCTGGTCCGAGGCATTCTCTCCCTCCCTCTCTACCCAGAGAAATTCAATCGTCAACTATTTTTGTCCCAACATAAAATAAATTTCACTTCACCGTTCACACAGCCAGACTGAGACAACGCTGGCGGCGCGAAGGCAGTCACTAAACCCAACCTTAGCGCTGACAGCCTCGGTTGGTCTTTCCTTTCGATCGTTAAACTACCTCGGCCGGGAAGTACTACCAGTGTCAGCAACAGTACCCGAAGCGTACAGCAATCAGGTTATTTTCGCTGACTGTAGTTCCCACTAGAGGGGTACTCGTAGAGATACTACACAGTCAGCGCAAAAGCACCCAGGACCTTCACCGATATCATTATTCACTGTATTTCTTCATCATTCAATCCGAACAGCATCCTCCTTCCCAAGCCTGATTGACAAGGCGGTTCGGGCTTCCAACAGCAAGAGCTGTTGAGGAGCCCGGTTAAACCGGTACACTACACTTTCTGTCGGACTCAGACAAGCTCGCTCACCATATTGATTGTCCAGCCCCAGTTCCCCACACGAGCAACTATTTCACGGCCCCTTAACTTCCTCCTTTGAGTCCTTTCGGCTGTCGAGGTTTCTACACAGATTTTCTTCCATCTCTGGAGGGTATCGACCAGAAACCTCGGCAGTCAAGTTGACGCTTACTTTGGAGGGAACAAAGTATTCTCCTGCAACAAAGCTGAACCTGCACTCCCCTCTTTTTAGCCTGGCTTTCATGTCCCGGCCTTTCATCAGTCTTCTAAAGGTGCATTAATCAACACTAAACATATGGTCCCTTCGGCGTAAACGAATCCACGCTTGACTTGTCCTATAAAGTTCACAAAATGTAGAATACCGCGTCGAAAGCTCGGTTAGATATCTTGCTAGATATCTACTGGAAACTCACTGCTTATCTAACTTTATAGTATACGTGTGCTACAGAAGTAGATTCCACACAGCCCGTGGAAGTCTGGCGTCTACAACTGAAAACAGATAAGATACAAGATTACCGTCATAACAGTGATAAAGAAAATAAAGGAATCACAGCGCTGAGCGCTGCTTCGTTCACTTACCGGGATACAGGTTTCTCTCTTTCTGCGGACTGCGGCGTGGAATTTTTAGGTAACAAAGACGTCCGGGCTTCGATCATTCATCAACAAGTTAAGTGGGACATCGAAAGGAGCAGTTCGTGAGGCATGTACTCTGAAGGTTCGTACGTAAGCTCGAGTCATTTGCGATATCACGCGCCACAGAGGACCTTTTCTAGCCAGGTTAAGTTATCTAATCTGCCTTTTCATTCATGAAATGATCTCATAGGGGAACCTGTTAACCTCCGTCATCGAACGCTCCTGTCAAAAGGTTGCAACTTCAAAACTTCGCCGGTTGGAATATACTGAGATAAGGTGATCGATATGCATGATTAAATGAAGCTATTTCCGACCAAACTCAAGCGAGACCCACCAAAGCGACTGCCTCCCGTAACTTAGGGATCTCGGCAACGAGTAAGGCCTTTCTGGAAAGTCCTTTGAATCTCGGTCCAAGACGCCGAACATCATGCGTGAACTTGAGGCCCTGAATATCCCTTGAAGTTAGGATGAAGACTACGTCTACGAGTACGCGTATGCAGCAGCATTTCTCCAAAGTCCGAACACGAGTTAAGGACGACAACTCAAGAAATCAAGCGAAACCTGCAAGGATAGAATACAGTCCAAACGTCAGATAGTCAACAAATCACCCGACATCGTCCGATCCGCAAGCAAAGTTTTACGCCAGCTTGGGAGCGCTCGAAAACAGTTCTGCAGAAAGAAAGCATCCAGAACTGAGTGAGAAGCCGATGCGCAAATCGTTTCTCGAGGAGTAGAGGACGAGACTCTGTCAAATACGCCGGACTTCATCTCCTTCTCTCGTGCTCATCGCTTGCCTTGCCGCGTTACAAGCATCGCAGCGTCAGGTTTGAAGAGTCTAAGCTTGATATCCATAAACCTACGGTGCTCAAGAAGCAATTTACATGTCCACATTCCCGATAAGCGGCTGATAGTCCGACACATAAACCTACAGGCCATCCGCTATCGCCATTGTAAACGAGCCGCCGCCGTAGAAGAGGAGACAGATTCCAGTTTCTGCATTCAAATACTACGCTGACAGACGACCTTACCTAGCGTCGAGTTGATCCAAGCGTTCTAGATGAATGGTAGTCCAGTGTTCTCTGCTCCAGAATCAGCTGTAGGCCATCCTGTAATTCAGGAGAAGCTCCGTTTGCTGGCAGTCAAATCATAACGGGCTTCCATGGCATGAAGTTGGCTCCGCTACCATGAGACGCAGATAACAGCTTGCTCCAGTTCTCCCGAAGTCCTCCTGGTTCGTCCACTGGTCTTGAGAAAAGCACAGACTAAGGAGAAGAAGGAGAGCAGAGAAAGGTGGATGGAAAATCAGAAAATGAGATTTTATGGCTGATCTGCTGAATGATCCACCCTTTCACGGTCTCACCACCAGTAACAGTAGGTGCCTCCACTGCCACCGCGCGTCCATCGGCACCAAATAAGAACCAAGTACCACCATTACCGCCACCATAATCACGAAGCCTGGGTAACGGTTCGTCCGGTGCACGCGCCACGCAGCGCTATCGATGCGTCACCACTGCCAGGACCACGTCCAAAAACTCACCAACTTGCAGTGTGCGGTGTAGAACCGAATTCTCATAAGTTCAGTTGTAGTGAGTCGCAAGAAACTGACGTGAGTCTTGAACTGGTTTGCGAGCCAGAAACTCATACAAATTTACAACTAACGAGAAACCTTGGTAAGGTGAGTCGTAGTAAAGTCAGATCTACAATACAGAACAAGAATGGAACTTGACGTCATAGGAAAACATTTGCTTACTCCGTCAACAAGAGTGACTATAATCGATTGACATACGTCGGACCATCATGATGGAGAGCTGCAACACGCTCTCCGACACACCTTTGAAACTTTGACTCTCTCCCGCCCGGACCGACAGATCCGCGAGTAATGGATGCAAGCAAAGCGGGTTTTCCGCATATCTGGCGACCCTCGGGAACGCGTTAACCATAGTCCTAGAATGCTTCGTTGCGCGTGGTCAGAACTACGGATCCTACATGCCATATCGACGCTAGAGTTCTTCACAGAACACAAGTTGCAGACGCCAAAGTCCGAGAAAAAACAAGACGGAAGTATGAATGGGTAAAAGAGAGCACGTGATTTGCTGTTAAAGTACGATGCGTATAAAGTGAGGAATAAAAGGTTAACGAAAGCCCAACTCAGCCACCCCATCGAATCGAGGCCTTGCTCGCACTTCCAACCGAATGAATCCGCTGACACATGACATCTCAAGATCGGTATGAGGAAAACGCTGAACGATACTCAACACGCCTGCAAAACGGAGAAAAAAGGGTTGATGTCGATCGTTACATGGAAATAGCCATCCGAACATGGTCCGTCTACAGACTTCCATTCTCGATATAGTAATGCTTACCAATTATAGAAGTGAGACGAAGGAAGGGTGTCATTTGGGGCTTTTGACGGTTACTACATGGGTTTTTGGAACCACGTCCCCGCCCTTCATGGGCTCGTCTTCTTCCTCGTTTACCCTCGGCTTTCGTCTTCGTTCGTGGAACCAGGTGATGGCGGAGAGAATGACGACTAGACCAAGAATTCCCAGAAACGGCCACAGAGCAGCCAGCTTGTCTGCAACAAGAATGCAGTACAGCTTAAAAAAACCCACTGAATTAATGTCAATTTATGCAAAATACGTAAACTACTCTCAAAGATCGTACTCGAAACTCGGGACTGCATCACGCATGTCTGCAAACTCGTACCTTTGACTTTCACCTCGATCGTCCGGTTATTCGCTCCGTGCTGATTGCTGGCTTTACAGTCGTAGAACCCTCTATCCTCGTCGGCCACACTATTGAATGTCAGAATCGATGTTCGTTCCTGTTGCTCACGTGATTCATTCTCGTCCTCATATGCTTCGTCACGGGTGATGTACCATCGACTGTTAGTGTCGTTCTCATAAATGACCTTCGTGCCGTTCTCAAGAAGAACAGTGGTGCCGTCCAGAAACAGGACCACCGTGCCGTTCTCAGCCAGGACCGTTGTACGATTCTCAACAAGAACCTCTTTGCCCTTCTCACTCACTCGGCTCCACAGAATGGGGTTCTCATCCGCCCCGGACACCACACAGGTCAAAGACAGTGGCTGGCCTTCGGTCACACCCTTCGATTTGGCACTCGATGGCGGGAACTCAGTACCGAGCCTCACGGTGGGTGTTGCTGCAAATCGAAGAACGTCTTAGCATCCCCCTCCATCATCAGTTATACCTAAGATGACAATATAATTATACTTTGGTAAGTAGCTTCCGCCTGCAGATTCGTCTGCTTTTCAAACCCTGCAAGTCCCGTGGTGTTAATTCGGCATGTGAAAGCACCAGTCTTGGAGGGATAGCGACGAGCGTTCTGGATGGTCAAAGCGTAGCCGGATGATTCGTCAGTCGACACGGAGTAGTTCTTGTCTTCGACTGGCCAGTAATTCAGAGTCTTTTCTTCGCCAGAAACGTTGCGTAGCCAAATTAACGGCAACTTGGGCTGAAGACGCTGACGGCAACTCAGTACTACCTTCCAACTTGTGCCATCATCGACCTTCTGATCGGGGACCAAGGCCTTACCTGGGGAAAGCAAACAACAGACGTGAAGGAAAGTCGTAAGTGATCGTGCACCTCGAAATACTAACACACCGACAAAAGCACGCTCGGTAGGATTTCTTCTACACGCTTTTAGGGGAACAGTCAGAAATCTGTACAGATGGCATTTTGCAATCGATTCTGCTCAGGACCCAGCTGATCGGAATGAAGAACTTACTGTCCAGAACGCTCATGTAGTACGAAGCTTGGCTGGTGCCGTCGGCGTGCGTGCAGGTGTAATTTCCTCCCACATCGCCGGAAAGGCTGCTGAAGACAATCTCGCTCTGGCCTTTGCTGTCTCTCAGTCTGAGACCGATGGTGTCATTACTGGTCACATTCCTGGTGGTAAGTTCGGGATTTTCATCATAAACTTTCCATGTCAGGTTTCCTGCTTGGTCAGTCGTGCAGATGAGCGTGATGTTGCCACCAGGTCGGAAGTACGTCTCTCCGCCGACGGGATTATTTATTACCGTTATCTTGACGGCACCTGCAAACAAAAACACAAACAAGGAAGAGGGGCTACGACATCTCCATAAGGTATCTGGTTAGGAACTATCGATAGCTGGGTGATGGCTTACCGTGGCTCACAGCTACCAGAAACGCCACCAGTGACACCACCGACAACAAAGAGGAACTCAGCTGGACCATTCTTCTTCCGGCGTTGTAGCTGGACCTCCAAAATGCTAGAATATCGCGCCGATCTAAATCGGGTAAGGAAAATGAAAGAGGGGGGTTACGACAGAGCAAAAACCAGGAGTGAGGACGCCAAAAGATGAAACTAAAATCGTGAACTTCGAAAATTTCCACATAGGCAAAAGCAGCACACGGCTGCTTGCCCGAATGACTTGCCATAAATACTGGACAACGGCGAGATCGGTGGCCGGTCGTATGGCTCATCTGGACCTGGCGTGATATTTACCCGCTTCGCACTGCTAGCGATGCCATCCGTCGATTTCTGATTGAGGCACCCTTGAAACCAGCGACCGCCGTCCGCTAGGCGGCCATGGCGCCATTGTTCTGTTAGGGGAGTCTGAGCTTGTGTTGTGTCTGGAAGTCATGGAGCCAAAGTGGGCATAACAGAATTCGTAACCGGATGAATGGCGTCGGCTGCATTGCGAGCTGTCAGTTTCCAACCTATAATAATCCTAGCGGTATGTCGAAATCTCTGGTATCCGTCAAGTTACACGGAGGTCGCTGGCCAACGGACTGCGGCATGTTCTGTGCTTTCGGTCTCGGGACTTGAACTGGTTGGGTTCTACGAGCTCACTTCCGGTGGCAGGCACAAAGTGATCTGAAGGCGACACAATCAGACACTCTAGTACTCGTAGAAGAAATCAAGAGTACAGGTGCCCCTCGGATATCGGTAAGTCTTGCTTCAGAACTGGTACAAAATGATAAGAAACAACAGCGTTATAAAAGAACAGCCAGGCTTGACAAGTCAAAGTTGTGAAACAGGACAAGGAAGGACCAGACGTCATAGAAAAACATTTGTTTACTCGGTCAACAACAGCGACTTAAACCGACTGACGTACGTCGGGCCTTCTACTATGGAGATATGCAACACGCACTCCGATGCGCCTTTCAAACTTTGACTTTCCCCCGCGAGAACCGATAGTTCAGCGGGTAATGGATATGGCAGAAAAGGTTTCTTTATAGAGTTCTCCACATATCCGGCGTACTTCCGGACGACCTCACTCAACTCTGAGTCTTTGACTGCAACGTCATAGTAAACTCTGATGTCGTCAGTAGGAACCAAGCCTGCCTTCTTGCGCAACTTTTGAACCACGTTGATGATTTCGCGAGCCAGCCCTTCATCCAGGAGCTCTTTATTTTGTGTCGTGTTCAACAGGATCAAAACCTGTCAAAAAATAGAGCTCGTTTCGTCGCATATCACCATTCTACAATATCAGACCATATTTGGATCCCCACTTACCTCATTGTCGGAAGAGGGTTCATAATCGGTCTGTGCCGTGTCACCAGAAGACTTGTTGTCGAATGTGTAGATCAATTTAAGATCGGTTCCTTCTAACCGAGTGTCGCAGACATCGAGGAAACCTCTGTCTTGGTATCCTTGCAGTTGTGCGCTAGTCAGTTTCTGCGACCAGTTCGAGTCATGCGACTGCAATAGAGTCGGAGTATACAACAGCTCTGTCTTACCTTTACTGCGTCCATGACCGCCTTGTAGCTGTTCTTCAACTTGGCTCCAAGCACTTTGTGGTCAGGTTCGGCTCTTACGCTGACTCCATATCGTTCCTTATCCAGCGTGGTGGTCAGAGTCCGCACATTCAGTTCTTCCACGATGTAGGACTCCATTGCCATGATATCATCTAGGAAAGCCTGGTCTCGATGTATAACCACAATCTCCATCAGAGGCGACTGAAATTACACACCGAATTCAAACAATCGAAACTGCATTCATAGCACCGTTAGTAATGTTATGTAGCATACCTTGATGGGTAGAGTCCGTCTTTCGCGAGCCTGGCGACCCAAATCCACAACGGTCTGCATTCTGGAGACGGCGCGCTCAATGTTAAGATCCATCAGATCGGTCCTACGAAACAGCAGACCTGAGGTCATTGAGGAGACTTCAAATGTCTGATTTGGTTAGCTGTGGGCTTGAACCGTAGCCTGTATCAACCACACTGCATACCTCGGTTCGGGGAACATCAAGTAGTGAACACTTCCTCTGTCTTGGCTGTCGTTTGAGTCTTTTTCGACGACGTTTTTCAGATTCTGGTACATGAGCTCAGTCAAGAACGGTACGAAGGGTGCCTATCAGGAAAAGGTTTTAACATACGGCTAACATTGGACCTCCATCGCTCTCAAACCATGTTCAGAACTTCCCCTTACCAGCATTCGAATCATCGAAAATATGACGGAGAACAGTGTTTCCAGCGCATTCCGACAGTCGACTCGTCCACCATCTCCACGGAGTCGTTTTCGGTTCGATCGAACGTACCAATTGGTCAGAAGATCGACAAACTTTATCAGACGTGGGACAACGGTGTAAAGGCGATAAGCTGAACAGAACAAAGAGTGCTAATCGTAACACAGCAATGGAATCAGTGTTCTTTTCATCGAGTAGTCTTCTACTACAGTAGCGCGAAAGTGGACTTGCCTTTCATTTCGTCTCGTACGAACTGCAGGAGGGTTTGAGTGAAGGACAAAATCCACTTGTCCATGATGTTTTCTGGCATAAGCTGCTTCTGCTCGGAGAAAGTAAACTTCTCCCCATTCTCCTATGCAGTGAACGCAATAAGCAAAACCGCACACAGATCTACATGAGATCAACAAGTGTGCTGTATATCGGAGAGTTATATTGCCCTACCTTTTCAAAGAGGTTTTTCTGCTGGCAAAAGAACCGATAGGCATTGTACCAGGGAAGGAAGACGTCCTTCAAAATGTCACGAACTCCTTCCTCCTTGAACCGTAAGTTCTCAGCCCGCACCACCGGCGAGTTGATGAGGTACAGCCTATAAATGCAAAAGCCGATCAACTCCAGCGCATTATCCCCAAGATGATCAGCTAGCAGAGTGATGTTGCAGAGACTATCCGTCAGACGTTCATCGAGAAGTTTAAACCGTAAAGACACACCTCAGAGCATCCGCTCCATATTTGTTGACCACTTCGAGAGGATCGGGAAAATTCTTCTTGCTTTTGCTCATCTTCTGCCCGTCGCTGAAACAACACGTATGAAGCAAAAGAGTCGCAACACACAAAGATCATACGGAATGTCAACTTACTTTGCCAGAACAAGTCCGTTCACGATATAGTTCTTGGAAGGTGGCTTGTTGAACAAGGCGGTGGACAGCACCAAAAGCGTGTAAAACCTAGACGAAAATTAACAATAAGTAATCGTCCAAGCAGGTAGAAATGTCAATTTGCCCTACCATCCGCGAGTCTGGTCGATCCCTTCGGCGATGAAATCAGCCGGGAAGTTTCGTTCAAAGGTTTCTTGGTTCTCGAAGGGATAATGCACCTGCGCATACGGCATACTGCCACTTTCAAACCAACAGTCAAACACTTCCGGGATGCGCTTTAGCGGAGCTCCTCCCGGTCGTGATGATGGAATAGTCAGCTTGTCCACCGTCTCTCGATGCAAATCCTCCACCTTCACACCACTCAGCTTCGCCAGTTCTTCAATGGAGCCCACACATACCATCTCTTCCCCATCGTCACTTATCCATAAGGGTATCGGCGTACCCCAATACCGACTTCTCGATATGGGCCAGTCTCGTGCATCTCTCAACCAGTTGCCGAACCGTTTGTCCCGGACAAAGTCAGGTACCCAGTACGTTGTCTGGTTGTTATCAATGAGCTGCTGTGCAATAGACTCTACTCGTACAAACCAACTCGGCACGGCCTTGTATATCAACGGCGTGTCGGAACGGTAACAGTACGGATAACTATGGTTGATCTGAGATACGTTCACCATTCTGCCTTGTTCTTTTAGATGCTTGATGATGGCTTTGTCAGCATCTTTGATGTACTGACCGGCAAAGTCTGAGACATCTTGGGTGAAGCGACCGGAAGAGTCGACAGGACAGACGATGGCCGAGTCCTTCGCGATGACGTCGTGAGCGAGACAGACACGGTAATCGTCTTCGCCAAAGTATGGAGCTTGGTGGACGACGCCGGTACCGGCTTCCTCTGTGACGTACTTGTCGGTACAGATGGTAAACGACTGCAGTCCGTCTTCGCGCTTGGTGAAGTAGTTGAATAACGGGATGTAGCGGAGTCCTTTCAGCGTTTCACCGAGGAACTTTTCCAGGATTTCGTAATCAGCAGGCTTCTTGAACAAGGCCTCCAACCGCGCTTCCATCAGAATATAAGTCTTCTTTGTGGAGTTCTCTGTTTGAAACAAAGCGACATTCTGAGGTGATGTCTTCGTGAACAGGAACACCCATACCGTACCGGTATGAAGATTCTTTCGTTACGAGGAATGCTATAATTATCCTTGCAGTACAGGTAAGATTGGATTACCTTGAACTTTTACGTAGGTCTTTTCAGGGTTGACACAAAGTGCGAGGTTGCTGGGAAGAGTAAAAGGAGTGGTGGTCCATGCCACTAAGGAGACGTTAGGTTCCTTCTCCAATGGAAAGGAGATAGTCACTGCAAAACCAAGGACATTAAGGACTGTCGCAAGACAAACCACCAGGAAGTATGCTTTCAATGCTTACCGGCTGGATCCTTCACATCTTTGTAGTTCAATCCCGCTTCGAAGTTGGACAGCGTAGTGTTCAGTCCGGTAGAAAAGCTCATCACTTTGAAACCCTTGTACACAAGTCCCTTCTGGTACAGCTGTTGGAAGACCCACCATACCGACTCCATGAACCAAGGGTACAATGTCTTGTAGTCGTTCTCAAAGTCGATCCATCGACCAAGCCGTGTGACAATGCTCTGCAGGACTGGTAATATTACGAGTTTCTGGATAGAAACGAGGACAGTGTAGTTACATTACCTGCCAGTCCCCAGAATACCGCATAACAATCTTTCGACATTCGTTATTATAAGCTTCGATGCCCATTGCTGCAACGTCCGCCGGGCCTTTGATACCTAATGCTTTGTCAATTTCATACTCTACGGGAAGACCGTGACAGTCCCAGCCGAAACGTCGATCCACGTGGAAGCCAGACTGATGAGCAAAGCGCGTCACGGTATCCTTGATTGTGCCAGCAAGAATGTGGCCATAATGAGGAAGGCCAGTGGCGAACGGTGGTCCATCGTAGAAGGTGTACCTATGATGAAAACAGAAAAGATCAGCGCCACATGCATCGCACTTCCGGTAGTATTTTCTGTTAACTTAATTACTGCGCTATATTTCACTTCTTTAGTTAAGCCGGTCTCCTTTGGCTTACAACGTCTGTTGATCCGTCCGACCGACACCCTTTTCCTCGTACTTGATATTGGCAACTTACCGAGGCTTATCCTTAGACTGCTTCAGCGACGTGTTGAATGCGTCGAGATCTTTCCAGAGCTTCAAGATGTTCTCTTCTTCCTTCGCGAAGTTGATGTTCTCTGGCACAAGCATGGACATCTTGACGTGGAGGACTTGTACTCGTCGAGATCGATGAACAGCAGTTCGGCAACCGCTCGATGCGGAACAATGATCTTCACTGGGATCCTACAGTTTGAAAGAACCGAGGTTTGACCTGAGCGGAACGGGACGAGAATCCGAGATAACCCAAGAGCACCGGATGGCGGATGTTGTCACTTGTCACCGAAAAATTTCGTCAGATGGACCAGATCGTTTGGGCAATTGCGATATACGGTAAGAGTGTGTTATGTCACGTCATGGAGCCACTTACTCGTAGCGATAGTCTGTCTACAGATGGCGCTGGAGCGTGATGGACCTAAATCTTAGCTGTTGCTTTATCCAACTGACCACTGAATTAGATTGGTGGTCACTTTAACGACAGTTTTCTGGAAAACTAATAACGGTTGTGAAACATAAGGCCACAAGAAAGACATGTTCATGATTTCAGGACACTGATGCCAGAAATGACATAACTGTATGTATATTCGCAGAATATTCATGAAAACCGTATAGACTCTAGGATACAGTCGAATGAACGCGTTGCTCCTATTATGAGCAGGATTTCTACCGGGCCCCTGGATAAATATCGGGTGGAGATCTTGTGATCAGGCTGGAGCGACCTCATACACTTCCGCACGGGACTATCAACCACTCATTCACACAGCTCCGCAAATATCGATCAGACAACCTCAGCGAATATACATTGTCGCCGACCATACTCCCTGGATAACAACACGACGAGTTATCTGACGTTTGGGAAACGCTGTCACAAATATGAAAACCCATTCGATCGTATGGTTCACGAGATTTTCTTAAATTTGCTTGACCTGGACGATCTGGTTTTATGTCGAGCATGTTCTTTCGGACAATCAACATGGAAATGGCAAGTGCTTTGTTTTGCAGAATTCTTCTGGCTTGCGTGTGGATCAAGGATGCATATGCTGGTGTATACTCGAACGCTTTTCATAGTCTTCACCTGTATAAACGAGCAGCTCTTCGCGACTCGGGAACTTCCCAGTGTTTGGAATATTACAATGTGAAGAAGGGTAGAGTTGTCCAGGTTTCAAAGTCCGAGAGACTTGGCGGACGAATGATCAACGCAACTACCGGGTTGTCCCCCGCTGAATGTCTTAGACGGTGCTGCGATACGGAACATTGCACTGTTACAGCCTATGAACATCAGGTACGAAACAATATCGCAGATGTCGAACCACACGTATCAAATTCCTAATTCGGGAACTTTACTTATAGGGAGGCAAGAACTGCTACCTCTTCGCCTGCGGGGATGCTGATGACTTCCGGTGCGAATTCGTCCCTTATAGCGATTACGAAGTTGCTATTCTGTCAATCCCTCGTCGGGAGATTAGAAAACCGATCTCAGCAGTAGGAAGATCGAACATGGCAGACCTGCTGAAATCCTTGCCCGGCTCAGATCAGACGAATCAAGAGCCCTCATCGTATGGACACTGTGGCCGCTACGAGTTTCAGTGCAGAACGTCGAGACAATGTATCCCAATCTACGATCGATGCAATGGCGTATTCGAATGTCCGGACCGATCAGGTACGTTTAAAATCCATTAATGAGGCACCCGTAGACCAGTTTCTTCTATTGAATAGAATGACGATTATCTTTAGATGAAGAAGAGTGTGAACGATATCAGCAAGGTACGTCAGAGCACTGAAAGGCTGCAACAATAAAATTTCGGCTTCTAAGCAAACGCAAATTCCAGAAAACAAAATGTGGTTTTATTTCCCCGCAGAAAAGTATCAGTCGGAAAACCAAGGGGACGAAAAATTCCAAGGTTCGACGAGTGACCGACTAGAGGATGAGCTAAGGCAGCACCAGTTAGACGATGACTCAGATCAGCAGACGCTATGGGACCGTGGTCGAAATCGGCTACCTGCAATGTCTTCTGCTACCCCGGATTTTTGGTATGTTTTACACGCACATACTGAATACTGGAGCGATGCTAGCTTAAGAGCAGTATTGTATATAGATGTTGGCTAATTTTTAATCTCGATTTCATGTGCAGGAAATTTCGCCCAGAAACCACTCAGCGACCTACTGCTCTCCCCACAACGCTTGTGACGACTGCGCCACCTATGCGGTCAAGCCTGTCTACGCCTTCCGCGATGACGTCACCGCGAGATGATGCAGCTTCCACGACCTCCACCGCGCTATCGAGTCAAGCTAGTACTGGACGGAGCTTACCATCACGACAATCGAACGACACTTCAATCTACTTCCCTGGTTGGATAGATTTCTCTGATGCTTCCCATTCCATAATCAGCGTCCTGTTGATACTGGCGATTGGTTTCTGCTTGGGAACCACACTTTTCGTCATAGGTCGCTGGTTCTGTAAACGCAGACCAAAAGTGACGAAGTACAGGGTTGTTGACCCTGACGCGGAGGACTTTCTTTTGAGTGGAACATACGGATAAAGTATCCGTTTCTCTAATGCTGAAGATCTTTCGCCGGTGAACTAATCTGCAGTTCATGTATAATTGAGCCGCAATTAATCCATCATATCCCTGCTGCCATTAAAGATTGTCCCGCTTCTCAACAGTCAGTGCAACATGACATACCGTACTGTAATCCCTCAAAAGTTCTGCGAATCACGTGACTGTCGTGGTAAATATCATCCGGCGGGGAACAGAAAGTATATATACCTTCAATCAAAGACTGCTCCCCAGTCAAGTGTACAGTGTAGAATAGAATAAACCGTTGAAAATGGTTGCATGGAGCCAGATAGTCAAAGCCAATGAAATTTGCGCATGTAGCAAAACCTAATTTTCATTGGCCGAGTCGTAAGTAAGCTCAGCTGGAGTGTTACGCCCATTTTTAACGGTTAGTTTTGTCGTACACTGTGATGATGGGCGACAATCAAACAATCAGGGATACCAGTGCGGGTGTAATTTACTGGCATGATGACGTAATTCGCAGAACTATCGAGGGACTACAGTAATTAAAAACGCGACGCTTTATCTGCCACTTGTTCTGATCGTGCAGCAAATGTTCGATCCTCTGTTTTTTCATTGTTTCAGCCAATCCTCTATGAAGGTTCAAGCGTTCAAAAAAGCTTTACTAATAGATCCCCACAGTGATGCCAAGTGCTGTTGCAGAAGCTGTCTCTCAAACACGGTTGCTTAGGCTTTTATCGGTCCACGGGAAAGTATCGTGTGCCTGAAAGCTCGACGTTTGGGCTTTGTTAGTGTTCAGGAACGCGAACGCGGATACAGTTTTACCCTCTTCTAGATGCACCACAGCGCTGCTTTTTATGTACAGTTGTTCAAAAACACTTGGAATATCCATCGACAGGAAACATTTAACGTCTGTAAACATGTTTCGGCCAGCACAAGGATGACAGCAGTGCACTGGGACTAAAATAGCTCGAGTATGAAACTCTCGTGGCTGCGCATGCCATAATATGCAGCTTGGCGGAAGTAAGAACAGAGTCTGCGGAGGTTGCGCTTTCGCTCAGTGCTCTCTCGAAGAGCAGATGTATAGTAGATGTCCCACAACCTCACACTTGTACGCATCCCTATATGTCACGTTCCTGAACTGTTGCTGTATGGGTTACAACGTCGATGAGGCATCCTCCTGCCGGTTGACTTGGAATTTCAAGACAGCATCTCGGAGCTGTCGGAACAGAAGTTCCACCGCGTTGTCTCTATCAGTTCGAAGTGTTCCAGGCCACGTCGGTCAACGCCGTCGCCAAGTCGATCTTCAGTTGTGTGCTGTGTTTGCAGTTCCGTGTTCTTGAGCTCCCCTGGATGCCCATTTATTCCGACAAACCTTCCTCGATTTTATTCGAGCACCGTGCTCGGGTACCACTACTGTCAACAGTATTGACGTAGCTAAAGTATCAACAGGCCCTTTGTTATTTACCTGCTTCCACGCAGCCCTCGTGCTTATCAGTCCTCGGATTTGTTCCGGTCTATTATCTTGTAGTCCTTGAAGGTAAGGTTCATTCGAATTCCCGTCCAATGTTCACAAAAGTTCTCTCTTTACGCGTACCGTAAAACACACGCACTGCGCTTGTATGTGCATTGTGTAGCACTGTCAAGTGCCAGAGCACGATTGTGACTTCCTTGTTTGGTGTCCACCAGATGGCGTGTCAACCTCATGGCAGCGCTGAGTAAACGTTGGTTCAGCAGTCTGAAGGGACCTTTGAGTAACCACGACTAGTCTATTGAGCATTCTTGGCCTCCAAAGCAGTCTTTGAAAGCACGCGAGGAGTTGGAAGAGTTGAACTTTTTGGAGGAGTGAAAGCATGGACTTAATAAACGTTTTCTGAGCTGACCCACGGTGAGGGTCGTTCTCAACGCGGAATATTCCGCTGAGTCTGAAATCGTAAAGAGGGTCCGCCGTCCATGAAGGTGTCCACAGGGCGCAGTGAGGAACCTCAAGGGTATCGAACTCCGCGAGCCTGCAGCCTAACCACAACTTGGGTTCTTGACTAAATCGATCTTCTGAGTGAGTCAAGTTGATTCAGGCTTCTCGCCAGCCCATGAGCAATCGCAGGTATTCATCAAACGACAACAGTTGCTGTCTTGTGGTCCACGATGTAACCTACGCTTCGTGAGCGTCTTCGCCCAGCTTTCAGTAAACTATTACCGTATTACCGTATTAGGTACATGGAGGCGTGGACAGCATAAAGATGTATGAAGCACATTCATTTCGGTTTTTTTACGGCATTCTTACATGGATAAGTTGAGCGGCTATGCCTCATCAAAGCTGGCTCATCACCTGTAGCCAAAGCCGGAAGTCTGTAAGACTGCAGTGTTATGGCTCAGTCATTCGACTCGAACAGGGTTGCGCGGACCAAACGGGGCAGCTTTGGGCGTAGACGAGCAATATCTTCAATTTTCCATTTTGGTGGTGCCCCGGTGGGCAGTGCCAACAATCAAAACAACACCAAGTAAAGCTGGCAGGAAAACACGCCCATTCAGCACAGACCTGTGTGACAATAGAGCCACCTGTTGCGTACGGACACTGACTAATCGTATGTTTCATTCAATAGATCAACGCAATCATGAATCAAAGAAAAGGGTCCACCATCGAGAACCGGCCATCAGTCATCGGGCAACAATCGCCGCAGTCGAAAACTCCGCAACAACAGTCGAATCCCGCGGGCCAACAACAAGCGCATCCTTCTCCACCTCAACAAGTTCCACAGAAAGAGGAAGACATCGATAAGGAACCCCGACTTGTGGGAGACGGGGACGAAGACATGCCCGCCACCGAGGTACTGTAAGCTTTGAATCTGATGACCGGAAGTCGACTGTTATCTTATCATGTTGTCTAAAATGCAGGCTCAACTTGCTGACGATGCTCCCTGGAAGAGAATCCAGCAAAACACGTTTACGCGATGGGCGAATGAGCATCTCAAGACCGTCAACAAGAACATTGGCGATCTCGAAACGGACTTGGGCGATGGATTACGGTGATTTCTTGATGTTTTTCCGACGACCGGACTATATCTGTCGACCGGAAGTGCCTTGGGATTAACGTGTTACTTTGGATTACTTATAGGCTAATCGCCCTAATTGAAGTTTTGAGTGGAAAGAAGCTACCTCGTCACAACAAAAGACCGACGTTTCGATCACAGAAGCTGGAAAATGTTTCGGTCGCCTTGAACTTTCTTCAAGAAGATGAAAACATCAAGCTTGTCAACATCGGTAAGTTTGATCATATCCGTAGAGCATCTCTTACGAAGCCCTCCACGTATTAGGTATATGAGATCTCAGATCGTGACGCAGCGTTCTCAAGAGTCAAGCTCCGATGTTTCGCGAGGGGAAAGTTTCGGATGTATGGACGTCCAAGCTTCTCCGAAGAGTTTTCTCTTCAGGGACTACTTGGGCGTGAAGGCTTCTCTTGACCGGAACTGTGGTGGGTCTTTATATTGTCAGGTGGTGAGAAAAAATGGAATAGTCTGACAGCCGCGACCACTTTTTTTATGGCGGAGGTTGGAATGAAGTTTGATGGGGGATGCAGCCAAGTGTAAAGTGTATGAAGTGAGTTGCACTTCACAGTCACGACTGATAGCGCCATGATGGCATGACCAGCACCTTAATCGTCTTGTGTAATATTGAAATTTTGTGTGTCGTCTGTGGCAGCAAAAATAGTTTACGCATGCACATCTGCCCGTCCAATATTGTGAACTCTTAAACTACATGCCGCGTCCAAAGTGTATCGAGGTGTGAAAATGCCAAAGGTCGAAGATAGCCTAAGCGAGAAGCCGAGAACAAATAATCTAATCTAAAAGTGATCGGTCCATTTTATTCAGGAGAAAACCTAAAATCAGTACATGCTCAAGCCGGAAATCCCTTTGTGAGGAAAAGAGAATCGTCTAAAATTCTGGCCTAATTTTTGAGATGTATCTGCGAGCGAAGAACCTTGGTGATTGTATGTCAATACGTTGTATGTGAATACGTGACTGGCGCAGTTTCTTAGCTGCCGACACTGGAAACGTGCGCAACTTGGAACAACAATCTGAGCTGAAATCGATTGCCGACGTCCCATTTGAGGAACTCATTGAAGGGTTAAAGAATATGACATTGCGCGGATAACGTAATTGAACTTTCATGTCGACAGAGTGGTGTTCGGGCCAATGTACGGTGAAGAATCGTATTTGCTGCAGTGGAAACTTGTCTAGCAAGAATAGTTGACCACGAAACTTTAAGCCGGTATGAATGATATAGGATATTGATGGCTTGGCGGAAGAGCTTGTTCTGTCGTTGCCGTATTTGGTCTGATCCATTCAGCCGTCCGCCATTTAGCAAAACAGCACATGTGTTACTATCCTTCTTGCATGGGTCTCGCGCTCTTTTTTTGATGCCGCGCATAATATGATAATCGTCCGTAAGCGTCACCAATCCCGTCAGCTTTTGTTTGCTGTCAGACAACGAATATACGCTATGGCAGATCAGCATATTTTCTGTTGGACCGCATAACAAACAAAAAAACCCGAGTTCTTCCAGAAGACTCCGTGCAAAACAGATCGTATTCTTTTGAACCTTGTAGAGTAAGATTCAAAATCGGGTGCGTAGAGTTTTCGGTTCGATTTTCATCGACTTTATCTCCGTTAATCATATTAGCATTGCTTCGGGCGGTCGATTTCTAATTACTATTTGAATTTAAAAACAATAATTTTCTTCGCACCACCGCCCTTTTTACAAGGTCGAACACAGCCTGTAAATTTACAGTAGTACTAGTCGTAAAAGAGGTACCAGCTGCTATTCTGGCCCACCCAGGTGATGATATCCTGATTCCTCAAAAACGATTAGAAAAACATGCAGCGTGTTTGCAATTTAAAAAAACTTGACAAAGAAAAACACGATGTTGTCCTCATACCCTCGTTAACGTTCCATATGTATTACATTGTGCTTGATTGTTCGAAGCGCGAAGAACAAACTTTTTGATGGTTCCACGATTGAAACTTGACATGTACTGCTGTGATTTTGTAATGGGTTAAACATCGCTGTGAAGACTGTTCCTTTCGAACTGTCAATCATACAACGATATTCTATACGGACATTCTCAAAACAAGGTTTTGACTTTTTGTGTTTTGTTTTACAGACAGTACAGACATCGTCGATGGTCGTCTGAAGCTGATTCTCGGTCTGATTTGGACGCTGATTCTCCACTACTCCATTTCGATGCCCATGTGGGGCGACGAGGACGAAGGCGCCAAAGAACTCACCCCGAAACAACGCTTGTTACGATGGATCCAAAACAAGATTCCCGACCTGCCCATCACCAACTTCACATCCGACTGGAACGACGGTCGGGCAGTTGGAGCTCTAGTCGATGCAGTCGCACCAGGTACTTCTTGGTTTTCAGTACACCCTTTCACTCTTGCCTAATCATCATCTTACGCAGCGTGAGAACCTTGTTTTTCTAACAGGCCTTTGCCCTGACTGGGCGGATTGGAATCCGAAGAACGCCAAGGCCAACGCCACCGAAGCCATGAAGTTGGCAGAGGACTGGTTGAACGTGCCTCAGCTCGTTCTGCCGGAAGATATGGTCAATCCCAATGTCGACGAATTGTCCATGATGACGTACTTGTCACAGTTCCCTAACGCGAGACTGAAACCTGGTGCGCCACTCCATGGCAAGCTCGCGCCTAACAAAGTTCGAGCTTATGGTCCAGGTCTGGAGCCCGGTAACAAAGTCGGTATCCCAGCTAAGTTTACGGTCGAGACATTCTCCGCTGGTGCCGGTAACGTCGATGTCCAAGTCACTGGTCCAGATGGCGGACCTGTTGCTGTAAGATACACTTCCGGCTGTGTCGATGGTGTAGTCTTGCGAATGGTTCATTTTTACAATTTGACCATTTTAGGCCGGCGTGAAGTTTAACAACGACAGAAACAAGACCTACTCTTGCCAGTATGTGCCGAAGATGGAAGGCCATCACCGAGTGGCTGTCCAGTTCGCCGGAAAGGACGTACCAAAAAGTCCGTTCGATGTGGACGTTCGTGGGTACGCCGGTGACGCTACTAAGGTTACCGCGAAGGGTCCTGGTCTGGAAGCCACCGGAAACCAGATCGGGAAAGCAACCTGGTTTGAGGTCTTTACCAAGGGAGCGGGTGACGGTCTAGTGGAAGTCATCATCATGGACCCTTCTGGAAAGAAAGATGCTGTAAGTTTCCTTTTCCTCACTTATGCCTCAGAATGTAAATTACGCTCAAAGAGACCGGTCGAAACTTTTCTTCCCTTGAAGGTGGTTCCTAACGTCAAGCAAATGCCTGACGGAGTTTGGAGAGTCGACTATACCGCCAAGGAGCTCGGTCTTCACTCTGTTAATGTCTTTTTCGCCGGAAAGCCGATTCCAAATAGCCCGTTCGGAGTGAAGATCGGACCAGGCAAGGACTTAAACGCTTACGAGTTTGTCAAATGATTCACTAAGTTTGTTCCGCAGTGAGCGATGCGAGGAAGGTCAGATGTACCGGTCGCGGTCTCCAGAAAAATGGTGTCCGCGTTCGCGATGTGGCCGACTTCCGGGTCTACACCGAAGGTGCCGGCGAAGGCAAGCTGGAAGTCAAAATCATCGGTCCTGGTGGCGTACAGGAAGTATACGACTCGAAGAAGATTGACGCTACTACGACCGAGTTTAAGTATTTCCCTAAGTCGCCTGGCCGCTACTCCGTGATCATCACGTACGGAGGCCAGGAAGTGCCAAAGTCCCCTTTCGAAGTCAACGTGGGAAAATACATTACGTCAAAAGTGCGAGCCTTTGGACCAGGTTTGGAGGGTGGCGTGGTCGGACACTCAGCTGACTTCAGCGTGGAAATGAACGGCGAAACCGCGCCGTTGGGTAATTACTTGGCAGTGTGGTTCAAGTATCTCTAAAAAGAAAATTTCAATTATCAGACTAACACAGAATACAGTAATACAATACAGTTTCCACGCACCTGCATACAATGGAGCTGTATGTTCTATTCGCTACTTTAGTATGCAGGTGGGCGATATCGTGAATGAAAATTTGACCGTCCACTTAAAGTGTCAAGAGCGTCATCGTTCTGCTTTTTCAGGCTTTTCGATTGAAGGACCCAGTCAGGCCAAGATCGACTGCAAAGATAATGGTGACCAGACAGCGGACGTCAAGTACTGGCCGACCGCTCCTGGTGAGTACGCCGTCCACGTCCTCTGCAACGACGAGGATATCCCAGGCAGTCCCTTCATGGCCCAGATCACACCGATGCCCAACGGAGTTAACCCAGACCTAGTCAAGGTCTTCGGACCCGGTGTCGAGCCGGAAGGTGTGCAGACAGGTCGCCCCACCGAATTCACCATTGACGCGAAGTCGGCTGGCAAGGCTCCTTTGCATGTCAGCGTGATGGATCAAGACTACAACCCAGTGAATGTCACGGTCCGCGACAACGGTGATGGCACTTACAAGTGCACATACACCGCTACGAGAAGCGTGAAACATACTGTCCAAGTCAACTACGCCGGAGTAGCTGTCCCGAAGAGTCCTTTTCGAGTAAGTTACGAAATATCGACGGGGAAAAAACCGACAGAAAATAAATACAATAATTGAATTTTTGAAGAGGAATCATAGGCAATAAGTTTCTTCCGTAGGTGTACGTTCAGGAGCCAACTAATCCAGGCAAAGTTCGCGTCTACGGTCCTGGTGTTGAGCCCGGTATTCGCACAGCAACACCGACGCACTTTACTGTGGACTGTGCGCATGCTGGTCCCGGTGATGTCCAGATCGCTCTTCAAAACGAGAAGGGACAAGATGTTCCCTTCAAGATCAACGACAATCGAGACGGAACCTTCACAGTAGACTACACTGCTCCAAGCCCCGGAACCTACAAAGTCACCGTCATGTTCGCCGGCAAGGAAGTACCCGCCTCGCCCATCAAGGTCCAGGTGGCGCCACATATCGACGTCAGCGGTATTCGCGTCGAAGGCCTCGAACAAAGTAAGTGGCTTATCGATATTTTGAAAAGGCTTGTCTGTGGCTTCTGCTTCGTTCTGGTCGTCGTAAAACGATTGACTCTTCTGCCGGACTAAACACCAAGTCTTAGTAAGTAACAAGGCGTTCCAGTCGTCGTCGTAAAACAACAGCATGCTGCATGAGAAAGATCCCTCTGTCGTAATACGATACGTAATTTCTGCTGACACACCGTCTTTGACGCTGCGTCTAACAGCTGAACACACAAAGAAAAGTTCCAGCGACAAGCATGCGAGAAATTAGCTGTTCAATGTCAAGAATGTCGTACGTGACCATCGTGATGGAGCTTTGAGTTCCTCAACGTCGCTCTAATGGATTCAGGCACGGATGCGTACACTACTTACCATTGACTCAACTCAGACCGATGAGAAATTCAGAAAAACACCAACAACTTTTCCTTTTAAAAATTAGCTGTTCCGATCAACTCTCGCCAGCAGCTCAAGATCCTCGCAACCAAGCCAGTGTACGTGGACAACATGGCTACACCTGTCGACACCTCTTCCACAGGCCGAGGACAGCCTATGTCGGCAGCTGGTCTACCACAGCAGCCCTTCAACGTTGCCTCTTCCGGCAAACACCCAGATGCACACCAGGCCTCTTTAGGTCAACAGGCAGCTCCATCAGGTCGACCAGTCGACGTGTCTTCCACTGGCAAAGGTCCTCAAGGACCCGTTGATGTGTCTTCTACCGGCAAAGGACCTGCTGGTGCTCCACAGAACGGTCAGCCCGGGTCCACAGCTCCCGCTAGGAATGACGCGAAGTGGAACCCACAAGATAATAAGCCAGTCATATCCGAAACAGTCTTCGGTAGGAAACCGTCTCTCTCAGGTCCCGCTGGTCAAGCAGGGCAGCCTCAAACAGCAAGTGCCGGTATGGCACCAGTAGCCCAACAAGGTCAGGCCACACCCAGCACTGGTCGTCCAGCTGTACCAGGCAAGCCCAACATGGCCCAACCTGGTCAAAGCAGTTCGGCACCCGATGGTAAAATCAAGAGCTTTAGTCTGGCTGCATCAGCTGTGCCAACAGACTCGGTCACAGCGAGTTCCACTGGGAAGACGCCAGATACGCAACAACAAGCGAAGGCCCACGCAGCGCCCGTGCCACAAACACCGGTGAATGTGACGAGTGGTGGAAAGGGTGCGCCGCCGGGGGTGGCTGGTAAGCCTTACTTGGATGTGAAGGACGTGACGGCGGACATTACGACTGCAAGTGGCAAGGTTGTACCGGTGAAGCTGACACCCGCACCGGAAGGAGATGGAGTCCTGGTGGACTTCATCCCGACGGAAGCTGGACCGGGTCAGCTGGTGGTTAAGGTGGCGGGTGAAGCGATACCCAATCAGCCACAGAAATTTACGGTGTCGCCGAACGCCGATGTGAGTAAAGTTGTGGTGGAAGGACCAGGCTTGCATAAAGGAGAAGTGGGAGTGCCGGCAAAGTTCCGGATTGATACGCGAAAGGCGGGAGTGGCGCCTGTGTCGTTGAATATCGACGGACCTACGGAGTGTAAGATCGAAACCGTGGACAACAAAGATGGAACCATCGGTGAGTTTTGTTGTTTCGTTGATATCACCTCAGTGTGGTTTCAACGTCTGACTTTTCGTTGCAGATGCAACGTATCATCCGACTGCACCAGGAGAGTACAATATCGGTGTCACCTTCGACAAGAAGAATGTCCCTAAAGCTCCGTTCAAGGCAGAGATTACACCAAAAGGTGGTGCAGCTGCTACACCCAATGCAGCTGGAGAGAAGCCTAGTGTCGCTACACCCGGAAGCGCTCCCGGCGGCTTCACTGGTCCTGGTGGGCCTGGCGGTCCTGGTGGAAAGACAGCTCCCGATGTGGGCAAGAAGCCAGGTCCGGGAGAAGGTCCAGGTGGCCCTGGAACGGAGGGCGCACCGAAGGCGCCAGGCAGCGAGAAGGGTCCTGATGTGTCAGGCATCAAAGTGTTCGGTCCAGGCATAGAGGGTATTTTGGTGGTGGTAGTCTCGCTTTTCTAGTACTAGCTGTTACGTGACTCCAACGAGCTATGCGAACTCTCTGCGTGCTTCTTCCTTATTTTTGACGAGTATTTAGCACTTGAAAATGTTTACAGGAGCCTTCTTGGATTCGATGACCGAGTTCACGGTTGACGCTCGCAGCGTGACCAGAAAAGGCGAAGGCAAAGTTAAAGTGATCGTCACCAGCCCAACTGGCATCCGAACCGAGGCGTTGGTTTCCAACAAACAAGATGGTAATTCGACCCGAAGAGTTTTGTTTTTGTAACTTCCTGCTGCTAGGGTTCGGTTTCTTGTTTATTAGGCACTTATGTTGTGGACTACAGTGTCTTCGAAGAAGGTAAATATTGCACGACCCTTTTATAGTGTTGTTTCTCTGAAGACGGTTTTATTGTTGTTGTATTGTAGGAAAACATACTCTGGACATTACCTACGAAGGTATCCCCGTACCCGGAAGTGCGTACAAGGTTAACGCCGTACGTGGATCGGACCACACAAAGTGCAAGGCTTACGGTCCCGGTCTCAATGGAGGCTTCACCCATCACTCGAACCAGTTCACTGTCGAAACGAAAGGCGCCGGCACTGGCGGTCTTGCCTTGGCCATTGAAGGTCCCTCGGAAGCCAAGATGACATGCAAGGACAACCGTGATGGTATCTGATCCCACCTTTGAATTTTTACGTATATAAGAAAAAGATTAATTTTGTTTGTTGTCGTCAGGAACCTGCTTGGTTGACTACACCGCTACTGAAGCCGGAGACTACGATATTACTATCAAGTTTGCCGGTGTGAATTCCACCACATGCATTACGCACAATGGGCCTGTATACTAGCTTTCGAACGTCAACGGTGTTGTTGTCTTTGCAGACAAGCATATCCCAGGCAGTCCGTTTAAGGTCCATATTGACAACCCAGTTGACTCTAGCCGAGTGCGCGCCTACGGACCAGGTGTGGAGCCGAACAAGGTTCGAGCCAACACTCCAGCCAACTTCAAGATCGACGCGACAAAATCTGGCCGAGCTCCAGTGGCTGTCGATGTCACATCAGACCGTGGAGCTGCACCGAAACGACCGGAAGTCCACGACAATGGCGATGGCAAGTCTTTCGAAAACTGTCTTTGGCAGATCAGTCTCAATACTCTTTTCACTATGTTCTAGGAACTTTCGACGTCAGCTACCTTCCTCCACCGGAAGGTGCCAACTGCAAAGTCCGAGTGACGCATGGTGGCAACGACATCCCAGGCAGTCCTTTCCAGACCAAAGTTTTACCTACCTGCGAACCCCAGAAAGTCGTGGTCACCGGGCAAGGTGTCAACAAGGCCGGTGTTCCCGCTAGTCTCCCCACCGAGTTCATCGTTGACACTCGCGAAGCCGGATACGGAGACCTGAAAGTCAACATCAAGGGACCAGATGGCAAGCCTGTCCGTACCCAGATCGAGGACCTCAACGACGGGACCTACAAAGTCCGCTACGTTCCGGAGGACTTGGGCAACTACGACATCAACGTCTTGTACGGTAACCAGCCGGTCAAGGGAGCACCGTTCCAGATCAAGACCTACCCCACTGGGGATGCTTCCAAAGTCAAGATTACCGAAGGTGTCCATGAACAAGTCGTCATCAACCAAGAGTACCGCATCACCGTCAACAAGACACAAGCCGGGGTCGGAAACGTCACCTGCAAGATCACTTCGTCCAGTACCAGTACCACTTCCGATCAAGCCATGTCGGTCGATGTTCAAGACAATGGTGATGGAACTATCAGGTAACTAGTAGCAGAAGCCTAATTCTCGAGTTATTTGATCTTGGGCGCGATGATACTTATTTACGAGGGCCTTTTGCAGTTTGTTTTACACCATAAGAGAAGCCGGCGAACACACGATCAACGTCAAGTTTGGTGGTCAGCCTGTCCCAGGAGGCACTTTCAAGGTTAAGGTAAGGAAAGCTGGCTTTTGTAGTACTCTAACCATAGGAAAGATAGGGTAGATGAAAACTCTTATATAGTCTGGTCGCATAAATCTCGTCAGCGGTAGGATGTGTGGCGAGGACTGCAGTCACAAGTCCAAGCTTTGCCTGAAGCCAGGCAGTCATGAGGGAAGTCGAAATAAGCTGAGATCAGTATTTATCTACCACAGTGGTCGTTAGTGTTCCTCATTAACTGCAGTCTTGGCTGACAGATTTCCAACAGAGATTTTGATTGCTCGAAGAACCACTGAGGAGCTCAATATGTTGTACGGCGTTGTTAGCAGAGTTGTTCTTGTGACACACAAGGGTTTATTCTGGGCGTAAGAGTAATTGATAGTCGCAACGATTTTGACCCGGTCTTCCACCACGTCATGTTTTGGACCAGAAGCATCCCAGTTGAAGGAAATTGTGAAGAAAAACTTGTTAGGTTTATGACAGGAGCTTTGACGAGATGCGCCGCTCGTGGTGGAAGACGAGCAAACGAGGCAGCGTGCACGGTGGCACCAGCTCGTCGAGCTCTCGACAGTCAACGAAGACATGTCGACATATATGGCCACATGCAGTCATCCACCAACCGGATGGCTACATGCAGTTGATACATCGGCGCGCGACCAGGGAAGCTGCGGAAGAAGTGTTATGTTTAGAAAGAAAAACCAAAAGAAGTCGCACAGCTTGTCAGCAGTAGGCATATGCTGGTAAACAGTCTCCACACCCCTCGTTCGTCTCTACCATTACGAACCTTCCCTTCCTCTCAGGAGACAGTTCTTTAGGTTGGACATTTTTGAACTTCCTGGCTTGCTAATCCGTATTCTCTGTGCAATCATCTGTCGGAATTACCTGAGTATATCGAAGTGGGATTCTTTATCCACCCGTTTTAGGGTACGTTTCCACTGGTATTCTTAGAGCCCTTCTTGGGAAAGTTCCGTGAGCTCAGTCCCATTGACGAAACTAGCTATGATATTCGAATATTCTGTAGCAGGCTACTTGGTTTCGATACTAGTATCGAGGACTCGCAATCAGAAAATATCTTTGAAGTTCCTGGGGCAGCTAACAGTGCAACTTGCACCTTGGATGCAGATATACCGTTAATTATTGTTGGTTCCAAATCGATCATCCTATGCGAGACCTGAAAGAGCTCGGGCAGATTTTTTATCTTTCTGGAATGTCGAACGAATCTAAATTTCTCCTGTCTTGCTTTGCAGGCTACAACCGAAGAGGTTATCACCCAGAGGACCGTAGAGCGTACGACTACTCGCAAGTACCGAGCTCTAGAGTTGAAGAGTATTCCTTTCCCTGCCGGCGGTGGTAACCTCAGCGGTAGGTTCTTTCTTCTCTGGTTCATGAACAGTCTTCCAGCACAGAGCGGCATCTAATTCATCCTTCGTGCTTTCTGTTTCCAGCCCTTGTAACAATGCCTTCCGGACAACAGGCGACGCCACAGCGTGAGTTCCCTCTCCTTTTTCGATCCAGTTTGTCTTGTGTTTGCAAAGACCAGTTCTGACTCTAGTTTCTGCTTGTAGTGACCAACAACAATGACGGTACCGTAACAGTTAGGTTTCAACCGACCGAAGCAGGTCAGCATGAGCTTAGCGTTAAGAGCAACGGGGTACACTTGCAAGGCAGTCCCTTCAAGTTCTTCGTTGATCAAGTCGAGAACACCGGCACTGGTAACGTCACTGCCTATGGCCCCGGCTTGACCCACGGTGAAGCTGACCAGTACCAACACTTCACCATCAACACGCAGAACGCAGGTCCCGGCGGACTTTCCGTCGCCGTTGAAGGTCCATCCAAGGCTGACATTCGCTGCCAAGATAACCGAGACGGAACTTGTAAGTATCCTTCCAGTTCGTTTACTTGTACTTCAATATTGTTATCAGTACGACTGTTTCTGTTTTAGGCACCGTGGACTATTTACCAGTGTTGCCCGGCGAATACAAGATCATAGTTAAATTTGCAGATAAGCACATAAACGGTAGTCCTTTCACTGCCCACATTACAGGGCAGAACGGAAGTGTCACGCAACGCCGTCACGAAATCTCAGTGGGAACCACCAGCGAGGTGTCGCTGATGGTCAAGGAGACCGATCTGCGAAACTTGGAGGCCACCATCAAGACCCCATCCGGACTGGAAGAACCATGCAACTTGAAGATCTTACCGAATGGCCACCTCGGTAATTACATCAATCTGGAAATCTTTACCATATTACAAATATAACCATGTAATTATTCATCATTCTTAAGTGAGGGAACATCGAAGCTGCTTTCTATGGGTGCAGGAATTGTTTCTCCTTCGGGCAAATTAATTCGGTAAATCAGCAGGCTTACATCTGGCGCGGAGCGACCAATGAGCCTTACGCAAGAACAAATAGAGATCTACAAAAAGTAATAAACAGATGGTGTGGGAGAAATGTTGATTAGTGTACAGCAGCCACGAAAATGCAGACTAAAAAAGCCAAGATGGAGGATATTCATTTTAGTACGTCAGCGGACTGAAAAGGCGTAGGAGAGCGAGATTGTACACTCGACAGTGGTCAGGTGCATCACGGTCGAAGCTATGTGCAAATCATGGTCAGCTTTAGCTCCGCATAATCTTACCCATAAATTCATACTATTTTTGTATTGAATTCCAGGGATCTCATTCACTCCGCGCGAAGTTGGACAGCATCAAGTCATTGTCACCCGACATGGAAAGCCGATCCAAGGATCTCCGTTCAAGATCCAAGTGGCCGAGAAGGAAGTGGGTAACGCTAGCCGTGTTAAAGTTAGCGGTGATGCTTTGAAAGAAGGCAAGACCAACGCCCTCAACGAATTTACCGTTGACACACGACAAGCCGGTAAGAAACTATCATCCGAAATGCAGACCTGTTTCAGTGATTCTAGGTACATCATGGTGATCAAGGTGATAAATGCTCTAGGTTTTGGCGGTCTGCAAGTGTCGGTGGAAGGACCGAGCAAAGCCGACATCCAGTGCTCCGATAATGCCGACGGTACGCTGAAGGTTGGATACAAGCCCACCGAACCAGGAAACTACACGCTCAATGTATGTTCGATTGTAAAAATATTTCTCATGAAAGGAAGCTTGAAGAGTACTTCGTCATGGTGCGAAAACACTACAATGGCTCACTTAATGGATATTTTTCCAGGTTCGCTTTGCCGATCAAAACGTAACCGGTACGTATGCATTCGATATGCCGAGTGATGGAAGCGAGTGTTAGACTGAAAGCTAATGTATAGTGCTATTACGCGGACAGAGAATCAATTTGTTGGCGAGATCGCTTGAATTTTCGGTGTAGAGGGTAATCCAGAGGAGGATCTTATTGATTTGGGGGATGCGTTTTGTAGGAAGCCCGTTCAACGTCAAAGTGACTGGAGAAGGAGGTCTGCGTCAAACTGAACGAATCACCCACTCTTCGCAAACAGTTACCACGTCGCACGTGGGAACAAACGCTGAGCTGAACATCAAGCTGCCTGGTAAATTTTCTGATAATTCTCTTTTTGAATGCTTCCTTCCTGCCAAGTATTTCCCGTTCGTTAATGATCGTTAAGCACGCTCGTCATTAACTTTTGCTCATCAAATTAGGTACTGATCCGTTCAACATGCGCGCCGAAGTGACAAGCCCCAGTGGCAAGACGGAAGATGCGGAAATGATGGACTTGGATGATTCAACGTACAAGATCAAGTTTGTGCCGAAGGAACAAGGCGTCCATACCGTCAGTGTCAAGCACAAGAACCAACACATCCCGGGCTCGCCCTTCCAGTTCACGGTCGGCCCACTAAAGGATAGTGGTCCCCACCGAGTTCGGGCTGGTACGTACTTGCAGTCGTTGTGTAACTTGTGTGTGTTCGTCGTTTGTGTGCGTTCCTTATTTTCTTCTGTGTGTTTAGGTGGACCTGGTCTAGAACGTGGCGAAGTTGGCGAGCCATGTGACTTCAACGTGTTCACGCACGATGCTGGTGCCGGTACGCTGAGCATTGCCGTGGAAGGACCAAGCAAGGCAGCTATCAACTTCAAAGACCATAAAAATGGTGAGTTAATCATTCATGTTTACTCAGTATGAACCGAGAATTCCAATGCTTGCTTTTAGGTTCATGTTTCGCCACATACAAAGTCACTCAGCCCGGTGAGTTCGCAACTTCGCATACTTGTAACGTCAGGAAGAGCAACGTGTCTTAATTAAGCAAAAAACAAATTTGAAAGATTAATTTACTCATGAGTGTTTTCTGACCAGAATATATTCCTCATCGAGAAAATATGCAGTTTTGTTCGGGGAATTTATGGTTTCATTCTGATTTTCAGGTGAATACGCTGTAGCCATCAAGTACAACGATCAGCATATCCCTGACAGCCCGTTCAAAGTCTCCATCATGCCCTCTATCGGCGAAGCCAAGAGGATCGAAGTGGGATCGATGGCTGACCACAATGTCCCCACCGGAAAGCCCTACACTTTTACAGTCAATACGCATGGCATGAAGGGAAATTTGTCCGCCACTGTCACTACTCCAGCTGGGAAGGAAGACAACTGTGCCGTCACTCCAATCGACGATAGTAAGAAAGAGCTTCCCCATTTTCTCCGCAGTTCAATGAAACGATTCAGTGACCACTCCTGTAACGGCGCGGTTCTCTTTTCAGATCAATATGCCGTCCGATTCCTCCCCTACGAAAATGGCGTGTACAATGTGAATGTGAAATTCAACAATGTGCCCATTCGAGGCTCGCCCTTCCGCGTTCGAATCGGCACAGGTAAGAGTACGTAGTCTTTAAAGAAATGAGAAAATACACGTAACGACCTCGTGCATAATGTAGGAGAAGCCGATCCAGCCCAAGTGATTGCCTATGGCAAGGGACTGGAGTCTGTCATTACCGGTGAGAAAGCCGAGTTCGTTGTGAATACATTGAAAGCCGGTGCGGGAACTCTAGCTTGTACCATCGATGGCCCCAGCAAAGTCAGCATGGACTGCTCCGAGGTCGACGAAGGCTACAAGATTCGTTATACTCCTCTGACTCCCGGCGAGTACTTCATCGCTATCAAATACAACAGCTACCATATCGCTGGAAGCCCATTCCGCGTTACGTGCTCAGGTTCGTGCGGTCCGTTCTAGCTCTCCAATGTCAGTTTTTCAGGAAGTGTTACAGTGCTTGTCTTTGTAGGTAAAGGAAGAGCCGGAAGTGTCGTGGAAAAGATGCAGCCCAGTCAGTACAAGCAGACCAACTCGGTGGTGGTGGAGACCGTCACCAAGTCCGAGACCAGCAATAAAGTCAGCGGTCTTTCCTCCGCCATGCACGCCGTTCACTCTGATGCCTCCAAAGTCACCGCGAAGGGGGCCGGAATGGAGAAGGCCTTCAAGCATAAGCAGAATACCTTCACCGTCAACGCTAGTTCCGCAGGTATATCGACTTTGAGAATCAATCAATTGTCATATTTCGAGAGCTCGACAGTTTCATTTTGCCAAGTGGAGTACGTTCACAGTGAATTTAAACGATACTGTGCGCCAGTTGGAGAAGTGCTCTTGTCGGGTCTGTCAGCCCAGGTCTTAATCTCTCATGATATTTTTGATGTTATGTAGGCCACAACGTGTTGATGGTCGGAGTCTACGGACAAAAGAACCCCGCCGAAGAGGTACATGTCAAGCACACTGGACACGACGCGTACACAGTCAGTTACATGCTCAAAGAGGCCGGTGAATACCTGCTGATTGTAAAGTACGGAGATGACCATATACCCGGCAGCCCCTTCTTGATCCACTGTGCTTAAATCCATACTCACAACCCGGTGATCCACCCATCCCTTTGACCTTCCTGCATCTCCTCGGATCGAACCTTCAACTCTGCCAACCCTGTAGTTCTTCCCTTATGTATGGTTTGTACTATGAAGCTGCGGAATAGATAACCTGCTGATCAATATTCTCAGTATGACGTAGAGAGCCGTTGTGAGACGCTTAACAGAATACGCATTATTCATCAGCCGCTCACCATGCTTTTCAGTTTTACTCCGGAGATTTTCGTTATATTATTGTATTCTGTGGAGTAGTTGGTGTTTTAGTCAGCCATTTAGTGTTTTATCGAGAAACATGGCCGTGGACGTGCCCAGCTTTTATATTTTGTAGCATAATTTCATGGTACAGTTACAGTGTCGTTATAATCAGCTCGCTTTCTTGTTTTACTATGTGCTGTTATAAATGCAACTTTGTCGCTCAAATAGCGATCTTTGGGAGGTTGATTCTGTGAGGCTCGCCGATCGACTCCGTAGGTGAAACCTTACAGCGGACTTTGAGTTGTCTATTCGGCAGCAAGCATGTCAAGTGCCGTAAATTAGTATTCCATCGCAACGGACGGTCCAAACGCTCGGACTTCAAGTAGCGTACGGAGTCTAACTTATGCTGTGTGTTGTGCAAACCTCGCTGCAGCAAACACCACATACTGTACATCGAGACCTCGACGGGTAATCGCATTATTTCCGGCTGACGACGGAAAAAATGAACAGCAGTACCGTTGAAGTTTCAGATTTCAGCTTGTCGTTCTTTTTCCAATGTAGCGAAGTGGCAAAAGAATTCTAACGCTATCTATGGCTTTCGCTGGCACGTGGCGAACCGCAAAGGGCGGTTGTCGTCTTTGGCAGTGCAACATCTGATATGTTAGAAATCTAAGATCTGTTACAGTTCCTTCCCGATTCAAGGTGGATTAACCTAGTGATCTGGTCAAGTTTACGTATGAACAACCACTGCCGGACTGAAATGAAACTCCTTCATAGCTTATAGTGAAATTACATCCACCTCATCTTGTGATACGTACGAGGAACCGTGGGGAATATTTGGATCTCTGATGTCGCTCTTGAACCAAGATGTTGCGTTCATTCCTTCCATTGGCGTTCTGTGTTGTTACATTGTTGCGCTGGAGCACGTCAGCTGCTCCTCCAGATCACGAAAAACCGAAGGAACTAGCAGCGAAGCCATTCGGGAAGGGGAAAGAGCCTAAGCCTGGCCAGAAAGTACCTAAGCATGGAGAAAAAGAGAAACCCCGACCCGGAAGTGAGGCAAGAAGGTAACCGGAAGTCAAGCCTTCGACCTGTTGTTTAATGGTACTCATCATTCCGAGCTGCGGATCCTAAAGACGTTTTTCAAATAGCGTGTTGCTTCTGGTCCGTAATCTCCCGTTTTCATACAGGTCCGAGGAACCCAGTAAGGAGC
This sequence comes from Ramazzottius varieornatus, assembly GCA_001949185.1. Taxonomy (NCBI): domain Eukaryota; kingdom Metazoa; phylum Tardigrada; class Eutardigrada; order Parachela; family Ramazzottiidae; genus Ramazzottius; species Ramazzottius varieornatus. The sequence goes on along the minus strand of BDGG01000002.1, from coordinate 6,495,056 downwards.
TCGAGGGACTTCGATGCTACAAGTGCGACCCCACCGAATTTAACAATTATTGCCGGGATTTCAAGCCTAATCTAGCTGTGCCTTACGAATGCATTGAAAGCGGAAAGCCGTCGAAGACTTCTTCACCGTTATCTGCCGTCGTCGATCAGGACAAACCTTATGCCTGTTATAAAGTGAAAGGAGATGCTGCTTATGGCCATGGAAAAAGTAGGTCCTTGGCATTAGAGTGTCGTGAATATCCATCACCCGATAAGTGGCGCAAATTTTTAATCTGCACCTGCTTTCAGTCTACGGAGCTCAGCGATATGGGTGTGGTCATGTTGTGAAACTACGGAGTGTTGACGTCCAGACTGGAGACTCGGAGTGCCGGAATGTGCGAACTGCCGCGAAAGGGAAGGACTTTTTCGATGGTATCGTCTGTAACTGTGATAACGCTGACGGATGCAACTTTGTCAGCAGACTGCTGCCTTCAAGTGGATTAATTCTAACTGCGTGTTACGTTTGGTTAAGAAATCACTGAAGCCGCTAATGGAACTTTTACAAATTCAATAGACTTGATATGGTTCCGCTCGAGCCGATGAAATTCATGCTGTTCTTTATGAAAAACGTGCAAAACAGTAGGTAACTCGACACCTGAAACCAAGTTATTTGCTTCCTCGGTTTCCATAATAGTGGAAAGCGCCAGGTAAATCTGCTACTGCCTGAGGAGTGTTTCCGCGAACTGACTACCATACTACCGGTAATCTTGTAGATTTGTTGTTCAACGTAAAGTTTATCGACCGGAGGTCCTCAGGGACGTCCCAGACCTGCCAATGCCAGTTCCCGCAGAGACAATGATGACTGGTTATGGCACCATGGAATATTTAGGCAAATATAAGTGACCATATCCGTCAATATGCTGTGATTGAGATTGATTGAGTTGAACTCCACCGTTGCCCACACCTCCTCTCGAAAATCAAGAGAGAAATTTTCAGGTGAAGCATGAAAGAGGATCCGACATAATGATTATTCGTATTTCGTAACTAGTGAACCGGCGACCCGGAAGTCTTACTGTATATGGCTGAATATTCGAATTTTTCGCCGCATATCGTGAAGTCCCAATCGGTCCGAGCACAGGACTTCCCACAAAGGCGACCAGGGTGAACTTTAACTTACTTAAAATATTCTTCACGAGAGGAAGTTCCCAGCCGTGAAGGGAATGCTAGTAAGGGGACTGAATAATAATCACAGCGCGAAATAACATCCATTTCGTCACGAAAAGGCGGAGACTAGATCCGCTGAATGGCCGGTCAAAGCAACGATCTACTCAAGCTCCGACCAGAGTTGGCGCAGAGTGACTTGACGGACAAGGAGGTAACGCTGTGTCCAACGGCTCTGATGCATTATGCGAATTCAAATGAGAGCTCATGTGGCTTCTACATGAATTGCTTTACACCTATTCAATTAAGCTGTAATTAGGACCTTTGGAGCAACCAGACAAATTGCTTTACTGCCTGACTGTCAGCGGAAGATGATTACCATCGTTAGACTGTGCTCCAGCCCAACGATGGTTTTCCGAAGTGGCGCACCTTTGCATTGCTACTGGCTCAGAGTCTGCGCCACTTTGGGGAAAATATGATACTATCAATCGGTGTCTGGTTGAACTTAAACTTAAAACTTGAATTTCTTATGTAGAAGTGCTCACCTCATTCTTCGATGGAATGTATCAGAGTTGGCTTTATTAACTCGGCGACCATTATTTTTTATTCCAGCGTGCTCTTGAACGACTTCGAATATCCGATCAAAAGATGGCCTATCGATCCATATTTGTTTTGACCGATCAAGAGCTCTAAGACCAATTACCAGGTTTTTCAGGAAGGAAAACACTTAATCCGATGGCCATGTGTCAGATGTGCGTGGCATCTGCATTAATTGAAATCTCTAATTATCCACCCTACTGCATATTTGCCTTCTTGGAAGTGTAGCTTTCGCAAGGTGTGTGCTTTGCTAGTTGAAATAACGTCTCCAAAGCTACTGAAGAGTGGACAAGTGGGCACGTACAGAGTAGATTTCCGAATGCATGAGATGCAGATGTTATTCAAGTGCAGGCCGAGGAATTTTCTCGTCCTCATGAACCCCACACTTGACGATCCCCGGCTATTCGTCAGACAATAGACCTGCCTGGAAGTCGCGCAAATTAGTTGACAACTTTTCTCTTGTCTCAAAAAGTAGCCTTCCACAGATCGCCCCAAATGTCGTGCAGTAATGGCTGCCCCAGACGGCTGTTCCACGGTTGAAGCATCATCGAGTATGAGGAGATATAGAACTGAAGCGACAGAAGCGATCAGAGCTGCTATTGTTCCCCATCTTGACCAGTGGACAAGAGGCGGAAATGAAGTGGCACCCATTATGAACATGCTGTCCCAGTGTTCACAGCAGGTAATATTTCCCTCTTTTCTTTTTCTCTTCCCTCGAGAGCACACAAGCATGCAGATGGATGCGTGCTGTCGAGGCAAGAGTAGGGAAGTGAAGCTTCCTTTCATAAGGCAGGAACGAAGTCACGCACAAAAGAGGAAAGGTCCCCACCTAATATTACGGAGGACTCGGCGGACCCGCAGCTAAAGTATGGGCGGAAGTGCCTTCTGAAAACTAGTCAAAACTGGTGATACGATGAAGATGGCTGCCATCTTCCTTGGTTCTTAGCGTGATGAGAAGAACGGAACGCAGATGTGAGCTACAGTATTGTTGGTTTAGGCTCAAATGTTAGCCAAAATGTTTCTCTGAATCCGTGTGGAAGAGGAATATCTGTCGTGTCGGGAACAATACATATGTTCGCAGCTCGATGTTCCCTGCTAGGTTATTCTTCGACTCCTTGACCACTGGCTGGCCTTGAATGCAGCACATGTGTCGCCCCACCAATAAGCCTAATGCATGAGGCTTGTCCAGCGCGCTGTTGGATTTTCTCATAACAATCATGCCCAATCAGCATAATTATCATGTAGTCGCAGCCATTCCATGAAGTATGACCGCAAGTATGCAAGGACGCTTAGCTCCGAAAGCACACCGGTTGTGAAACGAAAAAAGAAAATTTGAAACGCGGGCAACGATTTAAACCAGATCGTTTTCCCTAAGTGGCGCATTCTTCCGGGCAGTAGCAATGGAAAAGTGTGACAGTCGGGAGAACGATTTTGTGTGATGTACAGTATCTACCAGCGTCCAAAATATTAGCAAAAATATTCGAATATGGGTCGCCATTATTATTTTGTGGAATTCATAACCGTTACAGCTAACGAAATGTTACGGGATGCTTTGCAATGTCCGTACGGTCATTATTTGTACAGCTATACAAGAACGAAGAAGCACACTTTGTCCGGACATCGCAGTCTTACTGCATATACTGGGAAGACGGAAGTAGTCCCACAGCGGATGATGGAAATTGAACTCTCTGATAGACCTACATAGGCAGCATTATGTTTACTGTCGCAATTCGATCCCCGCCGTAGGAAGATGGGCTACAGCCAAAGTCTATTTGCTTTCACTCCGCCATTGGGATTTCTAATCCCGCTAATAGCTTTTGGGGGAAAAGGCAATGCTTACTACGGCCCAACTGCCGAGTCGTGGTTTGACCATACAGACCAACATACGAAACAACAAAAAAGATCGAAGATAACCGGGTCACCCGATATTTGATCGTTCTCATGGACATATGTGGTAATCATATCCTTTTCGATGTTGGACTTCACAATGTTCAAATCTTGGTCGCCTCTTTTGGGGCACTTCCGGTACTTAGCCCAGCTGCGGAGCTCCACATACAAATCGCCGGACTCTGTATGTACCGAGACGAGCTGCTCAAGGACTGAGCTATTTTGTTAGTTAGTGGGACAATTTCAATGATTTTACGCTCTTTCTTCCTTTTCGCCCCCGGTTAAGGCATTTAAATTAAGGCGCCAAATGAAACTGATGCCGCCATATATGGAAGAGCGACGCCGCTCAAGAAGCGCCCATAGGAAGTTCATCAGTTCAGTAATCATCATGGCTGCCACGAGGACAGAAGCGCGCTTGGACACGCCGAAGTCTTATCTGGGAACATGACATGACACAAGCTTCAGGACGGACGAAGGGTGTTTGGCTTGAAAGCTGTTGTTGGGTGAACTGGCCAGTGGTCGCTTCCAACGCTGGCCGGCCATATTGGACTCGCTTCACGAGTTCATTCCAAACCCATCTCGTCAAGAATCGATTATTTGGGCGAGTTAAACGTTATGTTAATGTTCCGTTTGATTAACTCGCTAATTGACAGGCTTCGCTGTGTACGTGAAAAGAAGGAGAGAGAAGGAGCAGGATTTTCACGAGGGAAGAGAAAGAAAGGAAGAAGTGAGAGGTGACTAGGGCTTGTCTCACTCGTCAAAACTGACCATTACCAGCTTTCTTCGAGGTTTCTCCGGCTTCCTTCCCTCCGTACTCGATGGGTCATATTTTGATGGTTAGAAAGCTTTCTCTGCGAATCCTTCTGTCGAAGCTAATGCAGCGTTGACAGTTGCCCCGCCTTGCTCATATTCCGGAATTGACCATTATCGCACGGCGATGTCAGCCGAGTTATCAGCAGCTCGTTAAATTCACTGGTCAGTCGCGTGTGGGCATTCTTTTATGAGCTTCGCTCGGCTTCCTTCTTTCCCCTGCTCAGCACATAAATCACTTGGAACAACGTAAATCTATATCAACTTTGTTGTTAATGTGTGACAGATTGTGACAAATGACTTTATGAGCTCCTTGATTGATGTTCGCTACCTTATCCACATCATCATCCATCCCAATCGCCCAAAGCCCGAATAAGTTTTGCGGTCTTTCTTCCTGCATCCGATCTCACCAACGAAAGAAAACGAAGGTAAGCATCCGAAAATTATTCGTATCTTGAATGTGCTGTGTGGTGGTTACTGTTTTCGGATCCTGTTATGCGAACCAAATACCTCTAGAAAAGAAAGTTGTTCGAAGGCCGCCGCGAGAAACCACACAAATACTTTTTGCGAAAAATTTCAGAGAGTACGCTCGCTGGAGCTGCATCTCTCATTGTAGAAACATCAGGGTATTTCATCCGGTGAAGATGTTTCCTAAATTTTAGAATGGTAGTCTGTGTGCTGAAGGATGTTTTGCTCAAAATATTATGTGGAATGCGGGACTTCCCGCTTTTCCAAATAGAAGACCACGCAGCGACCTTTTGGGCAAATATTTAGAGCAAACTGAAGTGGGTCGTTGAAGTGTTTTGGGAAAGCTGGTTATAAAGAATTTAAGCGACTTCCTGGTTGAAATATTTGATATGTGAGGAGATGAATTCAAATTTTAGTCATAGCAGTTGATGCTCAAGAGCTTTTCAGACATGCATGGTATGTGCCCGTCGACTTGCTCTCAACGTTTCTGAGGCTTGTCGTCGATCGTTGTCGTCGTCGGCTGAAAGCACATCGAAACGAGTTGGCCATATACGATTTTGCCAGAACAAATGAAGTAGTCGCTTTGTCCCATCAACGATGAAACATGATGGCTGTCGTCCTTCTTTTGCACCTCTTCGCTCCCTTCCTCTTGCGGAAACCTAATCGTCCCTAATCCTCGTTTCTAAAGCCCCATACGGTATCTGCTAGTCTGCCCTCTCTGCCCATCCTTTCTTCTAGTATTTTCGTTGAGCTCGGCTGGCATCCAGATGCAGCTCGTTGAGAAAAATGTTCAAGCCGCTAAGTAGAAAGAAAGTGAAGACAAAATCCACGCCAGGCATTGCTTACCAAAAAATAGTTTGCGGAGAACCATATCAGTTTTTGGTCTATAGCTTTATGCCAGTATTTACTGCTTTCACTTCAGGAGAATAATTAACGTATTCCTGAGTAATATTTTGAATCCGGTTTTAGAAATTTAAGAGGAAAGTTTTATGAGGGACATTTCTGAAGGGTTGAGTGAGCGGCGACCTAATTTCGTCGGATCTATTTTTAAGTTGAAGCGGAAGCAATTTCGTTCAGCTTAAAGAAAATGGTCCCGAATTGGTGTTCATCCAGAAAGCAACGGATTAATGGTTATCTGTCGTTTTGGCCTGCAAAGAAAAGTCCTAAATCTCTGACCAAAGGCAAGTATGTCATCCCCTCTGTTGTATATCAGCCGGTCAGGCCCGAAAGAAATTTCAGTAGGGACTAGAACTAAGCCAGGGAGATTGAATGGGAAGATGTGGATGACAGCGGGCCTGAAAAGGGGAAATTGAAATTTCATCAGTGCAAATGGCCCACATCAACGCTCTAGCGACCCATCAAGCCAGTTATATTTACTCAATGCTCCCATATTTATTCTGAACAGGAGTTCATTTTCCTTCTTCTTTCATTAAAGGTTGATTTAGCCGCAGAAATGACCCGTCATTCACTTTACCTCTCTATGTGGATCTTCGCCTGTATGGGACATGTGCTGACCGAAGAAGCATCACGATGTGAGCAGGTCACGGTCCCCATGTGCAGGAACATTGGATGGAACATCACGATGATGCCTAATGTCTTCAACCATGAAACACAGGACGAAGCTGGTCTGGAAGCTCATCAGTTCTGGCCGCTGGTCAAAACAAACTGCAGCGCTGATTTGACAGTCTTTCTGTGCTCGCTGTACACACCGGTGTGCATTAACGGTTATGACCAGCGGCTGCCTCCGTGCCGCTCTTTGTGTCTCCGCGCCAAAGCAGGTAAATTTCCCCTTTCATAACCTACATTTGAAAGACAGTACCGAACGTGTTTTTTATTCCCAGATATTGTAAACACTTCTTAGGATGAATACTGTTTTTCGTTTTCAGGATGTGCGCCAATGATGGCCACTTACGGTTTTCCTTGGCCCGAGCGAATGGCGTGTGAGGACCTTCCCGTTTTCGGCGACGAGAACAACCTCTGCATGGATCCGAAGAACGGCACATACGAGCATCCACCTCCACCAACGATACCTGAAGAGGAACCTTATCAACCAACAACACCATTGTCCAAACGGAAGCCATCAGGGCACCTACCTCCCACGCCTGCCACGCCCAGCTCCCGCTGTTCCCATTCCTGCCCGAACCCCGTGCTGGCTAAGTACCCTCTGCAGTACCACTATGGTGGAGTCGAGGGTTGTGCTGCTGCCTGTCGTAACCCCATGGCTGGACCACAGGAAATGCTAATGGCCGAATACTGGATCATCGGATGGGCCATCATTTGCTGCCTGTGCACCGCCTTCACTCTAACTACCTACATAATCGATACGTCCCGCTTCAAATACCCGGAAAGACCCATCATCTTCATCGCCCTGTGCTACTTAATGGTTTCCGTTGGCTTCCTGATCCGCGTCATCGCTGGACATGACAACGTGGCTTGCGATGGACCGGCAGCCCATCAGTTCACCGTGGGCTCCAGCCTGTGCACCATCGTCTTCCTCCTTCTGTACTTCTTCGGAATGGCCAGTTGTGTTTGGTGAGTAGAACCAAGAATCATCAAGATGTTCACCCATCGTCCTGAATACAAAAAAACCATTAAAAATATCTGGTTCTCAAAAATTCTTCGTAAGAGTATATGAGATGTTGGAAAGAAGACCGAACATAATCGGTATCGGAAGTGGCATACGTTCACATTGCTATTGGCAGAAAGTGTGCGCCACTTGCGAAAACGATCATGTTCACTTCGTTTGCCGACGTCCCATATTCCAACTGAAGTCGTTCGGAAAAAGGAGACGAATAATATCAAACATTAAATCGATCATTTTCGTAGGTGGGTGATTTTGTCCCTCAGTTGGTATCTGACAGCCGGTCGCCGTTGGTCCGCAGAAGCTATCTCCGAACACTCCACCAAGTATCATTTCTTCGCTTGGGTTCTTCCTTTCATCCAAAGCTCGGTCGCCCTGTGGACGCGAGCAGTGGACGGCGATTCTCTTGCCGGTGTCTGCTACATCGGCAACCACAACACCTCCAACCTGATGGGCTTTGTCGTTGTTCCTCTGTGCATCTACCTGGGTCTCGGTGTCTTTCTCCTTCTCATCGGTTTCGTTTCCATGAAGAAGATCCACAAGAACATCCGGATGGAACCCGCTTCGACCAAGGCCCACCGAATGAAGCGTCTGATGAAGAGGATCGGTGTCTACTCCCTCTTGACTTTCCTGCCCAACGCCGCAGTCGTCGCTTGCCATCTTTACGAATTCTACACAAGAGAAGAATGGGAACGATGGCAGACATCAACATGCAGAGATTCCAGACAAGAAACTGACACTTACTTTGCTGTTGTTGTAGTCAAATACTTGTGTTTGTTGTTAGTGGGGATCGTGTCAGCTGTGTGGCTTATTGGACACAAAACGGTAGAGTCCTGGAGATACCTTCTTTGCGGCAAATGCCACGTTGAATCCAGCTCGTCAAAGTCGAGCGAGTTTACCATAATCCATGCACCGGAAAGCGTCATGCGATATCAGCGTCCATCTTATCCGTCATCTCATGTTTAAATACTCGGGTTTTTTCCCTATGAATCTCTGTACATGAATGTGTCTTTCGGTTCCCCAACATTTGCAAATTTTAGTAACCTACCATTGAATATTGTGCATAATTATAATCAGCCGACCTAAATAAACTGATATAAAACAAAATCAAAATGTGCTATGTTTAAAACAATATTACGCAGTTTGAAAGTGCAGTGGAGTCGAAGGTGGAATGAGCTATCTTGACAACTGGAATAAACTGAGACGACGCAAATAGACTATTTTTGTGATCACAAAAGATTACAATGCACAGTACATCTAAGGTATTAGCTGTAACTTATAGATGTTTTACGTAAGCTGTTCGAACGATAAGTAGCAAACCGGCGTTAGTGATGTCATAACGCTCCAACTTGCGGCTCTTTCCTGCTCGAGCTTACTGTTTGCCGGGATAAGCCGGAGGAGCTCCCTGTAAGACAACATGTCCTGATTACTTCGGGTAAAGTAACGAACTATGAAGAATGCTTACTGCATAACCGGCAGGTGCTCCGTTTCCGTAGTTTGCCTGCGGGTAAGCTCCCGCAGGGTAGCCAGGGCCAGTCGGGTATCCCGTTGTAGGTGGATAAACAGCGCCGGCTGGGGTCGATCCAGCAGGATAGCCAACTGTTGGTGGGTAACCTTGCTGACTGTATCCAGCATAACCTGCAGGTGGGTAGCCAGGTTGTTGGGGAGGAGCCGCTGCAAAAAAACTCAAGTTACAAACTGAATCGGGCAACAAAATGACCACGTCTACAGTGACTCACATACCGTAGTATCCTCCAGCCGCAGGAGCTGCTTGAGACATCTGTAAGACGAAAGACCATCTTGATTTGAAACGACCGCTGCGAAATGTTTGAGATAATTCAGGAAGACAACTCTACAACGGCTTGAGCGCAGTCGAAAAGCCGATAATAAAATTCGGAAAAAGGAATTTGCACAAAAAAACACTGCTAAAAGTGATACCATACCTGTGGATAGATGCTAGCATATGGCGGTGGTTGTTCGGTAATCCACACGTCCTGAGCTAAAAATAATAGAGTAAAATTAGCATACGGAAACTGGTCGTGAATCTGCTAATCTACAAGAATAACTCCCGAAGACTTACGGGGTGGGGCAGACGGAAACTTGTCCCGGGACGCTTGGAATGCTCCAAGGTTGCTCTGAGCTGCCATGTAGGAAGGCGGAGGAGCTTGGTAGATGTTTGTGTTCTGTTGGGGAGGTTGATACGGAGGGGGCGGATTCCGAGAAGCTACAAGCATCGCAGTGATTCACATGAATGAGTCAGTCTTAATCTTATCAACAGTTTGTTCACGACCGGAAGTCACCCGTCAGGAACCTTTACCAGAAGGTTCAAGGGACTCTTACCCATTTTGGCTGCTTGAAGCATAGCTTGTCCGAACTCGATGGCCCCACCTGAGCTGAAAGAGAATCTGAATGTTGCGGTACCATTCCAGTTTCCGCCAGGTAGAGACTTCACGTTTCCCTTGATAGCGTTGGCACCGAACATAGGCTGATCGATATCCACGGAGCCCAAGTTAGTGAACGGCATCCCAAAGCTCTGCAGCGCGTCTTTGGTATCCTTGTTGATGAAGATAACCTATGAACAAGACCAAGAACAGTCAAACACAACATACCATGGCGGTGAAACACTTTTACGGTTCTGCGTGCATGATTGTATCCACTCAACATAATTAGACTCGGATAGACACCTACTCGGTGACTAGTTAGGTAGATTCTTCCCTTCTTCTTTCCCTTGAACGCGACTTCGCTTCCGTCAAGTGACATTTCCACTCCATCGCAGTACAGGATGATCCTGAAGAGGTTCAAGAACGATTAAAACAATGACAACACGGAAACATCGTGAACTTCGTGAACTGTCTTACCATTCTCCAGAGTGAATCAGTACTCCCCCGTTCCAATGCGCTTGATTCAGAGCCATGTCTGTGGCTTGTGATAACGGGATACCTTTGACAACAGCAGGTTACGATCCGAACGTGTCTGTGAAAAGAAAGAAATATGTCAAGGAAGATCTACTGATTCTACTCGATCAGAACGAGAATGAGGATAACTTCGAGAAAACTCCCATCTGGGACGATCTGTAATCTGTTTACGTTTCATCGTCGTCTTCCATTGAACTCCATCGACAAAAATGATTCCCCTGTACTGGTAGCTTGATTGAGTGATTGCGCTCTGAGTAGCAGATTGATCGAACTTAATCAAAAAATCAACTGCATCTTAGTGTCGTCATCACCGAGGCACGCCTTAAACTCTGAATCACTTTGAAAGTTACAGTAACGTACTGTAGTGCTACCAAATTGTCGCGCACTCAACCACGTGATGAGTCATCGCTGTCCGGTGTGATCAGATGTTATCAGTTCAGGCCCGCTGGCTCTTACCCGGGCATCATTTACTGTTCACGTGGTTAAGTGCGCGATAATTTGGTAGGACTACCGTACAGTAACTTTCTGATTTCCTCAAGCTTCCTGTCTTCGTGTCTGGATCTCACTTCTGTACGCTCCTGCTCGAGGGTATAAATATATGCCGAGCGCGGATCGGAGCTGCTGCCGCGGATCTGCTATAATCTTTTACAGCAAGAATGAAGATGCTATTACGGAGCATACCATTGCGTTGTGGACAAGCCGCTATACTGCGCCATCAAGTGCGGAAACCGTCGGCCCAACCGAAGAGGTTCCAGTCCAATGCAGCGGTGGGGATAAGGTCGGAGGCACACAAGAACGATGAGTTCGAAATCATTAAAGAGAAGACACGGCAACTACTCGAGAAGCCGAAGATAGATCGCCAGCCCTTCTTGAAGAACTTGTTTATTAAGAAGATTGATCCGGTGAGCTGCTTTTGGAGATTAATCGACATGTCCTGTCTGTCAATGAGAATGTCGCGCGATCAATGCATATGTTTTAGCAAATACTGGAGTTTCCGGAGGTACCGAAGAGTGCATTTGACGAGATCATGCGCCAAGTTGAGCCGCTCGCAGCGAAAGTTCTCAAAGATGGTAGTTTCCATAATCGCTGTTTGCAACTTATTGTATTTCGCATTCAGTATGTACTCCTTCCCTGCTCAACGTTTGACCATGCTCTCTGCTTGTTTCAGTGGACGCAAAAGATGTTGACAAGAATTCGGAGATTCCCGACGAAGTTGTCGCCGAGCTCGGGAACTCCGGAGCATTTGTCCATCTGATACCTCGAACGCACTGTATGCAGAGTGTACGCATCGTTCCCTGCATGTAATCCCTAACATGTGGTTGATTAAACTGAGGATTTCTTGCAGACGGTAACGACATGGACCTAGTAGGATGGACAAGCCTTATAGAGTCCCTCAGCCTGAACGGAAACGTTTCTCTTGGTACCTTGGCCTACACTATGGGAAGCTGGTGCACTCGGGTGTGTTATGCTCGGACCTTCTTACTATTCACTTAGTTCCACTAACCATGCAGCGAACGGTTATAGCCGATATCTCAGTTCGGCACGGAGGAGCAGAAAGCCTTCTACCTGCCGCAGATTGCTGATGGAAAAGCCGCGTTCTCTTTCTGCGTCTCGGAAGCCAGAAGGTAAAAGTACTCTTCTCTTTTCAATCTGTTAAGCTAGGAGTATCCAATGTAATGGTATGACTGCTCGTAGTGGCTGCAACGTTGCGTCGATGGAGACATCGGTCCGTATGGGTCCTGACAACAGAGGGTACATCTTGAATGGGAAGAAGTCTTGGGTGATCAATGCAGAGAAAGCCAACTATTTCATCGTTATCGCGAAGCACGAGGGTATGGGCCAGATTACGGGGCTCAGCAGAGACACGTCTGCCGAATACTACAAAGCAGCGGTGAGTCCATACTGTCATTGGTCATTTTTCTCGTACTTGGACAGTTCTGTGCGTCTTCTTCACAGGCAAAGCAACAAGAGGGCAGTATGTCTGCTTTCATCGTGTCGAAGAAAGCACCGGGTGTGATGGTTGGGGATGTTGTTCCGTTTGTCGGGCTCAAGGGACTCAGAGTCTCAGAGGTGATCTTTGAAGAAACCGCCGTATCGCTCGATTGTCTACTGGGAAGCGTTGGTCAAGGCTTCGATGTAAGTCTCCTGCTCGCATCGGCATTCTCACATTACGGATACACGATCCCGGCTACTCTTTCTTGTAGATAGCTATGAAGTCAGTTGCCGCCGAGAGACATGTTCTTGCAGCCGCTGCGGTTCCTCTACTCAAGAAGCTCATGGGTACCTACTTTAGCCGTAGTGAATCATCGTTCTTATGTTTGGAAGATCATTTGTCGTCTTTTCAGCGGAAACTGTACGGCACGCGTGCGAACGGAAGTTATTTAATCGAGAGCTTAAAGAGTTTCAGATGATCAAGGTATGTACGATTCGTGGTGCCAAACAGTATATTCTGCAGTTCCGACAGTGTGTATTTAGTGCATCATTATACCTTCTGTGCTGCAGGAAAAGTTAGCCGAAGTGGCGTACCTAACGTATGGACTAGAAAGCATGATGTACTTAACTTCCTTGTTGATTGACACCACCGAAACTCCTGAATTCGATCTGGAATCCGCAGCAGTCAGGGTAAGGTTCTTGGTGACATAAAAGTTCATAAAACTGCGCAGGATCAGGAATTATCTCTCTAGGCATTCCTGGGTGAGGTAGGACCATACTGCGTGAAGAGCTGCATGGAAGTTTTCGGAGCTGCTGGTCTGGCGCAAAACACTGTGTTCGAGCAAGCCTCGCGAGATCTTCTTACGCTCAGCAGCCTCGACGTAAGTTGCTTGTCTAACAAGTTGTACATTACGATGTTCTTCTTACTTCCTGCCTTAATTTTCTGTTAGTTCCCTACGTTATGATTCTGGTTTTGCAGGGAGGAACTGATATTGCTCGTTTATACGTTTCACTATCCGGTCTGCAGTACGCAGGAGCTGCTTACGCCAAAAACATCCAGTAGGGCTTGAGTGATTGCACTTTGACGGAGATTTTTTTTATTAGCTTACCTTTATTTTAGCGAGCGGAATAACCCTTTCAACTATCCCAACCAGATGGTGAGGAACTTCATGGTAAACCTTGTGCCGGGTTCAAAGAAAAAGAGGAAGGTCTTCTTGGAGGATTACCTTCACCCAAACTTCCAGGTCCGTGCGACCTGCGTGTTGTAGACTTGTATTGATATCATTCGTAACGCGGTTTATGGTAAAATTCCCCTTGTTTCGTGAATAGGTGGTTGGACAGGACGTCGAACTAGCCTGTCATTTGTTTTTTGACTGCGTCGAAGGACTACTCGTCGAATATAACAAGGTTGGTTGGTTTTTCCGTTCGCTGTTTGTACGTAACGCTGGTAACTTCGTTTATGTATTCCTCCAGAACATGATCCATCGACAGATGGACCTGAGAAGGATATCCGAGATGGCCGTCCTTATTTACGGTTCGTTCGCCGCGCTGGGTCGCGCTTCGAGATCGTACTGTAACGGAATCAAGCACAATCAGCAAGAGGTAGCTACTTGTGGCTGTCCTGTCTAGACCTTATGTCCTCCTTCTCTACCCTGGGTATGTTCCAGATGAACCTCGCCATCCTTTTCGCGAACCATGCGACGCAAAGGATTGATGCTATTCACAAAGAGATCTCGACAAGTACGACTATAAACGATCTTGCAAAACTGTTTTGAAACTGATGTTCGGTGTTCAGGAAGCCGTATGTGTACCCTATGTTGCGTTGGCTTTATGTGAGTTTTGTTTTGCAGCTGCATTCGCAAGAGACGGCCTCATGCAAACGGTTGCGAACCATATGGTGACACAACAATCCTATGGAGTGGAGCACCCTCTGTCCCGAGTGTTTTGATTTCTGAGTTACTCACCGAACGTAGGTTTTTTCGAGCGTTGAAAAAGGGATAAGTTCGCGTTGGTTTTTAGTTTTTAGGCGGCGGATCAAAACTGGTCTTTAACTTCACATTTTCGGTTGTTCGCCGTAATCTATCTAAGTTTTACTTCTGTGTGTTCCGATGGGTTCTTCTGTTCGGTAATCCTGGTGTGACTGCGTAAAGCACCTTGAACTTCTCGTGGGGCGAACTGAGGTTGACATGGCTAGTAGTGGCATCAATACGGCGCCTGTAGTAATGGTTCCCCATCAGAACGGCAGCAAACGTCACGTGGCCGTCGGAAGGGATGCGTACTGTATCTCCTACACTATACGTATATATGCACACTATTCCATGTACACAATGCTCATGAAGTCCTGAATTTTCTTGCTACCGAGTCGAAAGGCTGCCACCTACACGGTGGTGGTTCCTTTTCAACAAAGGTTTCTTCTTGTATATATATAAACTAGACATGACAATACATATAACATATATGGGTATCTCCATACGAGAATGTGTCCAAAGCATGTCTGACCAAATTTTTCAGGAGCGCAGTTTAAAGTTTTCGGACCCCAAGGGCAAACTTAGACGGAACTTGTACCAACATCAAAAAGAGTCTAAGGAACACGAATCTGGAGTCCGAATCGACTTTCGACCACTGGTCAATAAGTTACGAATATTTTACTGGAGGGTGACTAGTACCAGTAACAACGCAAGCTTAAATTGACAAACAGAAAATATTCGACCGCGAAGAAATGCGCAGATGATGGAAAGCTTATCGAGAAATGGTGGAGTAGATCCCGAGAATAAAAAATGCTAAAGAAAGGAACTGATGGTGATGGTTAAGAAGGAAGTAAACAAAGCGTCCGGCTGTTATCTATAGAAAAAGAGATTAGACAGCGTCATCATCGAACTTTCGGTTTGTTTTGATGGTGGCCAGGAGATCGTGGTAGGCCTTGCGCTCTCGTGCAACTTTTCGGTGCAGACGGCGGGTGGCGAAGAGGAAGAAGGAGGTGGCGATGATGAGGCCAACCATCATTCCGCCCAGCGCGATGTACAGCATTCGGATATCGTCGTCCAGGTCTTCGATGGCCTTGTTCAGGGGAACCTTTTCCATGTGGCATTTGTTCTGAAGATCCTCGTAGAGCTCCATTGTGACATTAACGAAACGCTGGGACAGGAGGTCTTCGCCCATGTTATGGTCGCGGTAGTATTGCTGGAAGAGCTGCAAAAAGTGTGGGCGTTTAGACAAAAATAATTAAGATGGGCGTATATCGTGGGAAACATGGTCAGCATAAATCGGTAAAATGGTAGTATTTCGTCAGTGCACTAATCTGAACACTTTAAAGACGTAGTTGAAAGGAGGAAAATATTTAGGAACACTAAATCGAGAAAATTTATTAGAGGTAAACTTACTTGAAAGACTTACTTGCCGAATGGAGCTATTTCCGTGACCATGGCTGGTGCCAGCCCTTTGGCCGCAATCAACAATTTGTCCATCATGAGCGCATTCGTGGAGAATGACCCAAAGGCGAGCAAAAGGATGAACAGCGGGATAAAAACCATTTTGAAGGTCTTTGTTGCGGAAAAGGAGGATAAAATGGGATGATGCAAAAGTGATCTGGGCAAAAGTGATCTGGGCTCGAAATAAAGCTCAAGGTGAAGGAGGCTATGCACAAGTGACCAGTGGTGGGCTGAGCCTGTATAGGTGCACTTTATCTTGTCTTACTGCCAGATAACAGGGAAACGCAATACGAAATGTCCACGCAGCAGTGGACACAGAACCAAGCGAACAAGTGGCATTGTCTTCCAGTGGACATGCGTATCAAAGAATGTTACGTGATAATGCTGATCATGATTTATCTAGGCCTGACCGGAGTGTCGGCTTGCGCTGCATTAACAGTCCTGAGGACAAATACAGCTGTAGTGATGGTCGTAAGCACTATTGTTTTATAGGCAGGTTGTCAGTGTTTGTGTAGCAGAGGAATTTATGATGAGAATTCGCGGACAGTGTCCAGCTTTCCGAAGACTTGAACATTCCAATAAGGCGAATCGATTTCAGATTTCGATTTGTCTTGATAGCGCTTGGTGCGAACCATGAACTGTAACCTTTGTTCCGCGCAATAGTGGCCAATGTCAAAGGTCCAGCATGAAACTATTTTGAATCGTTAAATGTTTCGAGGGGGGAACGAGGAAGTGAAGTGCAGGTTTTGTGGGAAATTGTACAAATCGGCCAAGGAAGATCGTCTGGTGGACCATTTGTTAAAACAATGCCCCGCAGTCAGTAATGAGGCAAAGACCGCGGCAGGCCATCCAGACACTACAACTACATTACCACAGCTTGTTGCGCAGGTTGAAGGGGATCAAGACGGAGACGATTCTTCCGACGACGAAAGCGAGATAGGCCACGATGCCGAAGGTTAGCCGACGTAGACATTATGCTAGGAATTATGATTTGCACTAATTTAATGCAAAAAATGAAACAAAAATTGAACAGAAATTATTTTTTCCGTTCGGACTAGTTACTTGAATGATCTGTACGCAAGTGTGTTTTGTTTATGTACTTCTTCTGCTTAACTATGTTTATCTGGCGCTTATCTGTTGTCGGTTATAGACACGTCCGACGATGAACAGGAATATATGTCAGTGGAGGAACAAGAGGCTAGAAAATGTGGTGAAATAACATACTGCCTGCCAGCATTCCCTGATATCGATGTCACTGAACTGAATGAAGAAGATGAACAGCCGGTTCCTGACCGTACCGTTACCGAGGAAGATATTCTGCAAATGGACGTAGATATTAACGATGATGTTGGAGTGTTCAGCAATGATAGACCAGATGCTGTGTGGTGGCAGGAAATTGAAACTGAATTGTTCGACGAAAATCCGGAAAAACCATCAACCTCAACCGCGTCGGCGAAAGCAGCCCCGAGTACTGCATCGTTCTCATCTGAGGTGAATACCGCACTTTCAAACACGATCACTTTTCCCTTTGCCACGTATAATAACTGAAATGAAATTTGTGCTCGCATTTGACCAAACATTTGCGTTGTGGTAATGCTCGCTGTTGACTGACTACTCATTTGAAATAAATGTTCATCGTGTAGTAAAATAACCATCAGATGGGCGTAAAATAACCAACCGAGTTTGACAGATTATCCTATAATATATTTTTATGTTATCAGGAAAAATCACACGGGAAGCCGTGGGTTGAAGCAATCGAGCAAAGTCGCTACACGGACTTCGTCAGTAAACACCATGCGTGTACGAAACAGTGCCATGCAATCCTGACGCAGGAACAACTCATGGGTAGACGGAAGTCTATTCGCTCACTTGGTTATCACGCCCGATCGGTGTTCCTTGTCTCCCAAGTCATGACAGCTTTCCCACTGGACAGACAGCGGAACGCCAAATTCCTTTTTTCCTCCGATCGACAAATTTGCCGTGAAGCTTTCGTCTACGCAAACGACATCACGAAATCTCGTCTTTACAAAGCTCGGAAACTTGTGAGCAACGGGTCCTTCGGAAATCTTCAGCATGGTCTAGCAGGAGCCAAGGGAACTTCCGCGTTGAAGAAACCTCAGATCGAAGGAGTACTGAGGTTCTTGGTGGAATACGGTTCACTTTATGGACTGCCTGTGCCTACCGTTCAAGGAACAAGTACCGGTCTTCCAAATGTTTACCTTCCCACCAAGCTCACGAAGGTGGAATTATTGGAAAAATACGAGGTTAGTTATACCATGTCGAACGCAGGCTCATTGCAGACCGTGATCTTCAGCTGTAATGTGTATAGCCGAAGATAAATGCATGACAAAAATGAAGAAGAGTTTGGCCAATTGTTCACTGACCAAATTCGGGCAGTAGTACAAGAAGCTGCCGCAGTGACGTCACTAAATATCATCGGTCCTTACTGTGAACATTGAGCTCTGTCGGCTAATCAGTTGGTCCGCACTGCCCTGTGTACGCGTGACGCGTCGATAGCCCCAGTGACGTCACTGCGGCAATCCATCCCTACTACATTGACGTCTCGTGTCAAAATGCTTTTTATTGAAGAGCTGATGGGCCTGCTCTTCGACATGTTTAACTGTCTTCGTTTCAGGAAAGAATGGTCGGTCCCGGGCAAGCCGTGAAGCAGCAGAGTTTTTATAATATTTGGAACAGATCCGCAGGGCTCACACGGACATGTGCAACGTTTGCGATAAGTTGATAGCAGAATTCATCACGGACCTCGAGATGACACAGGGAAACAGGCCGCAAAGGCCCAGTGGGAAGCTCATCTCGAGCACGCAGCTCAGCAGAGAGCCCAGAAAGTGCTGATGAGTAAACTGCAGTATAAAAACCTGGATCCTGAATCGAAGAAGTTTTCAACAACTGACGGCCGTAAGTAACAAACGGAAATACAGAAGCTCGAAAACAACAACTGTACTCGTATCTGCATAATTGATCTATGGTTATAGGTACTGCAGTCCGTGTCGTTTCTTTCGACTTTGCCCAAAGCGTGGGTCTCCCTCACCACACCGACCAGGCAGGCGCCATATACTTCAAGGTGAGTTCCTTTTCTGCAGACCTCCACCACGTTTGTAAGCATATCCGTTCACACAATTAATCACGTAGAACCTCAATTCTTATCAGTTATTATAGTCGCCACTGGGTGTCCACATTTTTGGCCTTGTCGACGAGTCAAACTCCCGGGTGTATTACTTCTTCATGAATGAGTCAAACTGCATCGGCCTAGACGGCAAGAACTCGCATAGCCCAAACTCCGTGCTGTCCATGCTGGATTTCTTCCTCAAACAGTCCGACAACGGTGAGCGCAATCTCTGCATCTATGCAGACAACTGTACCGGCCAAAACAAGAATCGGTTTACGATGGGCTACCTTGCCCACTTGATCAAGACAGGCCGCTACGATACCATAGAGATCCTTTTTCTTCCTCCCGGGCACATGAAATTCTCACCGGACGCGTTTTTTGGCCTACTGAAACGTATCTTCCGCCGTTTCTCTATCGGCCTTCCGCACGAGATGAAAACAGAGATTGCCACTAAGGCAGCTTCTTCCCACACCTTTGACAAGGACGACGAGCCAGAATGGATTTGGAACGACATAAAGACCTTCGCCGAGGATCGGTATGAGTCCGTTCCTGGCATTAACGGTTCGTACCACTTCAAGCTTCATCGTGACGAGGAGCGCGATGTCATTCTTCGACACTGTGCCAAGGCAGGAGGACCAACAACCGAAGTGCTAATGGAGGCGGCAAAGAACAAGACGTCCATCGTGCGGACCCGCAAACTGGTACGACAAGCTCCCGTCAAAGTTCTTGAGACCGGTGGGTTCTCCGCAACGAGAGCCAAGGAACTGCTGAAACAGGTACTGGAACATGTCACTTACAACAAACAAGACGAGTGGAAGACGTTTATTATTACAAACGCCCCTGCGCCACCTGCAGTTGCTGTTCCAGAGCGAAGGACTGCTCCGGCTCCTCCAAACCCGCCTACGCCCAGTCCTTCGTTACAGCCTTCTGTTCCTGCACTACCCAAGCGTCAAAGAAAAAAGTGACTCCGATTTCTCTGCATTCTCCCGCTTCAGTTACTTCTTGCAATTACATCGTTTTACTGCACCGCATTTGTACTTAAAAATGGGTAGTTTAACATTTGCGTAAGTTTCATTCTTCCATAGAATCTCGCGCGTTTATCCCCAATAGAATCTTCCAGCCTCGCTGAATAACCTGCAACTTTAAATATTCCCATTCACTTCCTTACGTTTTATCTTCGTTGAATTCAAGAACAATGCTACCGCGAGTTACGCGCAGCAGTTCCCTACCGAATTTAGTGCCATGCTTCCCATCCAATTTTGCACT
Source organism: Ramazzottius varieornatus (assembly GCA_001949185.1). NCBI lineage: Eukaryota > Metazoa > Tardigrada > Eutardigrada > Parachela > Ramazzottiidae > Ramazzottius > Ramazzottius varieornatus. The sequence goes on along the minus strand of BDGG01000002.1, from coordinate 6,474,906 downwards.
AAATTTCATGTGGAAGCGGCATCGGCTTCCCACGGGCAAAAAACAGTGCATATGCCCTTCCTTTTAGGGTGAATTTCAGCGTAAATTTTCAGCCACCCGTTGTGTGTTCATTACCGCACCAAAGTGCATCAAATTAAACCTTTGATACAGTTCAATATTTCGAACAACTTCATGTCATAAAAGATCGATTCCCAGCCAAAATACTTTGGACGCATTCTCGCATGGAGATACCCATATATATATACCTACACTATATGTATATATACACACCAGTAGACCTGTTTCGGTCTAGTAGACCTGTTTCGCAAGTCACGTTTCGGCTCTGAATAGAACAAAATCTCATGATTTTATACTGTGTGAGTTTCTGTGCAGAAACCGTTTCGCGGTTTGCTCACTTCCGGCACAGAATATTAGCATGAAGGGATATTGGCCGCGCGAGTTCGGAAGAGCTTCATCGGAATTCGCGGGGCCTGTCATTTAGCCCCACTGGATAAATCCCGCACTTCGCTTTTTCTGGCGATAGTTTCGGGAAGCCAATTATCTCTTCCTAACTTCAATGCTAGTTTCGGCCGAAAACATGATGGATTTCGACAAGGAACGAGAGCGGAAGTCAAGTGGCGCAATGTGGGACCTGAGCTCGGATCACTTGACGCGCCAAGTCCAATTCGCTGATTGGTCTGATCACGCTCCACTCCACCAAAATTTCAAATCTCGACCAAAGTGGTCAATAGTACAATCGACTCAGCTTGTACAGAATTTCAAATTCTATGCAGCGATATTCGGCGAAGCATAAGCCGTGGATAACTACACAGCATAAAACCTATACCTATGCTGTGCAAGCCGAAAACATAACTTGCGAAACAGGTCAACTATATACATATACACACTATGCACTATATATATAAACTACACATCAAACACTGGAGATAGTGAATATTCACTTTTTCACGTCAGATAGTCTCATTACATCGTAGACGATAAGGGCTTATGAAGACTATGCTGGCTTCGTGGTGTAATAACACCAGCTACTTTGGTGGATGCGCCCAGAAATTTTTTTGATTAGTTAGGAAAGCGGTGTAACGGCTCGCTTTGAAAGCCCCACACTGCAGGTAAGTACGATCGGAGGATTATGAGATCTTTGATGTTGGAGGAACCACCATGCACTCACCGGTAAGACGAGTAGCGAGAAACTTCATCATGGAAATGACATTTGAAAGTTTGGAGGGAAGCACAGCGCACTCGGGATGTTGGTTAAGTCTGGCGTAATTACGAGTCGTTCCGCAGCGACTCGTAATTACACCGAAAGTATAATGTCTGGTGGAATGAATGGGCCATTCGCAAGGGTGTGGGTGGAGCCAATTACACCAGCGTTGTAATTCCACAAGCGGTGTAATCTATCTTTGTAAGCCCTTAATATAAGATGACATCGCCAGGATGAACGACGTAAGTCACGTAACACAACGAGTCGCCAGTGTCCAGGTAAGTGCGCACAAGTAGAGCAACCAGCACTGAGGATTAGTGGGAGTAACACCTACGGCTTTGGTCAAGGTGCACAAGTATTTGTGCAGGTTTATTGAACTATAAGTGATAACAATCTACCTTTTGTTCATTAATCTCGGTCTTCTCAGATCGAGCAAGGATTCTGCAAAGTTGGGCTTCGGATTACACTTCAGTCGCCGCATTTCAATTATCCTGCTCCAGCCACATTCTTCGCTGATTTTCCCATCTCTTCATTCCTCTCAGAAACTGCGTCATCAGGTATATTCAACATGGGAGCTGATTTTCACTTCCTCATCCTCCTGGCGCTCGGCGCTGTCATCCACTGCAGACAAGTGAGTGCGAGCACGTCGTTTGAAAGATATTCTCTTCCTCCTCGGACCTTCCGCCCCACAGGTTTCCTCTCGGACGGCCTTGCCTGAAGTCACGTATTATTTGCAGGTGGAGGTGCTTCGTGAGGAGGACGACTATCACATTGGCCGTGGTTTGTCCGACTTTGCCTCGGATTCTCCTAGCGGCTGCAAAGGCGACAGATGCCGCTCATCCCAGCATCTTTCTGATCGGGATACAGACTACCCAAGCTCCCATCTTCGTGATCAGCCGGACCTTGACAGTGATCAGGTTAGTTTACCCACTTGAAGCTTGTTCTTTTGGGCAAACTAACTTTCTCGATCTTGTACCGGTGCACCTGTATATACAAGCCAGTTATCGTGGTTGATTGCTTCCGGGTTTGATTGCAGGCATACGTCCATGAAGAACGAGACATCGATGCCTTCCTGGAGGACCGTGGTCCTACACATCTTCGCCAGCACGACTCTCTGTTCCAGTCGGATGAACCTGTGAGCAGACGGGAAGACACTTCGTACAGATCAGGAACAGACCGTGATCCCACTGTCACCTACTACGCCGAACCTCCGCGCCACGTCTATGATGACCAGTCTACTCGCCGCAACCAATCGGATGACACCACCAGTTGGAACCCATTCCGCCGAGTGAGTGGCAGCTTTCTTCCATTTGTCCATTTCTCTGTCGATTTTTCTTGAACTAACCATCGCACCACGAAGAATGGCAACTGGCACGAACGTTCCGCCGTTTTCTTTGCAGGGACACAGCCATGAAGAACGCCACTACCGCCTTCAAGACTCCTCCCGCTCAGCTTCCCATGCACGTTCTTCTCCGTCCTTCAGCCGTGACAGTCGATACCCTTACGAGGAAGAAGAGCAACGTTCGAGACTTGGACTCTACCCAGAGGTCAGTGTACTCCTTCACATTGTTCAGTTGTTTTCCGGGAAGTGGCTCTGCAAGTGTTTTGCTACTGTAGTTTCGAGAATGTTTCAAGGTTAGCTTGGAGATTAACCGTAAGACCGTGAGTGAAACTGGACCGACCGAGCCGTTTTCGCTTACAGAGCTCCAGCAGACGGTACGACACGCGGGACAGTGAGACCTTTGTGGACAAATACTTCCGTAAGTCACGTTGTCCCCAACTTCGGGAGCTCGCACGACAATCGGCAAGAACACAAGCTCGTGGACTCTTCGACTCGCAGCGTGTCGGTTCTTCCGATGAGCTCTACAGTCCATCTTCTTGTCGAGGTCTCTTCATGGAAGATCCAAACCGCATTGTGGTGGTGAGCCTTCAGTCACGTTAGTGATTCGAAACTTCTGATCTACAGTTCCAACAATTCGCTTCTCCAAACAGATTCACCTCGACTCGAGTGACAACAGAAAGAGCATGAAGAAGCACCTCAAAGGAAAATCCAGCCGATTCCAACGGCGATCGGATGACATCGATGTCGATGGAGTGGACTTCCTGCAGCTGCTGGATATGATGGTAAGTTTTCGTGCTTAGCTTTCCTACTTCGGGTTGACTAATTCTGGTCAATTTTGTGACTTGATCCACTTCAAGTGGAAGCTCGTCCAACAGGTTTGTTCCACCCAAGTGGCGCACGCAGTCACTGTCATTAGCTGAAGGCGTGCGCCGCTCAGAAAAGCGACCTTGTCCAGTTTGTTTGCCTCGGTCCCAATTCCTTTCATTTTTGATTTGGAAGCTTTTTAAATAAGATATCTTTACAGGACGAGGAGGAAGAACGACTGACCCGACCAAGCTCCAGGCTGTCATTGACATCAAGGCTGCCTCGACGTTCGCAGTTGGAAGATGAGGAACTGGACACTCTGGCTCACAGTCTTCGATCCCGCGCTGCCGACAGACGTCGCTCCTCTGCCCTGATGCGATCGTGCAAGTCATTCAGAGATGAACTCGAGGCGGATGAAGACGAAGAACCAAGCTGCTCCGGATCTTCCAAGTCGAAAAGCAGGCGCAGCGGAGCTCAAGACGAGGAGGAAACTGAAAGCGAGAAGAAAGGAAAGAAGGTATGAAGTTCATTTTCTAATCTTGGCGTACGGTAGAATAATCTACCGTGTGGGATGTTCCGCCGACGCACTGCAATGGAACTTTACCGACAAGTTTTCTTTGTAGACGACAAGCAAGGGAATTTCAAAGAACAGATTCAAGGGCAACTCCAAAGGTGGCAAGTCGAAGAAGCAAAAAAAATGAAGGTAGATTTTTGCGCGGTGTAATTCCTATTCAAAGCTCAGTTTTCCGAACCGGTTTTCCTCTTGCTCGATGAATGCCTAACCTATCTTATAGTCTCTCGCATATACAGGTCGCGCTTTGTCCCGCTCTTTCGCTAGAGTTTTTTTGTCTAACAAATTTTCAACCTTTTCTACAGAAGCAATTGCTGACAGTTTGAGAATTAGAAGTCAATCGGTTTTGTTCATTAGCCTGAAAAAAAACATCTGGAAAGTTGTTCCTTATGAGTCATGACCGACGCTTCGCACTTGCCGACCGGAAAGCCATAACTTGGGTGTGCAGACCTATGTAGATCGACAGCCTGTGCGAGACGCAGCTCATAAAACTTTTGGCACATACTGGAGGACTGTAGGATCTGAAGGAAACTTCATTAGAACAGTTGTTTCAATGTCAACATGCAGGACTTGGCCATCCACATGTTTCTATGTTCGAGCCAATAGTGCTTTCTCTGGTTACCCACGGCGTTTTTCCTGACATGAAAGGTTCCATCAAGAAATATATTGGGCGTTTTCCTCCTAACCACGAGAAAATGTAACGTGGCGGCATCGGAGCTGGAACGAGAGAATGAGTTCCGTCGGATTGTGGATGAGGGGTTCCCGCCCAACGTATTCAGCTTGCCAGAGATCCATGCAAGAGTAATCTACGGAGTGAGCAGAGAATGGATTGATCGCCAGCGAGACACGTATACGCAGCTGTTGATACTTGATCACACATGATACGGACATGCCGTGTTACCCTTGAAGGAGCGGGATATCGCCATTACAGGATGTTGTCTTTGCATTCTTGGAGCTTCCTGTCTATCGGACGCAAGTCAGATACTCCATTTTTCGACATGCTTAACATCGTGTCGACTTCTGTTGTCGTTTATTTTTCTATTTTTGATACGTATCTATTTTCCCGTCTTGAAGACAGCTTAGTGCTACCGGAAGTGCATTCCACATGGGAAAACGATATATCGTGTCAAATTCGTTCAAAGTGTTCCCGGTTTGTTATCGATACTTTCTTTGCTGACTTACCCTTTCTAAACATGACGCTTTAAGTTTTATTTCCTTGTTGACGTCTTTCTGTTAACTTTGACCCTCGTTCGTGCCGCGCGGCTACTTCCGGTGAGACGTTCGGGTCTCCGCGACCCTACCCTTGGTTCTTGCCTTAAGTAATCTCAAACATTAATTGTGCGAAAATCAGAAGCCTGTCGTATTGGAAGAAGTGTACAGGTCTTGAAACTTTTGATTCTATCCTTATTCCGACGTTGGTCTGCTGTCATTGTGCACAGCATCCGAAAAGAAAATGGATTCATCCGACTATTCGGGAGACTGGAAGAGCGAGCTCAACGCAAATTATTCATCCGGTGGAATGGGTTCCTATCCGATTGCGCTGGAACATGTAATCCCTTATGACAATCCGGAAGAAATGAGAAAGCCATGGATCATACACGGACACTTTATCCCGATTGTTATGGTTTATTCTCTCTGTGTATTTTTCGGGAGTATCGGAAACGTGCTGGTGATGTATGCTATGCAGTGCTCGAAAGCACGTAGTGCCACCGGATTATTTCTAGTCAGGTGATTAAAAACAATTTAATAGCTTAATAAAGCTTTATAGCACACTGAAGGTTCCCGCTACGTTATGCAAATTCTTCTTAATCGCCCTATTTTCTCCCCCAACAATGACGATTGCCCAAGGGATCAAAAGATCTTAAAAGACCAGACCGAATAATAGATTGCTTAACACTCTGCGTACGACCGTCCTCTTTGTGCATACAATCACTCAGTTTTATTTACCTCCCAGTTTTAGCTTTTGATCTTTCGGGTCTGGGTCTTTTTGTTTGCATGTACCTCGGTCTTCTCATCAAAACAACACGAATGACCAGCGGTCAGCAAAACCCCAGCACGCTGGAAATTTTTTCTACGGTTTCGGGTGGCTTTCGTGAAATTTGGTGTTTCGTCTCTTCGCGCGAGACACGTGCACGGTATTCGCTTAGAAAAAACTGGAGCACTGGGGACAGTCTTATCTATCGAAGCCGAGCCTGGGATAAATTTTTTAGTCATCAGTGCGGTCAGAAGAAAATCAAGACGACCAGTTCTCCCTTTTGAGATTTGGCGTTCATGGCCTGCCAATTATCCGAATTTTGAAATTTCGAAAACTGCCTATTGGTTGGACCAGCAACCGCAACACGGTACCAGCCAATAAAATTCCTGTTTACACAAAGAGGACGGTAGTATTCTGCAAAGCTGAAAGTGTTAATTGTGTACGTGGGTGTGAGGAACCATCTTAATCCCCCGAGCTGGCTAATCCGAGGATTTGATTCACTGAGACTTGGCAAAAAATAAAGCCGTCTTCGAAAGTGGAAGAAATTACGGCTAAGGATATTCCAATTCAACTCACAGGAAGTAACTCTTAATCCTCTTCAGTTTGGCTGCCGCTGACATCTTGCTACTACTGTCGGCAGTCCCGGACGTCGCGTCCTACTTCCAGCGATCAGTGCAGGGAGGAAATGTGTCCTGCAAAGCTGTGGGATTTAGCCGGATGTTGTCCGCTTTCGCCACCGTCCTGAACCTGATGGCGATCACGGTCGAAAGGTAAATGCAAATTATCGAAAATTCTACGTGTGCGGGCGAGGGTGGGTGGAATCATCAGGTTTCCAAAAACGATGGCTAGACTTCAGTTCAGCCGCGACATGTAAATATTCGTTGGGAGCTAGCTCTCAGCTAAAATATATCGTGGTTCAGCCATTGCAATTAACAGCTGGTACATATTCTGTCATGTTCAATAAGATGACTGCTCGATCACGGTTAACCATGCTCGCGATGAAATCTCAATGACGTAAAATTATGTGAGGGAAATGCGCACAACAGAAGGTTAAGAGTGATCTGAAAGTAATCCAGAATGGTTCCTCGTATTTTGAATATTTTCTGTAAAGTTACCGCTGAGGACCAAAGCATCAGACTGTTCAGTGTGACCGAAGATACAGTGCAAGGTTGTTCCTTGTACTGAAAAGGGCAGACGAAGACCTTAGACTTCCACGGTAAGATAACAAGGTATGAACCGCAGAGATACTCTGTAATTTCTGGCACCGGTACTGTATAATTCCTAATAATTTCCGATACTACTCGAAAGGTTATGGCGACGTTAGTACTTGGTCTTATTGCATCAATCAAATAAAACGCATGGCTGTCCTTTCAGCTTTACTCAAGCACACGGCCATAGTCTCATCGCCATTGAACCTTTTCTAATCCCTGTATTAGACTGTTCACTGTATTGCCATTATGCATACCGAAAAGCCGTGATCACTGTACTGTAGATGGGTGTTGTCTTTGTAGATTTATTGTTATCGTTCTCCCGATGCGATCACGACAGCTTTGCACCATCAAGAACTGTAAGCGGCTCTTGGTCGTCGTCTGGTCACTGGCGGTGCTGATGGCACTTCCAAGTCTATTTACATGGGTAAGTTCCGAGTGTAGATTAATTTTGACGAAGAATTTACAAGAGCGCGATTGTTTAAAACGGAAAGAGCCGGAAAGAGACCCGGGACCTTGAGTGGCGTGTGGGCGTTAATCTCCGGCTAAGACCTCGCTACCACACCCTGACTTCACTGCAGTGCTTTTCCCCGACACCATTTGCCAATTTTTAATTATACCGCAGAAATAGCATTCCAGAAAATCACTTTTCGTTCGGAAATTCAACAACCTTAGACTGTCGTGAAATACTAGTACGCTTATTTGGCACTTCGGCAAATAATTTACCTAGATTATTATCTCAAGTGACGCATGTTGTCGCCGTTATTTTCGAGAGTGTACGCCATTTGAGAAAACGGCTCCGGGGAAATCGTTCGCCGACGTCCATTTACTTTCTTTCTTCGATATGGATTTTCCCGTGACAATCTCTTGGTTTCTTCTTTCAGGAAGTCCAGCCATTTTGCTACGGCAAACGCGGTAACGATTCAAGAATCCTGGAAGAGTCTATCGTTACAGTGATATTCTGCGAAGAACCTTCCGGTGACGAAGGAGCAGCCTTGTCGATCTACCATATGGTTTGCCTCTTTCTCTTGCCCTTGCTGGTGCAGGCGGCATGCTACGGTAAAATGATCCTAGTCTTATGGAGTTCCACAACACGGGCCGTTTTTACATCACACTCCGGAAGAGGAGCGTCAATGAGGTAAGCAGTTCCTCCCGGCTTCCTCAGCTTCCCCCCGAGGGAGGCTTTTCAGCGTGTGTGTGTGTGTGTTTCAATTTGGCACGTGCACTGATTTGCAGTGTTACAACCAAGTACTCGCATTCTCAAGGGATGCCTTCCGATCACAGCCAGCATTATCTCATGACAGCTCTTCGCGACTCGGGGATAGAGAGCAATCATAGCATTACGGAGAAGTTGGTCATTGCCAGTGACTACACACCATTGAACAACACCCAGCTAATTGACCAGGTGGAAAGCGATACGCACAACACAGCAGGACAACAACTAAATCAACAAGAGCTCCCCATGGAGTACCTGCCTAGAAAGAAACATTCCAATATGACCAGTGTAATGGAGAAGCGACGCAGTCGAGCTGGCAGCTTGGCGTATGACGAATGTCTTGCGCGTTACCATCAACGAAGCAGAAACCCGCTGCAGTTGTTGCTGAAATGGCAGAGACGTAGGTCGGAATCGCCGGCTTCAGTTAATCAACTGGATACTTCCGTCGACGCCCAAGTCATGAGGCAGCAAACGTCGGACCTCAAAGCTGGAAGACGACAGGTACCAAATAGTGAAAACAGCCTTAATGACCCTTTCTCCGCTGTCAGAATTTCAACACCAGTAATTTGCAGGTCATCAAAATGCTCTTGGCTGTCAACTTCGCCTTTCTGATTTGCTGGGGACCTCTCGTGAGCGAGGATAATTTATCCAGTAAGGGTTTTCCCTAAGTTCGTAATAGACGTGTCTTTTCTGTAGGTGGTTTTCGAGTTCTTTCGCGTCCATGGTCTAATAACGACTTTCGGAGAAGCGGTCTACATCGCGAAGCACGTCGTGAAATTGTTGCCTTACTTGCACAGGTGAGATTCCATGTGGTCCTTGGACACGTTGCATCCAACTCCCTTTGGATTCGAAATCCTTTTGTCAAAGGCCTCTTTGCAATTTGTTATAGCGGCTCAAACCCCATCGTATACGGAATGATGTATAATCTCTTGTAGCTGTCTTAACCCCGTCATATATGGCTTCATGTCCACGAACTTCCGCAAAACCTTACGAAAAGCCTGTGCGGCAACAAGGATGTGCACAAGAGGCAAGCTCACTGGAAGCATCGATGACCTACGAATAAAGTCGTCCAACACAATCAGCGGACACTATCTCAACGTTATGACTTCTGCAACTCCACAGAGCAGCCGCCCAGAAAGCTCCTCTACCGGTGTCTCATAAAGGTACCTCCGTCCGTCGTTACCGGAAGACAAGAACCCTACTTTCAAGAGTTCTACTCGGCAATTTGAACTCGGCAAGTTTTCTCTTAAAATCACCAAAATAATAATTGAAGCAAATCCTTCTCACGAGAGGTAGGCTTGTCGCGGATAAGATAAGAAAAGAGCTTTATGCAATGTTTCTTATCCGCGGATGAAAAACGGATAAAACTCTTTATCTTATCTTATCCGCGACAAGTCTAACGAGAGCCGCAAGCTTCCAGCCAAAAGCAATGGGAAACCTAGTCGGTTCAATTCACTTGCCCATGTTTCAATGATCTGTCTCTTTGTGGTCAGTATTTCATTCGAATCATTCTTTAGAGAAATTTCTACCTGTACATAAGCCATCAAAAAGACGACGGAAACAGCGCTCGATCATGAGGCAGCGGTACCGCTGTGTTATCGTCATGCCCAGAAAACTGCCCGTGGTTCGACTGGCGAATAGTCGACTTTGAGTGCGTGAAGGGCGAACGCACCGCGTCGTGCAAGGCTTTCATAATTTCCTTCATTAGCGCTTCCTGAAAAACAAAATCACAAGACATCGACTTGGGACCACGAACCGTCACTTTTCGATATCACGCCGCACCTTATAAACATCTGGGTTTCTCTGAGCTTTCCACGTGAACTCGAAGATGGCAACCAGGACGCCTAATCCGATGCCGAGTAAGACCACCACAAACACTCCGCCCACCATATCGAGCCCCATTGCATTGGTGCCGGAAGAGGCTTTGACATCTTCACATGTATTCCCGCCGTCTTCTTTCTTCCACCACTTAATTCGAAACTCCTCCAGAAACCCTTTGTCTTGTTGAGTGAGAATGGCCACAGAGATTTCCTTTCGAAAAGGCGAATCTAATAATCAAACCATGACAAGACAGTATTTTACGGAGGTTAATTGTGTTACAACATGGCTTACTCTTAGGGAAAGCCACACCGTAGCCTTTTGTGTCTAAAGGATTTCCGATACCTATCACGTTACAGTCCCTGGAAGTGATGTATTCGAGCGTGATTGACTCCATTAGGTACGCATAGCCTTTAGTTCCGGTGGATTCTTTGACCTTTGCGACGCCCTCTTCGTGACTGTGAACGAAATTGTTAGGGTCCGCTTTGATTGCATCCCACATGCGCATGTAGTCCGGATACACCGAGCGCTGTCGTCAAAATAAAACAAATTAGAACACCCACATCAAAATCTATCGGTGAATACGTTGACTGTGCGAGCAACAGCGAACTACCTCAAAAAATTTGCAGGTGGCACCACCTTCAAAGCACCCGTACTTGATCTGATTTTGCTTCACCAGATCTTGCGCGTTCTCGATCGGAAGTTTCATACGCTCTGCGGTGAGATAAGCAGCCAAGTTAGCTGTGTAACTGCCCACCATTATCTAGAAATAGAATCCTCATGCAGAAAATCTGCCAACGCCGGAACGCGTGAACGATGAAGAAACTTACCATAGTAAAGAACCACCAAATGCCAGCCAGAAGTCGAGTTGACACCGCACGTGGAGCAATCTCAGTTCCCACTTGCATCAGAGACCCAATGGTGAACCATGTTGCATTGAATATGGAGAACTGGTTCTCCACAACGCCAGCTTCCTCGATACACGGATTCGGGTTGTACCATTCATACGGGCTGAACCGACCAATGAAGAAAAGAAACAATGACATGGTCAAATAGGCAATGAGGATGTAAATCCACACATCCATAGTCAGCGGATCCAAGAAAGAGAACAGCGCCGGTGGCTTCTTCTCGGGTTTCTTCAAAAGAATGCGGACTCCGAGGTAGAGGAACGGCTGCGAAAAGTCCACGACTTCCTCTCTGTCTCGCGTTATGGTCATGGCACCAAGAACCATGTCGCCCTTCTTGTCAATCAGCTCTCGAACCAACCCATGCCATTCTCTGGTCTTTGGATCTTGGAAACCATAGGGCAGATTGGAGACGACGAGTTCATAGGAGAAGTTCAGTGTGGCGCTGAGGTTGGAGAGTAGGTCTACACAGTAACCTCGGTAGCGGTCATTCCCTTCGTAGAGGGAAGCATTATGCTTTTCCATCACATACGGCGACTCCTACGAGAAAGAAATTAATATACACTGTACGGTATCGAGAACTCAGCGAACAAACTAGCAACCAGATCATTTTTTCCAACTGCCATACACTTGCCGCCGATAGCGCTCAAAACATGCGCCAGTTGGGGGAGGAGGATCGTCGAGTTTGTTTGCGAAGAGCTTTCAGAGTTTCATGTACAAGCTACTCGGGGAGCTGGTTGTAACATCTGGCTCATACTTACGAGTTTTGCGAGGACCCGTAAAGCGCGGTTTCGGACCGAAGTCTGGAACGACTGCCGTTGTCCAGTGTAGTTGAACTTGATTTGGACGCCGCTTTCCGCAGTCCAGTATCCGACCTTCTGCAAGCCGGTCCGCAGAGGTTCGACGATATGTAGGCGAACGTTGGTCCGCTTTCCGTGAGCGTCGAAGCTTATATCGCCGGTCAGACCTTTCAGTTTCGTCTGTCAATATACCGTTCGATTACAACACAATATCTGCTTCGAAGCCTCAGAACGTACCCCAAGTATGGCGTCGCGAAAGCTTCGCCCGTGTTTCCAGTATTGCTTCCTGCTACAGGAGACGGAGCTGACGCCTAAGGCTCCTTTCTCACCAATTACCCGTTTGGCGGCCTTCACGAAAAGGTTGACGGCATCGTACACGAGATACGAATCCGTCTGCAGGAGTGAGCGCATTCTGTTTATTATTCTATCCTAGCGTAAGAGCTGTTATCCGGTACCGACAAACTCACGCTGATATCCAGCCGTTGGTTGAAAGTTGGTCCTTTCTCGCCCTTCAGGCCAGCACTCAGTTTCATCAATCTCGGATCTTCCATGTCGACAAGCTGGAAGCTCGTTATGTTTACAAAGGTCGCCGAGTACTCGATCACGTCCATCAGATGGATATCCTGCAAAAGCAATCCGTGCACATGAAAATAACTGACATCCAGTCCGATAAACGTTATAATGCACGAAAAGTTCGACGAACCCAAGTGGACAAGATGTAGTGGTAGTAGAAAGTGATCATGTCCATTTCTTTTGCCACTTTCAATACTTCACCCGCCACAGGTCCTGGGCAGTCGATGACAATAAACGAGGTGCCGGTTGACTGGACGTCCCGCAGTGTTGACTCGATATCCGAGCGGTCCAGCTTGAAGATATCGGGCTTTAGCTTGTTGGTACCATCCAGAAGCGTACTGGCTCGTGCCAAACCTACGGAAGATTCCGGTCTTAGAATGAATGGTAAGAAAAAATGATTTAGAAAAAAAAGCCTGCTATACGCTTTAGTCGACCTTCTTTTAGCGGCAACTTACTGCCTGCATCGTCGTATATTAGTGCAAACGATGTCCAGTTGAAATATCTTATCAAGTCAAAGAGCGCCCTGGATGTCGCCTGGTGGTCTGGATGGAGGTTGATCTCCATGGAAGAGTCTTTCGTCGATGTCTTCCATCTGCTAATTAGGTATGGCAAATTGGTCACATTGGCTAGCGACGCCACGAACGCCGTCGATACTTCCCGCTGCGATCCAAAAACAGCTGCGGTGCCTTCTTCGGCCAAGTCGCATACTATAAACAAGACCAAGTGGAAAGCGTTTTTCGAGTCTTATTCGTCTAAGAGAGAACAACGTACTTATTTTCGGCCCAAGGAAAAGATCCGCTCGAAAGTCGCGAATGGTCCGTGGAACCAGTGTCGTACCCGGAAGTGCCGAGCCAGATCGTCCTTCGTTGATATTCTGCACCGCATACTGGAAAACCTTTTGCGTCTGAAGTGGACTTCTCTCATCGAAGATTCCGGCTATAAAGGAGAAAACTCAGGTTAGCTGTGACAGCAAAACTATCGGGGAAACATGAAACATGAATATATCCAACTGGTTTGCTTACCTATCTTGACAGTACGCAAGGAAGCCGCTATCCCACATAGCAAAGCGGCATGACATGCAAAAGTCCCCCATAAATGACTGCTCCACATTCCGGACTGTCAAAGCCGAATCTGTCTCCCTTCTTCAAAGTCCACCCAATCACTCTATCAAAGTCACATTAAACAGATTCTCAGTATTCAATACTAAGCCGAAGAACTATCAAATGCTCAGAAATCCTAATCGAAAAGTGACTTCCAATGTGTTGCAGCCTACTACAGACGGCTGGTCACGGAAAGTTCATCCATAAGCTTGTTTCGGAGGTCCAACATCCATGCATGATGGATCTTCTCATTTTGATCTGCCTTGCCACATGAGCGGTGGCTTTTGCAGCATACGGCATCACTGGCTATTTTAAGCGCATGGACGGCATTCTTAATGGGACGTCGTGCGACAGCCGTAAATTTACCGTGTCAATGACTGAGGGTGCGAGATGATTCGTTAAAACGAGCCCGAATGGTTCAAAACCGATCCCCGTCTTACTTTGGTATGACGTCGTTGGATAAAGAATAAAAGTCACTATTGTGCCGGCTAAAGTTCGTGAACAGAAAATTATGGAATCTTGCGAAGGAAAGAAAAACAAAATTAGCATAAAACTAAAACCTACCGTTTCCTCAGTGAAACTCAGAGGACGTGTGGTTACTTTTTCAAGCACGCTACAGCTTTCTGAGCTGCTTCTTCGAACGACGCGGCTGCCGTAATGGGCAGTTTGCTGTCGGCAAGTAGCCTTCTAGCTTCGTCGGCGTTTGTACCTACAAACAAAGGAAAGATCATCAGGACAGCAGATCCTATGCGCGGAGCTACTCATACGGCCGAACATTACCTTCTAAACGAACTATCAGCGGTATGCCAAGTTTGATGTTCCTTGATGCGTTGATAATACCGTTGGCGATAGTGGCACAGTTGACGATACCGCCGAAAATATTGACCAAAATTGCTTTGACTTTCTTGTCGTCGCTCAGGATTCTGAAGGCTTCTTGCACTTGCTCTTCCTTCACATTTCCTCCGACATCGAGGAAGTTGGCTGGCTCTCCGCCGTTCAGTTTGATAAGATCCTAAAATCAAAATGACGATCGTCAAAAGCTATCCATCATCCACATCGAGCATTAGAAAGAGCTAACCATTGTAGCCATCGCAAGTCCAGCTCCGTTCACTGCAAAGAAACACTCTCTGTAATCCATAGCTATATTCTTGCCTGCAAGTACGATGATCTGGTCTCCGGATATCTTACCCAAGCAGCCGATGTTTCCGTTCAGACCAATGTAATTCAACTGAGCTTTCTGAGCTTCGACCTCGCGAGGATCACTTTCTGAAGTGTCACCCATCCCGAAAACATTCTTCTGCCGGAATTCCGCATTATCATCAAAGCTCTGGAAACATACGACATCTCTGGTACAAAAGAAGATCCGCAGTCATAGCATGAGGCGCAACGAACTTACGAGTTTGGCATCGAAGCAGACTATCCTACCGTCCGGCGTCTGACCAAAGGGATTGATTTCCACCTGCAAATGGAACCCTACATAATGCGATATCTTTTAACGGATATCAACTTTGTTACGTACCTGTGTTGCGTCGACTTTCATGAAGAGGTTGTACAGCTTCATGATCTGGTTCTTGGCCTCTTCCAGGTATTTCTCTTCGAACTCCAAACCCTTCGCAATCTTCATCGCTTGTTCGGCCGTAATTCCAGTGTCAATGTCTATATACTCCGTATGGATAGCTTCCGGTGACTCTTCCGACACCTGCTCGATGTCCACACCACCTTTAGCCGAGTAGACGCAAGCCGGTCCTTCATGGTCAGCCTGTCGCACCATCAGAAAAGCGACATACGTTTCTTTAGCAATATCCAAGGCTTCAGCAATCATGACTCTCTGCACCTTCACTCCATCTTCCGTTGTCTGGTGTGTGACCAGCCTACATCCCAACATCTTGCTCACGAACTGTGCCACTTCGTCGGTCTTGGTAGTCAGTTTGACACCTCCTTTGAACCCGTTCTCCTTGAAGGTGCCTTTACCTCGTCCACCCGCCAGAATCTGAGCCTTGATGACGTACTCTTTGACTTTCCCACACTGCCTGTTGAGGTTTTCCACCGCCTTACCGATCTCTTCATTCGCACCAACTACCTGGAATCGCTGGATGTTGATGCCGTAATCTTGCATCAACTGCTTGCTCTGGTATTCCTGCAAGCTGAGAGCTCGCTTCTGACACGCCGCCCAGGTGAACTCGGGGTGACAAGATCGGAGGACGACGCCACTCGTACGCTGCAGGAAGCGAAGTGTTGAAGTTGCCATGCTTGCTGTGGTGACGTAGTAGTCTGGACCGAACCTGCAAAGGAAGTGACGGAGTGACGGGATTGGGAAGAAAGATGCGACTGCCGTCGGAGAAAATTTGATTCCGCATCAAATCGTAAGCCCAAATACCCAATCAATACAGGTTCCAATCAAGTTGATATCGTGGGATACTGTCATGTCATAGTACACGGCATGACTGGGATAACGCTGTGGCGAAATCCTTGCCACTTCCGGTGGTGATTTTTCCCGATTTTATTCCAGATATTGAGTGCAGACTCCCTCGCTTCGTGCATAGCCTTAGTCTAGCCTTCGAGCCGCATCATCATTCACACTGAGGACGGGTGCTGGAAACTCTTTCTTGCTTGTTGAAATCCCGAGTAGGGATCAGCGTTTCCGTCCGTCTGAAAGCTCCGCGTTGCTGGATTGTGGATGCTAGCCCAGCGTTCCCGGCCCTTCTTACCACAACAGGACCATGGCTATTGCCTTGAAGTGCGCCCAACGGGGATCTCGAATCATACAGGAATCGTCGGGATTGTTAAGCATCACCGGTAAGAAAAGGGAATCTTGGCTGATTACTGCGCTCGATTACTACGTATATGTACCTGTTCACCTAATAGGCTCCAAACTCTCCCAGCAGCCGCGGCGGACCGTTCTTCTGCCTCCCCAGTACTGGTATTTCATTGATACAGAAGGAAACTTAAATTTCACCCATCAGCGCCGTCGGTACTTCGAGAAAGCCCAGGGGGAGCAAGAGTCGGAATTTTCGTTAAACAACGTGGAGAACTTATTACAGTCTATGCAAGGCGACCTGGTACGTTTTGTCAGGCGTGAACTCTATGCTGTTCCCTGTTGTGTTCTTGCTCTCACATTTCACGTTTACTGATTCCAGCCGATGCGAAACATGCCAAATCCCTACAAGAAGCCCCGACAGAAATGCATATTATGTAAATATGATGTCGAAGTAGACTATAAGGTAAAGCGGCATATCCGAAGACCTGTAGTCTACCCATGCTGGCGTGCTGGTATGGAAGATAAGTCAAGTATGCAGCAATCAAGATTCTCTTGCAGAACCCGAGGCTACTTTCCCAGTTCGTATCGCGGTTTACGGGCAAACTATATGACCGGCAGACTACTGGACTTTGTCGTTACCGCGCTGAACAGGTCGTCCAAGCCATCAAGATGAGCCAAAGAGCAGGTTCGTGGCTGAATCTTTTCTGCTAACCCTTCTGGGGAGACCTAACTTAACTTAGAACCGTTCGCAGTTGAGGATAAATTTCTTTGTGTCTCTGTAGGTTTTATGCCTTACGTGTACACGGAACCCATCTACTACAACGACCCGAAACTCTTCGACCCTTTCAACCCATCACGCAAGAGCTAAATAGCCGGGTAGTTACTTCCGGGTAGATATATCTCCCTACAACGATGAGACGTTTTCATCTTTTAGAAGACTCCGTATCGAAAATGTTGGGCTTTTATAAGACTTCGTGATCCTACGGTTACGAGGTCTTGGGGCCAAAGCTGCGTAAGTGGTCTTACCCTCTTACTGCACGATTTGTAAATTTGGATAATTTTTTATGGAGTGTCACACTGTTGTGTTACGCTGGTGTGTTTCCTAGATGTGCTCCGGTAAATTATGCAGTGATGACAGGTAGCACTTGGTTCGTTTACAAAGCTGTCAACGGTCATCCACCGGTCAACACGGACGTGCCGGAGCAGCCAGCGGTCTCAGGCATACAAGAGCAGCATCCCTGCTTCGTCCTATGAAAAATCGCAAGAATGTTGCTCAACTCTTATCCATCGTTTATAATCGATACGCTTTTACTAATATGTCGATTGCACAATCTTGTCAAGCACCAGAAGTCTTTCACAATGTACCGGGTACTAGGCCCACCTTATAACGGCGACATTTCGAAACTCCAGACATCAGAACACTGTGCTGTGGTGTCCCATCACTAGCGCCTTAGTTGGTATCGAGCCAGGTCTTTGACAATCGTCCTTCCCTGATCCTAGGCGATCCGAGGCGATCTCGCCAGTTTTCCGAACATATTTTCTGGATATGAACTGGAATAACCTATCCCTCGCCGAGATGATCAACCGGCTGGTCTGCTTATTTTTTATATCTTCTACTTGCGGAAAGCAAGTCAGCAAGGTAAATGCTGCCAAACCGAATTTGTTCCCTTCTTCAAAAACAACGTTTCTTGGTCATATCTCTGATGACTTGTTGTTGCTTTTTTCTAGTTGAGGAGGCAAGCAGGGTATGGAGGATCGGCAGGAGGCTCGTCGTACCCAGCCGGAAGTTCCGCCCTGGCTGGCTATGGAAGTTCGGGATCAGTCCAATTACCTGGTTATGGTTTGGGAAGTTCGGGAACCTCATCATTTGGATTATACGGCTCGAACAACGTGATTCCTGCCCAGAACCCGAATGTGTTCGTCGCACTCGACCAGCTACGCGGAAGTGACGTAAGCGGGCAATAGATTACTTTCTCGAGACGCATTTGCATCTCAGCGTGTATTTATTGCCAGGCTCTTACCGCCACCGAAATTCAAGCGCTGATGTCCAATGCTTACGCCGGAACTACGTATCCCACGTACAGTTACATCCCACAGACCACGTTCTCATGTTCCCAAGTGAAACAGTTCGGATTTTACGCCGATACCGAGACAAGATGCCAGGTCTTCCGGTAATCTATCCGTTGCTGCCCCAGTTGTCGAAGCCAAAGTTTCACCGTGCCTTTTTCTTCTAGTCGATGCGAGGCGAATAACTACATGTTCTCATACATCTGTCCGAATGGCACTGTAAGTAACGAAGACCTCTCGTGGACTTCAGTTGACATATGATTAATCTGACTCCTCTTGTTTCCAACTGTAGTTATTTAACCAAATTACGCTGGTGTGCGATTGGTGGTAAGAAACGTCGGGCTACTCACAACATTTTTATGCGAAAAGTTTGAAAATTTATCGTTAAATCGTATTTCATTTTAGGTTCAACGTGAACTGCCCGAAGTGAGTGCGCCGAACCTTATTCTAATCTGAAGTATGTACTGTATATTGCCATATCTTTGATTATTTCCAGCTCCGTAAACTATGTGGATTACTCCAATCCAAGAATTTACCGACAAGATCTCCGGCTCTTCGACGACCTATACACGAACAGCTACGGTGGTTCTGGATCCGGACTTTCTGGCGGTTCAGGATACAGCAGTTCTAGTGGATCCAGCGGAGGTTACGGTAGCGGTTCATCAGGCGGCGCAGGCTACTCGAGTGGCAGTTCTGGGTACTCTGGCGGTAGTCCGAACAACGGAGGATCCTACGGTACTGGTGGTAGTGGCATGGCCTACGGTGCCAGTTCCAACGTATACCGAAGTGTCTTGCCGGAATCCGCGAACCTGGAGGCCGCTGCGTCAGAAGCTAAGTCCCTTCGAGAAATTCTGTCTTCATTGGTGTCGGTTAAGTCTCCCACTTCCGCTGCAGCCATCCCTCTGTTCAGATCCGCGTCTAATAACACCTTTGTCGTGGCTAGATAGGACATTTCCCGAAGTATTTTTGAGCTTCGTTTTTATAGCTACTGTAGCAATTTTTCTCCAGGCTGTGTTTTGTACCTTCTGTACCGATGGCATGTAAAAATTCGCTCAAGGAGTAAGATGTCTTGATTCACAATAAGAGCCGAGCGTTAGATTAAACCTTCAGCACGACCAGCTCGTAAATGTGTACGTATCAACCCGCGCAATGCGGCGCATGGCTGGTGGTGCCTTTCACCGTAGCTGTTTAGGATTCGGCCAGCCGTATCATCAGAACAGTGACCTTCGTTGCGTTGTTTTTCTGCTGGGTACAAACTTGATAGGGCGTAGTTTCATAGAATAAAAAAGATACTTAGGGTTCAAGCGGGTTGTTTTGGAATCAATGTATAAAACATGCCGGAGAACTTTACGATCAGTCTCCTCGTTTTCTTCCCGCCCACAAAACATTATGCATTCAATAACCCATCAGACAACGCCCATACTAGAGTTACGTTCCTCTACCGAAGATCTAAAACCTTAAGAGACTCTTCGTTCATTCAACGGTGGGAAAACATTTGTTTCGTCGCGGTCACCCGTGATTATCATAGTCATGAATTTTTTCAGCCAATGCTGTTCATTGTAATCAACGAGAATGTCTCTGATGCTGTGGCGATGAACGGATGCTGATGCTGTACCTGTCTTTCGGTTTCGTTGGATCTAAAACAACCGAATGTTTCGAGAATCAAGATCGTCATACATGAATCTCTACTATTTGTTTCCTCATTACGTCACCTTGGGAGGTCGCGCGACTGGTTCTTTGCGTGAGGCCAGACGAGGCAGAGGGAAAATGGTCGTTGGCGGTTTGATCGCATTAGTGAGACCCGTAATCGTCTCGGGGTTCTCATCTGACATCTGACATCATGATCACTGATCGGTCAGGCGAATCATTCGGCATTGGTACGTTTCAGTAAACATCAGTTCATACCATGAAACCTATTGTTTCGGCTTATTGGACTGCACATCTTGCACGTGTTTTTTATATTTGCGAATGTTAATGACATGCTCAAGGTTTTAATTTGCTCATTCAGTTCATTCGATATCCTACTGTCCATAGCTGAAGTCTAGTCGGAATTTCGGAGACTTCGACCTTTCCGCCATCAGGGATTTACTGAACGACAAAACACTGAAGCGACATTTGGAGAGGCCCGCCCCAGGAATTTAGGAGACCACACCGGTTCGTTCGTTCGTTGCGAGCTGGATTTTGGAAAATCACTTCTTCGGATTTAACCGACTTCCTCAGTCCACGACATGTACAGGATCTAAAGTGTGGTAGATGGAACTCGAATGAGGCCCGCGATACATATAATCGAAGACTGACCTTGGATGACAGCCTACAGGATGCGGAGCTCCGGAATCTACGGATTACCAGGGGATTGTTTAGGCGCCTACATTTCGTTGCTACTGTTGATTTCCTTATGGTTCAGAGCGGAAGCGATATCGGATGATCTGGGAAACCAGGTTCAAAGTACGTTTTATTTCGCATCTTATGTTGAATACTGGTCTTAAATTGAATACTGGTCTTAAATGGTTGGGTCGACACTCTGTCATCGAAAATTTTAGGTTTGAAATATCGAAAGATTATATTCATTGGAAATTTCACTGTAACAGGTGTCGACATTGACTGTGATCCGACAGAGATTCGCTTGGTCATTCGAACCAGCAAGCCCTTTACAGGACGGGTATATCCCAAAGGTCTTGGAAAGAGCGCTTGCGAACGGATTTATAATGACAATTCAACTTCCCGGACAGCCGTCACCACCTATTCTTTGCCTCTTACCGGCTGCAATGCTGCCTTCCAGGAAATACCGGTAGATTAAATCTCTTTCCGAGGTGAATTCACAGAAGTTTGGAACTGATTGTAAATTTCTGTAGACAGGCATGGAGTACCAAAACGTTATAACAATCCAGGTTCATCGACACTTGGTCACTCAGGCAGATAAAATATACAGTATCCGCTGTAAATATGAGAGTATGAATACGACCATTGTAGCCACCATGAACATGAGGTACGAAGTATCCTTTCCTACCATAAAATATACTTTTGAAACTTATCGCCCTTTCTGTGCAGTGACACTCTACCGGCCATGCAGCTGGAAGCATCCGCCCTGCTCCCGCAAGTGGGGATGTCCATTTATAAAGGAACCTCCGAGTCTCGCGTGATGGCGGAAGCTGTGACGATCGGGGATCCAGTGGCTCTCGTCATCAACCTTGCGTCGCAAAGTACATACGGAATGTTGATAACGAACTGCTTTGTTCGTGACGGTGGAGACATGGGAGGGATCCAACCTTTGATTAACAGCAAAGGGTAAGTCTTGCCTCATCCCGTAAAGACTTCGATCAGCTTTCCATAAGCAACTTTCTCTTTGCATGTGTCCGGTGGACCCAACTTTGTTCGGCCCGTTCACTTATTCATCCGACCTCACCCAAGCTTATGTGATCTTCCGTGCTCACAAGTTCCCATATACGGACTCCCTGTACTACGAATGCAACCTCAAGTTTTGCTTGAAAGCCGCAGGCGAATGTCAGCGACTTCCGGTCGTAAGTGTCGGTTATTCCCTCCCGAATCAAGCGAGGCTCGAACCTTGTGTCTGTTTTACCAACTATACTGCTCTTGTTTTAGCCTCCCCACTGTGAAAAGAGCAGAGCAATAGGTCGTGTAAAGCGAAGCAACAGTGCGTCAAGAACATCTGAGCCTAATATGGAAAGACCCAAAACCGTGGCGGTTGTCCGTAGCATCACCGTGCGGGAACCCGGCATGGCTGAAGCGTTGGTAACGGCAAATCCAGGTAAGAAAGGGACTATAGATGTCTTTTCCTTACAATTCAGCTTCATTTCATTGTCTAGAAATGGCGTACGATATCGCTCAACCAGTGCCTATACGGGGACAGTGGTGTGTTCCGAAAGGTGTCTTCGCGGTAGTCCTCGGCATCGCAGCCTTCCTAATCATTATTTCCGCAACCATCTTGGTAATCATAATCTTAGACAAACGCAAAAGGCGGTACACGGAGAAGGCTGGATCAAGCGACGTTTATTCGTCCATTTACATGAGTTATTACGGTAATGGAGATCATGTGAGATTACGATAGAAAAGCAGGAAAAGTCTGCACTGTGGAATGTTGGACCTGCCGCAACGACTCTCAATTTTGTCCAATTTATGGTTTTGTTGATTGTTAAGTTTTGATTTGAAGTATAGTGCGGCCTTTTTCATTTTGATAAACTCCACTTGAACTGTTCTTTGGCAGACTGTAAAACTTGTGCAACGGTTTGCTCACCCAATGGAGTTTGTTCTTCTGTCCGAATGGAAGCTCTTTGAACAATCACGTCAGGATCCATTTCGCAGATCACTCTGTAAAAGACCAAAACCGACTCTTACGAACCCATGACACGGTTCTCTGAACGGTTGTTCGCGCCTCAAAGAAACTTCGTACCCGCCATCGACAATTTCGTCCACTACGAGGAAGGCAGAGTCCATGTTGTCCATAAATGTTCTTCTATCGAATATTTTACCCAAGAAGCGCTGGCAAGTGTCGTACAGACAATTCAGTACTTGTGTAAGAGCAATCTGAAGGTACATGACATTGTAAGATTAGTCATTCACGGAAGACTACAGGAGAATGAACGAAGTGTGCCGAACACAGTTCTTACCTCGTTCTCATGACTGCTTCCGATCACGTAGAAAAAGAGTTCGACGTTGCTCCTGTAGACGCAGGTTAGGCCTTCGAGGAGTATAATCTCGCCTAAAAAACATCAACCCTCTGTACTGAAACAAGGACCTACATACACATGTCATTCTTACGCCGCCACTGAGGCGCGATGCATTCACTTACCACTAGCTTTATGAGTTTTCGCAAACAAATTTCGCTCAAATGCTTTCTGCTCCTTCAGGTTAGGGAACCTGTCGTCGTAATACTGCAACATTCCCACGATTAACGTTATTCACACAACATCGTCGGAATAGCTGCACGTACTTTTGCAATCAAACGATTACCATCTGCGTCGAGGATCAGCAGGGCTTTGACTGTATGCAAACTGATGTCCTGCAAGAAACAGACACCGTGATTGAGCCACGTCGACCATAGTGGACTACAGCAACAGTAAACTCAGTCTGGTATCATCTCTGCCAGCTCAGATCAATCTGGTGTACCTGCACTTGTCGCTCCATAGCTCCCAGGCCCAACTCCAACTACTAAACGAGAAGCGGATTTCACTTCTGTATCAAAGCCGGGAGATGTCCAGTATTCCAGCAGAGAAGACTGTGTTGCTAAAATGAGAAGAAATCGTTTGAAAGGCCGAATCATCGAATGCTCAGAACAAGTTTCTCAAAGACACTAGGCAGTCTCGCGGGTGACACGTCATCAACAGGTCCGGACATATAGGCAAACTTCAACTCTCACCTGATGTGCGCAGTCCGCACTAACATTCGAAGCAGACTGCCACTGAACTGCAAGTTGCAAGGTGCGAGTGATGGTCTGAACAAGCTATCAAGGACCGCAGAGAAAAACGATTGATCCCTGATCTTCTCATCATGCAGACCACGTTTAATCGGAGCGCGAACCCGGAAATATCACGCAAAAGTCTGAGTCTTCATCGAGAGTACGCGACCGGAAGTGACCAGCTACAACACCCTACTACGCTTCTTAGAAGATCAAAATCCAACAGCAACAACTGGTTGTCACAGCACTGCCGAACCCAAAACATGGAGTGGGAAATGTCAGTAGAAAAAAAAATCAACTTACTGGAAAGCACAATCTCCACAATCCGAAATGAGGTTCACTTGCTTTTGTGAACAGTTCTCAAGAGATCCACCGCAATGTCTACCGAAGCCTGCTTATGTCGCGAATAAGTGTGTGACAAGTCAAACTTCATCTCCGCGATCACTTCCATATCCACTTTCCATTCCCTTGCTTTCCGCATAAAGAAATCCCGCGTCGAGGTCTTGTGGAAGGAATAAACAGCATGATTGCTCAAGTTAAGTCCGGCCAGTAGAAACTGCACATCGATGCCTTTGTTGTTCTTCGTCCCGAACGGCGGATTCGTAACAACCGTATCGAAGAAGCCAGGAAAACTACTGTGCGTAGGGTTCTGCAAGCTCGTCACATCCATCAGCACAGTCTCCGCATTGTTCACTTCTGAGTCTAGACTGTTTTCTTTGAAGATATCCAGGGCGTACTGGTCGATGTCGAAGCCGTAGACGATGTCCGCTCCCAGCAGTGATGCACCAACCGACAGGCGTCCAGGTCCGCAGCCCAGGTCAGCAACATTCTTGCTCTCAATGTCGTTGTAGGACTGCTCGATCGAGAAGAGGAACCGAGCTGCCAGATGAGGCGGGGTTACATACTGCTCCAGCTCGATCCGCGGGCGCTCAAAACCTTTGCAGTCTTGCAGCAGTGATTCCAGATCTTTCAGCTTCATTCCTGGTACTAAGCTTGGCACTCCACTCAAGAACCAAACGAAAAACTAGCCAGCTGTGACTGCTGTGCAAAGGGGACGAAGAATCCGAATAAGCTTTTGGGAATCGGTATTCGGTAAAGATGGAATTTACGGAAAAGGATTAGTATCACTCTGTTAGTATCATTCAATTACGTCACATGTTTACAAGGAAACAATATCGTGTGTGACGTCATGTAATATGACATGACTTTATCTTCAGCACAATGGAAATGGTATGACCCTTTCGTACGACCAGAGATATGACATGACCAAGCGTAATCACACGTCGTGGCATAAGCGCATTCGTCCACCTAGTTATGACTTATAGGCTTTCCTCTCGTTCTGAATTTCTGATTCTTCCCCTTCTCCATACGGACCGACGGGGGACGGTGGAACGTTTGCATATCCTTCTCCTGTTCGACGTGCATCGGTTGTAACTTGGCGTGATCACGGCGCGGATGCTTGCGTTTCCATGGACAACTCCTGAAGTAAGGATAGCTGACTCTCCTTTATGTTCTCCCTGGAATCTTAGCCACCTGAATTTGCTCATGACTGATCTGATTGTTCGCACTCAACGTAGAACCGATGGTGAGACGCTTTGGAAATGTGCTGCGATTGATTGAGACAAAGAAGTTTACATGTAACCATGGCCTCTGCAATAGTCTTCTCATTGATGTTTTCTGATATTTATAGGTACCTGATGGTTAACGTCCGAGGTGTTACGCGGATGGTCTTCGCGTTCCTGCTTCTACTATCGATCGCTACTGCTTCGCGAGATGGTCACCAGCATTCTGCGGAATGTGGTCATTATCATGTCCCGGCACCCGAAGATGGGAAGACAGGAGACTGTATATGTAGTTCCAACATCGACGTGATACCCTGCGAGTGCGATGAACACTCCCTGGAAACATTTAACAAACAGACCGTCAACCCTCTGCTACAGCAGATGATGGGTCGAGTGTTCTTCCGGTACTTTAAGGTGAACCTAGAGCGCGAATGTCCTTTTTGGGTTGACCATGATCGGTGTTCCATTCGTGACTGCGCAGTCGAGACCTGTACCCGAGAGGAACTTCCGGTCAGCCTTCGTAGCCTCCCTTCGGCCAAGACACCCTCGCAGGGACAGATGGACAAGGCCTGTGCGATGGAAAAAGAGCTGAGTTCGGTTGACACCAGTTTAACGAACGAGCAGAAGGTGGATGTGTCGAACTGGGAAGGTTTGAACGATGACAATTTTTGTGTGATGGACGACGAAGACTCGTCGGACTGCACATACATCGATCTCTCAAAGAATCCGGAACGGTACTTATTTACGTATAAAAGTACTTACTCAAAATTACATATTTCCAATGGGTCTATAATTATTTAAGATATTTAGGTGTCGTTGGTCTAAACTCATTTCTGTTCAGGTATACGGGTTATTCGGGACCGCCGGCTAACAGGATCTGGCGAGCCATCTACGAAGAGAACTGCTTCAAACCGTCCGAAGAGTTCTCCGCGTACTCGCTGGCTCGGGCTATGCAGCTAGAGACCTGTGTGGAAAAGAAAGCGTTCTACCGTCTCATCTCCGGTCTTCATTCCAGTATAAGTATGCACTTATGCGCCGAGTACCTGCATCCCTTTGGTCGGTGGGGGCCCAACTACGAAGAGTTCTTCCGTCGGTTTGACGATTCAGTCACCGACAATGAAGGAAGTAGCCGGGTCAGAAACCTTTACTTTACTTACTCGATGGTTCTTCGAGCAGTCCTCAAAGCTTCGCCTCGGTTATACGCCGAACAGTTCTATACGGGCGACCCAGTCGATGACGAGCTAATTCGAAAAGACATCCGACAGTTCCTCCATTCCCTTTCTCACTTTCGTTTGCGTTTCGATGAACACAAACTGTTCTGTGGGGACCATATACACAAAGAGCAGTTCCGGCACCACTTCCGTAATATCTCCCGTATTATGGATTGTGTGGGTTGTGAGAAGTGTCGGTTGTGGGGGAAAGTGCAGACACAAGGCATTGGGACTGCCTTAAAGATTCTCTTTTCGGACACAGCGCACATGGAGAACTTAAATTTGAAACGAAGCGAGATTGTGTCCTTGTGGAATACGCTAGGGCGCTTGTCCAGTAGTCTGATCCACCTGGAGATGTTCAAGAAGGCGCTAGAAGCTAAACCCGAACTGGCTCAACCTTCTCCTAACGAACCAAATGTGATACCTTTTGCTCCATCCGCCCCGGTTTCTAGTAATCGATTCGAGTTGTAACATCTTCCTACTGTTTCCTCTGGTTTTCTACCTTTTTTATTTCAGGCCATTCCCTGGGCTTTTGAGCTCTTTTCCTATTCTGATTTTTTTGCCCGGTTCTTTTCGGTTGCTTGAAAGTTTTAATACTTATATTATTGTTACACAGAAAAGATTTGTCACAAGTCGTATGGACACTGTTTTCAGTAGCGAGTATGGAAAATTACAATGCAACAAAAAAGGCACAAGCATAAAACAGAGATCAGTGAAAACAAAAATGCAGCTGTAGAGTAGAAACAGGAAGAGTCCATAGTGGTACAAAACAGTGGTAAAACAAGGATACGATACTTCTGGCGGCTTCAAAGTTAAGAGTATAAAACGGTAACAAAAAGCATTGAGTATATTTTTAAAAGTATTAGGAAGGAAGGAAGGAACCTTCACAGTTGCGATTGGTATTGAGCTTGATACTGATGTGCCGGTTGGTCATATCCCGTTCCGCACTTGCAAGCTTTAGTGTAAAACTTGCTCCAGCTTTGAGCTGTCTTTCGCGAGAAAATCCACACAAGGGCCGTTAGCGGTACAGTCAAGTACGCCAAGTACTTCATGACCACAATCCAAAAGCTCGGCTTCTCCAGCGCCAGTTCCCCATTACGGTATTCCGGGGACTGGGACGGACAGGTCATGGGCTTGAACGTGTTGCAGCTGTGTTCTTGCCAAGTGACCATCCACTTGTCAAAGTTGTGCTGTTCGTAAGCCAAAGAGCCAATGACAGCCACCATGGGAACAACGTAGACAACAGCGAACACAAGGATCCTCAGCACGTAGGTGTCGTGCTTTGGACACTGGTTGTTGGCTTTCTGAAGGTATGTTCGGAGCTTGAACATGGCGATGAAACCTCCTAAAAGCATCAGAACACCCAAGCCCAGGCAGGCACCTAACGGACACAAGACCCATAGGAGGGAGACCTTCAGGTCCCACAGGCCGATGTAACAGACACCTGTTAGAATGTCGGCTGTCACCCCGCCTTGGAACAGCATCCCGATAGCCATGGCAGCTGGTAGAGCCCATCCTAAAAATACACACATGTTCCCCATGCGGAATAACTACAAGAAGAACGCGTTCGGAAAATCTGATTGAAACTGTAATGCACCAACATACGGAAGCACACGCTACAGCAACATTGGACCAGTATGTACGTCCGTGACGTTTAGGTGGGTTTTCGACTGCTGGACTTAGTTCGACGGTTCGACCAGCAAACTGTGGGTTGTGAGAAAGGTCTTGTACGAGTCCAAGGAAAGGCCACACGAATTACCTTACCTGACAGAAGGAAGTAATGGCTTCGTTCCTCGATGGCTTCGCTCGCCCAATGGAGACCCGTACTCAAGAACCACGCAATGGTCAAGTTGACCCACCACAGCGACAGAGCCAACTGCGAGAAGTACAGCGTCATGGACAAGAAAGTACACAGTCTGCTGTGGTTGAAGCCTTGGGCAATCAGCATCATGGGTGATCCATCCAGTGGATCCCTCCATGTCCCCTCAGCACACGTCACTTCGTTCTTATTGAAGTATCCCACGATATACACGACCGCCATGATGAGTGAAGCCAGCGCCATGTGGATGACAGGACGTTCCGGGTACGGGAAGCGCTGGCGGTCGATGAGGAATGTAACGAGTGTGAAAAGGGTTAGAGCGGCGCTGAAAGCGGCCCAAAGTCCGACGATGCTTCGCGCGAACCAAATGTCGGATTCTTTGTAAAACGCCTGCTCGCCGTCACATGGAAGACCACAGCGTGGAACGACTTTTCCACCGGTCTTCACGGAGTATTCGTCGTCGATTATGGCAAGGTGAGGCGGACATGCAAAGGAAGAACTGGATTGCTCCATTGAGTTGTCACTCACTGTAAACAGAAAACTATTATGTAAATTTTCATAGGAGGATATTGCGGATATTAGTCTTACTGGACTGATCGAGGACAGTCGAAGGAATGTTTTGGTCTGTGGTGGAGTATTTGTTGGTAGTAGCAGTGGTGTTTTCTTTGGTTACGCAAAGCTTGCCAATCTTCTGAGTAGGGAACTTTGAGCATTCAAAGTGCGCAGGCCAAGTAAAGCCGAATTTCACTATGAGCTTCTCACAGCCAGCTCGCGCTGCCTCACACAGCTCTCTGCATGGAGGAATGGGATGATCCATGATGGTGCAGACGGGAGCATAAACCGAGCACAGGAACACTTGCAGATGCGGGCTGCAGTTGACTTTGACCAACGGGAAGAATTGGTGGACTTCCAGACCAGCTTCTTCTTGACTGTGATGGCCCAGTATGTTGGGCATGATAGACATGTTGTAAGGGAGGTCTTGACAAAGAGGAATTCCGACTGGGACACACTTTCCATTTTGGCGTTCTTCGTTCTTCATGAAATTGTCCTTGTAGTTGTACTCGGAGCCTTCTACCAAATGGGGTTGGATCTCCAGATCACCGTCAAAGTCAGCTGATTGGTCCTGCGCAGCTCCACGAGATAAGCTCTGCCGTATTAGGCAAAGCAACGCAAGTTGTACGAATGCTGTCTTCAGCATGATGTCCATTGGAAGTGCGATGTGGTGGCGCAGGAATCAGTTGTCAAAGCTAAGTCAGAAAAAGGATTCAACTTCAGAGCACGATGGCCAGTGGCTACTGAGCAACGCAGCTATATACTGTACATTGCACCGTACACACACTGGAGTTCAGTTCAATTTTGAAAGAGCAGCATAAGAATACGATCCTGACTGCGATCGACATTCCAGAGATGTCCAGCTCTGGGATACCCTACTTACCAGTGGCATTGGGTCAACCGAAGATGAGCTCCGTCGCTCCATAATCCATAACATAGCTCCGACCGCGACCTCCAAGATCAAGATTCAAGATGCTTCTGAAAGGGCTTAACATCCACGTTTTAGGAAACTTGGTCATGCCAGTTGCAGGCAGCAGAAGCGCTCAAGGTTGAGCCACTCTGGTTGAGCCTACCCAAAGACCAAAGTGCCAAACATACGCAGGAGAAACTTTTGGGAAAAGGTCATAGTGTTAAGGAGAGGGGCTGCCCCCCCGCCCCGAGGTTTGAATTACTGATCACCAATCACCATTGACCATTTCGCAATCTTTTTGACGTTCTGAGCTCCAACTAACAAAGTGACTGTCCTCCTTTTCCTCTAGAGTTCAGACTGCAGAGAGGTCGATCGAGCTGAAGGCTGAAACCACATCCACTCGAGGAGGAAGTCGTACTTTGATGTGGCCGTTGGATGTCTTGACTGAATTCACCGAAGTGATGCAAGCTATATCTTGAAGGAAACCTCGACGGACATATTCTGTGAGTGCGTCGCTGTAACTAAGATGACCGTGAGACGTACCGGAAATACTCCATCGGTGATCCACTTGTTGCTCCATTCATGTTCTTTGTCATCATAGGTAAGGTGCTTCGGGCATACGAGGGATACAAAATGGCATCCAGAACATTCACAAGTACAAGACGGCGCGCCGACATTACGGCTGTGTCGAGGCAGAAGTTGCAGGATAACAACTACCATAGTCGCTCCAACTCTATACCTCTCTCTGTCGTTGCTGACTTCCTCCGCGCCGTAAGGGAACCAGGGACAAGCTTCACAGCACTGCAACAGTTCCTGGACGCGTTGGACTTGAACGGCGAGAAGCTGACAAGCGACTTAACAAGACATACTTCCGGTGCCGAGATCGCCACGCTGCTCAACGACGCTCAGAAGCTCAAAGCTGTCGACATCGCTCTCATCTTCGCCGTTCTGGAAAAAATCATCCTGATGTTGGCTTCCGACTCTGCAGGTGAAAGCTTCGTGATGGAATTAGCGGAAGAACTCCTGTCTAAGCACGGAAAGACGTTCTACTATATGCTCAAGACAACCAACAAGTCCAACCAGATCAAATCCGCGCTGAAGCTGCTGATAGCGTTAGCGACACTGGGGAACAGGAGTGTCAAGCTCATTCTGACACACTTCAGTTTCCCTTCCAGTAACATGTCCAGTCTAGTGACGAGGAGGAACACCGTGGACCCTCAAGATGTTCGCGCATGTACGATACACTTCATCATAGCGATGCTGATGTTCGGGGATTCGGTTTCCGTCCGAATGCTTGTTGAAACCAAGGGCGTCCTTGCTTCGTTCTTTCCTGGGCTCGTTGTTGATCGGTGAGAGCGCACTCCGTGTTGAATTTCCATCAAATATCTACGTAAATCGTTGTTAATTATGTAAATCATTTTCGTTTTGAATTGTTTCTTAGATCGGAACTCATTCACCTTTTCCTGTCAACGCTACTAGATCGCGTCGTCAAGAACATGGCAATCTCAAAGACTACAAAGATCCTTTTGTTCAACCAGACCTCCTTGAAGCAGATATCCAAGCTGTTTCTCTGGTCAGGACATAAGAAGTCAGAGAAAGAGTTTGTCGAGGATGAAGCCTTGTCAACGGTGATCCTCGAAGAACGCACCCGAGTGAAAGACATGGCGCTCCACTTCCTCACCGAAGTCTGTTCGTCCTCAAAGTTCGGCATAGTCTTTCAAGATCGGGCTTTTGGTACTGGCCCGAAGAACTGCAACCACGTCCTGACCGAGCTTCTTCGAACCATGTCCTTCTCATCACCGTATCATCGACAGCTAGCCAAGACCATCCTGATTTCCGCACCGGACCAACTCATCCATTTTCTGCCTAGTTGGAAACCCGGCTTCGTGCCACGCGAGTCCGAGAAGTGGAAAGGGATGATGGGGTGGTTGTCTGCGGTCTATGGAGAACTCCACGCCCCTTCGAGGTTGGCCAAGATTACAGGACCGAGCCGAGTGCAATGCGCATTAGCCTTCTTTCTACCTTCTTGCATCGATAGCGAGATGTTAACCGAGGGTTTCGCTGACAAGCAGTCGGTTGAAGTTTCTTTCGTCTTTCTGAAGTTTCTGTATGGCTGTTTACTCCGTGCGTACAAGATGTGTTTCTTGCTGAACCCGAACGAGCGGAAGGACTACGTTCGGTTACTGTCGCAAAGAGCAGTGGATCCACAGTTGGTCGCGTCATGTTACGAAAGCGCCAGGGCGAAGATGGATCAAGTCGAAGCTGAAAGAAAACGGATCATAGAGGAGCAGTTTGTCCGGTATCTTTTACTGGACTCTACGATGTTCGAAAGAGATATTCCTGCCGTACAGATTGAAGCGTCGCTGATGGAGGAGTTGTCGCAGAAGATGGAGGAAGAGCTGGCGAGCTTTGAAACGGAATTTGTTCACAGCAAAGAAGGCATGGAGGTCTTTCAGGTACGACATAACAACAACTTGGAATAATTTTTCGTACTAATTTCCAGATCAAGATTCCTCGCTTAATTCACAAACCGACACTTAATTATTAGTTCATAATTTTTCAGCCTAGTCGCGACAAAGTTGAGAAAAAAATCAGAGAGAAGGAGCGACAGGTCGCGGCGGAACGTTTGCGGACTCAAACAGCGCAGTTATTACTGCATCTCGTTGAAAGAAGTTCCGAGTTACTCAACGTCAAGCTGATGGACCTCCTGCTGAGTTCGTATGGAGGAACCCTTTCTGAAGCAGACCAAACCATACTGTGCATTCTACGAAGGTCCGAAAGCACTAATACATCCGAGTGTTTTTCTAGCTCCATCTCGTATTCGGCTTTCGGAAAAATCGGACAGAAACTGCAGCAACGCCGTGAACGAAGCGGCGTCGACCTCGCACGGGAAGTTACTCTAGGTAACACTTCAGTAATTACTGACTCAAACAAAACTGATTGAATCATACTCCGCCTCGTACATTACTTACGTGAGAATGGGCTGAAATTTTTTGGATATTTTAGCGGAGTTTATGGAAGGGCTACAAACAAGTACGCTGCAAAGAACCGTCGCCGAGTTTCCTGTTCGACTTCCGCTAAACAGGTCGAATGCCGAGTTCATCGATGGCCGCATCTACGACCCCGCTTACCTACTACCCAACTTCTTCAACCTCCTACATGGTCCCAAGATCAATGTGACTAACTTCATCGAGTCAGGATGCCTGGGGTTCTTAGTCGCGGCGCTGGCTAGTCTGGACAAAGGTATACGGGGAGCGGCATGTGCCTGCTTGAAGATATTGGAGGACAAGATTGACCCGACGCACTTCAAAGGGAAAGAGCAACTGCGCTATATCCTGCAGATGATTCGTCGAGCGAGCAACGCTGATAAACCGTGGCCGAGTTTGTGGACCACCATGCTACACCGCTTCTTCTTGTAGGTTACTGACTTGCATGATCACGTGAGCTGGGTGTGACATGTACCTGCATACCAGAACATCGCAGTTTCTGCTAGGTTGATGTATGCAGATACACGAAATTTTGCGCGTCTCTGGCGCACTATGCTGTCCCATTTAGAATTCGTTTCCTTCTTTATGTAGGATGATGCTGGACAGTCGAAATCACATGTACCAGATCATCATGGAGTTCTTGCTGACCAAACCAATGCCCAACCTGGACTCCGTTCCCGAGTTCTACAAGCTTTTCGAAAGCGGAAACTTGACGCATGTAAAGGAAAGAACGTTCATGCTAGAAGTTCTTCGAGACGGAGTGAGACATTACAGCGACTTCGAGATCTGCTCTCGTACTCACGTCTGGGAACTGGTCATGTCGCTGTGCAACTCTCCCTTGTCAACTCCAGCACATAGCCATCTTGTCACGGAAGTTTTTCTCGCCGCTTCCAGAATACCTTTCGTGGGACGAGCGTTGGTCAAGTCGCATGGCCTGTTCACATGGCTCGCTTACCAGCTATCATGTAATGCATTAATGAACTCGTTTTTCAAATAATAACGAATAATCTGAATTTTTGAATGTTTTAAGTATCTCGTTCACATGGAAATCTTTCTAGGTCCTTCGGAAGACGTGCAGATAGTGAGTATGTTGGTCATCTGTGCGGAGAACTGTATGGTTGACCTACTAAGGTCGAAGCGCCGTGCGATCTATGATGCCCACGCACTGCTAAGTCCCTTGTTGAAGACGACGAAACTTGGGCTTCCTGTGGATGCTCAGAGAGCTCTACTACAGTTCGCTCAAAGCCTTTTGCTGGTCCACTCGTCTGAAGAACGTCTGAAATGCTTAGTCACACCCGAAGATCTAGCCGCGATAGTGGCAATCGGTGTATCTCTCGTGGGTTCTTCCAGAATGTCAATGGACAACGCGACGTGGAGGAAAAGATGTGAGTGTACCATCAAGATGACAAAGTTACTTTCTGTAAACTCTCCCGGAAGTGAGGTTTGTGTCTGGAATCTTTCTTTGTTTCTTTCTGTGGTTCTCTCAAACGAAATTTCCGTACTGCCTTTCGACTAGATCGATTTATACATATTGTTGAAGTCAGACTGATTATTCCTTATGTGTTCCGGTTCCACAAGTAACATGTGGTTCGAACTTGTCAGCATTTACTGACAGGCCGTTACTGACAGGAAGCACAACTGTACGCGATCACGGTATTGTAGCCGATTCGGCAGTAAAATGAATGGACTTCCTTATTGCTCGCTCATACTGTAGTTTCCTTAGAATTAGAACTGTGCCTTCTTTTCTAGTCAAGTCATAAAGCAGAGGGTGGTGTGAGCAGGTTCGGTGTGGCTAGGAGGACTACGGTGCTTCCAGGCAGGAAGATCGCACTGGTGGGTCGGAAGCCCTGCTGTGCGGCATCCGCAAGCCTCTAGGCCTGTCTCGGTTCCCCTGCCTGACTAAGTTCTGAGCCGTTGTGCCCAGAGTCTCCATCCTTCGACGAAGCAACGGGCAGCCCCCAGCCGATTGTGACGACAGTATGAGAAGGCAAATACCGAAGTGATTAAACGGCGCCCAAGCGAGATAAGGATGCCTCAGTTTCGCTAAGCGAAGAACCGGTGTTTATTCTGGATTCAAGCGCATGATAAGGAACCAGCGGATAAAAAACGTTAAGGTACAGTACAAGCATGACGCAACGTGGTGTGGCACATGTTCCGCGAACGGAATGCACTGTGATTCAACCGCAACCAAAACTTTGGCTTGTGAAGAATGGCGGTTATGTACGATAATAGACCCTAAAATTCATGCCCAGAATCGGCAATCAACTTGAAAGCATGGGGTCTCACGTGAATTTTTATTTAGGTGGTTGCAGATGATTATCATGGATCGGACGAATATCTGGGCAATTATGTTACTGATCAGTGGCGACGATTGAAGTGCTCATCTTTACTTGATATCGTGAGAATGCCCGATGATAAGACTTCTACAATGACGCAGGGCGCCGCCAAGTAAATTAAACAAATTTGATAACGGAACAGGACCGAAAGCCCATGTTCTGTTTTCAGTGGGAGCAATTCTCTTCATACATCGAGAAACCAGCGAATATGTGACAAACTTTATACAGATCTTCCACAATGAGATTGTTTTGCATCCACGTGTCATCTACGTTCTCTGAAGTTCCCAAAGCTTTCCCGGATCGTATTCGGATTCGATCCGCGACGGCATCCGTGCCACGAAACGTACGTCAAAGCTTTGGGCGGATGATGCTTCCATTTGACGGCTGATGCCTCTAACGTTTGCAAAACTATTAACTTATGCGGACGTTATTTTGTAGGCCAGCCCGTAATATTTCCGTCGTGGCGCGTGAGCTAGAATCTTGTCTAACGGGGACAACACCGAAGTTAATGGCCATGGCCGATAAGCACCAAGACAAGAAATAGGCACGTTGGCGACGTATATCACGCAAACGACATCGATTTACAAGGCTTTTGGCTACTGTGGAATCCACAGAGCCTAAGAGCATTCCTGGTACAGTGCACGACCGAGGGACCCTATCTATAAAAGTAGAGGACCAACATCTGATTTGTTGAGCCATTGATACATTCACACCATGTAAGATTCATGACACGCACAAACGACAGCTGCACATTGAGTGCACAATTAGTTTCGAGAGTCGCGACGTTAATGATGAGGAACCCATAAGATTGCGGAATCTCAGTGGGTTTTCCGCGAGTTCGACGAACCTTGGCGTAGGAGGGACGCCACTTGTCCGCCGCATCACGGGCGGAACTGAGTAGCAGTTGTGTACTTCACTGCAACTTTTGCCACATAATCATCATTGTAAAATATGCAGGAAGGTCCCACCATTTTGCATGTACGTATGGAATTTTCTAAAATCAGTGGAAGGCTGCCACGTTTGTTATGTTGTGCTCTAGCTCCTGGCTAGACGTGTCGGTACACTTGCGTATGCAGTGTACGACAAAATTAACCGTTAAAAATGGGCGTAATACTGCAGCCAGATCTTGTTTACAACTCAGCCAATGAGAATTATATTTTTCTGCACGCGCAAATTTCATTGGCTCTATCCATCTGGCTCCATCCAATACCCATATTTAGCGGTTTATTTTGTCGTACACTAAGGGCTTACAAGGATAGATTACACCGCTGGTGGAATTACAACGCTGATGTAATTGGCTCCACCCACACCCTTGCGATTGGCTTATTCATTCCACCAGACATTACACTTTCGGTGTAATTACGAGTCGTTCCGGAGCGACTCGTAATTACACCAGATGCAACCAACATCCCGAGTGCTCCCCTCCAAACCTTCAAATGTCACTTCCATGACGACGTCTTCCCTACTCGTCCTACGGTTGAGTGTATGGTGGTTCCTCCGACATCACAGATCTCATAATCCTCCGATCGTACTTATCTGCAGTGCGAGGCTTTCAAAGCAAGCCGTTTCACCGCTTGCCTAACTGGTCAAAAAAATTTCTGGGCGTATCCACCGAAGTAGCTGGTGTAATTACGCCACCAAGCCAGCTTAGTCTTTGTAAGCCCTTACTGTAAACAGTTACAAACTCTTGAAACAGCCCGCGTGCGGCGTGCGTCTCTCCTGTGTGGTCAGAGCAATGAACTCTCACAGCGTATTCTCACCCTCACTTATCTTTCGAAACTTTTCTGTTCTCCACCAATTCACACTAAAAAGATCGACCATCAGTAAGATCGCTCGAAACTGTAAACAAAACCCTATTTCAAGGCCCTGAATGCAAGTTCGTAGCGCTCTGAAGTCCGGAGCATCGTTGCATCATCGAGTTCGCGGGAGGCACCCATGTTTATTTTCTCCTTCGAGAAAAGTGATACTAGCAATAATGGGCCAGCGGCAGAGTGGATCAGTAAGGCGTGGCCAGATGACATCATAGGGAACGGAGCATGAAATTGAAGAATATTCGTTAGAGAGCAATTAGCGAACAACACCTTCGACTTGGATAATCTTGATTGGGCGAGTTCACGTAATTTTCTCTTTCTTCCCGCTCCATACTTTCCAAGATAGCCCCGCCTTACTGATTTACTCTGCCGCTGGCCCAATTAATAAGGAGGAATTCTCAAAGCGAAATTTATGGTGTCGTCGAGAACTCATAGCTAGAAGCCTAGAGCCCATGAAGGACTTGCCCAGTGCGCATTGAAGAAAGGCGGTCTAAGGTCTTAGTTGGGCCAATCACAAGGTCAAGGTCCGCCTCGCTAGCACAGCCTCGCCCCGCTGCTTCAAGTCAAATTATTATTTTTCGGCAGAGAAAATGCCTCAGTCATTCAGTCTGTTGGAATGTTGCTTGTAATTTAAATTCAAGATTTGAGAAGGATTTGGCAGCTGGATATCCCCCTTTGCGCTCTGTTATTCGTCTTATCGCCACCAACAGCTACTTTGTGATGGGAGAAGTAAGCCTGAAATCGCGATCCGCTTTCTGCTGGAATCAAGAAACAGGATCCCTTGAGAATTCCAAGATGGACGCACGCAACTGCTGGACTCTGGTGAGGTCTACTTTTGTTGATCCAATTAAATAATTTTATACCGTAGATTTCAAATCAAAATATTATTAAATGAACTTTCGGCGCAAATGATTTGATTGTCCTCTGAGCGTGTGCGGTAATCACTTGATTTGCCTGGGTAGGGCCCATCCGTAGGCTGATTTTAGTTTTTCAATTTGATTTAATCGGCCGGGGAATGGCAAACTCTGGGATGAAAATTGCGTCATCAGGATGATTCTCAAATTTTCACTGATGAGCTACTAAACCGAGTATTGCTGGGTTGATTGACAATCAACACTGGGCTGCTCGGTTTAGCAGCTCGACAGCGCAAAATTCTCTGCTTTTTAAGGTTTTGCCGACTTTGTTCTCGTTCTTTGGTTTCGGTTCGGTGCTCTGTGTGGATGGTAATAACCTTAGAGTGATCAGTTTACGGGAGTTTGGCCCGAGGGCTGTCTGGCCGCGGAGCTTTTTCAATGGCCGCGATTGGAATGTGGATGATTCGATAGATGGGTCAGTCTGTAAGTCAATGGCTGACTTTACGCAGTTTGGAGTATGCTCTTAACTTCAAAGTGGTCATGGATGCCTTAATCGCTTCTTCTAGGAGGTACAGGCAATCACGTCAGGGGCAGGAGATTGATGGGCAATGCAATCAAGATGCGAACGATAGATATTCTGAGTGTAGCATCCTGTGTACCAACGTCCCCTATGACGATTTGTAACCGCGGCTACGGCTTCCCTACTAAACGCATGTTTGTTTGTTCGGTGAGTAATTGGGCGCGACAGGGTTCTCACGGTCGACATATCAAGACCTTTGCTGCTGTCCGGAACCGCATGACCTGCAAACTTTGATGTTTGATCCCGTGGCGATGCTGGCCAGTGCCGCACCTAGCGCTCGCCTGACGCTACTGACGAGCCGCCGAAATAGCTGGACTTTTTTCCGGCGGTGAGTAGCTGGCAGCAGCGTTATCAGCGTTGATTCAGCTGGAATGTAGTTCAGTTGGGCAGAGGGGAGATTTCAGAGGCGATCACTCTTGTGTTATCAACGATGATGCTTCGGTCGGTCGGTCGGGGTGCCTATGGAGTCCTGGATTTGGATTATCGGGCTGTAGCTTATCCACAATCTGGCTTATTCTTCCTGGCTTCGCGGCCGCCGATCTAACCTGTTGCTTTTGATTCTGTTTACAGGATATCGGTCGAATCGATGGAATGGGCTTCCCTTCGGATCAGTTCGAGTCACGGTTCTGGTAAGTGGATCTCGTTCTTCCGTATTCAGAAACAGGAAATTGGCCGGATGTTGTACTGTGTAGTGTGAAAGACAGTTCAAAGACTGCCTTGGTTTCTCGCTCTGCTGTTGCCGCATTTTCATAGGGTTTCTTCGCTTGGAGTTGAGAGATGGCTGGTGGTCATGGAAGAAAAAGATGTGGTATGTCAAACGTTTTTGTCCATCATCGTTATCAAAGTTGTCTGTGAGTTTTTTCAGCCGGACGGATGTCACTACCATTGGTGCTACTGTTGAACACTTTTATGGCGTGTCTGTGTCATCTGGAAGTTAAGTTATGTACACGATATGTGGTTATTTTTCAACTCACAGAGATGAATCACTGCCCAGGAGGGAATATTTGCAGTGGCGCGGGAATGTGTTGCGAGAAACGATTGGGACGATTGTCCCAAGAAATCATCTGGTGGGAGGTTTGTACGGTGAGTCAGTTTTGTGTGTTATGATGAGCAGCTGGGAGGAAGACGCAACATGTAGTGTGTGTGATGGGGGATGTGAGATATGGAAGACGACACAAGTTTATTGCTTAGATGCTTTGCCTTGTGTTGGTATAAATATAGCCCGGGTGACTTGTACCATCAGCGAGCTGTGTTCACTGCCCGAAAAGAAATGTATCCCGACATTTTCTCTGTGACTTGATGGATGGGTGAAGAGAGTCGCGGCGTATTTGCGGATGGGAAATGAGGTCGTGAATGCGTCAACAGATAATTATTGTTCAGTGGGTTGATCGGTAAGAAACATGGAACGTTCTTCTCTGGTGTGTTCATACAGACGTGGAGAATGTCTATAACGAGCGATCTAGGCCGTAATGTCTGCTGTCTCTCTTTGCAGATCTCTGGCTTGTTTCGCGTGGATCCTTCAAGCAGCATCGAGATCGTGAAGAAGGACGGTAGACCAAGCGAGGCAAGGCCGGATCCGTTTCTCTACACACATACTAAGGTTGGTGGGTGAATGTGTCTGTCTGCCTTGTGTAGTGTACTGTAATGCGGCGATGCGCTACAGTGCCTTGAATTTTATAGCCACCGGATCTCCGGTGCTGTCTCTATCTTATTTATTGCCTTGCTCTACATATGCGCACCACTGCGCGAGTTAAGCGAAATGCCTATGATATATCAGTGGCATCGGACGTATCATGCCTGTCTCGAGAGATAGATGGTGAGTGCTGTAGAGTTCGTTCGATATACAGGCCAGTATGCAGTGCAACCAATGCCAACCACCACATATCGAGATAGATAGATTCTAGAGCTGTTAACTAACGTTGCGACCAGAATGACGGCACTTGGAGGCATGCTCGTTCTCTCCACCGCATGGCCGAAGCGACTGTAGGTTTATACGCTGCTCCGAACAGTAAACGTGAAAGTGGTGAAGCAAGATGAGAAGTGTTGGACGGGCCGTAGCAGCATGGCCAAGTTAGCCAGACATTGCTTACTTACTTTAGAGCAATGTGTATTGGTAACTGTACCATTGGGCCGATTGTTAACTCTTGTGTGTACTGTACTCGCTGTAGTGCCACAAGAGTTAACGTTATATAGCTTATTTCGACTTGTTGCATGGCTGCATTGCAGTGTTGTTACACTCTCTTTGATGTCTGCGAAGCTTGATCGCTCTGTCTGATGACAATGTTACCAATTTTATGCCTGGCTTACTAATGCCCCCACAATCTCTCTTGAACTCTGTGATGCGATGTCGGGCCTGTCCTTGTTGACGGGAATATCTTGTTGATCTCTGAACGGACGGAGTGTTTTTTTGGGACAGTCTTATCAGATTTTATGGTGCGTGTTTTTTTTGCTGTGTGTACAGGAAACTCCCTGCCGCAAATGTGTAATCTGCACTGTGGCCTTGATAACGGACTAATCATCGAAACTGTGAATGTAGGAACAAACGACGTTATTCTGATACAAACCAAACTTCCAAAATAACATTATTACATGAGATTGAATTAACCCTCCAAAGTCACCAGATTGGACTGTTCTAGTTTTATTTTTACGGATTATTTCCTCTTTCTTACAATAGATTTTACTTAGGTTGAATGTCTGGAATGGATATAACAGTGCTTCTATTTTGTTTCAGGTTGGGTGAATTTTTCGGGCTGGATAACAAGGAAGACTGATAGCTTGGCACTCTGGTACCAAAACTAGTTTTCGCAGTGGTCTGACAGAAAGAAACAATTTCTGAGATCATTGTGAAAGCTGATTTTGATCGAGGCTAATGTTGATGCAATGACGGCTGGATGCTATTGTGCAGCGGATGGCTGAGGAATGTCACGGTGGTGCATATGCAAGGTTGGTCCTTTTAGCCGTGTGTTTGGTAATGGTGGGCCATTAAATTTTGTCATTTTCATCCATAGGCGTCATAGCTCAGTATTCTCTCGCTTGTCTTTGACAGGGATCGATTGAATCACAGGACTGTCGAGTCTATCCTCCCGCGTCTCCTGCTTCGCCAAACCTGTTCTGTCATATCTCGGCTAGAAAGTGGGATTCGTTGTTGACGAGCAAGTAAGTCGGCCCTTCCCCTTCTCTCTTTTCTTTCTCCTTCGCTTTTCTGGAACTGAACTGTTCTGACTGTCGTAAAGTCAGGAGGATTGATTGGGTCAGCTGACATGTTAGGTAAGCACAATCATTATATTTCCCCGTTGCGCGAAGCTGCGATACGCAGGCTCGATGCCAAGATTGCCTTGTGCTTCGCGCAGTTCACCACAGTCGCGCCATAACACAACACGCGCTTGTCACTCCATCACAACAGTACGTCTGCGTGAAACCTTGTTATGCACAAATTTAACCTGAACGACATAAGGTTACTAATGTCCTTGTTGTCTTGTCTTACATAGAGGGGAAAAATCTATTCATAAAGGAGGGCTTTTGTTATTCCAGACGAACGAATTTTGACGCTTCCACATTACAGGTCGTCAGCGCTAAGCCTTTTGCTCCTCACTTCATAAATCTGATCAAGTAGTTTCTGTTTTCGAATAAATTATGCTTCTACTATTATGATCAACCATGGGATGGCTTTTCCAGCCTTGCAACACAATGGCGAACTGGCTTTTGGTCTCTGTGTACATGACTGGCTAATCTTAATTTGCTTTTTGTCTTAGTGAAAGGAAAACAATCCGATTACACCCCCATGAATATCCAAATTACGACGATGAAGGTTCGCTTAGGCTGAATCCACACTTTACTCTCACAAAAAGAGCAAAAATGTTTGAGATTGTTTTTTGGTTCCATTTTGAAGTGCTGAACAAAGTTCAATATTCATATTATTCTCATGTTTTATTTTGCAGTGGCTACACCCAGTTCGACCACCAACGGACGAAGGTATACAGAAGTGCCGCCATGGTGGAGATTTCAGAGGCTGCAAAGTGTTGCGCATATGGTGAAGTAGAGGATCCGTCTGCAGACAGTTAAATGCGCTCGTATAGATAAAAGTTGATGCTTCTGCAGCTCTTCACGAGGTCATGCCCTCGTTGGCTATTGCCGTCTGCGTTAGCTGTAGCCTCTCAGACTTTAGTCGCTAGACTAGCTCTCTCGACCATCCGTAGCCACACTGCAAGTTTTATAGAGTTATTTTGATATTGCATTGAGGAGCCTTGGTCTGTTTCAGACTGTTTGTACTCTATAAAAGGTGCAGTCAGTTATTCCACTGAGCTGTTAATGCGCATAGACGAGTGTACATTCGAGTCGAAGAGACAGTAGCGCATTACCCGGCTTCTTGCTCCTTAGGCCGCTCAGCGCGTTCACTGCTTGCGCGGTACTTTGTCTGCAGTCATTAACCAGCCGCATTATGACCTCCACTTCAAACAAACTTCGAGGATGGACACCATAACTGATGTTTGTGACCTGCTTTTCACCTGTTGCTTTGTCTATGGCCTGGCTTCGCCGGAGATAACACCTCTCGAACGACAGGCAGACTTCGCACAGAGACCGTTTAGGGGTCTATGACTCCACGAGATATCACTTCGGAAGTTGGTCTAAATTATTTTACTATCGAACGAATCTTCCTTCTGCAAATATTAGATACCATAAAAAGAGTGTAGATTCTTGCGCCTGAATGCACTCCTAACTCGATTTGCAGTGCATCATCGGCTGGAAAAGCATCCCGAGGAACTTCTGGTAGAAATGAGCTCGTGCGCAGGCAGTCACAGTCGGCATCAGACATTTCTAGGCCATTCGTTTACAGCGGCTTAGTGTCAATAGTCAGATTTTTAGAGGGCTCTCCCCAGACGTGAAAACTGTGGCTAACCTTACAAGCTAGTATTAAACCTCTGGACAGGTAGAATTGAATTTGAAGCCACCCTCAGGGAATCGAGACAGCCGACTTCACCAGGCAAGGGAAAGCCCTTGAAACGCGACGAGTAAATCGATGTAAACGTACGTCTGGACATTTCTATGGCGCTCGGTCGGCGTGTCCGCCGCTGCCGAATGATGGAACGCTAACGATGTTGCTCATTTATTGGCTTTGAAACTATCTTCTCAGACATTTTATCGAGGTAATTTGCCGTAGATCATCGCCGCCGCGGCCACTTCTCACTGACAATCTTACACAAACAGTTCAGTTGAAGACCCAAAGTGCCAGAAGGTTCTTTCCATTCCAAATGATCACATATGAACGTTTACCCAAGTGGAAATTGATACGTCTAATCAATTTGGAATGTCGCACATAACGCGAAGCTAAATCAATCCGAACGGAAGTCAGGTGAGCCACCATAAAGGTAAAACGAAAAGAGGAACCTTCTTCGGTCTGACTTGTAAAAATCTCGAAAAGAAAGACGGTGGGGATGTACAAACTAGGAAGTTCACTGTCAGCTCTGGTACGAGGTATTTTCTTTACACTGTATTTACAAAGATCAGCTCTTGGCGAACCTTTGTCGATAACGAAAGTCTCACTATATGATTAATTCGGTCCAGTTAAATTTTGAACGTAAAGCTGGGTGTCGGACGACAGGTTGCACCGCGCTTCATTCTGCTTTCTGGAAGATGAAGACGCTGTACATGGAAGCCACTTCCCATTGGGACTTCGACAGAGTACCCTGAAAAACAGACCAAGAAGTAAATTACGGACAAAGCAAATGAAGGAAGTAAAGGCTCGAGAACCGCGGGAACTTACGACCACAGGGTTCGATATGCCCAGCTGCACAAGCCTGTCGATTTCCGCTTCAGCGTGCGAGTATTCCTCCTCGGAATCTGGTGTGTGGCTATATTTCTGCAGCAAGAAACAGCAACAAGGATCAACATTATTTTCGTGGTCCTTATAACCTGCTGCGAGTCCCCAATCGCACCTCGAGCGCCTGCATACGGTGCATGAGCTCCTTGTACTTCTGGTTCTGGCGATGCTCTTCGAAGAATTCGCTGAAGGTACTCCTCACCAGCAGCGTCATGCCAAGCTTTTCGGCCATCTTCATCAGGACCGGAAAGAAGACTAGGAACTCCGGACAGTCTACGTGTTCTTGAAGATAGAAGTGGTACTTTGCGCCAAAGAGTGGCGCGGGATCCTTGGAGTTGAACTTCACCCTATAGATGTCGTTCCCAAACGTCTCCGCGGGCGAAGAATGCAACCTTCTCCTGAAGTCAGCAACTGTCAGCCAGTATAAACTTTCATAGGACATACTAACGAATAAAATTTAATATAAGACTTACCTACATGATTTCGTGGGCAT
Organism: Ramazzottius varieornatus; assembly: GCA_001949185.1. Classification (NCBI taxonomy): domain Eukaryota; kingdom Metazoa; phylum Tardigrada; class Eutardigrada; order Parachela; family Ramazzottiidae; genus Ramazzottius; species Ramazzottius varieornatus. The sequence continues at coordinate 6,430,222 of BDGG01000002.1, read as the reverse complement.
CAGGGATAGTGCCAATGAAGAGTCCACCAGGAGCGAGTCTGTCACAAGCATTGCGGAGCATTCTCTCCGCTCGTTCGTACGTTTCGAAGGAATAATGGAAAGAGAACTGGCAACTGACTAGGTCGAACATCTGACTTGGATTCCTCAGCTTAGGGGATAACTTATCATGACACAAGTCAGCCACGATGAATTCCGCCTCGAATATCCGCCTGTTTCGACGGCGATCCCGGTAGCGATTTTCGGCTTGCTGGACGGACACTTCAGCGATATCGGCGAATACCACATAGTTCACGTTCCCGATGATCCACTTTTGCAAATCCCCTCCTTTCCCGCAGCAAAAGTCCAGCACACGAATGCGTCGGCCACGGTTGTCCTTCCGGAGGATGTCCAAGGCTTCGTTGATTAAAACACTCTTGGTCCAGTTGTTGAAGCTGCGAAGGTAGTAGATGGGGCTCTGCTTTCTCTTCTCCACATCGCTTTGTCCCAGCTGGTTGTAGTGCTGAGCAATTGTCGATACTTCCGTCGACATGTTGAACTTAAAACGAGAACGAGAAGTTGAAGAAACTGTTGATGAAAAGATAATGAATGCCTTGATTTCGGCTCGAATGACTACTTACCAAGCCGGGACATGGCGTTTCTTGCTTTGGTACATCTTGCTACCTCGTTTGGTACGCCGTACTGTGCAATACGCTTGGTTGCTTTGCAGTTCGAATCGTCTGTTTGAGAGGGTGGAAGTCGTAGGCCTGAAACAGGTGCACTGCCGTATAAACAATCCATCACTGGGAGATCATGGATTCTAGATTCTGGACTACCTGTATGTTAATAATCAATACTGTTATTTCTGACTTGGTCTCACTATCGATTGATGATCGTGACCCGGAATGCGATCCGAAGGAATAATTACATTCTTTCGGATGATGCACCCTGAAAGTCTTGTGAAAGATATGCTCGCTTCTCCCAGGTTCATCTGGTGATCCTCCGGAAGATATGATGATGGTGTTTATCGTGCCTCTTCGTCCTGCCTGGATGTTATTTGACAGCACTACTGTTTCTAAATGTTCGATGCGGTAAAGTGGCGAAGAGCATGGCCAGCTTGCAGAACGTCAGCTTGATGGACCTTCCTCAGAATACCCTTGAAGAGTATGCGAAAACGCTGGAAGCTGAGCGAGCACGCGCGGATGATACCGAACGGATGTACGAAACCCTCAAGAAGATCCATGAAGAGTAAGGCAGCATTTTGGTTTTTTTGGTGACCAGATGGCGAGAAGGCTTCATGGAAAGGTTTGGACGAAGAACGCCAAGAGTTTCTATATAATATGCGGTCACGCCCTCTTTTCCTGCTTATAAGAATACTCTTTCTGTGGATCTTCCTTCTGTAATTTCCAGATGCACTGAAGAGTTCCGCGTGGCCCAGAACCAAACGCAGAAATTTTACGTCGAGATCGAGCAGAAGCTGCAACAGTCCGACGAAACCATTCGGGAACTGCGGAGGACGATCGTCGAACAGGTCCGCGAGATCTCCGAGCTGAAATCGAACGCCCTTACGCCGCAACGGGAGGAAGTCATCAAGCTCAACATTCAGACTGAACTGGAGAAAGAATTCCATGGGAGGAACCGAAATTTCCAAGAGGAAAATACCACTCTAAGGACCAAGATCGCCAGTCTGACTTACGAGAACAGCGCGCTACGAGCCGACCTGGAAGCACGAGACTCTGACTTCAGTCGAACCAAGAACGATCTTGTGGCGAAATACGAACGCAAGATTAATGATCTGAAACGCGAGAAGGAAGCTGAGATTGTGAAAGTTCCTGCGGTAGACATGACACGCTATCGGCAACTACAACGGGACAACGACCTGCTCGATTTGCAACTCAAAGCTCTTCAGTCGGAGCTCGAGAGACTTCGTACTGAGTATGCGAAGCGCGAAGAAGAGGTTCATCTCCGCCAGAAGACTCAAATGAAGAAGATCGCTGAGAACACGATGCTTGTGGACAATTTGAAGGTCACAAATCTTCTGTTATTTCATGTAATGGCTGTCTAGATGGTCATGTTTTTTCAGGCTGAGAAAGACACGAGCCAACGGCAATTAGACAGTTTACGGAAGCAGTCGGCTGACATAATGGCTGAGAACGGACAGCTGAATCAAAAGGTGCAGACTGTACAAGATGAAAAGTTAGCTATTCAGGAGGAAATGGAGGGTCTAATCCATCAACAGCAAATTCAGTTAGGAGCCGAACGGACTAAAGCTCTCACCGAAAAAACCAACCTGCAAAAAGAGCTTCACGAGCTGCACGCTGAAGTTGAAAGTATGACCATACAGGATAACAACGTGTATTCAACTGTTTCAAGGTGATTTTTTTGCATTTTACATACATGAAATGGAGATTCTTTGCAGAAACAAGGGCTGAACTGGCGGTAGCGAACGAAGGACTAAATCTTCAGCGAAAGACCCTGGCTGCGAAAGAACACGAAAATCAGATGAAGATCAGTCAGATCAAGCAAGAACATGCGACTGATTACGCCCTCCTCGAGCAGAAAAAGTAAGAAGAATGGAACAGAATCGAACCATGTTAATTCACTGTCTTACGTCCGTTGGGTTGCAGGCACGAACTGGACATCAGGGTCGCGGATGCAGAAGCCATCAGGAGGGACGTCGAGCTAAAATATTCTTTGGAAAAAGAAGTGCTCGGTGAGCAGCTTCAACAAGCCAAGATGTTTACCGTCAGCCTGCAGAAAGAAGCCGACGAACTAAGGTATGGGCGACATGGCCAATGCAAAATTTGTATTTTTGCTAACTTCCGTGCTTCTGAGCACCGCTTTCAACGTTATTGTTTTTGGTTGTTCACAGAGGTCGTATAGACAATTACCAACGGATGGAGACTGACTTCCGGCGAGCTCAGCTGGAGCATACGCGGCTGCAGGGTGAAGTCAAGGACCTTCTCCATCGCATCGACAGCATGGAGGAGACCTTCCGGCTACTGCATTCTGAAAGAGACGCTCTCGAAGCCGTCATCTCGAGATGGAAAGAGCGCCAGCTTCAGGACGAGAAAGAGATCGAGAACCTCAAGTCCGCCCATACAAGTGAGGTCGCAGTACTTCAAAAGGAATGGATGGAAAAAAGCAAAAGATACGGCGAGCAGATTAAAGAGAAAGAGGATAAACTGTCCACCGCAACTAATGCCGAGCGCGACCTAGCATACAAGCTGGGAGCGATCGAAGGCGAATTGTCGTTGCAGAAGATGAGGTCCCAGACGGTAATCTCCGAGCTGATCACTGCACTTCGGGCCAAGTCGAAGCTATTGGACACTGCCAAGTGCGACGTCTCTCGTATCAGCTAGTTATAATATGTAAACGCATTATAGCGGACTGAGCGGTTTTTTTTCAGGAACAATGTTTCGGCCGAAGAGCACGCTGCATTGAAGAAGGAGCTGGGTGTGTTAAGAGAGAAACTTGGCCGGCTCAAATCGCTGACCGGATCGAAGCCGTCAAACCTGGACGCTACAGTATCACAACCTATCCAGACTTACTCGGTACAAAAGATCGAAAGTCGGTTGGATAAGAGCTTGAGGCCTTCGGTGCGTTATTTACGTAAGTCATGAAAAACTCGTAGTACCCAATTTTCGGTCTTTTACAGAGTGCTGCAGCTCTACGAACCGAGCTGTTCCAAGACGAAACGGTGGAGCAGATACTTGACCGGCTGACACCGTTGGGTCTCTTGGAAAACGGTACCGGTAAGTTGGACCAGTTCAAGAACATTCTAAGATCGTGACGTTCGGAAACAGTGTCATTAGATTTTAGAAATGACTTCCGAAAGTCGGAAGTCTGCACAACGGAGGCTCAAGTGACAATGGTCGAGTACATAAAGAATACCATGGTCGTAATAAGACTTAACTCGGGAGAGACGAACTTCTAGTGCATGCTTTCCAAGTTTTGATGAATCCGTCGTAACTAGTTGTGATGTAATGGGCATCTCTGTACAGATGGTGCGAGTGGAATATGCCAGTTATGAGTTGCTGGTGTCCCGTATGTTTTCTTATCATCTGTGTGGTCTCCGGATCATAGATTTGAAGTTCGCTTCCGGCTGCAACGAGTATCCAGCCATAGTCGCGGTCAATCGTTAAGTACTGTATGGGTTGTGTGCATTCAATGACAGCTAGTCTGGTGCCGAGGTCTTCGGCGGACCAAATGCGAATGGTACCGTCTTGACCGGAAGTCAGCCACGCTTCTCGAAAGTCCATCCAGCGAACCTATTACGATTTACATTACGTCATGCCATATTACCTAACAGTAGGCCATTTCATACCTGTAACACTTCTCCATTGTGCGAGTGCCACTTCCTCACGAGCTTCATCCTCCTTCCATTCGTAGAGAACTTTCGAACATACAAGTGGGCGTCCCTACTGCAGTAAGCAATCTCATTGCGTTTAGCGCTGAAAGCGATGTCGGTAATCTGTCCTTCGGATACCAGTTCGTATTCGCCAGGGGTTTCCTTTTCCTCGAACACTTTAGCTTCCGTTTTGTCCCTTTTGCACACGTCGATGATCTGTCCGGCCATCAGGTCCCATGTAATGATCCGTCTGTCCCACGAAGCGCTGATGAGAATATGCTGGTCAGCCTGCGCGTCGTACACGTAGTCCAACCCAGACACGCAGACGTCATGGCCCCACAGAACGAACCGGCAAAAGAACCCGGAAGCTCGGTTGAGGTAGTGCTTGTAGGTCTGCCAGTCCGTCATGGCTGAGTGTACCCTGATATCCATATCGACGTTGGAAGAATCGACGGTGGACCGCGGCAGCAACGTCGATCGGGACCTCGAAGAGTCAACCGTATCGGAATCAGCTACCGTTTCGGCGGGCTTGGGGGGCTTGATGGAGCGTTTCCGTACGGCTTTCCCCCCTGGACAACAAGTATGATCAACTAATCAATTAACAAAACTGCGATCTACATACGGCTCTTTTACCTACCGGGCTCCTTCACCGAGAGTGGTTTTGTAGCGGCTCGGATATTCTGCAAGATATTACTATCACTTTTCGCCGATTCCGCGTAGTGCTTTGCAAAGTCTTCCGGATGTGCCTCCACATCTTCGTAGCCCCACGCGTAAATGACACCGCGCTCATCACACACAATCAGAAGGTCTATGTTTTCTATCCACAGCATCTTTTGCGGCGGACTTTTCAGATTTACTGTGGTTACTGCGTCGTGCTCGTCTGTCTGCCTGCCCGAGAAAAATTTTGGTGAGAGGTAAGTAGAGGGCGTTTGTTGCCGCAAAGTTGCGACGTGTTGGTCGGTGATTTCTTTTGGTTCGTCAATATTCTGCCATTCCACCGGCGCATCTTTAAGCTTCCTCTGCATAACCAGCTTGTCGCTATCGAACTTTACCGTGTTGAGACCTGCTTTCTCCCATTTTACCACCTAAGAATTCAAAGGAGTAGCGTAAGTAGATTTTCCTCTATTATTATCAATATCACGAGTAGGTCAGGATTACTTACATGGCGTTTACTGTCGCCGGTGAAGAGCAACACCGGTTCCTTGTCCGTAACCGCCAGGCTTTCCATCGGCAACAGGCTCGGTATACTGATAGAACATCCCAATGGGTTATAAAACCAGTGCAGCAGATGATGTATGTCTGTCTGTGCCACGAGGACTTCCAGTTCTTTCGAATACGACATGTAGCAAATAAGATACCGACGCTTCGCCCTTCGGTATTCCTGCGCGTGCTTCTGACTGGCCTCTGTCCACTCGCTAACATTTTCGCCAGTGCGTGGGTCCACGATAGTTATCTGTCCGGCACTCGACGCAATCCACAGCTGTTGTGTCAGACGAATGTAGCACATACCAGTGATGGAGTTGTCGAAGCCGCTGACGGCGTGGTATAGCTGGCCATCAACGGACCAGATCTTCACATGCCTGTCGTAGGACCCGGTGGCTATAAAAGTCGCCTCCTCGCTCTCGGCATGTTTGCAGACTTCGATACAGAGGATCCCGGCTGCGTGAGCTTTCCTGATTATATGAACAGGAGTCAGCTCCGTACTGTGGTGCATGAGGAGCTCGTATATGACGAAAGTCCCATCCATTCCACCTGTCGGAAGTAACTGCATAAATTATCACTCGCTACGTACGTTACGCCACAGACCGGTGATTACTTCTTACCAGAGTAAACACGGTTATCTTGCGATGCTAAAGAGCGTATGAAGTCTCGATGAGGACATACTGTATGGACGCGGTCCGTCAAGATAAAGTGTCCGGTCAGCTTGTGAGAATCCAGAGGAAAGAACTTGCATCCGGCTTTAGATGCAACGACCAGCTTTTTCTTACTGTAGATGACAGCGTCAAATATTGGCTCGCCTGAAAAAGTCGTCATCGTCAAGCTAACCCGGAAGTCAACAGTTACTAGACTCGTAGTAATGACAAGCAAACTTGTGTAGATTATGGACTTACCCCCATCAGAGCCTTTGCGGACTCACCGAGGTAAATCTTATCTGTGGCCAGTGCACCAGAGCTCCAAAAAATAATGGCGCCATCAATCGCAACGCTAATCATCATTCGCTGCGAATGCCAGCATAAGATTCGGACCACGAGCCCTGAGTGCTCTCGCGAGCGGAACTTCAAGATGTTACGGTTCAAGTCGTAACCTCGTATGGAGCCATCTTTGCAGCCAACCCAAGCTTCCTTGCGCACACTGTTGATGCACACCGTGTTAGCGTTCCGAAGCTGCGCATCGTACAACTGATTTGAAAACTCCATCACAAAACTGATCTTCGTTAAATCTTCTCATCAGCTATGTTATCCGACTTAGTTCATCCGAATACCATGTTATTAAGACGGCAGCACTCGCAATGTTCCCCTTATGACCCAACGTTGTCAAGGAACTCTTCCGTTCAAGCCCTTGTAACAAACATTCATTAAGCTTCCACGTCAGAAAGGGGCGAAAACCTAACTGTGGCTCGTCCTTGCTGAGGATAGATAAACAAATGGGATAAAGCGAAAAAATCCAACAAGATCGCGAACTGAAGTATCAGAGTCTAGCAATAACATGGAACATGACGGAACGGAAAATACTGTCGTTAGTCTGTGCAAAGGCTTGAGACACTTACACGCTCTTTCAGGCATCGTCCATAGTAGGTTCGAAGGAACTTTCGTCACGTATCCTTTGGTCGTTATCTTCCTCCACTTCCATGTCCCCGTCGTCAGCAGTCGTGTTCTCGCGAGTCCCAGCCATGTTGTCGTCTTCGTCATCAGATTCGTCTACCGCTATGGAAGTTATCTCGATATTAGAGTAAAAACCGCCTTTCTGCAAGTCACGAACTAGGTCCGAGAAGACCAGAAGTCCGGGATCTTCACGTTCGATCGCTTTGATGAGTTCAAAGCGAATTTCCTCCGTCGTTCCTTCCTTGTAGAATCCCTCCTTCATGTCACATTCGTTCTTTATGTAGCTTCTCGAAGCAAGAATCTTCGCTATCTCCGGAACACCAGATAGCTTGCTTATCGGCAGGATGAACTGGAGACCCTTCGTCATACCTGAAAACAACCAAAAATACAATTTGAATTAGAACGTGGGAAGATGAACTGAACCAGATTGTTATCCCAAGTGGCGCACGTTTCCATTGCTACCGGCTGAACTATGCGCCACTTTGGGAAACGGTCTTGTTCAATTCATTTACCCACGTCTTAGCTATATTGGAAGTGTTTTCCGCATAAGATATGTCTACTGCCTAAGATTCATTTCAGTCGTCAGGGAAACTTTGATCTACCTGCTAATTCGTCGGCAAAACTTTCGTCGAAAAAACATTGATCTAACTTACCTGCTTTGCTAAGACGGTCGACCACAGTCTGCAGTAGCTTCTCACGTTCTCGGTTTTTGAGCGGTTTCGCCTTCAAGTTCGATGTTCTTTTCCTCTGGATAGTTTGCTGATGAATGCGAAAGTCGACAACTTGATGTTCGCGCATCTTCGGGTCCGTGGAAGGATCGAAGCCCATTCGGCACCACATCTTGCGCCATGGACCATTGCTATAACGAAACGCTACGACCGGAAGTACATACCGACGATGTTCTCGCAGCAGTCCTGGATGGGCAATATGTAAAGCTTCGTAGAAGTCGTGCCGCAGCCACAGAGGCCGTTCGTGAAACAGATTGCGTGCTGTCTCGAAGAACTCTGGGTGGTCTTGTAGTACTCTGTCTTCGAGGTTCTTTCTGGCTTCCGGGAAGGCTTCTATGGGGACATATGGAGGCCTCTCTCCCACTGTCCACTTCACTACACGGGCGAAGTTCTTCCGGATACGCTTGACAGTGGTCTCATGAGCTGCGAGAGTGTCGGTGTAGATCGAAGGAATGTATTCGTTTCCTGCAACAATACCACATGAGTGAAAAACTGAATATAATATCTTGTTCCAAGTCAGATCGCAATTTCTCGAATGAAATGAATTTTATTAAAATAAATATAGTTTCTCCCAAGTGGCGCACGATCTCGGCCAACAACACCCAGAGCGTGCGCCACCTAAATAAAACAATCTTCTGCAGTTTGTTTGCCAAGCTTCAGAATGACTCATGGGTGACTTGAACCTGTAGTTTAAATCAGGACAGTTACTAACCAGCAAAAGAACTTTGGTTCGTAAATTTGAGAGTCGGGAGGTACAGGTAATCTTGTGGGTCAGCGTTATCGGGCAGTTCAGCAGGCGGAAATGACGGAAGGATGTAAGGAACGATGTCAGTCATTTGGACGCTCTCAGGCTTAATCTCTCTTCGGTTCTCCACAATGGCGGGACACATGGCATAGTCAAACAACTGGTTGAACTCGAACGTGGTCTGGACATAGTGGAGGAACGTTACATCGGTGACGATGGGAGCCAACGGATTTGCCTTAACAACGAGTGCGCGCTGGACAGCGGACAGTTGACTTCGGGTACGTCTACGGTTATCTTCTTGGGCCTCCTCTAGTGGCTTCAAGGTGAACTGAAGAACGAAGGAGTTCGAGGTAGGTGAACTGCCGAGCGGGTTAGACAATTGAAGAGTGTTCTTGAGTGAATCTGGTGGCTGGATATTGAAAGTGAGCTTGCGCTTTGAGTTGTAAGAATTCTTGATGACGGAAGCGACTTTGGCCACTCCACCGAAGCAACCCAGTACTTCCGGCAGTTCTTTCTCGCCAACATCGGAGAAGGGTAGTAGGATGGTGGCATGAGATCCGGCGAATGCAGAAGGTAAGCGATGCACGGGCTTCCAGTCCAGGTGACTCCAGGCGGAAGCGTGGCTAACTGCGGCGGAAGCTGATGCGATGGTGTCGTTGCTGCTTTCCGCAACGGCCGCCGCCTCGGCGGCAGAACCATGCTGATCCTCGGACACCTTCGTCTTCGTCGCAAATCGACTCTTCTTTGGCGGCATTGCGGGAAGGAAAACGGCGAAAAACAAAAAGAGGCAAGCTGGCAGAAACGACAACCTTGCCAGAGAGTTACTTTAAAGTGCCAATGATATGGGACAGAGCAACAAAGGAGAAGCGCAAGAGAAAATGAAACTTTGTTATCTCAGCTGGATAGAAATCGAGTTCTCTCGCTGACACCCGGCCGAGAAAGCACCGTAAATGAGTGATCAGCTGTTTCCGGCTGCCAGCCTCAGTCAGAAAAGACCGCGACCGGGGGTTGTTTTACGCTGACTAGGACCCAAACCTGTCCCATATCATTGGCACTTTAAAGTAGTGACTAGTGCTGGGATAAATACGATAAAATACGACATGATATTTTCTGATAAATATCTTTTATATTTCATTTTAGATATCAACCACGTATCGATAATTCGATATGATACGTTTCTGGTATTTTATTGTTGATATATCGAATCTTATTGCAGTGATATATCGATGTATCAAGCCAGTACCATGTTGAAAACTACCGAAATAAAGAAAGAGCTAAAGAGAAACCGAACGGCTGTCGTTCCCTACGTTCGAGTCAGAACAAAAGTCAGATGTCTTCGTGTACGCGAGTGTGTTCGTTGCTCAACCTATCAAGGTCTGTCGTTAAGCACCCAGGTACGCTGACTGTTCACTTTTCCAAAGTCAGCTTGGATGCATGTGCGCGATATATTACGGACGAGGCTGCGCTGCCTTCGCGGCACCGAACCGGAGTATTGACTTCCGAAGTTCCGATTCTCAAGTGCAGGTTTGCGATATATCGATATATAAGAAATATATCGACATACCGCGATATAATATTTTCATTTATCATAGTCCGCTTAGCGATATTCCGTCCATATCGATGTTTCGATATGATATTTTTCTCATATTGAATCACTGTGATGTGAGATATTTCGATAAGATACGATATATCAAATTTATCCCAGCACCAGACTAGTAACTGCCATTTTGCTAAGTTGCTAATTGCTATTCCGTCACTCAGCGGTGGACGTGAGGTTGTAAATTCCTAGTCAAAGGTCCTTGGGATGGAAAACAGGAAAGGAATTCTTAATATTCCTATATTCCTACTTTCCTTTTCCAAGGGCCAAATCTAGAAATTCCGAGAACGCCAGTTTTCATCACATATAGATATGGAACCATGCAGACAACAAAATACACTGCGAGATCATCAATTACAGATCTAGAGCTGAACAGATCTAACAATAAAAACTAAACTGTAACCGTATAACCGAACAAGTGTTTCAGAGTACGGAAACCAGGCGAAACCTCTACCATTGCTACCTCTTCGACATCATCTGCGTCAACTTCTGCGTCTCCAGTAGCTCGGGCATGAACTTATCGAGCTCGACGGCGAGGGCTGCTACATGTGAATCCACTGAAGGCGTGGGTTCTGCGACAAGGCCTGCGGTCTGAATGACGTCCAGCACATCGTCCTTGGGCTTGGCTTTCTCGTTTGCTTTGCAAACAAGGTAAAAGCGATGATCACTTGAAGATCGTAACAGTCATGCACAGTTTTATTGTATTGAATTTTTCGTCACTTAGGTGAAACTCGGTTTTTGGATGAAATAAACATGAGTGTTACACTCTTCAAGTAACCTCGCTTTTACCACGAATTGCTTTTTTCTTCCGTTCATCCTGGAGCTGCATCTTTACGGCACATATTCCTGTTACCAGGTCGACCTTCAGCAGATTGCGTGCATCTGTATGCACACCCTTCATGCGACTTTCTAATCTTTCTACTCCAGCAGCGTGTGGGGATACTTCAAGGAGCAGTGTTGCCAAGTCTGAAAGCTCAGTATGTTCGGTTCGGACGTAAGACCAAAAGTCGAGAGCGTTCTTAAGCTGGAAAGTCTAGCGTTCTTTGAACATGTTTGTGTTGTCTGCGTACTGGAGAAGGGAAGGCAGGAGCGACTTGGAGTCTCTCTTGAAGGAGCTCTTGTACAAGTCTGTACACCACGTCCCAATCACACCGTTGTGAACTTTTGACGGATCAGCGTGGAGACTGCCGTAGTGCTACCGAATCATCTCGCACTCAGCCACGTGAACAGTAAATGATGCCCGAGTGAGAGTCATCGTGGCCGCAGTGATAACATCTGATCATACTGAGTAGCGAGTTGGCTGGTCACAGACTGATGGTATTGAAAAGACCTAGAATCATATACCCGAAATTTGGTGAGCTTGACGTGGGGATGCAAAAACATTGCTACCACCATTATTTCGGGTTCGCAAACCCAGCGTCGTTCCAGCTTCTCAAGCAGGATGGAGCGTTCGCTTGTCACAGAGTGCTCGAAGGAACTGTAGATGTCGGCCAGACACTAATCTCAGCCAATGTACAGTCGTCACTTTCTGCTTTTGCCTGGGCATCGACTAGTGGACGCAGAAGAGCCAGCACGTCTTTCAGGGAATCCCAGAACTTGCTGCTTCAATAGCAGCCTTTGTGTCTCCGGGAAGGTAGTCCTCGTTGTCTCCGAACTTGACTGCGTAACTCTAAAACCAGAAACCCATACAGTAGGGTATTACCCATCAGAGACAATTACATCGCCATATAGAATAGTAAGCCGCGAATTACCTGTAGTGCCATGGATGACTTCTGTACGTTGAGGACACTGGAGTAATACGAATATCATCGTGTGTGAGTAATTTTTGTGAGTGAGATAGTTTTACTGTACCAAACTTCTTGCAGCTTGAAGAGTCTTCCTAATGACCAACTGATGATTGAAAGAGCACAATTACAGATGGCAGAGAACTTCGGAAGGAGCTTGAAGCCCTCTAGGAATGTCAGATTGATCTGATGGGCACTGCACGGAAGAGATAATTTCCGAATGAAGCTTCTCCAGGTCAATTCTGGCTTTGCGATGAGCCCCGTCTGAATTAAATGTCACCGCTTGGATTGTTCCGTTGTGCTTGGTCCTCATGATCGCCAGAGCACTTTCAACTTGCTCAATGATTTAGTCGCCCGTATAACTAACGTCTGTAATATTCTCGCCAAAGATGTGGTTCTCGGTGCCATTTCCTGTACGGATGACGGCGACAGAACCTGCAGCGAAACGCGCAATATTAACAGAATAAAAACGTAATAAAAACTTGCGTAGAAGTTCTACATAAGTTTTAGCGTCTTACCGAGCAGCTTATTCTTGTATACGTTCTTGAAGCTAACGAAGGTTAACGTCACAGTTGGCTGCCTACTGAATACTGTGTCGATGTTGGAAACAGCTCTCGATATTCTGTCCTTGACTATCCGTTGGAAGAAAGTAATACGGTTCGGAAGCTTGACACTTGTTCGGAAAAATTTAATGAGTTCCACGAACGATTCATTTCCAACAGATCTGTAGTACGGGAACCAACAAAAATTAGTCTCATTTTACATAAATATCGAGCGTAATCTAAGAACCACATCGCTTAAGCTTTTACCTGAATGACATATTACAGTCGAGGAAGGCACTGGCAAGTAGTGTTTCGAACTGGCACTTTTCGGAAGTCGTGAGAGGACGGTCGACAAAACCCATAAGGCTTCCTTGCGTGGTCGGGGGTTTCAGCCTTGCCTTCAGCTGCTCTTTTCCCGGACGAAGGTTGTTCAGTGTCCAGAGCTTTATAAGGTTTTGACAGGCTGCGGTACATGAAAACATCCTTGCACGTGCTTGACAAGGTAAGACCGTTCTCCACGTAGCTTCAGGACTTTGACGCTGGCCTTTACGCAGAACTTGCACGTCGCGAAGCGATGATTCGTTTTCTTGTAATTTCCCCTCGCCGCGCTCGAAATGTTCCCAAACGTCCAGCCTACTGGCCAGCGTTCTCCTCTGCAGTCCGGGTTCTGGGAGTGGTAACTCGTCGTCCGAAGGATCCATAGCACTATAATATTGCTGCGGAAGGAACTAGAAGGCTGGAAGAAAACGTTCTATGGAAAAGAAATTTTTCAGCGCGAGAACGCCACACAGTACCCCCTGGGGTAACAGCTGTGTCATACGGGCACCCTTCGGTTGCGTTCGGTACGTCTGCTGAAACCCATCGAGAGTTGTCTCCAGGCTATATACACCGGTGAAACCATTAATTTCGGTTCCGTTACAGTCTAAGATGGAATTCCTATAGAAAACTAGGAATTCCACGTGTGATTTTCCAGCTCAATCTGGAATTCCATCGTTCCAAATCCTCGCGGCATGGAACGGAAAGGAATTCCAGGAATGGAACGGAATTTGGAAAGGAATGGAATTAGGAATTTACAACCTTAGACCTGGACGCATGATTTTCTCAGCGAATTATTCAAAACACGGAACGACGCAAGATCACAGAGTACAAACTAACTCAGAAACGGCAATCAGTCAATCAAGATTTTCCATCTGGAAAACATCCTTTCGAATATCGTTTGAACACCCACCTCTACTTCAGGAGGGTGGAATCTGCGCATTAATGATAAAATTCGGTGCTCTAATCGTCCATGATAGGTTGTACGTGACAGCCGAGAAAAGCTCGATATTAGGCTGAGATAATCATCCGTCCACCGCTACCGTCACTTGCTAACAACAAAAACAAAATTGAATTGTGAAAATTGGTGTATTCTTTATTCATGAGATTGCGATCACAGACAACCATTTCGAAGCTTCCATTGATTGGCATAAGAATTGATTGATTGGCATAGGTTGCTGAATTCCAGATCAACCATGAGCTCTGTAGTGACTTGGATTGCAGCTACCGTCATTCTGACAGTCGAGCAGGCTGATTGGCTGCTGCTGATTGGACGGACACGCCTCCTGCGATCTCCACTCCGAGTCAACCGACATCCACGAGTCGACTGCAACAGCAGCATATGCTCTTGTTTGAACGGAAACAGCAATTCGCGTTTTTCCAACGGCTTTGCGTACTTTTACAATTCCGAACATGGATTGTGTGGTTGGCAGACATGCGTTCTTTGCCGAAGCTCTCAAGAAGCTCGATGGAGCTTCGAATGATGCGGAGACAACTTTCCTCAACGTGGCAGTGGAAGTGTCGAACAAGATGGAGGATCTAGGCTATACTGTGGAATCACTTCTCAAGCTCAAGTTATCTTCTCCGGTGGAGCTTTCTACAGCGGAAACAAATACCTTTCGCAAAGGGGCTTATCCGAGTCTGAAAACGGCCGAAGTACTCTACGTAAGGGGTGACGGAAACTGTTTCTTCTACTCTACTAGTCTTGCCATCAACGGTGATCCTGGGTTCCATAAGAAATATCGCGTCCGAGCTTGCCTGTTCCTTCTGCTGGAGCCGGAAAGACTAATCCAAGGAGCCGAGACTCAAGCTAGACGGCTATGCCCAAAGCAGAAGGATCGTCTATTCCGCCACTCATTCTTGGCAGGAGCGTCGGCAGGGTGTAGTCACAGCGAGTCCCTGTTTGAGTGCGTGAACCAAGGGAGTCTTCAATTTCTGATACCACGGGATGGCTCCCAGAAAGAAGCACTGTACATCATATCCGAAGAGCCACTACGCAAAATCCTGTATGATCACGCCAAAGCTGTTGCTACGGACAATTCTGGATGTTGAACGAGCAGTGCTACCGGCACGCTACTTCAATTTCACCGAAGCCGCATCTGAAGCCGCATCTGAAGCCGCATCTGAAGCCGCATCCGAAGCCACAACCGAAGCCACATCCGAGTCCTCACTTCCTGTTTCTGACAGCATTGTGTGGGCAGACGAGAAAGAGAAAGGAAGGGTAAAGCGTCAGGTAGAGAATGGGAAGATCCGTGACTGAAAGCTGGAAGCACGTAGGGGTGCAAAACAGTAAACACACGTGCTGCCGTCCCTACGCGGGATTCTACTGTTGTAGGCTATCAACAAAACTGAAAGTAGGTGGAGCCTGACCAATCAGCAGCAGTTCTGACCAACCAGTTAAAGCGCTCCCTGTCAGAATGACGGTAGCTGCCCTGCAGTCCAAGTCACTACAAGCTCGACTATGTCCATCACTGTTCAAGTGCGCCAAGGAACCGGAAGTTTGCCTCTTCTATCGCTGACAGGTCCCAGCTCATTCCTTGTGAGCTGGGGATTGAAAGAAACACGAAAAGGCGATTTAGCCAGACCGACCATAGGTCTGGTCATGGGTCAGCTTCTACAGTACGAGCTAAAACTAGCGGAATTGTTCAATGCAAAATCTCATGGTGGAGTTGTCTACCCTCAAAAGTCTACACATGTATGTGTAACGTAACTTGATTGATTAAAATCAGCTGATTTTGTAAAAGTAGGCTTTTTAGCATTACGTCGACCGTCCCTCTTCCCAGGGGATGTCTCTCAACAAATCCGCTCTTTTTCGTGTATACTATGGTTGACAAATAGATGAACGTTTTTTCCTATCAGATAAATTAAAACATGCCGAGACCTGATCATCGGATGATGAGATCTAGAGTGGACAACTCCCCCATGCCATTTCGCATGGACAACTCCGCTAGTTTTACCTCGTACGTACGAGTACAGTATCTACGGAGCCCAAAGCCGGTGTGTGCTAGCCATCACTTCATCACTTTCGATACTTTTACGTGTCGCGAACACTGTGATATCAAGTAGCAAAAAATATAAGTAAAAATCATGCGTTGTATTACATTTCAATAACTTATGTGCTAAATTTGCATATGCGTGCTAATCTTATACATTATTCAAAACAGATGTTTCTGCAATATGTGGAAACCCGGGTCGCCTCGGAGTTTAGAACCCGACGCCTTTCTCGGAATCTTGGAGGAAAATATCGTGTCAGCACACACTCATGGAGCATGGTACTTCCACGCATCACTGCAAAGTGGGAAAGCCGTGCAGATCTGCGATCCTCGAGCCAGGTACGGTCGGTGAGTTGTTCCCTCGGCATCAACGAACCGGGGCATCCGAAGGACATTGTGCTGTATCTATTGATCCAGACTGTCAGAAGTAGGACGGCTGTAAAATTGAACCACAATTGGAGTACGGTACCACATGAAACAGCATACACTATACAGTGCAAAATAAATTCGCAACGGTGTTAAAGTGAATTCTTAACAGTATTAATGTCTCGCTTACCCCAAAAAACAGCCCCCACATGACGATGAGTAAAAGGATAATAATGATGTAGTTCATGATCAAGGACCTTCCTTCTGCTTCCATATCGTAAACGGTTTCCCGCGAGCGGTCGACTGGGAGTGAGGTGAATGGTGTTGTCCGCGGTTCTCTGAAGTTCAGCAGGGTTTTCTTGCAGATGAAAGACGCAGATTTGGCTCTGGCTAATATATCAGGTCGAACGAGATCTCCACCGAATTTCGAAAGAAGAAAGAATAGGGTATCGGGGAAGGTAGCTCTTCGGCTTTCACAGTTCGCCCTGCGGAACTTCAGCTCCGCCTTCCGCAGTTCCCGATGAAAAGTTGTTACGAGGCACCGAAAGTTTGAATGTTTGCCAACAGCCACTGCATGTAATGAACATGGCTATGTATACCCGAAATATCGCTGTCGGAAACCAATTTGATTAATTGCATCTGAGCGCGCATGCGACATGGCGGCCAGACCAGAGTCGAAAGGCAACCCTGGATTGTCACGGTCATCTATTTTTATCAAGGCAGTTCCGCCGGGTCATCGAGGTTAATCTTGCAATGAAGACTCAAGTCGCAACATATAGGAAGCTTATGGTACCCGTACCCGTACCCGTACAAGAATTTGGGTGTCGGTTTCGAATCATCGTAGGTTACTCAAAAGAAGTTCAAGAACCAGAAAGTTCTCTCATTATTTCAGTCATTATCGCTGATGGAAAAGCCTGGCTAGTGTCGCGTCGATGAGTAAGGAGCTATGTGGCGAAGAATGCTTTTCCTTATTGGGTATCATAATTATTGTACCATCCCGACATCAATTATGACTGAAGTCAAGCTCCAGCCAGCGGCGCATCCGATTATGATGAGCGCAAAAGTTTTCCATTTCTCGTTGCCCGACGGTAATACTGCAGTGCTACCAAATGATCGCGCACTGAGTCATGAGTCATCGCCGCCCAGTGTGATCAGATGTTATCAGTTCAGTCTCACTGGCTCTCACCCGGGCATCATTTACTGTTCACGTGGTTGAGTGCGCGATAATTTGGTAGCACTACAGTATTTTCCAGCGCGCACACGCGGTGCCTTTCCAACTGCCTTCGTCACCGCAAAAATATGCAGCTAAGTCCGATTATAAATTTATCACGCTCAAATACGTTGTGTTCTACGGATAAGGTCATGAAAATACAGCATAAAAACTCAAAGAAAATAAAAATCAATCGAAAATCGAGATCAAAATTAAATCAAAAACAAACAGCACCGAAAAGTTCACTGGGATACTTTTGACTAGAGAACAAGGACTAGAGGGTAACGGATAAAATTTGCATCAAACACAAACGACTTCAGAGTGAGGCAGAAAACTTATGCTAAAATATTTAGCTTTGGTAATGCAACATGTGAGGAATGTAGCATAGATGTGCCAAGCTGATGACCAAAGCACAGTGCGAAAAGCGGCGCTCCCTTCCGCTCGGGAGAACGCACTGGAACATATGTCAGGAACACTGGAACATACTCAGAGGGTTCTCCCCTATCCAAATGAAATATTCGTTAGTTATTGCTGCTTGCACTTGATGCCAGGACGGCGATTCTGTAAAGCAGGTACCCTTCGACTACAGCCCTGAAACCCGAATCAGAGATCCATAGAGTCAAAAGAGAGAGAGAGAGAGAGAGAGAATTTCAGAGATAGGCAAATCTGGAGAAGGATACGGTCGGCAGGCAGGCTTAAAGAAGTTCAACCGGAAACACGGTTAGGCATTCTCCATCTTCACTTCGCCATCGCTGACAGTCCGCGGTTCTTTCTTGACGCGACCCTTGCCGTCCTTCTTCTTTTCCGTAGAGTCCCCATCCTGCCACTTGTCTTGCGAACGCCGACGCGCATTCATGAAAAAGTTCCCCACTGTACTTAATTCAAGACCCAGCTGTTGTGCAATGGCCAGTTGCATTTCTTTGTTGGGTCGCTTTGTCTCCTGGAAGATTTGCTGTAAGGTACGTCTCTGGATGTCGGTGAAGACCAGACGGGGTTTCTTCGGCTGTTGCGCGTTCCCTTCGGGGCTATCTTCGTGTGCTTGATGCTGCGGCTGGACTTGCTCTTCCTGCTTCACTCGCTTCAATGTCACTACAATGAAAGTCATACCTCAGCTTTGGTCACACAGTTAGTCTGAGCCACCGAAGAACGAACGGAGAGGAGGAACTGATAGAACGAACCTTGAGGTACTACGGCAGGTGGTGCCTGTGGCGCACTGGGAGGAGTCGGCGTCCACGCTCCTGAAAACAGAATAAATTGTCGTTAGATCGCTCTGGAATGTGAACGCTACAAAAAGCTTGTGAGTTCAAGGAGAAGGCCAGAAGGGTTGTTCCTCTTATTCGTATGCATGCGTAAAACCATTACGAACTACGAGACGGTGAGACATGGGTCTTCAGCAACTGAATCCGACTCTTTGACACGGAAACTTCGGGCGGACGGGAAAACTGAGCTAATTGAGTTACTGAACTGGTCTAAAGGGAGAGGTAGGAAGAAAGGGGAAGGGAGAGGTATGGAAGGTGGTAGGTGTGCGTAATGCCTGGTTGCGCTGACGAACAAATGTGTTTTGAAGGTGTAACCCACTCTGGAGGCTTTCATGTGTATGTTATCCTTGCATATCGCGCGAGCCCATGCCGCTTTTGTCCCATTTTGGGAAATGGCCTGGCTGCCGACAAATGCGAAAATGGTAATGAGTGTCAGTGAAAAGCACTCAAAACAAGCGTGGCCACTCCATTTAGCGCTTCCATTTCCTTTTCTATTCTGAATTGTCCTTCGTTCTCCACTTTTAAGCACTATAACTTGTCCCGAAACGCGTCAGCCCGTAAACACCACCAGATGTAAGCGGTAAAATGCTTTCACCTCCTATATGCTCCCGTTCAAACTTTTAACCCAGACACAGGAACACACCTGTGAGCATAAACGGAGCGTAACAACTAAAACTCCACTTTATGGAAACCTTAAAGCCTGTTCTCTTGAAGGTCATTCCAGTCATGCAACATACAGGAAGAATAATGAATGTCGCTTTGAAAAGGTCCTCTCGCTAAGTTGTCACACAGTAAGCCCCACCAAGACACAGTCAGGTGACGTCCGAACTCCTAAACAACATGGCATGAGGACAGTGACGACCTTTCTAGTTATCCAAGCTTGGCCAGGATGCATATATTTTCCGTTCTTTCGCTAACACTTGTAGCGTCCGTCCCGTTTTGAAACTGGCTCGCTAGAGATGCATCAGCAGCTTATCACATATCACTGTCCTTGTTTGTCTCGCGTGTGTGCCATAGCAAGGCTTGTTTTCTAAAGTGATGAAAGGAAACGTGAGCCTGGATGAAACAAACTAATTTAACCGTCGAGACATGTCCACCCATGAAATCAGCTTAAAGCTATCGTTTCATCCCCATTGCTACACACGCAATATGCAGTATGTGATAGAAGGAAAAGGCTAGAAGGGACTGGGGGGAGGAAGAGAGGAAGGAACATGGTCATACCGGAAGAGCGGCACACAGCTGCACGCTTTCTTCCTTATCCCTGCTCCAGCTAGCTCAATTGCTTCGCAGCCACGGCGAGCTTGGCTTTCTGAATCCTTCTGCAAATACAGCTACTAATCAACTGGTGCAATCTGGTTCAGATGGCCCAACTCCCACATGAAAATTTTATTACGCAAAACCTGACTAACAAGGAAGAAAGCTTGTTGTTCGTCCTTGCCTGTCGCGCACACGGAGAAGTCCACGCAATTTAACTAACGAATTTTCCAACCCAACCCTCACACAAGGAAGGCAATCTTGGGCAGGTGGACCGAACGTGCCGGCTCAATCCGTAACAATGGCAAACACTTCAAGTCCGACTCCCAAACTCATTAAAAAGTTACAAAATACGCTGGTGGAAATTCTTTCCCCAATCTCATTTCACACGGCCTACAAAACACTCTGTGACGACAATCGTTCTCCGAAGGATAAACAGCAAAAACTACCAGTGATATTTATTTTGCTGAGCGCAAACTTTGAAGAGCACAAATCAAAACGCCACACCCCGTAAGCTCTCTCGGTTACATATTTCATAAGCCAATCGTAAAAAACGCTTTTTTCTGCCCAAGTTTCCAGGATGATGGCTCTGTACTGCATATCAGCAACTCTTTCCAAAAATTAACTGCCAAATTATTTTATGCTAGTATAATCGGTTAATCTACACTAAGTTAGGACTGTTAATGTGAAAAAGCAATCAGGGATATTGAGTCGTTGTGGTGAGAAAGATGTGCTACTTCCTGGTACAATCTTTAGCGTAGATGGCCAATCGTTAACGATTTCCCATACGCTAGTCAAAAGTCAAGTGAGGGCTATTTTATAGACTAATTTAGCCTTGTTACGATAATCCACAAAATGTGTGACCAGATCATGTCACTCAACACCCATCAAATCACAAGCAACGTTTGTAAACTTATCGAGTAAAATGTTCAATCAGCAGCAACAGAAGTGTTTTTCTCCCATGTTCACACGCCATTTAATTTCTTTGATTTATCGACAAGCCCTCCACGTACCCGCAAAAAGGGGATCAAGATATTAACTGAAGGAATGCATATTGATTCCCAATTGATGGATACGGTAAACGGACATCGAATTACAATATCCATCTGTCAGGCGGGGAGATGACACCGGCCGGTAAACGCACTCCCCAGATATAGAGACGCATATCGAGCGCCTCTTCTCCGTACCGCCACTGATGCCTGATTGAAAGGTCCTTGTGGCTTGTCTGTAACAAACTGATTTCCGATTCACACCTTGACAGCACTATCACCGCCACAACTGGTCAATACGATCAATCTGCTCAATAAAGAGGCAATTTGTTAAATGGGCATAATCCACAGAGGGATGAAACGAGCGTTAAACACTGTTCAATAGATGGGCCCATTTCATCCCGTGCGCGCGCGCCGACCGATCGAAGACGATTCCTCGGCAGATCGTTAGCATCGGGCTATTCTATTCCTTAAAGTGTTTGATTTGATGGGATAATGGGGCGCGTTCCTCGCGAGAGAGCTACTTTATGTCAAAGTACTTTTAATTACATCAGTCTACATCTCCCTCAGGTGACATGTTATCCATGGACCCGACCAGCTTTCACCGTACTCCAGGTAATCTACAGTCGGTGAATGATTCTAACAACCTGTCATGCCTTCAGCCTGAACAACATGCGCCAGCTACTCTGCTATGTACATATTCATCTCATCTTTTTGCAACGGAAGATCAAACAATATTGAAGAAAGTGACGACGGAGCAAGGAGCTCATGCATGCACTTTACATGTCCATATTTTTCGGACCTAATCAAATTTGACGCAAGTGCATCACGGAGTGCATTTGCAACATTGCTCTGGTTTGACAGGTCGCCATACTTTTTCTGTATCGGTCCACTTGCCCCTCTAATTCACAAAACTTGAAAGTAAAAGTTCGTTAGAGTCGATGAGGGCATAACATTTCTCCGTAATTGTCAGGTGGACGTGGGCAAACGAACTGAGCCAGATCGCTGCTACAAGTGGCGCACGTTATTACTGTTATCAGCTGAATTTGTGCGTTACTTGGGGAAACGATCTGGTTCATATGATTTTTGCCACGTCGCAGGTTTTTACTGGAAGCGTAATTCGGGAAAATACGTCGTGTTCGGTATTCTGAAACTCTCAACAGCCGGAAACTGCAGCGAACTCGTTCATGCCGTTCCATAAGTCACGTTTAGAGCAAACTTTGCAGTATAAAGCGAATTATAATGTGCTTATTATGCCAAAATCACAGTAAATCCCTAGCGACATCATGCTCTTATTGTACACTTTCCACATCCATCAAGCACCATTGTGACAACAAGTGAAGGCCATTGCACAGTTTTCAAACTACAAGCCGAACCACCCTTTAGAGTCGGAACATATTATGAACTTCCATAAAGGACGACTCTATCCTGCCGGCACGCGACTATTCAGAAACCTTTCCTCCACCTTGCCATCGTCAACAAACAACACGAGAAAAATTTTCGAGAAGCCCAAGTCTGCAGTCTGCTGAAGTCCCCGTGAGTCGTTTCTCACCGACAGCCTAACTTGACAGCCTAACTTTGGGATGCTCTTGATCCCACGCGGTGGTCCTACCTTCTGTCAGAGAGTATAGCGGGTTCCTACCGTTTTCCTCGACCTGGAAGTAACTTATTCTTGTGAGAACCTTGTAAGCTAGGTGCGGTACTTCGGCCGAGAGGTCCTCCGAAGGTCGCCTGCAAAGTTTGCCGGGAATCTTTGAGAAAAGGAAGAAATTTCCTGGTGGTATTTACACAAAAATGTGATTGCAGTGATGAGGAGGGTTGAAGGAGACTTGCTGTGAAAGCAAGAGGAGTGGCAGAGGACAATAAGCTAAGTGGTATGCACAAGCATATTGCTCTGTCTTGGACATCTCTCCACACTTCCCCAGAACGTCCCAACTAACTGGAATGGCAAACGAATGCTTATTCATGCCAGCGCCCGATTTCTTCCCCATACAAGACACTTATGAATACAGGACCAAATGCAAAATACGGAGCGACGATAATGAGACAGCAAAACTCTTTGCTCGTATCCTTTCGTTATGACACTATGTCTCCCAGAGTTCCAATTACAGTACCTCCCGGTTAAATTTACAAAATAAATAAATATGGAGCTGACAAGGAATCATGCTGGGCGCAATTGGCTCTGATTGAATTTCCAGGCAAATTCAAGTATTGGGCATGTATCGCTCTGGAACTAGCCATGTGAAACGCTTGTTGACAGCGCGTACCCCAGCTGACTTCATGTCCGAATACACAATCCCCTTGATTCGGCCCTCAGCATTCA
The DNA here is from genome assembly GCA_001949185.1 of Ramazzottius varieornatus. Lineage (NCBI taxonomy): Eukaryota > Metazoa > Tardigrada > Eutardigrada > Parachela > Ramazzottiidae > Ramazzottius > Ramazzottius varieornatus. The sequence continues at coordinate 6,406,968 of BDGG01000002.1, read as the reverse complement.
TCCCATGCTAATATCAAGCTAATATCCAAACCCTTCTTCTTCCAAAGTCCATAACAGGATTTTCGGTTCGAATTTCCGCCTTTCACCGCTACTTTTTCATGCCGACTGAGAGAATCATAAATTTATAGAATGAAAAGATCACTTTGTACCGAGAAAAAAATTTAACACCAATGGCACAGAATGTTACAGCAACCTAAATGGCCAGGAGGGCGTGAAGAAGCTCTTCTACGCAAGCATAAAAGCTTCTCAGCACTCCAAGGACCCACCATCATAACTTAGCCCTCTCCCAGAGGACTTGAATTAAAGTGAGAAAAGAGCGGCAACTGACGTAAGACAAACTTTCATCTTCGACTTCACAGCGAAAAACGAACCACAACGTTTTCCGAATCTGCAGTTCACCCAAATGGTTGGTTCTCTCGCGAATGTTCTGGAATATGTATCTACGCTGACTTAGAACTTGAGTGCCACATAACAGCCAGTCGACAATACGAAGAACCCAAAGAAAGAAACGGTAAGTAAGCAAATGTGGGCACACGCACAAGCCGCCATATATTTGCATTTGCAACCTCATTAACGGCTATGTAAACTGGAAATTATTAAATACCGCACTTCACAGTCCACACAAACTGGTCTCGGGAAATTCCTGAACGTCGTCCTTCTAAAGGGAGAGTTTGTCGGATGACTGTGTAAACTTGGGATAGCTGTCTCATCAGCTGAAGGCGTATTTTCCTCCTAGCATAACGAGCTCACACAAGGCTGGTGCGAAATTTGGTTGCTTCTCATTATTTGCCACCATGCAAAATATTGTGGCAAATGCCGCTGCAGGAGCAGAGCAAGTCTGGATTTTGTTGTGAAACTTTGAAATGCACGGGTATTTCAAGCTGCTTGCTTCAGCTGGCGTTTCTCACCAGCGTCATGTCAGTCAGCCCTTGTAAGCTGAAATTTGTTTACGGGCACGTCAGAAATATGACCTTCGACGACTGCCTCCCGTTCCAATCCATGTTCCTCTCCTCCCATTTCGGTCTTCCATCTGACATGTTAAATTAAAAATAGAGCTAATTTAGCCTCCAGAATCCTCGAAACCTACCATCCCACCCTGTGTCCTATGCCTGTTACTCTAGCTCTATATTATACTGCTCTCAGTATCAAAAGCTAAGACTGGCCAAACACCTTTTGAGGAAAAGAGTTTCCCCAGATCCTCAACACCAACACTTTGTCAGCACATCACGATTTTCGACTTCCAAATCCAGCTGTAATTATTGAAAAAAAAAATCATGTTTTAAAAACAATTTCAATTTTTTAAAATAGTTTCCATTTTTTGGAAAAATATCATCACCAGTTTAGTAGCACTTTACATCCATTTCACTGTGAACCAGTGATCGTAAGACTTTCAACTTTGTAGTAGCTTTTTTCTCCGTAGCTAGTTATCTGGATGGGTTTTTAAATCTGTTAGCTATAGCCTTACCTGCAAGTCTGAGGGCCGACATTCTTTGGAACTCTGGTTCTTCCAGCCACTTGCCCATCCTGCGGAAGGTTTCTCGTCCGGACTTGAGTTTACTCCAGGGTTTAGGGTTGCGGAGTAGATCACTTAGAGTTCCCTGGCTGCGACACAAGACCCTCTGGGCAAAAATGGCCTGCGGGATAGAGTATCGTTTTAATTCAGCGGAGATCCTCTGGGCCAGCTCCTTGGTGTTGATCTCCTCCATTTCATCGGCTGTTTGGTTGGCGTTCTTGAGGTTTGATGAATTGGATGTCGCGCGGTGGCTAGTGCGATGCTTCATGTCAGTGCCGTTGGACGTATTCCCCGGTGCACTTCCCTGACTATGATGGGAGTTAGTGGGGCTGTTATCCACCACAATCTGCCCATTTCTGCCATTACCCCCTCCGCCACTACGTGGAGAAGAAGTAGGCGAGTTAGCCGGTGAAGAGCCGTTATGATTGTTGGGCGTGGACCTATCGTGGTGTGAATTCTCCGACGGCTCCTGCTGGTGTTGCTGCATGGACTGATGGGGGAGGAAGTTACTCTGGACTGCCAAGCCACCTGGTAATTGAATGGTTAAACTAACGCCATTAGCGGAATGGACATTGGCCGAGGAGAAGGGCGACGTGGAACCTGCAAGATTATTATGCCGTTGATGAGTGCTGCCATGATAGTCATAGTGTGCGTTATGGGAAGAGGAAGAAGAGGATGCAGTATGGGAATTAGAGAGGCTGTTTAGGCCATTGTGGATATGATTTTCGAGGCCGTTAGAGGGGGAAAAGGGAGAAGACTTGGCGGCCGAGTGGAGACCTGAGTAATTATAAGCACCTGTATACCCGCCGATGGCAGCTGCTGAACCCTGGTGGGAGACGGCGGTAAGGGGTGTGAAACCCGCCGCATACTGGTATGTATTGGTAATGTTGTGCACGGAGAGTTGATGGTTGGGTGTTATAAAGTGAAAGCCCTGCGGTGTGGCCACCGGTTGGTGCGAGAACTTTTCTGAGGTGACACTGGAGATCGGTGGAAGCGGCTGGAATGGCGTCAGCGTTGCATACGAGGTCCCCGAGTTGCCCGAGAACTGCGAAGGAGACAGTCGGCCGTTGAAGGTGGCCGCGTAATTATTCAACGTGGCGGCAGCCGCTGCTTGGGCCGCAGTCTGTGAACTGTCGCTACTGCTCATGACACGGAAATCGCCACCGTCACATATTACCGAGTTGGTCATGTTGGGCGAACGCGACCCTAAATCGTGGCCGGATGCCGAGCTCATCATAGGATCCGAGTTGCTTCCATGCCCGCCGTTGTTGCCATTGCCGCCACCGCCACCGCCACCATTACCACTACCACCGTTACTGCTGTCGTGCATATTAGACTCATGCATCCCATCACCCGACGCTGTCATCGCATCCATCTCCGGCACCACAGGTAGCCACTACAAAAAAGACGAACATTAATCAAGAGACAAGTACACACAGGAAAAATGGTACAGTACTACTCCAATCAAGCTCTATGCGAGGTGCGCATTCATTACACAAGCTCGAGCTATCTCATCAACTATCTTTGCGAACAGACCATTGGCGGCTTCTGCCGAAAACCTGTTCAAAAATAAATTTCTGGAAAGCTTATGCCTGAAGATATAATAATCAAGTCCTGCAGACAATGAAATTCATTCCGCGCGAATTTTGAGAGCTTGATTCATTCGAGGAAACCATATCTAAAGATAAACCGAATTTGTCTGAATACCCAATGACAGCGACCGGGGTTCTGATAAGTAACAGGTGAGCGGTTTTGGTATGCGGCTGCCGTGCGACTCATCGCGTTCATATTATACATCGAGTACTCCAGCGTAAAGCCGCTGATTATCCTAGTGGTCCACAGAGAACACTGCGTCAAGAATCTCTTGTTCCAAAGTGTCCCAAATAGTGAAAGAATCCGACACACAATACAAGAAACCAACAATCAAAGTGAGGAAGCAGCACTGCACTAGGATAAACTAAGGCACGGCGGCTATTTTGACGGGATAGAATACACTAGGAGGAAGTTCCACGAAACAGGAAATAAAGTGGCCTGGCAGAACACGACCACGGCTTTCCCTATGATCTTGAGACTAAAAGGCAAATTTACGGTGTGGCGATGCATCCCTCACACACCACCAATGGCCGCCTGCTCCAGTAATAAAACTGAATCGGATGTACAGAATACAGGAAGAAAGGGAGTACAGCCAGCTCTACTTTTCCCTAGTTATACTAGCTCACAGAGATGGAAGTGGGGATACATAAAATGGGCTGAACTCTATTGTCACTGTACGCATCGGTGACTGTGGCAGCTTTTGGACCACATCCACTGCAGTACGAAGAGTGGCATTATGATGTCTGAAAATACTGTAAATATTCGCTGCATCCGCGCAGTACGTACACGTACGTGATGAGGCACGCCCGTGGGGGGTTGCCCAGTCCGTCAACCGGACCAGGGCTGCACCTTACGTGTACGATGACGTGCTGCGCGGATGCAGCGAACATCTACAGTACCATGCACTTGTTTCAGTACTCCTATTCCAAGATTCTGTTCCGGTAGCAGTAGCCCAGCCCAGCGACCAGACCGTCAGTTTCAACACAGGAAGTGCCTGTGCACTTCTCATCGGTTCTTTATCCGCTTCCAAACCGGAAGCTGCAAGGATTAGACTATTTGAGACGTTTGAAAGGAAAAGTACTAGGACGCGAACAATTCTGACTTTCCGAAGTGCAAACATTACGCTCCTGCGCATTTGGGTTCGAGGACCGGGAAGAGCAGCAGAATCGTGCTGACTGTGTGAAGAACCAACCTGCAGATGGCGCTCGATGTGGATTTACGATAATTATAAAATTCATCAGAACAAACCTTTACTCGCAAGATTCGTTCTGATTTTTCAGCCGTTTTCTGATTTTCACACCCTCGAGAGCACGGCTAACGGGTTTTCTGACCCGTGTTTGTTCACGTCTCAACCTCCAGAGGCTTTTCGCATCGACCAAAAGAGAAATGAGGTGTTGGCGGTCAGGACTGCCCGTAACTGCCGTTCCCTGAGCCCTCCTGGCTACTTTACTGTATTTTCTCCTCCGCGGTTTACAGACGCATCTCATATCAGGCTTGATGTAAAATTTGCTGACCGTAGTGGACTTACCATATAAACATTCATCGTAACGTGGAGAACACCCTTCCTCTCAACTCCCCGGTTTAGTCCAGTTGATCCGATGGCAACCATGCATCACTGCAACAAAGAGGAACATGAGACAATTATTATTCTGTTAACCAAGCCTACAAGTCTACGATGATGCCAAACAGACATTAACTCTAGCTTCGAGTTTTAAAAAATTCGAAGGGAAGACACGCCTGTTTATGCCTCGAAATTGGACTCGTAGTCTCGTCATTGCGGGTCTTTAACGTGCCTGCAGCGGACAATTAAGTGCCGAAACGATAATTAGGCTAATTTGCTCGTGCGCTCTGGATGTACAGAGAATAGGTGCATGCAGCCTGGAGTGCGAGTGGTCATCTATCTTGGTTAGCAAAGAGTTCATACGTCATTCATTCAGCTCAAAGTTCCATGGTGTCTAGCTTCTGTAGACTGAACTGGACCAACATGTCTGTCGGCTAGCTCGGACGGCTTGACCAAGACCAACTAGATATGCTTGCTCTCCTGGTCTTGGCTTGACCATGGGATGGACGGAATATTCACATTAATATGGAGGTCATCTGGCCACAGCCGTGCTACAGTTCGGACAAACAATGCGGCATGGTAGCTCTGCTTCCTATACACTCGTGGATCTAATAGACCGGCAATATGAATCCCCTTGTTCAAGCCTGCTTCCTTCTGCCTCCCTTTCTCCTCCTGTCCTGCGCATTATTCGAATTTCAAAAAGTGCAATAACATACGTAGCGCACAGGAAGATTTGTGAGCCATTCGCCTTGGTCACGCGATCCTGACTCCTGTACACGACTAGTGCTGGAAGACAAACAATTGTGCCAGCTAGCCCAGGCCTTCGCAGCAGCAGCTCTGAACCAACATCCACTTCCCTGCTGCAGGCTGCAGCTGCCCTGCGAGTCAACAGTAGCCATCAAAAATACAACATGCTATATATCATACACCAAGTCCTTACTACGAGTAAACAGATCGTCATTGGTATCCTACTCCGGAAGGCAGCAGCAACTTCAAAGACCCAGAAACGCAGTCAGAGCGTCCCTACAAGCGAGAACAGACTTCACAGGAGCGACTTACTTGAACCATGGGCAGAAGAGCTGTCTTTAGGAGCAAAGTCCAAGATGAACCACAAATGAAGGATTTGACATGGCGAAGAAGGCAAACTCTGCAAGAAACAACGAAAGAATTAGGCTCTGAGGACATAGGGATACCGTAGCTTACTTTAGATGATTTGAATGATTCTAAGGGAAGAACGAAGATAGTCCGATGTTTGGCAACATTCCAGGATATTAGACAAGGTCAACAGCTACAGTAATCAAGCAGGAAGAAACGATGGCTTTGAACGTTCAGTATTCCCAGTTCTTCTGGTTGTGGGTATCGTACATCATGAATCATGGTAGAGCTGCTGCCGAACAGCAACGAACAGCTAGCACGGCGAGGCTCGCTTTTAGGATTAGCGTGCTGGTTAGTGCAGTTGTATGCCAATCCTTGCTCTCCTTCATCCGTATGAGATCACCAGCATCCGACCACGCAGCGCCGAGAGAATCCTGCCCTTCACAACAACATCATGTACATTTAGACGCTGTAAACGGGAAGGAGAGGCTAGAGCTAGACCGACACTCACCATTCGTACAACATCCGTCTCTGTGCAGCAGCGCATGGTAAACAGTAATCTTTTCAAAGGCCAGACCAAAATGAATTCCCCTTTTTCTTCCTGGCTTCAGTGAGGTGTGTCCCTTCGCGCTGTCCTCCTGATCCCTGGCAAGGGAATAGCAACCGAGTCTGACTTCCGGCGAGCTACTTTACCAGCTTTTTGGCGCAGCAAAAGCACAACAAAGTGAACAAAGTAAGCAGCGGTGGACGGGTGATTTATTCACCCCAATATCGAAAATCACAAAACTGCCACCTACGACCCGTCAAGAACCCGTAGAGAGGGGCAATCGTGCCTCAGTGTGCGAATTCTACCTCCATTGAACAAGAGACTTAGTGTTCGAACAACATTCTTAACAGTGTTTTTCACATGAAAAGTATTGATCGACTGATTGCCGTTCCAAATTTGAGCTGCGCTTGAGGATGCAAAGCCGCTCCGCGTTCTGAATAATTCACTGAATAAATCACCCGTCACCGCTGAAAATAAGGACGTACCGCAGTTGCGCAGCCCCTCATTAGGTGTTGCATCCGCCCAGGGTTATACGAGGAAAGGGTTTAAGGCTCAACCATGAGTGCTTCGAGTGCGGCACGCCCGGCGAGCCTGTGCCTTGTCCCAGCACTCTCAAGGGCTATTTCGAGATTTTGACCGGTGGACGAAACCTTTTGTTGACGTTTTCATTTCGGGTTTTCGGATTATGAGTTGGGACAACTTTTTGTAGTCCCTCATCAGTTATCTTCTCGATCTTAACCATCCTCGTCCTTGATAGCTAGTTACGATGGGAGCATCACCTAGTAGACCTACAAAACTGGACTTTTGCATGATGAACGTATCGAAGAATCTGTGGAGAGCTGAAACTCACCCTTTGTCCCGGGCGCTCTGGCGGGAAGATATCGCAGCTACCTTGCGCCTGTTTGCTTGCCGTCTTTGACATCTTCTGGCTTCTATCCGGTACTGTACAGTCCGAAGGTGGACTATCTCGATCTTCTCAAACGTCTTAGTGATTCTTGGCTGACTGGCGGTTCACCGGTAAGTCCTGACAGTCGCAGGATGTCGGACCTCATAGTCTTGTAAGCTAGGTGGGCCTAACCGGAAGTGAACATGCACATATGGATGTACGTGATACCTATTGCAGAACTAACCATTCTTCGACTGCCGGCTTCGCCATGCGGTTTCGCTAATAGTTGTTGAAATCTCGACGCAAACCCGGAAACCTGATTGAGACCAAATGTCTAGCCGGAAGTTCTGATGAATGAGGATCCCATGATGTTTGATACGGAGCTGTCATCTGCAGGCTTCGAAGTTCGGAACGCTCAGCTGGAATGCTTAATGTAAGTCGAGTAGCGCGTCACAAACCACTGACAGGTTCGAGGCCTTCGTCTGCAAGACTGCGCCACTGGAATGTAGAGAAAAAACACGCCTCTCAGCCAGCAACATGTTTCACGGAGATTGTCAATCTGGACACGCTCCAGTTCGATTTGTTGCTCATCCAAGCCTTCTCTGCCCGCATCAAAGGCCGAGACGAACCACATCTCCGCAAATAGTTAACCTTTCAAACAACTTTTGAGCGCGGCGAAGAAAGCTTTTGGTCCACCGCGTTCCGGAAAGAAGAAGAAGAGCTCTCCGCATAATGAGCCAGGCTGGACATTGCATCAGTAAGTGCCACTCGGCTTCATATCGTGACATGTTTTCTAATCTTCGAAGGCCGAACTGCAAATCTGACGCTTCCTCGGTAGAAATGTGTCCGTTTGTAGAGCACAATCAGTATGGTAGTTCGTAATTTCGCCCTCTTAGTGTTTGTGTTGCTAAAATGCAATCATCGGGATTCAAAAGACAGTTCGCATCTCTTTCTCATGTATGCTATTGCTACCGATATTGCCGACACCAGGTGGAAAGCGATTCCGCGGAGCTGTACGCCGAGTTCACATTCGCACACTCGTTGATCGTCTCAGGCTTGCCGGTGATACATGTGAGCTCGTTAGGCACGGACCATTCTGTCTTAACTTAGACTTGAGCGTAGGCTTGTGCTGGGGAAAAACACCACACACGTGGGCGGCTGTCTTCGTGTACTCAGCGTCCATCCTCTTTGATGCATGGCAAAGGTAGGATAGAAGACAAATTGCGTTGGGTTTGGAGGAACGAGCGCGAGGCAGTGTTTGCGTTGGGTCTTCGTAGAGTACGCACACTTTAGGTGCCGAACATGCTGCAACCACGTTGCTGTCTTTGCCCCGCTCCTGTGTTTGTACGTTAGAATGACTCCAAGGAGCTATTTCGGTACCGAGAGAACCAAGTTCATAAGATGTAATGTTCTTACCGAAAGAGCTAATGGTACAGTGGAGCGTCTTTGCCTCGCTCTCTATAAAAAGAAGCGCCTTATAAGGTTTCTGCTAGACATCTTGCAGCGACTTGAACTGGTGAACATGATATGGCCGACATTCAGCCGTCTTATGGGTGTAGTAAGAGCTTTCGCCCCGAATGTCATCTAGACAAACTTGAAGGTTGGTCTTCCAGCAGTTGAAACTGTTGCGTTCTCCCGATATATTTTCTTGCCGTTTTATCCAATGTTCAGGGATGATATTTTGATGACCAGGATCCCATAATCTCCTATTACGGCGAGTGGAAAGATCGCGCACGGGACTAGCATCCAATAGTTACAGAAATTACTCACCGAGTTGACAGATTGCTCATGGTTATGGAGGACCGACTGATGCTGTTTTGCATGCAAAGACGCTTTGTGCGTTGGACGCTTTGGCATGGATGTTAGTGTGATGAAAAGTGAGTCCAACTGTGTAGCATAACGAACCGTCTTCTTCCTTGTTCGATCGCTGCATCGTTCTTGCGTCTTCCGTCAACAGAACGGAAAAGTCTGTTATGTAATGCATTAAGCACTGGCTGGAATTTAATTACGTTCTGATTGTGAAACCGAGTCCGGCGTGTATGGTCTTCGCTGGCTGACTGACCTCATGGATGATACTGATGCCTTCGTTTGTTTATTTATCCGTGGGGAGTCTTAAAGTCTGCTGAAATTTGTCCTGTCATCACAAACACACACGCTAATATGGACCAAAGTCCGCGAAGTGTGCCGCGATCCTCTCGCTACCGGTTCTCCGAGGACCGAAGTGAGGCCAGCGAGGTTCCGTCCACAAAGCAACTGGACACACATGCGTCGCGCGTTCGTCACCGTGAACGCGAAGAATCAGAAGAGGCAAGTGAACCTAAACTTTACCGGTTGTACAATGAATTTGTGATCTGAGTAAACAAAACGTACAAGATCGCAGTCTTGAGTGACGCACCCGTCCAGCCAGTAACCATGAAAGTGTGCGCGACTTGGAACGGCGGTCTTGTACGTTTTGTTCGCCCAGCACTCATCTATTAGAACTTCCACCTTCGGTTACCGAAAGCTTTTTTGTTGGTTTTCATTCGTGATGGTTTGCAGAATGTGGATCTTTATGTAGCCATTGCTGATTATACACCTGGATCAGACGAATCCGATGGTTTGGGTGTGATTGAGGGGCAGATTGTCGAAGTTGTTGACAGCTCTGATCCCAAAAAGTTCTTGGTGCGAACCCGACCTCATCGTCTCCTTCCAACGAGACAAGGTTGGATTCCGGCGCTTTACCTGGAGAAGAAAGCATTCGGGGAAGGCCGGAAGAAAACCCGAGAACTGCCGGTAACGGAAGGCAGCGCTTCAGCCGGCAGCAAGAAGGATCGCGAGGCTGAGGCCATGAGCAAACGAGAGTAAGGAAAATTTCAACTCGTTTTTCACTTTCCAAATCTCAAGTCACTCATATGCGTACCGTTAATTTTTTTCTCGATTTTAGTTTGGTGATCAAAGATATCGTGGAGAGTGAGCGACAGTATGTGCAAAAGCTGCGATATGTGATGGATACCTACATCAAGGCGCTTGATCAGCCGTCGGTACCGGAGAACCTCCGCGGGGAAAGCGAGATTTTTCTCAACTGGAAGGAGCTCTGCACGTTTCACGAAACGTGAGTACCGAAATGCTGACCTATCAATTTCAAAGGGCTCGCCGAGCTGTGCTTTGTATAATGTTAATATTTGCGTAATGCAAAGCGGTTATATCACCGCGGTTTAAAAGTCAAAATGTTCTCATACCTATAAATAATTCGGATGTGATGGAATCTTTCAGGGTCCTGCTCCCTGGACTGGAATTTTGCATCGACGAGCCGAAGTACTTGGAGAAGACATTTCTTCGGCTGGTGAGAATAGTCGAGAGTCAACCCGGCCTTCTGATTAACAGCTCGCCTTCTCCACACGATAATCACATCGTTTGATCTAGCTGTGTTGACCTTTTGGAAGCCTAACTAGATTGGCAAAATGTCACCGTAATACCGTCCAACTTTTCAGGAGCGGGATTTCGACAAACTCACAGCTTTCTGTCGGGACGAACCGGAAGCCCAAAAGTTACTTTCCGAATCACCAGAGCTGTTGGAGTTCCTTGGAGTAAGTAGAAAAGAACAAGTTTGATTTTCAGCGAGAATCGGTTTTCGCAAGCATGCTTCGTGGTCTTCAGAAAATTACGCCTTTCGAGAATTTTGATGATGCCGAACAGACCATCTCAGACCTGCTACAGCTGCCCGTAAAGCGTGTTGCGGAATATCAGGAATTTATCAAGGAACTAATCAAGTACGCTGCACGGGCCAAGCAGGACGTCAAGGGTCTCCAGAAAGCTCTGGATATGCTACTAGGAGTACCTCATCGCGCTCAAGATATTGAATTGCTCAAAGCTATCAAAGGATATCGTGGGAATATCCACAAGCTCGGCCGTATCATCAAGAATGTAAAATACGCATGTTCTTCAATAACCGAAGATTTGTGTCAATTCTCGCTTATTTCTTTATAAAGGACGCTGTAGTAATCTGGGAAGAGGCAGATCCAAAGAAGAAGGGCAAGGATCGTCACTTGTTCTTGTTTAAGGATAGGATACTGGTGACGAAAATGGTTCGTGCGGAATCCGCAATGGGCGCGCCACCTCAGTTTAACAACAAGGGAGTTATCCAGGTACGTTCTGTAGGACTCAAGTCTGTGAACCTTAGAAGTGAACTATTACAGCACTGAAAGATGCTGAATTGGAAATTTTGATAGCTCGCCAACATCGATATAAGAGACGACGAGGATGAGCGTGTCTTCTCCTTAGCCGACAAATCTGGCTCTGCTGGCGGCGTAACCTTTCAGACAAAGTCCGCAAGTACCAAGGCGGCCTGGGTCGCCGAAATCCGAAGTCTGATCAAAGGCGGCTTATGTAAGTTCGAAACGATCTAAAACTTTTAACTGTGATTCTGAGGACACAGTTAAAAATGGAAATGATTGACAAAACTATCACAAAATGACGTTTCAACCGGGTTCATAGATTATGGGGCCAAGGCAAACAAAACATACTGTGCAAGATCGTTATCTCAAGTGGCGTCTTTTTCATTGTTATCAGCTGGATGGGTACGCCACTCAAGATAGCGTTCTTGCATGTTTCGGTTGCCCAGCTCTCATATGCAGTACCGTTATGTCCGTTTGTTCCCAAAATCAGTTCATGGAATGACACAAGTACTTCCAGCTGGATTACCCGCCATCGATATCGACGATCCAGATCGCTCATCAGTCAGCAACTTGGCACGAACCGATACCGAGGATTTTGCAATGGGAGATCGTTCTCGAGCTGTCGATGTCAGTCGTGCCATGAGAACAGAGAAAACCCAAACGCAAAGTATGGAAGAGATGGTTCAGGACATGCAGGGAAGATACCTGAGGGTCATGACAGAACAACTTACACGGGAGGAACAGTACCGAGAACTGAAGAGCATCTCTGAAGGTCAGTCACGTTGTTTTATACCATAGGCTGATGTGTTCCCGTCTCGCTTGCGTGCGGTTTCGTATCCGTGCTTCTTCTTCCTTGTTTCTTCTGTCCCGTCTGTAAATCTCTCGCTGCCTTCTTTGTCGCCGTAACCTCTCATGTCCAGCCAGCCCGAATAGTAGTCCTTTTGCATCTGATGTTCAGATGAGTATTTCTCGTTGGATTCTGAAAAAAGCCTCTCCACTTCGTCGTATTTCACAGCTCCCGAGTTCGAAGACCACACTACGCTACCTTACATGAGAAAATCAACCGAAAGAATATCTTGTGTCGGTGAGCACAACTCTTCCGTAAACATGCATCATTTTGAAGATAAGGAGCGGTTTTTTTCTCGTCTGTAGTGGGAGAAACAGTGAGGTTCGACTGCCGTGTTTGTGGTGTTCCGACACCGGAAGTTACCTGGTGGAAGGAGGATGTGGAGCTACTGAAGGGAGACAAGTACGAGATTAGGGTGGACGGTCAGATACACACCCTTATCATCAATGATGTCATGCCGGAAGACAGAGGCTTATATACGTGCCAGGTGAGGAATACTCATTAATTTTAAGGTCGAGTAAAAACCTAGCAGGTTTTGCTTACAGGCAAAGAACAAGAACGGGACGGTCAGATATCATCCCGAACTTATGGTTCGAGGAGCTTTCCCGACTGAAATTATTGATGAGCATAATTGGGAGTTCTTGCACCGACGAACGCAGTCAGTGATGGATGTGGAGTCTATTACGTCAGAGGTCGCGAACGACGAAGACTTCCGTGACGAAGACTTGAAGCATGATCGACGGGTTCCTACTAGACATGAGGATGTTCTTGGTCGAACCCATGAAGAAGATGAACCCATGGACGTTGGCCACTCTGACGAGCGGAAGAGGCATCATGACACGGAGATGGATGAAGAGATGCCGAAACGCCGGGGCGATATGATCCCACCAAAACTTCATTTCTCAGCGATCGACGATGAAGCTTTCCGGGTTCGACCAAACGAGACTTTAAAGATCGAAATCCCATATGATGGAAGACCTCATCCAACAATCGACTTCAAGAAAGACGGACGTGGGCTGATTTCGTCAGCTCATATCAGAACGGAGGACAAGGATAGCGTTGCTACTTTGACCGTATTTGATATCCGCCCGGAAGATTCTGGAACTTACTCTGTGAAGGTATGTTAAATGTGTAAAAACCAACCTGTTTGTTATTGCCTCATTTGAATAAATGTCGCAGGCGGAAAATGAGGCTGGTATTGACAAGGTCGACATCGTCGTCCAAGTCCAAAGCGTGCCGGATGCCCCACGGAACTTCAAGGCATCCGACATCACACCCGATACTTGTGTGCTGAAGTGGGACAGACCGCTGAGCGACGGTGGCCATCCTATCCTTAGGTACAACATTGAACGAAGAGGCATGGGACGGAAAACGTGGCAACGTGTTGGCACCACCAAGAATACCGAGTTCGAGGCGGAAAACCTTCTGGAAGACCAAACCTACGAGTTCAAGGTAGAACGTTTTGGACCTCGAAGATCTGTACCCAGAGATGTACCGCGTGCTCATGTCTGTTGTTTTTGTTAGGTTACCGCGGAAAATATCAATGGAGAAGGAGAAGGAGCGGAACTTGAGCAACCCGTAGTAGCGCAGTTCACCTTCGGTAGGTGGCGCCTCACTGGCTTGACTTGAACGTTCTAGTTTCGCAAACACCAACTTATTATTTAGCTTATTTTAAGTCCGGTAAACGAATATTGCCTTGTTATACAGATCCGCCCGGTGCACCGGATACACCTATGGTGTTCAACGTAGTGAACCGTACATGTACCGTGTCTTGGAATAAACCAGAGTCCGATGGTGGGTCTCCCATTACCGGCTACCTTCTGGAGCGACGCAACTCCATCAGCCCTCACTGGGTGAAAGTCACCACTGATGCAATTTCTAATAACGAGTTCGTCGTACCCGACCTTCTTTCCTCCACGGAATACGAGTTCCGTGTGCGAGCCATCAATAAGGCCGGTGAAAGCAACCCAAGTCAACCCAGCAAGCCTGTCAAGACACGAGCCTGGAGTGTTGCCGAGGATGAGGATGGATCAAGTCGGTCATACAGACCTTCCATGGAGCGTTCGATCAGCCAAATGTCCAACCGTGACGTTGACGATGTCTTCGCCCGCCAAGACTCGTTGATGGAAAGGACGTTTTCTCGGGAGTCCAGCGTGGCACGTCGAATGGCAGAGAGGAGACTGAATGGTGAACGGTCTCCGGACAGTCGAAGCATCTCGCTGCAAAAGGAACTAAGCCCAGGCGCAAAAGATCGGGAGACCGTAGAAGAACGAATCCAAAGAAGAAGTGAAGAGCGAAGGACAAGATCGCTCAGCCGAAGCAACCGTCCCAGTGCTTTCACTCAGCTGGAGGAATTTGAAAAGAAGATGGCGTTGGAGGAGAGTCTGGAAAGACAGATTCATGAACAGCGATTCAAGTTTGAGATGAGCAGGGTGTCTGCTGACCGTGAGTCTGTTCGTTTGGGATCGGAGAAGAGAAGTTTTGATGATGTCCAATCAGATACCGCATTGGAAAGAAAAATAACAGCTCCGTATGGCAGAAGAGCGGACAGTCATATGAGCATGGAGAGCGACTTCTCTTCCGAGTTCGTCAAGACCAACGGAGACCTTACCGGTATATACTGTGCTTCTGGTGTCTAAGATGTTGAGAAATGTAGAAAAATGTTCAGACTGGAATCTTGACGCAACCGAAAAAATGGCATTGTGATGCAAATGCGTAGAAATCTACTAGTATCCAAATAAGGCGTGAAGAAGATCAAAAATGAAATTGTAAGAACAGGAAAACCAATACAGTGCGCCGAGGCGGTCTCAGAATTCAGTCACCCTCACGCTTTTTTCCGCAGGTATGCCTGGTGCAGTAGTGCAGGAAGACACTATCCAGGTGGAGAAGGGCCGCTCGCTCCACATTAACATTCCATTTTTCGGCAACCCAATGCCTGTCGCCATATGGAAGTTCAACGACCAGCCAATCAAAGAGTCTCCCAGGATCAGAATCGACACGGTCGGTAACGAGACATCGCTCAACATCAAGCAGATGAGCGTGGAGGATGCCGGTGTCTATTCACTGACTCTCGAGAACAACACCGGACGTCTTGAAGCCCACATCAA
This sequence comes from Ramazzottius varieornatus, assembly GCA_001949185.1. Lineage (NCBI taxonomy): Eukaryota > Metazoa > Tardigrada > Eutardigrada > Parachela > Ramazzottiidae > Ramazzottius > Ramazzottius varieornatus. The sequence continues at coordinate 6,391,665 of BDGG01000002.1, read as the reverse complement.
CGTCAAAATCCTCGACGCGCCATCTGCCCCGAAGAACATCAAGGCAATTGGTAGCAGTCCAGAGTCCATTAAGCTCACATGGGAAGCTCCTGACCAACCCGGTGGAGGACCTGTCCTGAACTACATCGTCGAGAAGAAGCTCAGTGGTCGAAAACTGTGGCAGCATGCCGGCGAAACTGCCGACTTGGAAATCGTGGCGGACAACCTGCTGGAAGGTCAAGAGTACTACTTTTCAGTGAAAGCCGAGAACCGTTATGGCGTAGGTCCAGCTACCGAGACCGACGAACCCGTCCCTGCGAGATGGCCGTTCAACCAGCCCGGACCATGTGGCGCACCGGAAGTAAGTGATGCTGAGTGGCTAAAAAGCAGTTGAACCACAAAGCCAAGTAGGGTGGTTACGTAATATTCGACGTATCTTTCAGGTGACTGATATACGAAAGACGTCGGCCATTCTTTCGTGGGAGCCACCAGCGGACGATGGTGGAAATCCGGTGACTGGGTACTACATCGAACGGAGATACGTCGATAGTAACCGTTTCATGAAGATTACGCACGAGCCTGTGACGAATACAGTCTTCATGGTCACAGACCTGGTTGTGGGCTTTGAGTACATATTCAGAATCATAGCGGTGAATTTGGCGGGCGAAGGCGTGCCTAGCAAGGAAAGCGAACCCGTAGTACCATCAGAGACAGCGGACCAGTTCGCTCCCCACCATATGCCAGAAGGACACAGAATCGCAACGCAGGTGGACGAAACCAATGAAGTCAAGCAGTTCTTGGCAAAGAAACACGCCCTCCAAGAAGATGAGGATAATTTTCAGCGTCGCCAAGTGAAGAAGGTAGCCGATCGAGCCATGTCGGATATTGCATCGACCATGGACGATGTGGATTCCATTCGAGAAGTCAGCGTTATGGAAGAGGTGGACGAAAGCGGGACCACTGTTCGAAGGGAGACCAGCCGTACGGTTACGTCGAGAAAGAGCGGAGCTGAGCGTATGGCGGACCTGGAAGAACGCACAGAGAAAAGCACCGAACGGCCAGCTAAACGTCCCGCCGCCGCTACCAAACACCGAGAAACCGATGATGAGGAGTTTGATGAAATCTCGGAGATCAGCGAAGTCAGCTCACGCATTGAGCATAAAATTATTCGGCGATCCAAATCGAAGACAAAGCAAATGGTCGATACAGGTAAAATCAAACAAGATATAAGAAGCGGATACTGTAACGGCTTATATTTCGTTGACAGGATCCGACGCCGCTCCTTACTCCGAGCCCAAGCTGCAGCGTCCGTCGAAAGATCAGCGTCTGATCACAGTCAAAGAGGAAGAAGACTTAACCTTGGAGATCCCCTTTACCGGAGCACCGAAGCCCGACTTCACGTGGTTCAAAGACGGTAAACCTTTGACCGAGTCCAAGCACATCCAGACAGATTCCACTGATGAGCTCGCCAGAATCACAGTTCGCGAAACCACAAAGAAGGACACAGGCCGCTATACACTGATCGCCGAGAACTTTGCCGGTGTTGACAAGGTCGACATCGGCGTACAAGTCGTCGACAAGCGGGAATACCGCGAGTCATCGGTCATGACGGAGATGCCACCGGAAGCTCCAAAGCTGCTTTTGCCGAAGAAATATCAGAACCGCGAGACACAGGTGGAGGAACACCAGCCGCTCGTTCTGGAAGTTCCATACACCGGCACGCCCCTTCCTCGTATCACATGGATGAAGGACGGCAAAGTGATTGAAGAGACAAAGACCATCACGATTGAGACTAGAGAAGATGTAATTCGTCTGGTGATCATGGACGCTCGCGCACAACATACGGGAGTGTACCAAATCCTCGCCCAGAATGACTTGGGAAGAGACCAAGCACGAATCCCGGTTCGAGTCATACGTAAGTATACACCATGCTGTACGAGCCTATGAGATATATTCACTGATCGGACGTGCGGCTGTAGAAAAAGGTCAAAATACAGAAAGTCTATCTGCTATAATACGTTGATTTCCATACATAATATTCAGTTTTGAAGTACGACTAACTCACACCCTGGTGTCGTATTTGGCTTTTCAAATGGAAGAAAGTGGGGTGTGGGAGAGTGTAAACAAGCGGGACGATCGTTGGCTCACGCGGCGCATTCTTTTATCGTAGTTTGCTACAGCGTGCGCCACTTGAGATAAATATCATTGCAAGTCGTTTGTCAGGCTCCGAACTAGAGCTGGTGCCCGGTTTTTTAATTTTGATTATTATTAAATAATTGATGTCCGAACCAAGAAAATCAGCGCTCTGGCAGCACTACATATCGCAGCATCCCGGCTGCATGGTGTGATCAAATGTCACGGATGACACTGATCCATTTTGAACGTTTCAGGAGCACAAGAAACCCAGACGGATCAAGTTCACAGTAAACCAGTCATCCAAAAGCCGGAACAGTACAACAAGGGCGTACAGGTAGGAGTCGACGAGCAGCTTCGTCTAGAAATTCCCGTGTCCGGCACCCCAAAGCCCGATGTCCAATGGTACAAAGATGATGAAAAAGTTGTTCAAAATCAGCGAATCCAGATGGACTTCACCACCGGTAAAGCTATCTTGACCGTCGACAAAGCGACCACAAAAGATGCCGGTACGTATACCGTGTCAGCGTCGAACCAAGCGGGAGAGGCGGAAGTCGATGTCGTAGTAGAAGTGATTGAGACCCGAACGCGAACGGAAACCATCACAAAGACGAAAAAGGTCCGTAGAGCACCAAAACTCAGAAAGCCTGTGAAGCAACCTGTGCAGGTTCGGGAGAACGACAATCTGGTGTTGGAAGTCCCATTTGAATCGGACGTTCCTGTGGAAGCCAGGTGGGTCAAAGATGGCAAGCCGGTTCAAGAATCCAAGATGGTGCAGACTGAGACGACCGAGAACAAGACTCGCATAACTGTGAAGAAAGTCACCAAGAAGGACGCAGGTTCTTATGACTTGGTTGTGGAGAACGAGTTCGGAGCGGATCGTTTGTCCATTGGCGTCGAAGTCCTAGGTAAGACAACATCTTCTTGCAATTTTGCTTTATATGTTTTCGTTTACTAACTTGCGGTGGTTGTTTTCATCTCCATGTCGGCTATACTCGTGCAAATGATCTAGTCGGGTCAAGGCTTCGTTAATGTTCACTTACTCTTTTTCACAAACTTCGGTTGGCGCAGCGCGGAGGGTGTTCGTACTTCTTCTTTTCGTCTGTCACTTGCCGCCTTATTTTTGACAACTTATCCGTCGCTTTTCTTTCATTCATCTTTACATTCTTCAGTGCGTCGTTTCGCGTTGTTGTCTCTTATCAAGGTTTTCTCGTGCTTCTGTCATATCGAGATTCGTTATTGTCGTCACTTTGCCGTCCATCGCCGTTCAGTGTTCAAGCCGCCGTGTTCTAACGTTAGTGGTGCCGCCTGTCGCGCAAGAAACTTTGCGGGATGACCGGAAATGAACGTCGTCTTATTTCCAAACAGATCGAAAAGATGTCAGCGACGAAAGGACTCAGAGAAAACCAGAGCTACCGGAGAAGCACATCGAAGTACACGAAGCCGATGCTGTCAGTATTACGGTTTCCCATAACCAACAAACCGTTCCGGCGGTTTCGGTGTACCGTGACGACATACCTGTTGGTATCAAAGAGAAACACATCGCCGTCACTGCGGATGAAAAGACCATCACGATGAAGATCGACCAGGTTGCAATGGAAGATGCTGGGACGTACAGAATTACGGCGGAATCTTCCACTGGTGCAGACGTCATCACTATCGGGGTCGATGTGATAGGTAAGTTCCATCAAGATACACCAGTAAAAAGCCGCTCTGCCAGCTCTTTCCATTCCCACAGTAAAAGTTTGACTATAAGCGGACTTATCACATGAATGATAAAATAGATCGAACCGTCGAGAGGAATCACAAATGTTTGGATTCGTCGATATCTGTCGCCTTGTTATGGTACAAACCTTGTACTTTCGTAGGGACCCGAGATATGACAACCGAACCAGAAAAGAAGAAGCCAAAGACGAAAGACCAACTGCAAGAGCGCTCACGCCCATTCGTCACCCAGACATCGGAAAGGGAAGTTCGTTCGTTTCGGGAAATTACTGTAGATGACGAAGAAGGAGCAAGCGATGAGGACATCTCGGAAATCGAAGAAAGCGTCATAGTCGAGACCGTTACAAAGACCACCACCACCCAGCGTAAACGGGTCGCTCCCCAGCACGCAGAGGAAGGTCATTCTGCCGACGAACAACCTAACAAGCACCGATCGCCCGACAGAGGCGATGCCGAAGAGGTCGCTCGACAACATTTCACCGTAGAAGAGAGGGAGTCTACCGCGACTGAAGAAGAAGCATCGAGACCAGCGCGTCCTAAGCAGCCACAAGAAGCAAAAGGCGAGCAAGTCAAAAAGCCGAAAGTAACAATTACGCCTCGACCTGCAGCTGCAGTGGACACTGTGGATATCGAGGAAGAAGAACGCAGCGAAATCGTGCAACCCGTCCAGACAGACACAGTTACGTCGAAAGCGAGAAAGCCCGAGACTGAGGCCCACAAAGGCTCGATGAAACCGGAAGAACCCCAGCGTGGACCTCGACCAGAAGAGATACAACAACCAGAAGATGACGCTATGGAGAAGACCACAGAAGTCGTCACCAAAACAACTCGCACCGTTGCTGATGGTCTCAAACCGAAGCCGGCCGCTGAGAATGAGACCGATGAGGAAGCAGTGAGTGAGTACATTGAAGAAGTCACAACCACCACCACGACAACCACCAAGACGGTAAAACAGCAGCCTAGTGTTACGGCACCGACAGCCGACACTCAAAACGCGGAAACTTCAGCGGCAACCACGGAACAGTCGCAGCCGAAGCCTAAACCCGAAGGGAGGGCAAGACCGCAGAAGGACGACGAAACTGGGAGACCGACGAACGGGACTGTCAACGCCGCGGATACTTCAGAAGTAGGACTAACGTCGAGACAACGCGAGCTGGTCCCTGACGAAGACGCTGACGAGGAGGCGCTCAGTGAGTACATCGAAGAAGTCACAACTACCACCACAACGACAACCAAGACCGTAAAACAGCAACCGACGGTTTCGGTGACGCAGCACGAAGTAGAAACTTCAGCAGTCAACACGGAAGAAGAAAGACCAAAGCCGAAGGCTGAGAAACGGACGCGACCACAGAAGGACGAAAAGATCGCGGAACAGCCTGAGCGAAAGATGCCGATAGGTGAAGCTGTCAACGTCGTGGATTCTTCAGAAGTGGCATTGACTTCGAAACAACGTGAGCTGGTTCCTGATGAAGAGACCGACGAGGAAGCGGTTAGTGAGTATATCGAGGAAGTTACAACTACTACCACGAAGACCACCAAGACTGTGAAACAACAACCCAGCATTTCGACACCAGCGTTTGCTACTCAACAAGAATCCGAAACCTCGACGATTAACACACAAGAAGACAAGCCGAAGCAGAAACTTGACCGACGGTCAAGACCACAGCAAGATGAGAATACGACAGAAAAGCATTTGGCCGAAAAGTCCAACGTCATAGATAGCGCCGAAGTGGGCTTAGCTTCAGATGAGCGCGAACTTCACCCGGACGAAGAGATGGTCGAGGAGGAGACGGTGGAAGTTGTGACCAAGAAAGTCACTCGAACAGTTGAGTCAGATAAGCCTACAAAGAAACCGTCGGTCAGTCAGCAAACTCCGGCCAGAGCAAATGTGGTTCCTCGGGATGAAGAAGAAGAGATTGAGGGGTCGGTTGTGGAAGAGGTGGTAACCACCACGACAAAAACCGTCACCTCTTCAGATGGCACCAAACGACCACGCACTGAGACTGTAACTACCCAAACAACGACAAGAAAGGCGGAAGTGGCTGAGCCGGAGGAACCGCTGGATCAAGTACCCGTAGAACTGGAGGATGACTTCTGGGCATCCGTGACTACACAGGATGTTACTCAGCCGAAGCAACCTGCGAAGACCAAACCCGTGCCAGAAGATACTGAGACAAAGCCGGTGACGGTAACGGAGGAGGCCGTCAAAGAGGACGTCGCAGCAGTGGAAGAGGTCTCAGTCGGAGCATACGTTGAGTCTACTTCGGTTTTCCCAGTTGAGGAAGTGATTGAAAAGCCGAAAGCACAGACAACCAAACAGAAGACCGAGCAGACCACGACCGTCACTAAAACAGTGGTGAGAGAAGAAGCACGACTCGCTGACAATGTCGCACCTAACGAGGAAAATATGGAGGAGGAGGAAGTTGAAGATTTCTGGGGTTCGGCACCGGAAAAAAGGCCTATCGTAAAGCCTGTTCCAAAGCAAGAGAAGCCGGAAGTGAAACCGTCGGCCAAGAAACCCATGTACGAAGACGCAGCGGAAATAGAGGAGTCTGCAGTTGGGACAAGTGTTGAGTCTTCTTCAGTCTTCCCAGATGAGGAAGTGATTGAGAAGCCCAAAACAAGAACGAGTAAGCAAACAATAGAAGAGACCACAACAGTCGTTAAAACCGTCGTCGGCGAAGAACGTCAGTCTGGTACCAAGACCGAGCCGGAGGATGACGAAGAGACCCAGATCGATGACGAAGAGGTTGAAGACTTCTGGGCGTCTAGTCCCGAAAAGAGCACGTCCAGAAATCATACTCCCAAGCAAGAAAAACTAGTTGTTGAACCGACAACTGAAAAGCCTGGCCGTGAAGATGTGACCGAAATAGAAGAAGCTGATATTGGAACAAGCGTCGAGTCCACTGCGGTCTTGCCAGACGAGGAAGTGGCCGAGAAGCCAAAACCCAGAAAAGTCAAGCAGACAACTGAACAGACCACCACGATTACCAAAACCGCTGTTCCAGAATCGGGCTCTGCTGAACAGACCGCGCCGGAGGAGGAGGAGGGAGAAGAAGAAGAAGAGGCGGAAGACTTCTGGGCCACGGCACCAGAGGAGAAAGCCACTCCGACCCGACCGGCGGAAAAGCCTAAACCAACGCGAAGACCCAAGCAGACATATGCCGACGAAGAGTCGCCTGATATGCATGAGGCAACGTCAGATATACCGACACTCTTTCCGAAGGAGGAGGCAACTTCCGCTTTGACTCCCGATCGTCCAGAAGGAAAGACAGGCAAAATCCGTCCTGTTTGTGAGGCTGCTGAGGTTAGGAAAACACCAGGTCAGGTCGTTCCGGTGAGGAGGGACGAACCCTTGCTGTCGTCAGGTACTTTGCCTCATTTTATTTACAAGTTTAAGTTAGGAATCATCCAGCGATTAGTGGTGGAATATATTTTAAGGGATTTTGTTCTCCATCGCATGGTACACTAACCCTTTCCTTTTTCATTCCAAGAAATTATTGTACCTTTGACTGTGCCCTGTATCCTACCGCTTCCCTATCCCATAGACGCAATGGAGGGTGCCGTAGTTGAAAGTGATGTGAGACGCGCCACGGAGCAACGGGTGACGGAGGAAGGTACGGTGGAGGAGGTGACAATCAAGACGAAACGAACGCGAATGACAAAGGAGCCTGATATGACCAGCGACCAAAAGGTGACAGAGGTCGCCGAAGTCGGTACAGAAGCCGTGACCAAGACCGTTGTTGAAAAGCCGGTCGAGATCTGGGTGATCGAGGACGAAGAAGGAGGAAAGACGGAGATTGAAGTCGAAGAGCGAGATGGAAAGATGTACGATGCTAAAACTGGGAAAGAACTGGACTTGGAAGGCTATGATACCGGTACATGTTTGTTCAATCGATTGGCTTAAGTACGCACGTCGTCAATGTAGTGAAATGATATGTTGTTACCGCAGTTAAAACTACCGTTGAGGAGTTCACCGAAGAATGGGAGATGGAAACCCTTCAGGAAACGGGTAAGGAGCCGGAAACAAAAGCGACAATGCAACAGACTTACAAGACCACGGTCGCCACTGCCGAAGACCAAGGAGTGCAGGCCATCACCACGGGTAACATCAAGCGCATCGAGTACAGCCAAGATGAAGCCGGCAAGCACTACGTCGAAAAGAATGAACCTATCTCTTCCAAGCAGATCATGTCCGAAAAGGAAATGCTTGCACTAACCGACAAAGAAGAGGGTGTGGTCGAGGAGACCGTGGAAAAGCTAAAACAAGTCCGACGACGAAAACCCGATGGAACTCAGGAGGACGTTCCCGAACTGGAAGAACGAACCATGGAAATGAAATGTACAGCGATGTCGGAGGTCAAGAGTCACCAGGAGCCGGATGAAGAGGAAGAACAGGAGGTTGCGCCCAAGAAAGTACCCAAGGAGGAAGAAACTCCACGACCTCAAGCAGCGAAACGTAATGATATAATCTGCCATCACCCATATCACGTTACCTAGAGTAACATGACGTGAGGAGATATCTTTTCTTTATTTGTTATACTTCTATAGGCAAGCCGGTAGACGAGAAGCCAAAGGTTCTGGATGTGTCGAGGGACGAGCAAGTAGAGGAAGAAACAGTCGAAGTCGTTGAGACCACCACTGTTAAGACGAAGAAATCGGACCGGGATAGAGGTGACGCACGGATCACGGATGCACGAGAACTGTCCGTACAGGAAAAAGAAACGAGCATAGACGTGACCGAAGTGGAAGTAGGCCCAGAAAGAAAGAAACCAACAGAAGCTACGGAGAAGCCTGACAAAAAGATTGCAACGAAGAAGGCCACTGAATCAAAACGCGGCGTTGAAAGCAATGTGGAAGAGATCGAGACTGAAGGTGTGGAAACCACCACGACCACCAAAGACACGAAAAGTAAAAAGCTACCGGAGAAGCCGGAGACCGACGAAGCTCCCGAGACCGCTGAAGAAACTAGTAAGCCGGTTAGACCCAAGGAAGAAACCAGGGTTGGGATCACAACTACGACCGAAACCAAAGAAACGATACGACCTGACGAAGAGGATGTCGAAGAGGAAGAATGCAGTGAAATAGTGGAGATCATCACAAAGAAGACTACTACTACCATGACCCAAAAAGAAAGTAAGAAGGCGGGCCAAGAATCGATAGACAAGCCAGAAAAAGGTGTCTCCAGTGAAGTACCGGAAGAACAACCGGATGAAGAGGAGGAAATATCGAAGCCTGTACTGGTAGCCGAGAAACCTGCGGAGCAACCTGCCAAGCCTAAGCCAAAACAGGAATCAACAGTCGCGACAACCACGACTACCACGGTGACTGAAGAGCGGGTGGAGCCAGATGAAGAAGCTGTAACGGAAGAAGAGTACAGCGAGATCGTGGAGATTGTTACAAAGAAGACTACTACTACCAAAACCCACACCCAAAGTAAGAAGGCTGGCCAACAAGCAACGGACAAACCACAGCGCGGCGTACCGGATGAAGTACCCGAAGACCAACCGGAAGCCGAGGAGGAAGAGGTCATTCCCAAGGCCGAGTCTCAGGCTGTGCGAGGAACGAGTCCGCCTGCAAAAAAGCCGATTAAAGGTAAGAACTGCTTCTAACACGAACTGTTCCTATTTCTAATAACAATGCTATCAGCAAAGCTCTTAAAGGTAGCCTTTTCCAATCTGGTGATTTTACAGTCACAGCGCCATCTGCATTGCCGGGCACCGTCGAAGTCACATCAGTGACGGACACTAGTGTCCACCTGGAATGGGAAGCTCCAACCGAAACGTCTGCCGAGGAGGTCGAGTTCGTTGTGGAAAAGCGGAAGTCGGGACGCAAAGTGTGGTCCGAAGTGACGACCACGACAGCGACCGAAGTCGATATTCCGGACCTCCAGGAAGGAGAGCTGTACGAGTTCCGCGTTACGCCCCAAAACTCGGTTGGCTCAGGCACGCCCTCTGTCATTCCGGATGTCCACACTCACGCCCTTCCCGAACCTCTTGCTCCCGTGCGTACCGCTTTCACCAAGAAGATTCCGACGGTGGAATGGAAAAAGCCGGAAGAAGGTCCCAAAACCGGTTGGGGCGAACTTGAAAAGATTGTTGTACAGGAGCGAACTGCTGATCAACCCAAATGGCACGACATAGCCACTCTTGAAGGTAAAACAACCCACGAAAAATTGCGAAAGAAGAGCATTACAGAAATGGTATCGTTTCTCGATAGGTAATCAAGAAAGCTTCGAAGTGCCATTTGAGGACTACGAGAAGGAGAAAGACATCCGCCTCATCACCGTCAACGATGTGGGCGAAAGTCTTCCAAGTCAGGTGGTTACCGTCAAAAACCCTGAGCCAGTCCGAAAACCGAAGAAACCGGAAGCGCCAGTCGAGAATCTCGAAGTCACGGAAGTTACCGATTCTACCATAACACTTTCATGGGAAGAGCCTGCTGATGCCAAGCAAGCCAAGCCTCTCGAATATGTGGTTGAGAAACGACAGCCGGGCAAGCGCCTCTGGACGAAAGTAACAAGTACCACCGCTACCGAGATTGAAGTAACTGAACTAACGGAAGGCGACAACCTGGAGTTCCGCGTAACGCCCAAAAGTAAGCTCGGAGAGGGCAAGCCGACTGTGACAGCTGAGCCGGTCGAAGTAGCACCAGTTGAAGCGCCATCTGACGTCCACGTTACGACCGAAGAGGGGCAGGCTCCAGTTCTCGAGTGGACTGCGCCGAACATAACCGAAAAGAAACCCATCCTGAACATCCGGGTGGAAGAGCGGTCCGAGACGAACCCTGATTGGCACAAGGTCGCGGAACTTCCGGTCGAGCAAACGGACTTTGAAGTTCCCTTTGAAGCCAACGAAAAGGAGAAGGAGATGCGAGTCATTGCTGTTGGTCCAAAGGGCACTAGCAAGCCTAGCGAACCGGTCACGGTGAAGAATATCGAGAAGTCTATGCACAAAGAGACACCGGAAGCTCCTTCCAACCTCACAGCGACCTCTGTCGACGACTCAACTGTCGAGCTTTCTTGGGTAGGCACCGTGTTTTTTGTTTGATTTCAAAATTTTGTTTGCAATGTTTATTTATTGCTTTTTGCTAAATGCTTAGTGCAAAATCTAAGCTGCGTGAGTCTCACTAGAGAGGTTGATACGGAACTCTAGCAGCGCAAGAAATCCGAGTAGCGTAAGACTGTGGCCCCTCCCATTCCTTACTCTAATCGGCTGAGGTTGAGACCCGCCACGCGATCCAGCCGATTAGCGTAACTTCTTCGGAAGGTTTTGCAAAACCTCCATCAATTTTCGTAATTACTGACTTTTCGGTAAGATGCGATGTCAAATCACACGAAGTTTTCAGTTCTGATACAGCAACGGAAAAAGTGATGTCCAGTTCCGACTGCTTAAAGCTCAAGTGAACCTTGATACGAAAAGCAGCAGTTAAAGGCAAAGTAAAATCCAGAAAGTGGCAAAAGCCACAGTTAGAGACACAGTTCGTATTGTGGCAAAAGTCACAGTTGAAGTTGCAGTCTCATCCAATTTTCGAAAGCCACAGTTACACCCACAGTCAAACTGAGACTTTCGTTGTTTTGTAGGTTGTCAAAGTCACAGTCAAGCATGCAGTCGTTGGTACAGTTTGACGAATAATTAATAACCGACGTTAAACCCTGAAAGATGGAGTTAGACGGGCAGTTGGCACCTCGGTGGGACGTCTTGAAAGCAAATCTGAGGTTTTGAAAAACTTTTGGGAAGAAATACCCACAGAAAAGCCTAGTTAGAACGTTACTCGGATTTATTACGCACTCGAGTAACGGCCCATATGCCTGACTCGGGAATTGAGCACCGAGCACATTAGTGGGTTCAGTCGGTTCGGCTCCGCCCACGTGCTCCCTTTCAACTGCCTCATTCCTACGCTAATCCGATTTCTTGCTCTGCTCGAGCGCCGTATCAACCTCTGGACTGATGGACTACATTTTTATGTTTAGGAACCCGCCGCTCCCGAAACTTCCTACATCGTGGAGCAACGCACCGAGGAAACTCACAAGTGGACGAAAGTCGTTACGACAAAGCAAAGCGCTGTTCAGGTGGAGAACCTGGAAGAAGGTAAAGCCTACGACTTCAGAGTGACTCCGCAGAATGAGCATGGGAAGGGCGAGTCAACAACCCTTCCGGAAAGTGTCGTGGTCGGAAGCACGACCGATGTGCCGACGATCGTCGAGGTTGCCGAAACCAAGAACGTGAAAACGATCAAATGGGAAGCACCAAAAGCTAAGAAGGCAGACGCCGTTGAGAAATACGTGATCGAAGAACGAACTGAAACCGAACGAAGTTGGCAAAGAGTGGCCAGTGTATCTCCAGATAAAGAGTCTTTCGATGTCACATTCCTTCCCGAAGAGGATACTAAAGATATCCGCGTCGTTGCTGTTACCGAAGCCGGTCAGAGTAAGCCGTCCAAACCTGTCGTTGTTGAAAACCCGGAAATGCCAACCACCGCCAAGAAATCCACAAAAATCGTCAAAAAGACCACAAAGACCACCACAACTACCACCAAGACCGAAATAGAGGAAGATAAAGAAAAACCTCCAGTGGAAGCTCCAGCGAAGCCCTCCATAGTCGACGTTGTGGAGGCTAAGGACGTTCAGACAATCAAGTGGACCGAACCGAAGAAAGCCGATACTTCTTCCCGCGTTGAAACCTTTGTGATCGAAGAACGAAGCGAAGAGAAGCCATCTTGGAAGAAAATCGCAGAGGTCCCTGCCGAACAAGATACGTTCGAAGTACCGTTTGACGAAGGTCAGGTCGACAAGGAAGTCCGAGTCATCTCGACGAATGAAGTCGGCGAGAGTGCGCCTTCTGAACCTGTGTCCGTCACGAACCCCGAATCATCCACAGTGAAAAAGACCAAGAAGACTACAAAGAAAACGACTACCACTACCAAGACTACGACCGAGACAAAGACAGACGAGGAGAAGGCAAGGGAAGAGGAAAGTCCAGAAGCGCAGATGCCATCAGATAAACCGGCCAAGCCATCCATCGTCGATGTTGTGGAAGCAGAGGACGTTCAGACGATCAAGTGGATCGAGCCTAAAAAGCCCGATACCTCTTCTCGCGCTGAAACTTTTGTGATCGAAGAACGAACCGAAGAACAGACGACTTGGAAAAAGATTGCGGAAGTTTCATCGGACCAGCATACTTTCGAAGTACCATTTGATGAAGGTGAAGTCAAAAAAGAAGTCAGAGTGATCTCGCAGAATGAAGTGGGCGAAAGTGCACCGTCCGAGTCAGTGGTGGTAAAGAATCCTGAACCTATCGCAACGAAGAAAGTTAAGAAAACAACAAAGAAAACAACAACTGCGACCAAGACGACGACTGAAACTACGAAAGCCACAGACGAGACTGAAGACATGGAGAGTGATGACAGAGAACCCGAACGATACCCTCTCGAACCTACCCTCACCGGTAAAACCATTATCCTTAGGCAGTGACAGTTTGCGATCTCAAGGTGCTTCCGCTGAACGAGTCTTCGTAGGCAGCATTATTAAAGCTTCTAACGCAAAGTTAACACTGGTCATCTCGGGAAGGTTCTCTTCCGCGTCCTTCCGATCTAACGCCTCTCAACCAGCGATCTTCAGGTTTCGTAACTCTAACCGTAATTTGTTATGTTGCCGCCAACGTGGTTTAGCTAACATATTCGCTGATACATTGCCGGCTTCAATTAAGGCTTCACTTCTTACTTGATTTGGCGTGGTGAGTCCTGTTGCTTCCGGTGCTACCGAACACTGTGCCTAACCGGCAACGTCTTGAGTGTTTGTTGCTGCTGTTCACTTTATATTGTCGGTGACGTTAAAGTATTCGGTGTTTTTCCAGATTGTTGATGCAGCGCAGTAACGGAGTTAATACTCCAGCATGAGTAATCTAAGCTAACGTTTAAGTTTATATTTCAGAATCTTCCGCGGAAGTTGGTACCGGCGACGTTGTTCGGGATGAACCGACTGAGCAGCCAAAAGGTCAGTCCTCTTACTTATGAGTAGCTGTTAATACAATGCAGGAAATGCATCCCTGCAGGGTTTTCTGCTTTGATCATTCTTTTCGGCGGTTGGGAATACCGATTATAAGACCGTAATCACAGCTGGAATGCGGGAAAAAACGTCCAAATGGATATCCCTGCAGGAATGCGTTCCTCGTATGTAGTATGTAGTCATTAGCATACGATAGTACCAATTAGTTATGTTAGTTTCAGGTCCACTGTCAAAACCGGAGCAGCTCCACGTGGTTCGGACAACTCCCGACGCAGTCGACTTGGCATGGGACGTGCCGGAGAGCGATGGTGGTCGTCCAGTCGTTGGATATGAGGTTGAAAAGAAGCGCTCCGAGAGAAAGGTCTGGCAGAAGGCTCTCGAAACTACGGAGACCCAAGCTACCGTGGAAAACTTGATTGAGGGCTCTTCCTATGACTTCCGCGTCACAGCTCAAACAACGGATGGCAAAAGCGAACCCGCCGAAATCGCTAACGTTGTTGCCCAGTTTTCTTATGGTATGATCGAGATGAAAATGACTGCACATCCTGAATTTGTGCATGTTGAAGTAATCATGGTTGTTGCTTACAGATGCACCATCGGCTCCCACAAAGCCCGTTGTGACCAAGAACCTTCCAACGGGCGTTACCCTCGAGTGGCAACCCGGTCCTACTGATGAGACTTCCGGTGCGCCTGATAATGACTATGACATATCTGTACGGGAGAAAGATACCAAGAGATGGCGCAAAGTCACAAAGGAAGCCACCAAGGCCACCACGCATACGGTTACTGGCTTAGCGGATGACGTCGAGTACGAAGCAGTTGTCACGGCCAAGAACCCAGCCGGCGAAAGTCAGCCCAGCGAACCGTCTGATATGTTCCGGGTTGGAGTAACACCTGTTGCCACCGACACCGAAACGCCCACTCAAGTCAAGGAAGCCGATGCAAAAGCAACGAAGCCATCTGGCGCACCACTCGCTCCTCAAAACTTCCACGTCATCGAGACTTCGCCTAAAGAGGTCGTGCTGGGATGGACCGCGCCAACTTCCGAAGATACTGCTCCTGCCGAGCGTTACATATTGGAACAGAAGCCGTCAAGCCAAAAGAAGTACTCAAAGGTGGCTGAGACAGAAGACTTGCAAGCCACTGCGACGGACTTGAAAGAGGACACACAGTACGACTTTCGGCTTACCGCTGTCAACGCCGATGGTACCAGTGAACCTGTCGAGCTGACAAAGATCTCACCGAAACAGCCAACCGGTACGTAAGAATCCTCTTTCATTGAATATTCCTTTCAGAGTATGAAGTAATTGTCGTTACAGAAGCTGCCCCATCGGCACCAGGCAAACCGGAAGTTAAACGTTCTACACCCCAAGAAGTCGTACTTGAATGGGAAGAACCAAAGACTACTGGAGATAGTCCGCTAGAAGGTTACCACGTATACGTCAAACCTGTTGACAGTAAAACCTGGGAGAAATTAACTCCTGAACTGATTGCCGAGCCTCACTACACCATCGAAAGCCTGAAGCTCGATGACAAGCCTTACCAGGCACGTGTGACTGCAAGTAACAAGGCTGGTCCTGGACAACCCAGTGAGCCCACAGAGGCGTTCATCGTACCATCGGCTGAAGAAACTAGCGCAGCTGAGGCCGAGGCTGGAATGGGGAAGACAAAGTCCAAAGAGCCAGCTGAAAATGTAGCGGACGGCGAGGCCGGTGTCCCTTCTCCCCCCGGACAGCCTGTCTTGCAAGATGTCACACCAACAGATGCAACTGTGTCGTGGGCGAAAAGCGAGAATGACGGTGGCAGTCCAATCCTTGGTCACAATGTCTATCTACGCGAAAAGGGAAAGAAGCAGTTCAAGAAAGTGAACAAGACTGTAATCAAGACGACTTCTCATACGCTGACTGAGCTTCCCGTTGATGGAACGGAAGTGGAGGTGCAGGTAACCGCTGTCAACAAGGCTGGAGAAAGCAAGCCCAGTGTAGTTTCCGAACCTTTCGCACTGTTGGAACTTCCCGAAGAAATCGAGATAGGTAAGTGTCAAGCGTAGAAAGTCTGCTTTTCTTCATTAAATTATCCGCGTTATTGATATGCACATTGCATCTGCTTAACCTTCAGGCACGACGGAAGGTAAAGTGCCCACCGCACCCAGTGCACCGAACGTAGAAAGCTCCAGCCCCACCGAGGTGACTTTGTCGTGGGCGGAAGTCGCTTCTTCTGACGTCGCTCCAGTCCTCGGCTACAACGTTTACCTACGCGAAAAAGGAAATAAGACATGGCGCAAAGTAACAAAGACCGTCACGAAGAAGACCACCCACACACTGACCGAGCTCAACACCGATCAAGCCTACGAAGCCTATGTCACTACCGTCAACGAGATTGGTGAAAGCCAACCTAGCGACGTTTCCAGCCCATTCAAACTTGCTGAAGACGAAGGCGCAAAGAAGAAAGCTCCAGCGAAGATAAATGTCCCTGAAGCACCCGGAAAACCCACTGTTCTGTCCACCACTGACTCAGCAGCTGAGGTCGAATGGCCAGCTGCACCAATGTCACCCGAGAAACCCGTGGATGGTTACAACATTTACGTGAAGGAGAAGGGGAAGAAAGAATGGCGGAAAGTAACTCGCAAAGCTGTGAAGAAAACGAATGACACCGTTA
This sequence comes from Ramazzottius varieornatus, assembly GCA_001949185.1. Classification (NCBI taxonomy): domain Eukaryota; kingdom Metazoa; phylum Tardigrada; class Eutardigrada; order Parachela; family Ramazzottiidae; genus Ramazzottius; species Ramazzottius varieornatus. Next base: position 6,375,164 of record BDGG01000002.1, on the reverse strand, counting down.
CCGATCTGACCTCCAACACGGAATATGAGGTTCAAGTCACTGCCCAGAATGACAGCGGTGAAAGTGCACCAAGTCCGGCATCGGACAGCTTCAAGACTTCGGGTGTTCCCAGTGCTCCTGAAAACTTGAAGGTGGGGGGAAAAACTGCGGACTCGGTTACATTGACATGGGATGTTCCTGAAACGATCGAAGACGTGCCTGTTTTGAGCTATACTGTTGAAGCGCGACCTAGTGGAAACAAGGTCTACAAGCCGATTGGAACATGCGCGGAACCAACTTTCACCGCCACAAGTCTACCAACGGGTCCTCACGACTTCCGGGTTGTGGCTTTAAACAAGATCGGACCATCGGAGCCAGCTGAACTGCTCAAAATTGAGATCAAGCTTGATCAAAGTAAGAATTTCTTACCTCATAACACAGTAACATTTTCCCTTCATCAATTGGGCTATTCGATTAATTGACGGTTCCCATCTAGGCAAGCCAGCGACTCCGGGTAAACCAACAGCTCATGACATCACGTCCACCGAAGTTTCACTGGAATGGACACCGTCCGCTGTAACAGAGGACGCTCCTGTAGATGGCTACCACGTGTACCTCCGCGAAAAAGGTACGAAGACTTGGCGGAAAGTCACGAAGGTAGCTGTCAAGACCACCAAGCATGTACTGCAAGACCTCGAAGCCAAGGTGGAGTTTGAGGCCCAAGTCACAGCGGCTAACAGTGCTGGCGAGAGCGAGCCTAGCCAACCTTCCGACACTTTCGCGTTGAAGCCGAAAGAAACCGCGCCGTCGGCCCCTCAAAATCTACAAGTACTAGAGGCAGTTGTGAACAAAGTCCAACTGAAGTGGGATGCTCCGAAGACAGACGGTGATAGCCCGGTTACGCACTACGTCGTGGAGCGAAGACCGAAGGGTGGTAAAACGTGGGAACCAGTCGCTGAGACTCCCGAGACAGAATTCACCATTCCCAAGATTGATGAAGGCACTTATGACATTCAGGTCTGTTCTTGATAAAGCGGAATATAGTAAATGTCCAACTTGATTACTTGATAGTGCAGAAGCGAGTAAATACCGATAACTGATTATTCCAATAATCCTGTCAAAACGTTCTTTCGCATATTCCAGGTGACCGCGGTCAACAAGATCGGAAAGTCGAAACCAGCAGTGGCGAATGACGTGGAGGTGAAAGGAAAATTGCGCATCCCTAAGGCTCCCGGTCAGCCGGAAGTGAGCGACATCGCGGAGACCACTGCCACCGTCGCGTGGACTGAACCGAAGGCCGACAAAGATGCCCCGGTTGACGGATACAACATCTATTTGAGGGAGAAGGGTTCCAAGAACTGGAGGAAAGTCACGAAGACCGTGGCAAAGAAGACAACCCACACACTGGAGGAGCTGGAACAGGGGAAAGACTACGAAGCCGCTGTGACAGCCGTGAACGAGGCCGGTGAGTCGGACCAGAGTAAACCATCGGAACCATTCCACGTGAAACCTGCGCAGCGAAAAGGTATGAAATAGCCTGGCATTTTCCAGCAGTCAGTAATAACCACAGATGAAATGTTTGCTTCTCGGTTAGCAGAGGTTCCGTCAGAGCCAGAAAATCTACGTGCAAGTGACATCAAGCCTGAATCGCTTAAGCTTGCCTGGAAAGCACCGTCTGACGATGGTGGCTCCCCCGTCACGGCCTACGGGGTGTTTAGGAAACCGGCTGGAGCGGAAGAAGGGGACTGGGAAGAAATTGGCGAAACACCTCTTACAACTTTCACTGTGCCAAACTTGGAAATGGGTACTCCATACGACTTCAAGGTGGTCGCCAGAAACCAGATCGGTGACGGCAAACCGGCCACACTGCAAAACGTAGAGACGGCAAAAACGATAAGTAAGCCGACACATAATAGTTAGTGGACTCGATGCATGGACACGTCTTTGAACCAAGTAAGTAATGGTATCTGTTTCCAGAACTGCCTTCGGAGCCCGGAAAGCCGACCGTAACAGTTACCGAAACAGACGCCACTATCGAATGGACAGAACCAAAGTTCGACGGTGGCGCCCCCATCGAAGGCTATCACGTTTACATCCACGAAGTCGAAGCAACTAACTGGAAGAAGCTAACCCGTACCCTGATCAAGGAAAAGCGGTACGTCCACCAGAACCTCACTGTTGGAAAGGTCTACGAGATCCAAGTAACCGCCACGAACCAGATCGGCGAAAGCAAAGCCAGTCCACCCAGCGACCAGTTCTCCGCAGCAGTCAAGAAGAAGCTTCCGCCATTGCCACCGACCAACCTCCATCCAGTCAGCACAACACCCGACACCATCACCATCGCCTGGTCTCCGCCCGTCTCCGACAACAGTTCTCCTGTGACAAGCTACATTGTGAAGAAGAGGCGCAATGGACGAAAGGCTTGGCAAGACGTGGCCGAAACCGCCGACCTCACCTTGCCAGTTCCCGGCTTGATCGAGAACAGCAGCTATGACTTCTCCGTACAAGCTGTCAACCAACATGGTGCTAGCGAGCCCGTCGTGATTGAAGACATCTACGCGAAATTCTCATTCAAAGTTCCAGCCGCTCCTGGACAACCGGAAGTGACGGAAGTAACCGAAGCTTCCGCTACCATCGAATGGAAGGCACCAGAAGACGACGGTGGAAACCCGGTCACAGGTTACGATGTCTACATCAAAGCTAAGAAGTCCACTTCATGGAGGAAAGTCACAAAGACGAAGACAACTGTCACAAAGTTTGTCTTTGAAACTCTGGAGAAGGAAGTCGAGTATGAGACAAGGGTAACTGCATGGAACCAGGCTGGTGAAAGCGAGCCAAGTAAGCCTTCCGTACCTTTCACTCTGAAGGCAAACGAAGCCCCCAGGAGAAAACCTTCAGCGGCAGCTACCGATATCGAACCGACCGTGGTTAAACCTGCTGGAACAGGGGAGCCAGCCCCGGAGAAGCCGTCAGCGCCCAAGTGTCGGGCTCGTCAAGAGGAGGTTGAGGTTATGGAAGGAGAGGACGCCGTGTTCGAGATTGAGTTCTCTGGAAATCCAGTCCCCGTTGTCACATGGAACAGCGCGTCCGATGTGTTCAAAGATCAAGCCCATTTTGACCTGGCTGTTGAAAATGGCCTGGCGGTGTGCACGATCAAGCAGTGCAAGTTAAAAGACGCCGGAGAGATCTCGGTGACTTTCAAGAACAAAGGTGAATTCGTGCATAAATTACTAAAAAATCTCTAACATGACTAAGATGTTGTATCTTTGATAGTTGGTAAAGCGGAAGTTCCACTGACACTACGTGTTCGACAAAAGAAGAGTGCTCCACAAATCCTGGAATGTCCGGATGCTATCGAGGCTCAGGTCGGCGATAACATCAGCATGAAGATCCGTTTCGCCGGCTCCCCATATCCCGACGTTGATTGGATCTTCGCTGAGAAAACCATCAAGGAGACACGACGTGTGCGCATCGACGCCGAGAAAGACTACGAGTCTTCGCTAGTTATGAAGAAAGTCGAGGCAGGCGATGCCGGCCGCTACACCGTTCGCGTAACCAATTCCGAAGGCTCAGTTGAGGCAAATGTCACTCTCAAGGTCCTGGGCACACCATCGGCCCCGAAGAACTTGAAGGCGACAGACGTCACCCCGGACAAGATCACAATCGGATGGGAGCCACCTGAGTCGGACGGAGGATCGCCAGTAACCGGCTACCAAGTGGAGAAACGGGCGGCCGGAAGAGTCACCTGGACTCGAGTAGCTACCACCACCGAGCTTGTACAAGTCATCACTGACTTGATAGAAAACAGCAAGTACGAATTTTGTGTTCGAGCAGTCAACAAGTATGGCGCTGGAGAATCGGCGGAAATTGGACCGATAACGGCGGCCTTCACTTTCGGTAAGGCCGATAGTCCACCAATCAGTTGATCGATTGATTCGTCATTACTAATTGTGGTTACAGACGTACCAGGTCCTCCAGGAACACCTGAATGTTCCAACACCACGCCCACCTCGACCACCTTAACATGGACACCCCCAGAGAATGACGGAGGCAGTCCGATACTGGGATATCATGTGGAGAGGCGCACCGGCAAAATGGGACGTTGGGTCAAGATCAACAAGACAATCATAACTACCACGACACTGACCGTCACCGATCTGGTCGAGAGTGAGACTTACGAGTTTCGCATTCTTGCCGAAAACAGAAAAGGTGTCGGGAAACCGAGTGAACCATGCAAACCGCTGAAGACTCCATCCAAGACCAAGGTAGGCCAACAAGATGCCTCAGAGGCTCCTTCGGTGTCCAAACGACCAGAGATTCGTGAGCCAGGTGATGATAAGACTGTAGATGAAACAATCGGGTCGGATGTTGATCTGGACGAGGAAGAACTGCCGGAGGATGAAGAGAAAGGCAGCAAGCCAGAGTTCCTGACTCCGCTGGAAACTCAAGTCGTCAAAGAGGGACAAAAGGCTGAGTTTACCTGCGAAGTCATTGGTGAACCAAAGCCATCCGTTATATGGCAGAAGAATGGAAAGACCATCCGTGAGAGTCATGACTTCCGGTACGTGGTGAAGGACAACACGTACAAGCTGGTCATTCGGGAAGCTTACACGGAAGACGCTGGAACGTACACTGTGCTGGCGCGCAACAGTGCCGGAAAAGCCACCAGCGATGCAGACTTGATTGTCAAAACAGGCAAGACAGTTTTGCCGAATACCGAAATTACTTTCAACGCAATTTGAATTTTATTTCTCTAGATCGTCCCGATGCATCCGGAAAGGAGAAAGTTCCAACCTTCATTACACCGCTGAAGAACCAGACCGTCTCGACTGGACAGACCTTGACGCTACGCGTTCGAGCAGATGGCGTGCCTACTCCAAAGCTCAAGTGGTACCGAGCAGAGCACGAGATTCTACCATCAGATGCCAAAGCCAGAATCGTGGACGATGGTCATGGCGGCTCAGTCCTGACCATCCGCAACGTCGAACTGGACGACGCCCATCTGTACCGATGTGTAGCGTCAAACCCAGCTGGCGAAGCGTCGACAGAGGGCGCTGTGACAGTTGAGTCCAAAGAAGTTACCAACAAGTACGAAGCGCCATACTTCACCAAGAAGATCCGCGATGTGACAGTCGCGGAAGGCGAACGTCTCGAGCTTGACTGCGCTTTCGTCGGTATACCGGCGCCAACTGTCAAGTGGTTCCTTAACGACAAGCTGATCCAGTCCTCGGCCGATGTCCTTATTACCACCGGTCCCGGCACCTCACGTCTGGAAGTACCCAACACCATGCCGGAAGACACGGGAGTGTATACAGTTGAACTGAACAACCTTGGCGGAACCGCCAAATGTGTCGCCGGCATCAACGTTACGCGGCGACGAGAGAAACCACAAGCACGGGGTACAGCACCCAGGTTCGTGAAACGCTTCGTGGATACGGAAGTCGTGACCAACTACGACGTCACGTTTGAATGTCAAGTGACTGGGGAACCTACACCGAGCATCAAGTGGTTCTTTGGCAAGACCGAGATCAAGGAAGAAGCCAACAAGTACGAGATTGTCTTCAAGGAGAAGATCGGATGGAGTCGACTGGTCATTCGTAACGTCGCAAGAGAAACAGTTGGACAGTACATTGCGGTAGCCGAGAACGAGGAAGGCAAGGCCCAGTGTGCGGCGTATCTGAATGTTCTCGACAGCAAGGTTCTCAAGCCACAACAGGACAACGGTGAAAGCCAAGGCGACATCAAACCACCGACGTTTGCCAAGCCTCTTCGAGATACCGAGATACCGGAAGGGGAGAAAGTACAGCTTAGCTGCAAGCTGTCCGAGCCAATGAATGTCAATGTCGTATGGTACGCCACGTGGCACAAACAATCAATGGATCTTTCTTCAATTAACCGATGCTTTCAGTACTTTATTCAAATGTTTTACTTGTATAGGACAAAAGACGGAATTCAACTGGACGACGGACCACGCTTTACACTCGAGAACCTTCCCGATGGCACGCTGACTTTGACCATCCCCAGAGCCCAGAAACGTCACGAGGGACGATACACCTGTACAGTCTCAAATCAAGCTGGTCGTGCCAAGACCGCTTGCGAGCTGTTCGTCGCTTTGCCGAAAGAAGGTCCTTCGAAACCTGACGACAGTGGCCTGAAGAAGCGCGGTCGCGTAGCTGGTCCCCCATGGCCACTAGCCTCCGCACCTCTTCTGACAGACTTGACAGATACCGGCTGCCACCTATCATGGAAGCCATCCATCACGGACTCCACCGAAGACACTCCAATCACATACATCGTGGAGATGTGTGAAGCTTCCCGCAATGACTGGCATCCCATAAGACAAGGTCTGGATGAGAACCAATACGATGTCCAAAACTTGCTCCAACCTGATCGCAATTACCGCTTCCGTATTCGAGCTGAAAACAAGTTCGGTGTGAGTGATCCTTCCCCATATGCACGAACTGAGCGCCCCCTTCCACCTCGGGACCACGATCATTATGCGGTCAAGCCATCCGATCGCAAGTCGTACGAAAAGGACCCACGAGACTACGAGGTTGCTCGTCCCGAACATGGAATGTTTGGCGAGAAGCCGAGGTTCTATGGAGAGTTAGACAACATCATGTACGGGTTGGAGGGCGATACCGCTACATTAGAGTGCTACTGCTACGGACACCCCCAGCCGAAGATCTCGTGGTACTTTAAGGGCGAAGAGATCAAAACTGGTGGAAGGTTTGCTTCCCGATACGGTACTAGTGGACAGACTCAGCTGAGCATCGAGAAACTGTCCTTCCGAGACGTTGGTCAGTACACGTGCGTGGGGAGAAACGAACACGGCGAGGCTTCCATTACGCTGCAACTCGAAGTCGCAGACCCGCCCGTCTTCATCGAGCCCATCGTTGATGCTACATTCATCATCGGTCAGCCAGCTCGCCTAGACTGCCGAGTTGACGGAACACCATTCCCCGAGATTCGCTGGTTGAAAGACTGGCGACCTATTGCGCCCAATGCCCGCATGGAAATCCTCCAAGAAGGTAACCACTGCTCGCTCATCTTCCATGATGTGCGGGCTTTCGACAATGGACTCTATACTGTGGAAGCCAAGAACATTGGTGGTACAGCCATGTGTAGCGCCAATATCTTTGCCGAAGCCCCACGCGCACCCATTGCGTCTCCGTTCGACTACAAGAAGCGAAGGATCAACCTGAAGAGCAAACGCGTCACGGACTTTTACGACTTCTTCGAGGAGATCGGTCGTGGAACCCAAGCCGTTGTCAAACGAGCAGTGGAGAAACTGTCTGGTCACAACTACGCCGCTAAAGTGTCATTCGCACCACCACGGGATCGTCAGTGGTTGGAGAACGAGATCAACATTCTGAACGAACTCCACCATCCAAATATCGTGCGTCTTCACGATGGATACGCTGGAAATTCTTACGTTGTTCTGATGCTAGAAATGTACGTGTAGAAAATTAACATATACTCTAGAATTTTACATTATGGAAAAAGAAGACTCTGAAAAATAATCTGAAGAGTAAAACTGAATTTAGCATTTAATTTGCGTATTCCATCAAGACTGTTTACAGGGCAAAGGGCGGCGAAATCATTCCACGGCTGACAAAGAACAAGACGTACGGCGAAGATTACGTGCGCAGCATTATCAAGCAACTGCTCGACACTTTGGAATTCGTCCATGACAAAGGCTTCGCTCACCTTGACCTGAAACCAGAAGACGTTCTTTTCCAACATCCATCGACTGACAGAATCAATTTGGTTGATTTCGGTCTTGCCCAAAAGATTCCTGCTTCCGGGCATGTGATTTCCGAGTTCGGTACGCCAGAGTTTGTCTCACCAGAAATCGCCATGCGGTCACCGTGTGGTACGCCCACGGACTTGTGGAGTACCGGCATCATCACGTACTTACTTCTTTCCGGCGTCTCACCATTCCTCGGGCCTACCGATCGAGACACGTTGCTGAATGTCCAAAGATGCGAATGGGACTTCAACCACCCCATCTTCCAGCACATCTCACCAGAAGGAAAGGACTTCATCCAGTCTCTTCTCAAGAAGGATCCAACTCGCCGACTGACAGCCGCAGAAGCGTTGAAACATCCTTGGTTCGGCTCAACAACCAACTACGAAATCGATAGCCGTCCACTGGAAGACTACTGGGCCAAACGGAGACAAAAGGTATTTCCAGTGAAATATCGTAGTAAATTGGCAGATCTCAGCATTGTTGCCCGTAGTAGTAGGTCGGTGTCGAGGACTTCGTACAAAGGATATGCGTAACTCAAAAACAGAAAACGTGTAAAAAGATGATGACATGCATAACAATACATTTTTTTGTTCGTTTCTGGTCTTTGTAAATAACGAGATTTATATCTTTGCAGTTGGGGCAGACTGGTGTGGTCAAATACGCTCGACGTCGACCACTCTACATGGCTCTACAGCATCCACAAGGCCTTTTGTATCCACCTGACATCAGCGACAACCTCGACCTGGACGGTCAGCACATACGACGGGGTAGCCCGGGTCCGCGGAGTGGATCCCAAGATCGCGATCGTAGTCGACGCGGTTCGGAGCTCTCCGAGGACTTCCGAGACTACCACTTCTCCTTCTTCGGTCAAAGCGACTCTCACTATCAAGTGGGTCCAGAGACCGAGCTGCTCCAACTTCGCGACCCCGACCTCCCAGCTCGTATTCGTGAATATCGGCGTATGGCCACCGATCCATCTGGCAACGCCAGCTTCCGCGTGAAGGCCCACAATAAACAGTGGGGCTTGAAACCAGCCGTTAAAGAACGACGGCGCATGATGGAAGTCATGGACGAAGAAGGCTTTGGCCAAGCTGCACAGCTGGCTGCCCGAAGAAAGCGACGACGTATTCTTGCTGAACAGACGGAAGAGTTCGCTCCCTTTTTCAGGGAGAAACTGAAAGATACCGCGTTCGCTGAAGGCAAGCCTGTCACACTTCGGGTGGTGGTCATTGGGTTCCCTCAACCTACAGTCCACTGGTACCATCACGACATACTCTTGGAAAATGGTGCTCATATTCGTACACTCATCAACGAAGACGGAAATGCACTGTTGACTTTGAGTCCAGCAACCGGCGTTGACGCTGGAGAATACAAATGTGTCGCCCGTAACAGACTGGGCGAAGCCATCTGTCATGCCACTCTTCAGCTCGGAATGGTTCCTGACCATCCATCATGGCCAGTCTTGGAGTACCTCAGCAGCACCGAAATGACGCTAAGTTGGCAACCTCCGGAGTTCGATGGCAACTCCGACATTCTGGCTTACAGGCACGGTCAAACCATTGAGGTTTTCTCGCTCTGAACAAAAGTGAAATGGAAACTTTATTCGTAGGTTGGAATATCGAACTCGAGATGATCTCGCATGGCGGACAGTGTCAGCAGATCTACTGCACGAGAACATTGTAGTGCAAAACCTCACCCCGAACTCACATTACCGTTTCCGTGTTTCTTGCCGAAACCAGTTTGGATGGAGCGCTTACAGCTTCTCCTCGAACGAATACAGAACATTGATGACAGGTAGAGTTGAACCTCCTTAGCTTGTTACATCTCACACCCGGTTGAATATTTCTTTTGCGTTCCAGGAGAAGAGCCTCGAATGGTCGACGAACCCAATGCTCATTCGGACCTGAAATGGCGAGAACGAGCAGCTGCTCCGCAGCCATCGAAACCATCCCGACTCATCAGCTTAATGGAGAAATATCCCGCAACGCTACATGAGGGTACCGATCCCGAACAACAATTTGAATTCTACGAGCAGATATACCAGTAAGCTAACTGGAGCAGAAGTAGTTAGTCTGCCAGGAATACGACTCATCACTCATGTATCTATGTTTACAGTGGTCAGTTTTCCATAATACGGAAGTGCTTCGACCGGAAAGCCCAGCGAACCTTCGCGGCCAAGATCATCGATCTGCATTCGCCTGACGCTCGCAACGAATACGAAATACTGGGTGGTCTGAAGAACGAGTGCATCGTCGAACTTCACGTGGCTTTCACCTACAACAACGATGTCCTGGTCCTCATCGAAGACCTACTCGAGGGATACGACATCATGACGTACCTGTGCGAAAAGCAGGTGTATTCAGAAGAGGATGTTTCCCAGATCATTCGTCAAGTATTGGATGGACTACAGTATTTGCACTACTTGGGCATTGCTCATTTGAACCTACAGCCCGAGAACGTTGTCAGCAAGAGCAGACGAAGGTTGCTCATCCAGCTCGTCGATTTTGGCGCCGCGAGAAAGATGCCTGAAGGTGGCGCTATGATCAAACTGCCCACAGTCCCCATAGAATATACACGTAAGTTCTTAATATGAAAAACATTCTCAGCGCTCATTTGCTAATATTCCTAAATTTATTCTTTTATTTACAGCTCCGGAAATTTTGACCGAAAAGCTTGCCACAGTCAGCGCTGATATCTGGAATATCGGTGTCCTTGTTTTCATATTGTAAGTAAAACACCCCAAATCGAAATCAAGACATGGTCTGAGTATCTTCCCAGCACCCTCTCTAAATTCTTTCTTTTCTTACAGATTAAGCGGTCGACATCCTTTCGTTGGAGAAGACGACGAGGAATCGTACAACAACGTATGCTACGTTCGCTACCTGACTTCGGAACTCTACCGCGGGCTCTCCGTCGAAGTGACGCGTTTGATCATGCAAACGCTCAAAGTTCTTCCTGAGTAAGAATCATTTCGATTGTGTTCTAGACGTTTTCTCGGAGTGGAACATTTGAGATGATAAATTTCATTACAGTAACCGACTGTCCGTTGACGAATGCTTGGAGCACAAATGGATAGTACCACACGAAATCGACATCAAGAAACGAGAGAAGTCCACGTTCCACTGCTACAGGCTGCAACAGTACCGCAGCGAACGACGCCGTCATCTCTCCCATCACCTTACCAATAATCAAACTATACTTCATGCCTTTCATCCTAAAGATGATTTTCTAGCTGGCGAGCTGTAATTTGTCGGAATGTTTAGGGCTGACTTTATCACCTGAACTGGTGCCAGATTATTTTGTACCCACCCCAAAATCCTGATATTCATCGCAGCAATATTAGTGCCTCACAGATATTAGCTCTATAGATTTCGCCACTAATATCTGAATATATACTTGCTAGTAGAAAAATATTATATAAATGAGTAAAGCAACATCAGAAAATGCTACTCACAATTCACCTACCACGTTAGGTATCCATATTTCATCAAAAAAACAGACTGAAGAATCATAAAATAAAAATATTGGATGCGCTGTAAAGCAACAACGTCAAGAGTGGAATACACAACAAATTAAAAACAGATTGTCGACATGCCGTTGCAAGCACATAACGGGACTGGGAGCGAAGGAGTAGAGGTAAGAAATATGGGAAACTGCATGGGCAATACAGTGTAACAAAACAACAAGCTCGAAACTTCGCGAAAACCAAAAGCCTGCGAATAACCAACCACAAACTCAGGATGGTCGCCTGCGTTTCTTGCTTGGCTCGAAGTTCAAAACTACTTCGAAGCGGCAGCTGAGAACTTTTTGGTCTGTTCCCGAACGCGTCTTTCGTACTCATCCTTGCTTCGCACGTAGATGTTATAAGCATCGGCCTGCGCGGGATCGCGTTCATTAGGATGTATAAGTAGATCCTGGATTCCGAGCAGCAGCTCTTTGATGGTCAGACTTGGTCGCCAGTCTTTATCGTCGTCCAGAATAGACAGACATACCGTGCCTGATGGGTAAATATTCGGGTGAAACAGCGGTGGATCGAACCTAACAACACAGAAAAACTACCAACCAAAGTATTCCGTTATACACGATCACGACACTTCTCAAGAGTGTCTTTTCTGTTACGAACTGTTGCGCACTCTTTTCTTCATCATTCATGAACCACACGCCGGAAACACATCACCGACATTAACAGCTTAGTTGCACCGTATATAACAAAGGTACGCACCTGCATTTGGGGGCAGTGGCTGGGTAATCTTCCCGGAACATCATCTTGAGACGGTACTGTCCGGGTTCCCATATCGTGTCCTTCGGTCCCGGGATTATGCATTCCCATATCCACATGTTAAGTGAGCCATCCGTATTCTCGGTGGGTTTCGCGACGAAACCAAATGGATGATCCTGAAACCACAACATACAACAATGTTAGCGTGCTGTACTGGCCGAACGGTTTTAAAGACGTCCAGGCTGCTCTGCCCATGGTATGCTTCGAAATGCAGTTGCGTATGGCAGCATTTTGCTTCCGGCTCTAGTCGTTTTCCAAAGCTTTTTGCTCACAGAAGGCAGAGACGATGAAATCGTTCTCAGATCGTTCGTTGAATCGTTAACGTTACTACTCCAGCATCTCATCGTCCAAGCAGTATACTTGTACATACGAACCTTCCGCCAGGCTTTCCTTTCCTCTGCCAAACGGCTCAGCGCTAGACTCATCTCTCAGCCTTCACACTGCCTACAAAGAATCAGATGCGGACGAACGATGACTACGAGTACAGGAGAACACAGACTTCGAACAGCTCACAACAATTAAACAGCAACCATAGTGCTCATTTCAATCAAGTCAAATGCACGTGGTCAAATCAATCGAGCGTGCAACTTGATGCCTGATACTTGAATACGGCATGACGTCACGACAGGGCTTTCTGGCAAGTTTCTGCGTTGAAGTCTTCTATACCGACCTAATGGCTGATTCATTGACCCTAAAACTTCCCGATTAGATGGTCCGTGCGGATCAGTACGGAGTTATCGAACTTATCGTCAAGTGCCGAGAAGAGATTCTTTCAGGTACCCGGAAGTCAGATCCGACGAAAATGCCCCCCGATGCTTTCTCGATCGAGGCATTGGTAAAGGTACATCGCAGAACCAACTCTGTGGATATGACTGTTTGGACGTTGGATGTGGTAAATGGGTAGACGATAGTTATATCCCTGACTCGTACGACAGAATTCTTTTCGGAAGACTGGATGGTTTCATGTTGTTCGACTTCGTGGTGCAATATGTATCAGCGGTATGAGTATGAGTATTTCGGACCTCACCCCGGGTTTTGAGGCTGACTTGAAAATTGAAATCAGCAGTTACGCCTACTTGTTAATAGTTGCGTTAGCATACTGTGGTTCAATTCTACCTGACCATTTCCTTTCTGTTCTTCGATTAATATTCATTTTTTTCATGGCATATTTCTAACTGAGCAAATAAAACTGGAATAGCCGATCAATCAGATCGACGAAAAAGGATAAAAAAAAACATGAAATCCACATAGCAGTATAAAACCAGAACATTGGTTTCATTTTCTGAGCGTCTACGCTCAGATCACAGGAGGAAGTGGATTCATCGGTTCTCGAAATGTGTGGTTCCTAGAAAGCCGCATCTTTCAGCTAGACCAAGGGTGGTTTTGGTGTCATCTCTAAAACTTGGGCGATACGTTGCGCAGTAATCTCTGTGGCCTCGGCAGCTTCCGGACTGAATACCGAAAAGTTGAGGAAACCATGAGGGAGCTTGTTGAACACCTCCAACTGCACCGGCTTCTTGAGCTGCGCAAGTCGACGAGCGAAACCTGAAGCAAGCAAGGTTTCACATAAGACGAGTGCAAGCGCTACACTCATTTGGCCCTCCCAAAACAGATTATCTCACTTATGGAATCATCCAGGAGTGGATCAAGATGGCAAGCCTGCAAAGAGCCATCAATCGTTAGCCGAGCGAATGCGACATCAACCTTACACACCGCTGCACTGTTCCATACCATCAAATGTATCGGTGGCAGTCCTTCCAAAATATGGTCCTCGGCCAGCAGCGGAGAAAGAAAAGGGTCTTCCACGGAAACTGACGCAAAGTTAAACCGAGGCAAAGGCTCCACCCTGGTTTCGTCTCCCCGATCTGCATTCTCTTTGGCGGTTGTGGCTTCGTGAAGACCTTGGGGAGCCACGTTGTGGTCTTCCTAAAGGCGGAGAAAAAGTTATGCACAGTCGAGTACGATCGGTCAAACTATAATCTTACTGCAAATATTTCTTTCTTCTTCTTGAAAAGGCCCATGACACCTTTGCTGAACCAACGACTGTTTTTCGGTACGCGATTAACCCTTAAAGGATGATGCGAAAGGTCACTGACGACGTCTGGGCGGTGGTCATCCAGATGCGGTTCTACATGCTTGCTAGAATCGTCCGCCGGATCTGTACGGTTCAGGGCATCGAAATCGTGCGCGGAAGCATTTCGGTGGGTGTTCGTCTCGGATACTCTGTCATCAGCGCCCTGAACTTGACCAACACTCGTAGGTTCCGCAACTCCCGCGTACGCTGTACGAAAAAAAGGGGAATGATGTCCAGATGACTTAAAGAACCAAAACTGCAAAGCGCTTGGTGAACCAGAGCAGTCATTATTAAGCACCGCTTAATAATGAACTGTGACGGGGGTAGTTACCAACCTGCGAGGCATCGTGTCAAGATGCCCATAGGAAGAATAGGGTCCATGAGACACAGAAGTCGACTGGGCGAGGGCGTATACTGCACAAGGTAAGCTCCTACGACATGAAAACCGTTTGAAGCGCTGGTTCTTCGTTTAGACCTAGATAATAACCTGATAATAACCAAACACAATAGTTTTACCGTAGCAAGCCACAATGCCAGTCGGCGGTTTCAGATTCTTGCAACTGATCTTCAAGGCAGCTCCCACTACCAGGTTAGCTCCTGCTGAATCACCGACCAAGCAAACCTTTTCACCGGTCCAACCTAAGCAACATTCAGACTACCCAATGAACATTTATTGGCAGTTGAAGCGCCAGCGAAGGCGTTGCGGAATCGTAATAGACATACTCGCTGTGATATTAGGCACTTTAATTACCTAGTTTCTCGTGGTTTTCCAGGGCCCATGCATATGCTGAAACACACTTAAACTCAACATTACATCTCACGATTAGAGGAAGCGGAAGGCGATCTTACCGTAGACGACTTCATCGAGCCCCTTTGGATACGGATGCTCGGGAGCCAGTGCGTAGTCCACAGATAAGATCGGGATCTTCAGGTCCTTCGCCCACTTGTTGAGATAGACCTCGTGGCTCTTTGAGCTCTGTGCGATGAATCCTCCTCCATGACAATGGAACAGAAGGTACGGACTCAGATTAGGCTTGTTAAGATCACCGGAAATCTGCCGGAAAACAACATTATGTTACAGTCTTTCGTAACGTCACTGCTCCACATACCGGAATGTCGCTGATGAACCTCGTGTAGATCGGTTTATTATGGTCAGGTGGCTTCAGTACGGTGCGTCTGCCATTCACATCAGATACCTCCAGCATCTCAGGAGGCAATTCTATCACCTACGAACGAGAGTATTAGCAGTCAAATGGACAACCTTCACCTATTGAGAGAACTATCACCTGGTTCTGGAGAACACCAGGCAGAATCCAGTTATTGACAGACTGCAACAAGACCGAGTTGCCCAGCAGAACGTTTTGGTACACGGAGAACACTGTAATTCGAGCTAATCGGGAATTTACCACAGTCATACTTGAAGATAGCTAGCTTCCGTCAAGCTCCAAAACTGTTTACAGAAGTTGATATCTGCGTTCCTGGTCGTGTGGACTATTTCTTTGGCTCGCACATCGGACCTCATGATCAGTCTCGTGGTGGTGAACAAGTTGGGAAGAGTGTTAGCTATTCTGGCAGATCCGGGCTTCCACTTCTCCCAAGAACGGTAGGTTTCTGCACAAACGGCCATCGCTAAAGCGATAGTCTGCAACGTCCGGTTAACTGAACTGGCAAACTGAAAGCCTAGGCTTCGTCCGTAGAAAACTTCTTGGTTGAGCGTCTCCACTTCTTGGAACCATTCTTCAATGAGCTTACTGCCTTCTTTGGGGAATACTGAGCCTGTTTTTTCCGCTTGGTCCATCAGGTGGTCAGCGTAGACCAACATGATTCGTAAAGAACCTGCAGATAAAATGGTATGAGACAGGGTATAACACGCGCCAATACAAAAGTTGCCACTTGAAATTGGCCGGTCAATGGGACAAATACATGTCCAACGAAACACACACACCACCCTGGCATTCTGACTATTTCTGGGCACCGCGGCCTGCCAACGTCACGATAATCGATTCGGTCAGGCAATCGTTCGAGCTCACCTAAAACTTTGGTATATTCTTCCAGATCTCTCAGAAGCACATTTCTCCGGGCGAACAATGCATCTCTCCGCGATTCGATCACTCGGGAAGTTTGAACGAGGCGACACATACAGGTATCCGTCACGGAAAGCAGACTTCGGAATCCGTTAGCTGGAACTCTCTCAAAGTCAAACTTGTAAGCGTTCTCGTTCAGCTTCTCGATGATCGGCTGCATCACTTCCACATCTTCCAGCAAGTGGTTGAAGCAGTGGTAGAAACGATTGCTGACACGATCTTCGGCCGAAGTTGTAATCCGAATGTAGTCCAGATTATTGGCAGCAACAGATCGCAGCGATTTCACCGCTGTCATCCATATGGCTGTTACCCGCATTGTCGGAGACGGCGTCAGGGACTTGGATTCTCCGGTTAAGGGAATAAGATCCGTGTCGGCTCTCCCTGCTTGTATGGGTGTGAATGTGAAGATGGGCTCTTCGGGAGGAAGATGGTCCGTTTCGTTCATCTGGAAATCAAAATAGGATTATGTTGGAAAGTTCCACAATGAAGTTGAGGATTCAATCAACAACGATTACCCCATCATCAATCAACTCACCACAGGCGATGAGTGATAACTGATCAGAATGGTTAATTGCCATAAATAAACTGCCCCATTCAATACGCGCACTTACTTGAGCTGGCAGTGTTTCCGTCTGGCGTCAGGTGAAGTCGATTCAAGACCTCTCGAATAAAAGATTCATTTTCCACCAACCTATCGATTATCTCCTTGTAGTTATATTACAGATTTCTGACAAGTAGTAGATCGTCACCGTCTTCGGAGTAAGATAGTTCGAGGCGCAAGTGGCAGATTCCCCGATAAAGCGCGGAACATTCCCATGGTATCATACAGGCATTATTCGTTCGTGGAATATGATATTTAACGCATGAAGGTTCATGCAATACTAACGACAAAGATATAAACACGGGGGATGTTTTCCTCATTAAAAATCTTGACTTTACATACTCGCAATCAAAACATGTGGTGCGAGGAACCACCGTTTTGATCACATTCCCGCACTACGTCATGCGGTTTCCAACATTATCAGATGGATCGCGCCGAGGCAGACAGAGCATCTCCTGACGTCAGGCGCTGCCGGGGCGATATGGCGGTGAAACTGAATGGGTGTGGTTGCTTTGTTTGTGGGCTGTGGCCTGTCTACGTCACATGTGTACGCGCCAGACTGTCCATTCTCTTTGAGGCTGAAAAGGATGTACCGATAGCGACCATGGAACGGCTTGACAAACAGCACTGTGGCGGGGATAACTTAGCAGGCCGATACAAGCCACTCTACCGGTGCATCCTTGCAAGCCTGTTCTCTTTGCTGGCTGGCTTCACGCTTCAAAGGATCCGCTCTTGTCTGCGTCAGACATCTATACACTGCAGTCTGCCAGCAGCAGCAGCAGCAGTGTCCTCATAGCGAGCATGCTCGTGAAGTGACGGATCAGACTCGCGAGATCACTCGAGTTTCAACCTTCGGATACTGTAGCCACATATCAACAGCCGAATTCGACAACTTATATTGGAAATCAACCTTGAACTTATCTCCCGAATCGCATGGAGTTATCACTTTCCGAAGGATTCAGCAGGATACTGAAGCAGTAGTTGCAAACGCCTGTGGATGTTAGAGTCAATTGCTGATGGCAATGCTTGAAATAGTGCCAATATAGACTTGTTGTCCATTCCGTCACGACCAATTGTTCTTCACCTCATCTTTCCCAAGAAGCTGGGAAGATAACCTCTGCTTATCGTGCTGGAAACGATCGGAGGATGTTGGAGTTTTTGATGCCAGGAAGCTGAGGTAAGGTCTATATAAGCGAAGAGTGCGGATTGGGCAGCAAGACGTTGACCCATGTTTGAGGTTGAATGATGCTTATACGATCGTGTGTATGAATGATTTGACCTGCCAGCATGCGGATGAGCCATTGTGGCGACAGACGGTATTACTCGCTCTGGTCTTGTCATCAAAACGAAGAGTTCGGGCAAAATTCAAGTTGCTACAATATTCCGACCCGGGTTTTTGATTGCCAGCCAATTCACATAGCAGTGAGTAATTGTCGATAAGCACCATACTGTACGAGGAAGCTTCCCTTGCATTGTGACTTGGGCTGGACTTCTTTGAGAATGATTGTTATTTGCAGATATTTAGCAGCTTCCGACTATGAGCAGTTGTAACATAAAATAATGTGGATACGTGTCAGCACAGATGGAGCCATGTATGAATGTATCGCAGGTGTATTCGCAACATCCACAGAACGATGCGTCCCACCTACAACTTCCGGCGGATGCCAGTCTGCTCTGTGAATGCGCTAGAAACTCTTTCACGCTGCAAGGATTAACTTAGTACGGTACGTACGTATCTGAGGAACGGAGGAGAACTGCTGTACGAGGTTCATATGGCTTCGGGGACCTATAATTTAATTAGGAAAGGACCTCCCTAATTACAGGCGGATCCGACATCGTAATCAATTGGATCTCTGATACCTCTCCGTACTGTATTTACCGCATCCTTGTGCACCTATCTCAGCCTTTCAGTCTCTCCTATAATTGGAAAGCTAACCCGGTTGGCGCCATAGTTGGACGCAGCTCCAGAAGATGGAGGAAGCCATCACAATGATACACGGGAGATTGAAGAATTGTGGGGAACGACAGGTCGCATACTCCGTTAGTCCGTTTCTTGCCACCAGATGAATCTTCACCGGAGAGCGGTAGAAACGGGGCTCGCGATCGATATTTGACAAATGAGAAAGATTTGCGATGAGAGCGATGAGAGGTGCGCATAGCCGTTTTGGGGCGACCCTGCGCCGTCCTTCTTGACACCGTCTACAGTATATCGATATCATATCCGATGTATTATTTAAGCAAGCGCGACAGGGATGAAGAGGCGAAAGGCGACAGGAAGAGGCTTACGTCGGGCCGTGGTTCGATGATGAGCGATCGATGGAGAGCGATCTGCTGCCCGGGGGAATGCCTGCATATACCTGTCTTGTAGCTCCCTAGGAAGCCATCATTTCGATACGTTTGTACCGCCTTATCGATTTGTGGATTGTGGGCCCGATTGTCAATTTGACCCACCGGAAACGGCAAGAATATCAGTACTGTGAAAAGTCGCTGCATCCGGCACGTACGCCACAGTATGCGTAAATCATCCCCGTGGGCCGTGAGGGTTTGTCCCTCAAACCACCCGGTGAAAATATCCCACATGTGCACTTACTGTGCCGGATGCATCAAATTTTGGCATTATACAGTGGCAAGCCAACGAACCCACTCATCAGTGTGAAGAAAGGTCTCAATGCGCCTTTCATCCCATAATCTTCTTTATAGTCATCATTGGGCAATCAGTCGCTTCATTTCCCTGCTGAAGTTTTCCCGCAAAGATCTTTCTGGTTCTCGGGCAGATCAGCATAGTCTGCTGACATTTTGTCATGTCAGCTAACCGCATTGAAGTGGCTTGGAGACTGTTATTTGAGTCTTGAGGAGAAAAAACGCTTTGATAATTTGCATTGATGTGACTTTGAAGCACAACAGTCGATTGCGATTAGGGAAGCGCAACTGTCGACGAGGACGACGACGGCTAATCGATATCACACAGTATTAATATTCCTGGTTGTATTAAAGTATGGATTGGCAGTCTGTGGTCGATCCTGCCGTTGATTCTTATACCGCTAACATCAGTTCAACCAACATGGGCTATTCATCGTCGGGCTATCCCAGTTTGATACGCGACGGTTTCGTTGCTGATGGGTCCGTCAGAAGATCTGAGGGTTTACGGAATTGTTGTGGATGCATAATCTGCCTCCGTAATTTAGCTTTTTGCTTTCTTGTTTCAGGTACGGTGTGGAAACCTATCAGGGTGGCGGAGCAGGAGGCAAGATGGAGGAAGTGGAGAGTACTCAAGACAGGGAACGCTATGCTCGCGAGAACCATTCTGAAATTGAGCGACGCCGACGGAACAAGATGACGGCTTACATCACGGAACTGTCGGATATGGTGCCCACCTGCAGCGCCCTGGCCAGAAAACCCGACAAACTGACTATTCTAAGGATGGCCGTAGCTCACATGAAAACACTTCGAGGTACTCGTATGGATGATTGTGACACTATGATCATTTCCGGTTGGGCTCTTGGTTCGCGGTCTCATCTCGCTTGTGTGTTTCAGGTACGGGGAATACGAGTTCGGAAGGAGCCTTCAAGCCGCAGTTCCTCACTGATCAAGAGCTTAAGCATTTGATTCTGGAAGCCGCCGATGGATTCCTCTTCATTGTGGCATGCGATGCACCTGCGCGTATTCTGTATCTGTCGGACTCAGCTACCGCTGTGCTGAATCAAGCCCATGCAGAGTGGACCCACCAATCCTTCTACGACTTGGTCCATCCCGATGACATCGAGAAGGTCCGCGAACAACTGCAAGGCCAAGACTCGGCTACTTCCGGCCGGATCTTGGACTTGAAGACCGGCACTGTAAAGAAAGAAACCCACCAGGTAATTTCTTAAGTGGCGCCATAAATTCCGATGAAAAGAGGCTGGAGTAAATTCAGCGGGTGTAAAACTTTGATTGTGGTGTATCGTGGATTGACTGACTTGAAAGCCTGTTTCTTTAGTCGGCTATGCGAGGTTCGATGGGCTCAAGACGAGCTTTCATCTGCCGTATGCGCGTTGGAAATGCGCCACCTGACCCAATGTTTATGGGCCATCGACAACTTCTTCGCATGCGTCACCGCGCATCACTGGGTCCGTCTTCTGATGGACAACAATACGTGGTCGTTCACTGCTCGGGCTATGTCAAGAGCTGGACCCAGCCTGGTAGCTCGCAGCAGAAAGCCAGAGAGAGCCTTATGGAAGGCGACGAGCCCAGCACCTCGTCGGCAGCCGGACAACCCGGAAACTGGGTCTTGGTGGCTATCGGGCGTCTGCAGATGACCAGTATTCCTAACACGAGCGATTTGGACGAAGCAGTGCCTTTTGAGTTTGTGACGCGCCATTCTGCAGATGGAACCTCCATCTTCGTCGATCAACGGTAAAAAAAGTATATCGAAGGTTCTTGGGCTTACTGACCGTTGTCGGTTTTTAGAATCACCCCCATACTGCAGTATACTCCAACAGAGTTCCTTGGCAAAGCTCTATTAGAGATGGTCCATCCGGAAGACCACAAAGTCATGACTGACTGCTTCGATCTAGGTATGAATATGCAGGCAGAAGACTTCCGATGCCACAATGGACCACTATAGTGTTTTTTTTGCAGCCCTGAAATCGAAAGGGAGCCCCGCGTCGCAAGTTGCAAGGTTCCGTATGAAGAACGGAGACTTCGAGATTGTGCGAAGTGTCCTCTACGCTTTCCTGAACCCATGCTCAGAAGAACTGGAATTTGTCGTCGCGACGCACTCGCTCTTAAAGTATCCGACGACGGTGTTCTTTCTGTTCAGTGCGATACTGATACTGTTCTGCGTTTTTTTTCAGGGAAGTTCAACGACAGGAGGGTCTCGCCGCTCACGGCAGTAGCTCCATCGGACCAACAATCCAGCACTCGAGCATGATTATGCCTGAACATTCCTCTGCTGCTTACGGCTCCACCCTGAATGATGTGCCGACCTCGTCTCTCAACGGTAACTCACGCGGAAAGTCAAGCAACACTTACGGCGGTCTGGGACATCAACAAGCGCCCAGCGGGTCCACATTGAGAAGCTCAAGCAGCCATACCGGAAGTTACACTTCAGCCTGCGGTCTTTCAGGTAATGAGATATGACAAAATAAAAGAATGATACCTATTACATATAAATGAGAATTGATTTGTATGGGACGTGGGTAGATGAACTGAACCCAGATCGCTCTTCCGAGTGGCGCACACTTACTACCAGTAACAATGAAACCGTGCGCCACTTTGATCTGTCCAAGTGCGTGGAATTTGTTGAACGGTTGTGTGATGCGACTGCAGGATCGACCCGGAACACTACCGGAGGAACCTATGGACCCAGCTCAAGCTACCAGGTCGACCAGTCGGCCTACCCTGTCCAGTCCGCCTCCTGGTCTACTTCTCAAAGACCCTACGACCCCGTCGAGGGCTCATATGCTCAAACCACTCAGACAATCTCGCCTTACCCGAATCTCTCGACATCATCCTTGTACGGTGCTGTAGCCAGCTCCTCAGCCTTTCCTGCAGCGTCTAGCCGAAACTACCCTGTGTGGCCTCAGCAACCTTCGTTATGGACTGGACCCAGTCAGCTATCGTCTGGATCTGACACTCATTCCCCAGCTGCTGTAGCGGCGCATCCACTGCACACCGAAGACAATGCCGAATACTACCGACAGATGTACGTCGATCCGAGCACTATGCCAGACATGAACAACCTGTACGGTCACTACGCGGAATAACAGGATATATTCTCTCCGACGAAGTAACGATCATTCTTGACTGTAAACTCTTCTTTGTTTGGTAGCTCAACGAGTGGCACTTTCTATGTTTTAATCGTCGGATGTATTTCTAATCTCGTTTTACCCATTGTTATTGTTTCAAGCTATGAGCCTCGCGCACGGTTTTTATTCTTTGCTAAAATGCGATTATCCTTGTTGCTTCGCTACTGCATACGTTTACAGTGTCCAGACTGCTTCTTTACGTTCCTCTTTTCTGAATATCCGTGCATCACTTTTAATATTAGCTGCACTTTGAATCAAATTGAAAACTTCGTGACCCGGGAAGGAACCGGAAAGCCTAGCTGCGATGCCATCTTCCCGATGTATTCGTCTTCGGCTACACGTTTGGCTTCTTGGTCCAGGCCAAACTGAAGGTCCTGCGCAGCCACCTGCTGCTCTTTAAAGGTCTTGTCGGCTGCCTGTGCCTTGAGAACATGGGCTGAGATGCGTTGCTGATGGCGTTTTTCGGCAGCTTTCTGTGCAAGATAAGCTTTATGCTTTGCCTGTTGTGTCCTCTCCTGCTCCAGCTCGTGAACCTTCGCTGCTTCTTTAGCAATCTTTTCGGCAGCTGAAAATGACAAATTAATTCTTCTGTCCATAAGAGCAATGTACAAAGATAAACGTACCATGCGTTTTGATCTGAAAGGCCAGTTCTTTATCCGTCCGGCTTTGCAAACCTTGCCGGGTCTTGAGGCAGTCCAGGTAAGTATACAAGGCATCAAGCTGCATTTCCTTGACGTACTCCGCCACAGCTTTGTCTCTGGCAATCTGCGACTGGTTCGAGACTTCTTTCAGCAATTTCTTGTATGCAATTCCCTCTAGCTGTCTTTTGTACAACGCTGCCTAAAAGATGAGAGAAGGCACTACATATCTCCGCTCACGTACTGCATGTGTAGCGAGACCCAGGCTGAAGCCTTACTGTACTTTGAGTTTCCGCTTTGAAGCATTCTGCTCTTCACCTTCCTCGACCAGCTGCTTCTGCCACGCCACCATGGCTTTCCTGTCTATCTCGTCCTGCTTTTTCTTTTCGAGGACCATATATTTGGACTTTACCTGATGCGTCAGTTCATCTCGTAATCTTAGTTTCTCAATATGGTCCTCGAACCGGTCTTTGAAAGCGTCAAACTTTAGGCGTTCTTCGAAGTGGATTCTTTCATAGGTTTCCGTCTCCTTCTTTTTCGCAGCTTCTTCCTTCTTGTGAGCATGTTCAAGCATCTGCTCAATCAATGCGTTCTGCCCCCGCCATTCGAGCACCTGGTGTTCACGCTCTCGTTCATCCATGTCTTTCCGCTCTTTCGCAATGCGAGCCAGCCTAAGTTTCTCGAAATACATATCCACCTCGGTGTCCTCTAGCTTCTCCAGCAGCTTAAAGTACTGTAGTTCTTCCAGATCTCTGGCTGCTTGCTCTTTGTGCGCCTTTGCTTCCCATCGTCGAATCTCCTCAGCCGCAGTACTCGACCTGAAATTCTATCGAATTAGATTCAGCCGGAAGTACCAGAGCCAATTGTCCGCACTCATTAAAAGTTGAGGCAACTAACTTCCATTGTCTCTCACGTTGCTTTTCAACGAAGGCCGCTTCTTCTCTGTGATGTTTGTCTTTTAGAAAGATCGTTCTTTCCCGTTTCGCCTCCAGGTCTGAGGGCTGTGCTGCATGGTAGGCTCGAAGTTCGCTCTTTATCTGCTGCTCATCGTTCTTGAGTACGTCCTGAAGCCTTAACAAGGAACTTATAACCGGAAGTTCATCCAATATCGGGATTACTTTTGACTGATGTGGCCAGAAATAGTTTACCTACTCTGCCACGCGGTCCGAAATCTCCATCTCATCGTAATAAAGCTGAGCATCAACTTCTGCTTTTTCCCGGTTGGCTTGTCGCTTTTCTTCGAACTGGCCGGTGTCTCTCGCCAGGTACCATTCTCGAAAATCCTTCAGCCTTTCTTGCTTTACTCGGTTCGCGTCCTCCTGTTGATGGTTTGAAAGTGCATCTTTAGGCGGTGTCCAACGGGGAACGTAGGGATCACACCATACCGGAAGCCTTCTTTGACGAATCTGCGGAGAACCTCTGTATAAACCGAAAACCAAGCGTAAGTTGCAGGAAACTTTCTACATAGGACTTCAGATTACTTCAGCGAAATCTCACCAGCTCGCGGATCCGCTGCAATTTCTCCCTCTTCGTCAGTTCTACGCTGGGCGGACGATTCAAAAACATTTTGCCTTCCCCCCTGACCATGATGACCACGAAGCAGTAGTTACCCGATATAACGGATAATTAGCTCACTCCTCAAAAATCGACTTGTAATGCAGATCTTTGTACAACTATACAGACTTTTTCTGCAACTAAAACATCCATCCGGACAACCATCTTACACGACAACTGCAATTCCTTTCGTCGACATTCAACCCAGAACATTATTCAAAAGAGTCACGGTGGTAACTAACGGAGACCAGAGCGCCATCTGTCGCACTGCCGGTTTGGCCGGAAATTCCTGGGTAGACAGTTGGTTCATGCTGTTTATTTTCAATTTATATTCATGCTGTTTTCTGACCAGGTATGGCAAGACAATACATTGGGAACTTGTCCTAAGTTTTTTTCGAAAGAACTACAGACAATACAAACAATTTATTCATTTGCAGCCACATGCGATATTCAATTATGGGATAAAATAGCTAAAGTTTTTAAACAACGCAGAAAAATCAAATACAAGCCAAAAGCGGCAAACAGGAATGAACAAACGCCAACCTGGCAGGTAATCAACGGAAAGGATTTTTCTCAAAGCAAACCAGATCCAAATGAAGGAAAATCACAGCTATTGGAAATTCTTAACTTCATCTCGCCTCAAAGTAGCTTACCGCGCCCAATTGCATCAGCTAAAGCTGTCGAGGAGATTGACCGACAAACGGATTTAACAAATCAAGAGGAACTACTAAACTTAGCCGTGTAGGAATGGGCGAGGATCCGGGACAGTGAGTGATCCCACTGCTCTTTAGTGAAGTCCACACCGAATCCATTCTGCATGCCGAACGCCCTCGGACCGAACTGCTCAAGAGGATTGACGACAGCTTCTTCCTTAGTCTCTAACAGCGGCTGGGAATGATGACTCGGGCTGGAACGTACGGGACTCTTCTCCTTGGTATCGGGTGCCAACAGGCTATCCATATCGAAGCCTCCTCGCTTGCGTTTTGTCATTGGCAGGGACACTGCGGCTACCACCGTCTTTGACGGCGCATCCGCCGCTCCCGTCACAACAACCGAGGACACCGATTTGGGCGACGCCGAAGCCATTGGGCTCTCCATATCATCTAAAAAACACATATTCAGTACAAAAGTCTATCTAACATCTCGCGTAACTGATATTTTGGATGTCGCCTGATTTTTTTCCGAGTGGCGCATTCTTTCACCCAGTAACAATGCGATCGCGCTATTGACATAACAAACTGGGCGTACTGTAATTATTTGCCGAAGTGCCATTCAAAACTTCACTTCACAACTTCATACTCGTATAAACAGAGCTATCAGTGAATCTCAACTAGATTTCACTAAATCGCTATAGGTAAACGGGACAACAATTTCCCAACAGATTTGATTTTGATTTGCCGCGCTAATTGATTGTCAATAAAAATCACAGAACATGAAACCAACTCACCGTAAATGGCCGCCTGGTTTTTCTCGTCACTCAACGAAGGACTCGGACTGGTTTCCACATCCTCCTCATCGTCCCCAACCATCTTCCCCTCCGATCTATGAACTTTCTGTTGAGCCTTGCGTCTTCTGAAGTCGCCGGCCATAAAGTCTGCCCAAACAAGAAAAAATCCGATAAACTTCTCCATTTTTTTCGCTGCTTTAAATACCCATGAATTCATCATAGCAAATTACCTTTGACGTTGGCTCGATGAATGGACCAGAAGTGACCTTTGCCAGTGGCACTTCGGCCGTCCTTGACGAAGCAGGCATTCAGCGACAAGTTATGGCGAATACTGTTCTTCCAGCCCGGAGGACGAGACTTGAAATAGGGATAATGATCCTGGATCCACTGGTAGATATCATTCAAGATCATCTTCTTTTCTGGTGAGCTGAGGATGGCCATGGCAATTAGGCCGATGTAGCTGTGTTGCGGCTTAGGTAGTTCGGCCTCGCGTTGGACAAAGCGGCCAAAGAAGTTGCGGGGATATCCTGGTGCGAAGTGGTGTGGATACCCGGCCAGCGCGGGATAGGCAAATGACGGAAGAGGAAGTGGTCCCATGTTGGGTGAAACTTGGGATGATGGCGGGAAGAATGCCGCCGCCCGGTAACGCATGGCTTCCTGTGCGGCCTGCAGTTGATGAGCGGCCAAATATTGTTGTTGTTGTGCCGTCAATGGTTGGGACTGCATCTGTGTTTGGGGGCGATATGGATTGGCGGCCCCGATAGCCGACATAGGATGAGAATAATCCATCATGGCAAACGCAGCGGGGAACGTGGAGGGATTTCCGCCGTACCTAATTGGTGAGCTACCGGCTAAGCTGGCGCTGCTGACGTTGGCGAACGAGGTGGATACAGTAGAGGGTTGTTGTTGCGACATCTTGGAGGATAAGTCCATGAAATTCCGGATAGACTTCCTGTCCTGATTACCAAAAGGGAAATATCGTTATGCACCAGTCATTAAGGCTTAACGCGCAGATTTGTCCGCCAAACAAGAAAAACCCGTTGTGTGACACGAAGAAAGGATATCACTGAAAACAGCAAACGACTTGAGCTGTGTTTTCCAAAGCTTTGCGAATGTCAAGAGCTAGGTTCGCCGTTTCCTATCCCAACATGGCCCTCTGTGAAAGAATGGGCAGTCGGCGCGACAAACACGGACGGCCAATTGGCGCCATTGAGCCAGCCTCCTTCAATGGACGAATGGACTAGGCCCGCCTCCCATTGGCACATGCACCAATGAAACCACGTGGACATTTCGAACCTTGCGAGATCTTTTCCGCGTGTTTTTCCGTACGTCGAGCTATCTGTTGTCCTAAACACCGGTGCCGATTTGCCAACTGGTAAATACAGGGCCTGATTGGTGGGTTGGGACAAAGGAAGGAGC
Organism: Ramazzottius varieornatus; assembly: GCA_001949185.1. Lineage (NCBI taxonomy): Eukaryota > Metazoa > Tardigrada > Eutardigrada > Parachela > Ramazzottiidae > Ramazzottius > Ramazzottius varieornatus. The sequence continues at coordinate 6,347,550 of BDGG01000002.1, read as the reverse complement.
CACTTTCTTGTTGATAAAGCGCGATGTTCCCTTCCACCGTGATGTACTTCATAACCCGAAAGCAATATACAAACTGTATATGCTATGTTTCTGCAAATATAATTTTCCATATTGCTAAACAATGACGTGGGCTAACAATATTTCTATGAGCACCTTCGGTTGGCGGCTGCCGCACCTGCAATCAATGTGACATGGCGTGCTTACTGACAATCAAGCCGCACCATTTACAGCACGTAACTTGGTACTGGCCTCAATGTTGCGACTTGACCCGGTAGATTGACGCTTAAATTGAACCTAATACCTTTCTACGTAAACTGAAAAATTAAGGTTGTCAAACTTCAACCAACTCGAGAAGGTCCACAAGTCGCTGAAAAAACTTGTGGTGGACCGATTTTCAAGACGAGGAATAAAGCATAAAATATTCTTACTTGCTTGTCAGTTTGAGAATGAACATACTGTATAAGACGGAATCTGTACTTTGGAGAGACGCTCGCGGAAGATTCCGAACAAATCTCTCGGCCTCATCACTGCCGAAATTTTTCGAGCCGTTCTTCGTACAGCAGCGTACCACACGCAACCTCATGTTTTCTGCTTTGAAACACTGAGGTCATTTTTCGGAGGGGAATTTTTTGGACTGACTTGCCAAGCGGGACAAGCATGGGGAGCAGAAGCAGAAGTCTGCCATACTCTGCGGGACGCTGAGCGAAGCCGAGAGGGGGCTATATAATATTTTCCATACAAGTGGGCAAACCGAGCGTAGCCAGAGTGATTGCTTCCCCACAGATCGGGACAATGCCATCAATGGGCGAATATTCTTCTTGACGCGCCATATTTTGGAACTTCTAATGGAGCTTGTTGTGGAGGGAACATGTAATTGACGTTAATTTGTTGTCACCTCCCTTGTACTAATAGACAATGACATGCGGACAATTACTGACAACACCAACACAGCATTTTGTCTGACTTTAATGCATTTTGTCCGCAGGCCGAGCAGGGTGGCCCAAGGAGAAGATTTCCTCTTCTCCCGCACCGGATCAGCACCCAACTTAGGCGCTGGCTGGAACGCGCCACATGACACTGCCCAAGCTCATGTCTGCCAGCTTAGACGTGGGAGATAGGATGATGGGATGGGCGGAACGGCATGCGCGCATTTTGCCATCTTTCCTGAGGATTTCAGCACTTTGTTAAATGATAGGCTTTAACAATTCCATCAGGGGCGTCCTGCTGACGATGCTTATGATGAAGACAGAGACTGGAGGTCCGTAGGCTTCCGGCGGGCCTTCGACTAGACCACAGCGCCTTGAGTGACAACGCCCATTAATAGACTACGAGTTTGCTATATGGATGGCAAATATTGTTCAGTATTATCAAAACTATATAGACAGCACGTCGTATATAGATATAACTATATAGACAGCGCCTCATGATGCAAGAAAATTGCTGCAATTGCTGAAGCGGGGCGCATTGAACGATGAGGACCTTCGAGGAAATCTCATCACGATCCTATAGTCCTCTCTTAGGCGAACCCGCGCACCTTGCCGTTCGTTCTTATGGTGCAGAATGTAACTTATTTTTTCCAGAAACGAACCGATAGAAATACTTCAGATTAATGGTCCAGGTGGCCTTAGTTGAGTATTATTACTGTGATTGGCATATTACGGTATTTGGTTCTTGTGGTCATAACAGTGCGATGCGAATCACGTTATAGACTTTATGGTTTTCTTACTTTTAGCCTTTGTGACAGAACGCGTGGCCCGTGCGACACACGCTTGGGACAAGCAGTGAAAAGTCATTACGAGCTGTCAATCAGGCAACGTGATGAAGTAATTGCCGAAGAAAAGTGTCGCTGGCACTGATGGAGGTAAAGGCAAGGAGTGCCTGAGGTGAGGAGACTTGTCGCGCAGCGTCAATGGAAATCGCGCAGTAATCTCTCGAGAGATTACTGGCAGTCAAATCAGGTTGAATGCGTTTTCAAACGCCAACCCTACAAGCCCAAGAGTATTAACAAGAGTTTTATCAACAAGGCTAAAGGTTGTCAGTGAATTAGCCATAATAGTCTATCGCACTATGCTACGTCTGCGTGCAACGATGGCCTCCACGGATCAAGCGTTCAGCTCGGACCTGCCACGACGTCTTTGTCCTTTTATTAACCATGTTTTCAACAACTATTATTCATACCCTAACTGCTTTCTTTCACAATGTAATTCACTTCACATCGAACACAGACGTATCGTGGACAGTTTGCACGTTCTTTACAGTCAAAGGTTGGTCAACATCTTGACGACCCAGTCATGTATACCGGCATGTGGCTGCATACTTCCGAAAGGTTCTTGCTGGGGTTCGCTGCTTCTGCCACCCTTAACGACTTTCCGATGCGAAATCAGAAAATCGGAGAAAATATCGGCTTAGAGAAAACTCGACCGACACATTATCCTCGGCTAAAGCAAGCTTAAGGCTAGAGTAAATGTCCACAATTTGGTTAGTCCATTTATTGATAGATGAAGGCTTGAAACTTGCACATGCATATAGCCAGCATTGGGTGTTCTAGATAAGAGATTCTGAAAGCATTGTAAGATTTCTAGATGTGTACGGCATCTCAAGACCCATACACGGCTGGCGGATCACTTCAACAGGCTGTGCCTTCCTGCTTATATGGCACGAATTCTAAATGTAATTGTTCTGCTAAATGAATAGCTGTCTAAATATTAAGACTGCAGTTCTGAATCAAAACTAAAGGTGTCAGAACTAAATCCACACCTTGGTTGGCACTTGTGATGCAAACTCTGGACATCATTGTGGTGTTGTTTTATGCAAGTATCACTTGAGGCTGGGCTGAATGGATGTAAAACAAAAACAGCAAGCTGGAGCAAAAGGGTGTCTGGCTCGTTGTTGAGAAGGCCTCCTGACGAGCAGCGCCGTCGTCTTGATAAATACCGGGGCTGGACGAGGTGGATTAAGTGACCTGAGTATTGTACCCAGTAATGCGTTGTAGCAAGGTGCGATCAAGTGGAGATCATGGGAGGGCAGGTAATTGTCATCTAGTTAGTTGGGCGGTCCCCTGAAGCACCTTTTCTTGTTGCGAGGGTCTTTCCCCCCTTTCGTGTCATTGTTCATTCTCCTCAAGGAATCTGACAGCTTCTACGGATTAGCAGACAGCTGATAACTCATTCATTTGTCGTTGATACCACTTATGTTTTGGGCGAGTTAATGAGGAAGGCGGATACCAGCTCAGCAGGCTTACGAACACAATTCCATGGTGGCATATACACAAGTACCATATTTACCATAAAAGCTTCACAGCTCTCCCTGCTTGGGCTTTTATGTGTGTTTTTCAGTAGCATCCAAGCTGACACTTCTTGCAGAATTTACAGTCAGTTCCACAACTACTAAAATATCCACCTAAGAATTACGACACAAGCAGTACAATGATAGTAAGCACCAGATGACGTGGAAAAATGAACTAAACCAGATAGTGATTCAAGTGCCGCACCTTTCTGTTAATATTTGCTAAAAATGTGCACCACTTAGGAGAACGATGTGGTTCAAATCATTTGCCAACGTTCTAGATGAAGACTAAGAATTTTATGGGAAATAGAATGAGACCGCGGGCTGGAGTTTTCCTTTTACTGCGTACCGGTTGCATGCCCTGGAACTTCCGGTTGGCCTGCATGAGAAAGGGTGATTACCGGAAGCGCACATATTGCCTTCATATCAAAATTGTTTACGCTGTGTGAACAAAACGCCGCTTCGTGTAGAGATCCCATCACGATATACAAATCACAGCGTATCAGTGGCTCACGATGGATTTCCTGATCGATTGAGCATCAACGCGGTGAGCGTGATATGCTGTTGACCTTTGATTCCTTCTATGGTGCCTAATGCCTTGACAGGTATCGGTAATTTCTGATCGAGAGTGGTGGAAAGTATTCGGACTGTATGCTTGGCAAGCACGCTATCCTTGTTTATCCCGCTCGAAGACGCAGTGTGAAAACACGGAGCAACCGGAAGTTAATCGATACAATATCGGACGTGTGTCAATTAACCGCCTGGGATCTAACAGGCACTTCACAACAGGAAGGAGCAAATTGGGAACAATCAACCATTCAAATCAAACGTACAGTATTTCTTGATGTTAGGCCGCCCCACATGTATAACTCAATCGAACTGATTCAGAAAATGTCCAATCTCTAAAAGCCAAACACAGAAACGTTGGACATTCATCATTAACGCGACAATAACAGCAGGCCTAACACGGAAGAAATCTCTGCTGGTTCACGAGCTCCCTGTCACCGTCACTGAAGACCCACAGTCGCTTTCCAACAGCCAAGCTGGCGTCCATTTCCATCCGATACTTTTAGCTCGAGATCATAATTGCCCTAAAAGGGGACAGTCGACGTCTTATGGGGAGGTCCCAGATAAACCATAAGGAAATAGACAAACACACCGTCAAGAATCCTCCAGAAGGAACTTTAAAGTTTAGGTCTCCCTGGTGGACACCTTTGGAGAAGTCGCACAGGGAAGAGGAGCTCTTGAGCAGTTGGCACGTATCGTTGTATGTGCTGGAACAAAGAAAGTTAGTTATTTTCTACATCCGCTTGTATGATTAACGTAACTTGTTGGGCAGAAATTAAGATCGCTGTGTGGGATTCAGAGAGAACTCGAGGCGGTTAGCCTAGTGTACCAATGCAGGTACGCTGCACGGAACTCAAAAGAGGGCACCACTTACCACGAGCCAAACTCCGCACGGGAGCCACCATTATTCGAGCACGGTATCTGTATTCTGATTCCGAAAAACATCTCTTTAAATATGCGTGTTTCCGCTCTGATAGGTTGCTTGATGTCACCAAGAATTTCCCATTCCCCATGTAGAGTTGCCGGCTGGCCTCCTTGAAGTTTCGAAGGGCGAAGATCCAGCTTGTTCACACGAATAACATCGCTTGATCCTGCAGAAACAACAACAGCGTGGTAACTTTGACACTGAGATATCATGAGAGGAACTTCGGTTACCACAACTGGTGACAGAGAGGGATGAACAGGAAGCTATCACAGACAGCAAGACGAAGAACACCGGTGTTACAGACGCACTGAAATCCATGATTCCACGGAATTTGGAGCCGATGTCCAGAACGTGCGGCTGGTGACGGGAAATCCCGGTAAAGCCGCAGACGGGACTTTTATCCACTTATAAGTCAGAGCTTCCGGGTTCCGTGATCTGCATCATTAATCTAGAAACACTGCAGTCCTACTCGCAACTACCACCAAGACGCTGGTTGACTTTAGCACTATTGCGTTCAAGTGAATTTCTGCAGCTAATGCAGGTAAACAGACCACGTCTTTGACATTAAAAAGATGACACACCATTGCCCTACCTGTTCCAAACAATTTTTGATTCATCTCGGAGGCTAAAAGCTGCCGCGGAGGTTGAAAGCTTTAGCTTGTCAGCGAAAATATCTATAGGCATGCCTGTTGGCGAAACCACTGCGCGCAAACTGGAGCTTGTCGTAAGTCGATCTATCTAACCGGATCGTTCGCTTCAGAGCTGCCATTGAAAATTGCGGAAGTCGACCGTATAACATCACCGTGGAATCGGGCGTACGCCAGGAACGTCAACGAAAAACCTCATGGAATATTTGACTTGCTGGTTTGTCCGCGTGGGCGTTTTAAGGACGTTTCAGAATCTTCATATTCATTTTCATTTCAAAGAACTCGGCTTTTGATTGTGAAGAATGAGGTGCTATTTGAGTTGATAATTTGATGCCAGTCGGTTAATTGCACTTAACATGAATCCGCCCTGCACTTAACCACGAAATTATGCCAAAGCTCAGAAGGATTTTATTTCGAGCATTTAACCGCAGCGACTCCTTGCATGGACTGAGAAAACGCTTTGGAGAGGCAGCCAAGCGTAAATAATGGACATGTTCCGCTCGCATTTTGACACACTTGGGTTTTCTGTCTGCAGGCTCGTAAAGCGAAAGTCTTACATCATTCTTGACCACTTGGACCACTTAATAGTGATAACTCAACAAAAAAGTATCACGTCGCAGTAGCCACCGCTAGAGAACAGCTTCGCTTTCAGCCCTACATACCGGCACTTCAGCAGCGTCGACCACTGTACTCTATCGTCCCGAAGACACGGACAGACTCCCGTCAGACTATAAGCTCAAGAACAATCAATCAAAAACAAGACTTTCTCTCGGACAATCACAGAAGTCTGGTGAAAATACTATGTGAAGTACCACGGCTTATCGTCGTCGAGGAGACCGACATTGAGCCAGGCTGTGATGATAAGGACCAGAGCTTTGCAGGGTTTTTCAACAGGTCCGTGTAAGAAAGATGGATGTTGGATCGTAACTGAGACGCCGAAACGTCCGGGTCAACAAAACGGACCGCGAACGGCGTTCCGTTGAACAGTGTCTCTACAGACAGAAAAAGTTGATCAAAACCCAAATTTGTACTTTTCTCTCAGACCGAATTGCCATAGAGTTGGAAGTTCCATTGTTCGATTGTCAGATAGATATTTGACACACTTCTTCATCTTTTCCCTCACGTACTACCTAACTTTTGTGTAAAAGTCTGTACAATTTTCAGTAGTTTAGAGCTCGGTAAACAGACTTGACAGGATTGTTTTCCGATGTGGCGCACGTTTCCTTTGCTAGTGACCGAAAGCGTGCGCCCCTTAGAAAATGATCTTGTCGAGTTTGATTGCATTTTTGGAAGGTTGTTGTCTACCAAGACCCATTGCTCACCTTTGCCGCGGGTGTGATGCTGAAGGTTTTCCATGCTGTAGGTTCGGGGAAGGCGGCTGGTTTCTTCAGGGATAGACTTAATGGAGGCGCCAAGCAGCAATGATGGCACCTTCCCATGACGCCCATCATTACTTATGGCACCTTCTGACTGAGAGCCGGTCGTTATCTTTGTATGGCTCAGTACGGGCGATGAATCAACACTTCGGATTCGTTGTGTTCGTGGGCCTTTCCACTGACGAATTTGATCACTCAAATCGAGCAGTTTCGAAAACATCGATCTGTCCTGAAGGCCGAAGTTATTCTAGAACAACAAAACAGTTACTCACTAATCCAAATTAGCATCGTTCAAGAACGGTAACGTGAATCACTAACAATATCTCTCCGAACGGACGACATGGTGCCGTCGAGTATATCTGACATTCGCTGCAGACTGTCATCTCCATAGGAGAAGGGTTCGTCGTTCGGCGTCGCCATTGTTGGGTCCCCGTCATCTTCGTACTCGGGCGAGCTTTCTCTCGACGAAGCTTGGTCCATTACCCACTTTTCTTTCCCGCCATTCCAGTTGGACAGGCGCTTGTCACTGAGAATAGTTGGCCTTTCTGGAATCTCTGGAAACGAACAAAATGATAAGGAAATGTGGAGATGTTTTTCGCAAGTAGCGCAGCTTTCCAATGTTGACGGCTAAAAGCGTGCGCCACTTGGAAAACGATCTTCGAGTGTGTTTGCTTACGTAGTTTAATTGTAAGAAATATTTTTGGCTATTCAGTTACCTTCGCCGTTGTCTCCAATGAAGTATCGAGTATCAGTTAGTGTTAGATCATCCGAGATTTGAACCAAGTGCTGATGTTTCCTGACGTCACCGCATGTCACGCAGACAGCAGGCGCAACATTCTCATCGTTAAACCACACTTCGGGCTTTGGAAGCGCGACATCAGATCGAACGACAGAGTGCCATGAGTTCCGGTTCGAATTCTTGCTGGAGCTCTTCTTGTTGTTGACGGACTTGACTCTTCGAAACACAGGTGGTGCACTCTTTGGACCAGCTTCGGTTTCCTGAGAGTCCGCCTCGACCGGGGCCCATTTGAAGAATTTTTCTAGGCTAGGAGTGCTTGGCGCTGGGCTTGAGCGTCCAGAGACCTTGAAAGAACGCGGAAGGGTTCCGAACTTGAACATGGCTTTTGGTTTCCGGGGAGGGGGAGGAAACCTTCTTGACTTCGAGGAGTGGCTGCTCACCGAGATATCGTCTAAAAAAGACAAAGCCAATGACAAACGCAAGCAACTGGCAAGAGAAAAATACCAGATGGAAAGACTACAGGAATGAAAACTTTCAAAGCGGAAACGAGATAAATTCATCGTGTCCGTTTGTGGATGCCTGACAGTCTGGCAAACAAACTTGACCAGATTTTCTCCTAAGTGGCGCGCACCTCCAGCCAATATCTTCGAAAAGATGCGTCATTTGGGGAAATGATCTGGTCGATTTGGACCACCTAGCTCGGAGCTCCCACATTAATATATTATTTTGCCTTTAATGTGCTCACCTTCACAGTTTTCTGGTACGGGTGGGATGGAAATGTGGTGATGCCTTGCATGTCTAGGGCAGATGATGGATGAAGATCCGCCTGCTGTTTCTTCAGACGTGCTCTGTCGCGGGCTCCCTCCTATACAACAACATATACTAAGCCCTTGAACGTCAGTCAAGCATCGAAAAGAATAATAACACTCACCAGAAAGACCCACCGCAACCCCACTGTTTTCTTCATTAAAGACTGCGGATGCATCGGATTTCCTTCCGGCGTCATTATCACTACCAACCAGAGAGTTCCGTTGCTCTTGTAAGGCCATCCTCTGAGCACGCTTCTTGGCGGCTAACAACCGCGAGGCTGCAGTCTCCCCGTGAAAGGAACCCTCACGTTTCAGCTTACTGAAAACATCGACGGAAACGTTAGACTAGGGACATTTAGATCAGTCCGACATACGGACGATTTCAACTCACGAGATATTACTGGGCGGGAACCACGTGGGAACGACGCGGACTTGGGATTCGATCGGCGGAGAGTTATTCACGCAGGCTGAATGACGACGTCCACTTTGGGGTAGATTGGAAGGCGTTCGATACTCTTTGATGAGTTGTGAAGGAACGGTAGTGACTTTGGAGGAGAATGGCATCCAGCGCTTCTTTTTCGGAGGAGGCGTCGAGACCGGAAGTGGCGAGGCAGTGCGTTCTTCTAACTGCGGCGAAAAGCGAACGCTAGCAGAAGAAGGAGGACGAGGCGTCAGATTAGCCAGCAAATCTGGTGGTGGCTGCCTTGCGTGTTGATCCTTTTCTGCCAGGGAGCTTTCCGCGCCATCAGCAGCACTTGAAAGATGATGAGATGTCAGCTGGGAGACGGGCGATGTTTGTGACTTTGATAATGTGAGACCAGTGCCATTTTGGACGCCTGCTTTCCGGCGGGTAGAGTTTCGCAGACTTCGGATGAACAAGTCGTTCACTTCCGCCATTTAAATCCTAAAAGAAGAATATTCCATCGTTAATTTCTCTTCGCCAAAGGCGTTTTCATGACCCTGATAATTGCTGACTGATTTGCGATCATCGCTGGCATTCGCTGCCTAAGATATTAGAATAGAATGCTAATTCGAACTGGTTAACGTTACGGCACCGCTTCCAGATTCTCACCCTTCAAAACACCACTTTCACCTTCATCCTGCTGGCAAAGTGAGAGATCAAAGATAGAGAGCAATACAGTAGCAAATGGAGCTTGCAAAGACACAGAGAAGAATGAGAGCAAATCTTTGCTCGACATTCGACGCCCGACAAAAAAACAGTTGTGTCTCGTCCGTTCATTCTGCGTACAGTACAGTCTGAGTTCATACGCAAGCGCATCGGTTAGTTTGATTGATTCTTCAGATCTTTCTTCAAAATATAGCGTTACAGCAAAGTGGACATCCTTCAAGATTTACGAAAAAGCACATCGTCGTCTGACGGGAACTGTCGTATAACTTAGTGCGTCGCAGCGTCGTATGCGTCACCGCAGAAGGCGCTTAACCCGTACAATACAACCGGAAGTCAAACGGTTCGTCAGTTTCCACTTTTCGCGGCTGTCCGTAAAGCGGCAAACATGAAGACTAATAATGAACCACTAGCGGTAATCACGCTACTATCTAAAGCCGAGAGACTGCTAGGGTACGAAGAGCTCCAGAAGAAAGTCACCGATTTTTGCAGATGTTTTTGCAGAAGTTAACTCGCGGTTGATCTCAGATGGCTGTGGCCTGATTTTCCTGAAAAACCGCCGTGTTCCGGCTTCCAAATCCCGTCCTTGAGGAGTTGCAGTTACGTCGACAGTATTGCCCTTGCCGCAGGATCAGGAACGCGGAACATCAGTCAAGAACCTCAGGGACGGAACTCCTGCTGTCGCCAGCGTAATTATGCTAAACAGCCCAAAGATCGAAGCACTTTCAAATTATAAATAGCAAAAACATCAGGCATGACTTGTTCGACAAATCGAGAAGCCTTGGTAAAAGACATACCCCCCGACAGCACCATGGGCTAATCAAGATAAATATTGCTGCTTGTAATCAGAGAACTCGGAGAGCCATAGCTTGAAGACGTACGAACTTGAGTTTCCTGAAACTGCAGTCGCGCTTACCTTTGCAGTCGCGCTTGCGTTGCACGGCGAATTCCGTCAGCCTTAGTAGGTCCTTCGGGAGGAAATGGATTCCTTTAAGCTGATGTAAGCTTCAATTCGTCTGCAAATCCGCTTATCGAGGAATTCCACAAACAAAGAACGCCAGTTCGATCATCCCGTTCTCAGGGCAGGTTCTTGGATAGCTCAAGGCTTGTCGTTCGCGATGAAACGCATGGAAGTACCACCACTGCGTAATGTAAGATGTCGGCAAGCGGTTTACTATAAAGTCGGCGGAAAGATGGAAAAACGATAACTGTACAGACAAGATAACCCGATATGATGACCGTAATTTTCTGATAGCGGCGGATGGGTGTGTCGGCGCAGGGAAAACTTCATGCAAGCCGACGAAACAATGAAGTGATCAAAGCTTGTAGTTGTCGTTGGGTGGCATCTGTCACATGAAATGGATTAGAAGCAAAAAAGAGCACCAACTTAGCTCAAACGGTTCCGTTCAAGATCGCTTTTCAATCTTCCATCTTCTTATCTCCTCATCAATTATATCACGCTGCGAGGCAAGCATCGCTTTTCGACCATATAGAGACTTAATAACACCGGTCACTTCAAGCCTTCTCCACTTCTACAAGCGTCAGTACAAAATTACCAATCACTCGTTCTCCAAAAGTCTTTATGAAAACAAATTATTAATGGCCGTTCTCGGAGCTTTACCGCAGTTACGAAAGAAATACTCGTCAAGTGAGTTTAATTCACCAAGAGATTAAAATTCACGAGTCATGACCATACACTGCACAGGTACGACGTACAGATGAAGAAGTCGCTTTCATTCTCACAAAACGTCTGTAACCGTCAGCCGGTACAACTTTGAGAGATCTTCAACTGCGTACTTGGAAGTAGGTTACGACAAACATGTTTTATGGTGTCTCAGTGGCTATTTTGAATGAGTTGAGTGGGTGAAGAAAAAGTGCCACAACAAAAAAGCATCCAACATTGACTTTGCAGCATGCCCAGGTATGCACAGTTGACTATTACGCAAATCGTTAATCACTACTTCATGGAGACACCGAAGGCATAAACTGGTGATTACGACTTTTTGCTTTAACGGTGCAATAAAACAAAAATTCTCTACGGACCTCTTGAGACGTTCGCTCAACACTGTTGTCAGAATCAACCCAGGTGCAATAAAAACAGGCTGCAAAGTTTCCGAAACTACAGTACGTCGTGCTCGCAAAATTCAAATACTCGGGGACCAGTAAACAACAACAAAAATTCGTCTTACATCAGTGTGAGCCTCAGATGACGGGGGAAGGAAGCTAAAAGAAAGTCCGTCAGAGATCCAGAGAAAGCCTTCGGCGCATGCGACAAGCTTCCTCTTCCGTCCATGCTTGGATCGCGAACCTCACATCTGTCCGCATTGCGTAATCATGATGGGGACTGAAAAGAAGGGACAAGTCAAGGATCAGAAGATCTTCGGAACTTAGGCTCACCAGCGATCCGGTCCAACATGGGTATTTCCAATGAAACACTCACTGTACATTTGCACTTACGTTTTGGTCTGTTATTGGGTCCAGTAGGAGTGTTTTCTATCTTTCGCATGACCAACATGCCGTCCAGGATTCTGCCAAAAACCACATGTTTTCCGTCAAGGTAATCACACTTGTTGCATGTGATGAAGAACTGGCATCCATTAGTGTTTGGTCCTGCGTTAGCCTAACGGACCAAAACAGAAGTCAATAATCGGCCATGCGAGTACCCGAGAGTCGAGACCATCCTCTGGCTCGATTACGAACCAAAAACAGAAAAATCAAACGGAATTTCAACAATGTTAGGAGTTCGGGCGCGGGTCTATCGTCAATCCGGCATTCCAGTTCACCCAAACATGCAGCTTACCGAGGATAAAAGTCCAGGAGTGTCGTGTTTCAGAAAGAAATTCTCGTCGGCAAAGGTTTCTCCCTCCCCTCCGTATATGGTGGCAACGCCCGTGCCGTCTCCCTGAAACTCTCAATTGTATTATATCGATCTGACGCTTACGCAAATGGACATGTCGACCACCAGGGGAAACCAACACTATTTTGATTCCAGTTTCTGGTCCGAGAAAACTTACGCTAACGAAATCCCCGCCTTGTACCATGAAGTCTTTGATAACACTAAAAAGATAAACATCAAAGTAGCAGAGGAGTTTTTCCTGGTACACGTACGTAAGATACAGAAAGCGTTATCTCGGAAAGTGCTGGAAGACCCAAGAAGGCAACCAGCGAACAAGTTCCTCCACCATAGCTTCACGAAAACTTACCGGTGGAACATGCAGTTCTTGTAGCCCAACGGAACGCCATCTCTGCGATATTCACCCGTACAAAATTGCCTGCCAAACAAAACGTAAAACCATTATCGTAGATCGAGCCAGGGTGGTAGAGCCATTCATTCGGAATACAAGAACACAGCTCTGTCTGCGCCTACCTGAAATTCTCCGCCGTCCTGGGCACGATATCAGCGAATAACTCCATTTTTATCCGTCCAGCGTCCTGCAAAGAGAGAGCAAAACATTTATGTTAGCAGCCACGTCGCTTCCATTTCAACGACGAGAAACACACCGAGTTAGCTATTTGGATATCGAAGAAGACAATAGGATTATCGGGATGCCGAAGCTGCTGTGAGAGCTGCTGATATGTCATCCTCAACACGATTTCCTGTCAGCTCACCGCCAGCCACTCCGACAATCCCGATCAGACGATGCTGTAGTTGAAGGCAATGGGTATAATAAATCCGACTCCAAACGACGTCCAGAAAGTCACGGAACTAAGAACTCCAGGGGAATGAAGAAGCAAACTTAGCGAAGACTTTAGTTTTGATCAAAGGATTGCGAAAAATGAGACCTGAAATGGATGGCGGACGCTCCGTTGATTACGGGCACTTCGCTCCGCTGGAAATCTCAAGTTAGGGCCGCCAGTGGACGCTGTGGAGCATTGGCCACCGGAGCTGCCAGCCGCCAGCGTGGCCCAGCGAGGCCATGGGCTGGACGGCATCCGTTTCATTCCCGGGGAGCAGAATGAAACGGATGCCGTCGGCCCTTCCATACGCTTCGTAGCGTCTACAGTTGACGTTGACGCAATGCATCAACGTACGAAAAAACTTTTTTGTTGTCATGAAAATTTTCTGGCTTAGTTTTCGTTCTGGATTTCTCTCTGATTACTGAGCTCTGATCTGCATCGTGGGACCTCGAGGTAAGCAGGACGTCATCCAAGTAACATGCCATGCTCTGGGAAATAGCTGATGGGCCTTTCTTGCAGAAACGTCTAGCTATTCGGGATATCCAGGTTGATTCCAGACCAAGAATTCAAAGATGGCGGCTTCAAACGGTGGCGAGACGTTCGACGATTCTGCAAATTTGGAGCCCATTGACAAACGGTAAGTTTCACGAGGACTATTAGGGCTTCACGAGGACTATTAGGGTTCAGGAGTGATTCTGTTTGGCGGTATGATGCTTCGCTGTTCTCCAAGTTATTTTTTCGTCAGTCACGATGCAGGACAATGGTAGTCAGGGAGAAGTTTCACTTCCGTTTGGGTGTTCTGCGCCTTTTGTGCCTTTTCCTATTTACTGAAGTATCGAGAATGCTTGGCGCTTGATGCAGAACTTCCAGTATCGTTACTCAGGCCCAGAGAGGAGTTTAGCTACCGTTGAGTGATTCTAGCCAAAAATTCGAGACTTCGATAGATGGATTGGTGGTATGGTTGATTGATGATTTTGTATCCCCTCTGGTATTACGAAACTATCCCACAAACTGGTGTGAGTGTTTAACCATCAAAATACACAGGTTGAAAAGATGACGACTCGTCACAAACGGCGAAAAATGGATGTGATTAGCCAAAAACAACGGCTGATCCCACAGCTGGATCGATCCCGATGCTGGATGCGTGGAACAAAATCCCATCTTGCATGGGTAGACTTTGTATAGACTATAGAGCTCTATAGCTATAGATTCTATACGTCCGATGTTCCACTGTTCCCACTCACTTTCCTCGTTGGCCATGATCTAGCAGTAGCTTCATGTAGCAATAGAGGCTGGTTCTCTTCGTGGAGGATAGTCTGGACTCGTTGCCAGCTCTTTCAGAAACATGTCTTTCGACCCTATGCTGCTTTCTTACCCTCATGACCTCATCCACTGTGTAGCAGTAGCCTCTGACATTATGGTTTCTGTTTCAGAGCTTTTACGGGTTGTCTTCGGAACAGATGACGAAATAGTAACATACTCTTTGATTATTCAGGAAAATGTTTGTTGGAGGTTTGTCGCTAGACACTGACGAAGAGGACTTGAAGTCACACTTTGGCGAGTACGGCCCAGTGATGCACGCAGGTTTGACTTCCTGGCTTTTGTACGCTAAAAAGGGAACTTTGGGTCACATTTTGTGTTTTGAATTTTATAGTGGTAAAACGGGATCCGATGACTGGAAGATCTCGCTGCTTTGGTTTCGTCACATTCTCAAATTCTGCTGCTATCAAAAAGGCAACCAGAAAATACGAGCTCTATTTCAGTTATCGAATTCTTTCTAGATGTGTTTTATTTTTTCATTTGATAGGTCCACGAAGTTAACTCTCACACCATCAAAGGTCGTAGGGTAGATCCTAAGGCTGCTGAGCCTCGTCAGCAAGATGGTGCTGGCGACGGCATTATGAAGGTCTTTGTGGGCGGCTTGGATGGTCAGATGGAAGACGATGACTTGAAAGCGTACTTTGAGAAGTTCGGTCCTGTTATCAAACTGGAATGGCCTCGCGACAGAATGCGGAATAACTCGAAGAAGAACTTCGCTTTTGTCGAGTTCGCGGACGAGAAAGTCGTGAACGACGTTGTACGAACTCCCAAACAAGAAATTGGCGGAAGAATGGTAAGCCGCAAAACTTCGTCCAGTTTACGTCGTTTGTCCGCTGGTATTGTAATCTTTCTCTTTTTTTGGCAGTGCGATGTCAGAAAAGCCATTCCTCCAGCGCAAAAGGCCGCTCAGCAGCAGAACATGATGGGTGGCGACCGTAACTCCGGATGGGGAGACTTCGGTGGTGGAGGCGCAGGTTTCCCAGGCTACGACTATATGGCTGCAGCAGCCATGTATGGTGGCTTTGGGGGCTTCGACCCTAGCTCGTACTACGGTTACGACCCCAGCTCCTACTTTGCTGACCCAACCATGGCCGCTTATTATGCTGCCGGTTACGACATGAGCGGGTTTGGCGGTGCTGGGTATGATACCACGGGGTTCGCAGCCGCCGCCGCTGCAGCTGGGTATTCAGGATATGGCGATGGTAAGTTCCATCGACCGCACCTCACTTCGTAATAGCATCACTGAATATCTTCTGCAATTTTAGGAAGTGGAATGCGAGGAGGTATGGGGCGCGGAGGTCTACGCGGTTCCAGCAGCGCAGGGGACAGTACTTCACCACGAGGATCGGCCTTTGGACAGAAAAGTGGCTTTGGAGGTGCCATGGGCGCACGTGGAGGATCCGTCAACCGTGGCTACCATCCTTACCGACGTTAAGACCAAGACATGTGGTGCTTGCCATCTCATCGATGCCAGATATTCCCTCGAGTTATCTTAGTACTCTTTGTTACTTTTCTTGCTACGCATAGAGTACCGTTGTTTTTTCATAAATTCGACGGTTGATACTAGTTCTCGTTACCGAGTCTGGAGATTCTGAGCGACCTAATGCGGATTTCAGGTTGAGAGGGGATAGCTGTAAAGTTGTTACTGTTTACAAGCAGGCTTGTTGGATATTTCACTTTTCATCGGTTATAGCCTACCGTTTGTGGATGACAGATTGCCACTTCTGTTCTTCTTGTTCGAGTGGACCAGCGAATATTGGTCCTACGAGTTCCGTTTTATTCCTAATTCTATAGTAAAGCGCTCTGGCTAAATTACCCGTCCCAGCTACTCGCGAGAGCAGTGACCCAAGTGGTGCCAGGGCGTTGGTTCATAGTTGACAATCAATCAGCGTTGCTTGGCTGCCCATCCCGCGACGCCGGAACCTGAAACTGCCCACCTCCAGCACTTTTGAGCTGGCGAACCGACCATGGCGACCTCCGCTGCTCTGTTTCTCTTGCTTGTTCGAGTGTGTATTGAGAAGGTGGTCGAGGTCAACTTGTCTCTTGTTTTACCCTATAGGAGTATTTCATGGGGTCTGGCAGCGACGAGGAAGATGGCTGGGAAAATGGACCGATCAACCCACTTGTCCTGGTACCTTTCAAAGACATCTGCAAAGCTCGAAACGAGGTCTTCCGGAATACCTTCGTGCTGGAGGAGAAACGATTTGATGAAGAATTAGGCGAGTTCAAATTTCCTCGGGCTGATCAACGGTACGCTGAACAAACAGTACCCGTAACCGGCAACATTGCTGACGATGAAGTGGCAGGTGTCAGTGATTTCGCCGTGGCATACAAACTGGCTGATCCGATTGACGCGGCTATTCTCCTCAACTCGGCCGAGTTCGACGTCATTCTTCAATGTCTGGAGTCTCTCATAGCCTTTACCGAAGACAGGCTGGGCCAGTACAGCAACGACATCGAGGAAGAAACCGAGACAGATCCAACAGGTCTGGTAAAGAAGAAGCAGAGGAATACCGACCCGGAAGAAGGCGACTCTTACATCAGGGCCACTTTGGTGCGCTACCCGGGCTTCTTGAACCGAGTTCTGGAGCTTACCTGCTCGAGTCACAACAGTATTCGTCGAAGAGCTGTGGTGCTGTTTGGGTCTTTGACCGAGTTCGAGGAGACAGTCGAGATCATGGAAGACAAGAACTGGCTCTGTGTCTTGGCGGACCTCATACAGGTACGTACCGTACGCCTGTGTCCACTTTCTCACTGAAGCGTATCGGCGTACTCATGTATTAACGAAGCGTCCTCTTCAGAAGGAAACGGAGGCTTTCGTAATGGACTGGATCATTCTGGCGCTAAAGAACCTCTCAAAGCTCTGTCCACCGTCCAGTAACGTTATTCGAGGTGGATTACTCGAGAAACTGCTGGACCTCGTGCTCTTCGACAACCAGGATCCTGACGTAGTTCAGAACACCATCGAAGCCTTGTGTAACCTGTGCGCCGGTCCAGAGATCCGCAAGTACCTGGCTTTGCAAGGCGGCTTGGAGGCAGCATGCGAGCTTTGTTTGTCCGAGTTCCCCAGTACGCAGTACTATGCTTTATGCTTGATGAGAGAACTGCTTTCCTCGCCGACTGAAGGTGTTATCGATCGTTTCCATGAAGCAGACGGAATGTCAACTATCATGACGCTACTAAACACGGAAGAACTGAAGTACCTTCATGCTAGCACGCTGGAAGTCTTGGCGAATCTGTTGGGCGTCCCTGTCATCGCACATGAACTCTCAAAGAAAAAAATATACGAATTTCTACTGGATCAAGCGTTGAGCAAAACCTATCAGGGACAAACAGACTTCCAAGCTTTCGCGGCGCGATGCATTAGCCGAGCGGTTAATTATTCCGATCAACGCTTGATCATGAACAGTGTAAATGTGGAAAAGAAGATACTTCAGCTTCTGACTTTACCCTCTTATATTGTCCAAGCGGCTGCGTTGGAAGCTGTCGGGAACCTGTCAAAGACCTTGAACTGCAGAAGGAACTTCCGGAAGCTGGATATTGTACCGGCAATAAGCAAACACCTGACGATCTGTGATCCGGGCGTTCGCGAGCAAGCCTACTTCGCTGCTGGGACCTTGATGCTCTATGAGGCTGACCTCGCGGAGAGGTTCGTGAAGGAAGGTTTCTTCAAGCAGCTGCAAGATACCTTGACAGACGTGAAACTATTCCCTGTTTGCGGCCTGATTGACAATGCTTTAGCCTGTGTGATTAATCTGTCTGAGACTGACGCCCTCAAGGAACCCCTGGCAAAATTCATGATCAGGCAAATTCCTGAGCTACTGGCGCATCCGGATGAATCGATCAAGATAAAGGTTAGGTTCATCTCACCTCAGTAATGGTTTTGGTTAACTGGTTGTCTTTTAGGCCATACTTTGCGCAGGAATACTTATACGGTCTGACCAAGATCGAGAAGCCTTCCTGAAAAACGGCGGGTTTTCCGCGATCGGAGATCTGTTGAAGTCGCCAGCGACTGACAACCTCTTTCGCCATGTTTGCTGGGCGATTTCTGTGCTGGCAGTACAACGTACGCTGATTGTCAGTTTGGCCAGTACCGGCTGCGTCAAGGAAATCCTCCAGGCGAAAACTTCACCAAACCCTCTGACCAGCAACTACGCAAACCTAGCTCTTCACCGGCTGGCATCCATTCATCTAGCTTTCAAATACGCTTTATTGGACCAGCTCGATCCTGACGAACGCATACAACATGGATTCTACTGTGCCGAGCGCATTCATGGCAGCAACCAGTGCTGGAGCCTGAAAGCCTTGATGCGACGAGGAAATTCGACGGATTGTCCGGTGATAATCGTCTCACTTCCTCGTAAGAGGTTCTCAGCTTCTCCATTGAATGCCGGACAGTCAAGTCAAGAGGTGAAAGCGGTTGAGTACCGGTCTGAACCTTTGGACAACGGTAATCGAAAGTCTGACGAAGCAGACAGGGTAGCGAATCGGGGCGCGACTGGACAGACGCGAAGAAGTGTCAGCCGGAAACGGAGCTCGAGGACTCGGAAAAAGTCTCCCGAGAAGCTGGAGATTACAAAAGACGAGCGACAAGAATGCCAGCTGGCGCAAGTGGATAGTCAAGCAAACAGAGCGGATGTTGATCTCATGTGTAAACCAGTCATACCCGAAGACCCGCAGTTACGCAAGTTGGTCCAGCAGGTACTTCAACAGACAAAAGGCATGATCTCTGTCGAGAAAAAGATCGGTCTGCTTGCTAGTATGGTATCGGGTGAAATGGGTGGAACGGTAACACAGCAAAGTTTGGAGAAACTGCAGTGGCGGCAGCACCTGTCATCGTTATGTGAGGAGCGTGGAAGATGCTGGGTTCTTCTTGGAGAAGTCAAAGTTGGGACGTTTTTTCATCGTGCTTTTCTGTTCAAGGTAAAATATGTGGTAAATTAAAGTTATCATGAGTATTTACTTTTCATAACAGTATCTTTGTAGGTTCTCGCGGACCGTTTGCATCTTCCTGTTTCGCTGCATCGTGGCAGCCACGACCAAGCATGGAATGAAGCTCGAGTCGGGAGGAATGACACTTCTGAAGTATACATAGTGGATCTAATGTTCCAACCTGGCCAGTTACTTCCGGTGGAAACGGCGAAAGCACGAGCGTACAAGGAACACCCAATCCATCACGCCATTCCACGACAGATTATTATCGTACAAAACCAGCTTCAGCGCAAGAGACAACAGAAAGAAGATGGATGCCCCGTTGTGTTTGAGAACCCGAATAGCGAGGTCGCCGACATTGCCGGCGCAGGTTTCAGAGAAAACCCTGGCGTGACATCGTGGAATTCTCTGAACGAGTTCTACAGTGAAAAGTCAACTGGGTTCGATATTTCTGAGGACAGGCGGTCGCATTTTAACACGGCATTCTTCACCGGTTCATCGGCCAAAGAAGACAAGAGGGTCATCTTGGAAGACATGACAGCTGCACGTGAAGCTAAGCGGAAAGCCTCAGAGGCGGCGAACGCACCAGAAATCGTCACACCAAAGGAAAAACAAAAGATGGCTTCGATTGCTGCTGCAGTAGAAGTAAAGAAACCGGTCAGGCTTGAGTATCAAATCAGGGGAACGCAGAAATGGAAGTCGAAGAGGCTCATACGCCCTGAACAAATTGAAGCGGATAGATTGTCGGTTCCGGTGGAACGTCCAACCGTTGTACGCTTCCGCGGAGTACCATATAATAAAGGACCAAATCGAAGCGGAAGCGTTCATGGTGAAGGTGGCATGACACCTGTGTCCAGGCTTGCTGAATCACGATCGCTTGGTTTTACAAGAAGTACGCAGAGTGTGAGGTCTTTGGAGTTGCAAAAGAAAATCGAAATGGATATACGGAAGATCGTTGAAGACGACGATGAAGGCATCGCTGAAGGGTTCGAGGTGAGCCGTGAAGTAACGGACAACCTTACTTACGAGGACAGACTTATTCTGGAGAGATGGGAAATGGGCCTAGAGGACGATGTAGTCGGAGTGGAATCGGACACGGAGGAAGCCAAGCTATAGTGGGCCAGTCCTAACTCTTAAGAGACCGCCATTTTTCCTTCTTTCTACCTGCTAATACGTATAACATGACTTCATCTGACTCATAGAACATTATCATAACAGATCTCTGGTTGCTCTCTTTGTGTACACGATCCTCGTGTTGTCCACTGCTGTTGTAACCTAAACGATGATATCTTCACGTGGGATCTGGTCCTTCGGTTTGATAGTGTGAACAAAAAATAATTTATCGTGACTTACGAATCTTTCATTCGAAGTGTCGGGTTGGTAAGAATGCTTTTCGTCGATGCGAACCATGATGGTGGTCCCCTTCTTCGTGATCGAACATCATGTCCTTCTTTTCATCGCTTTCATCGATGTGCAATTTGGGGGGTTCTTCCAGTTGGACATCCGAATATTCATAATCGCTGTGGTGCCGAGCACAGCCCGAGTGGTGTGCTTCTTCGCTGGAGCTTCCCAGCATGAAACGAACTTGAGAATCCAAAACACTGCCAGAAAGCTCTGCAAAATGAAGAAGACATCATCGTTTGCATTACATGTACGTTGACACACGTATCTGTCATCGAGAAAGGATGCTTCGTATTACCTGGTGCCTTCGTTTTGTGATCGCGTTCTTTGTCGAAGGACGCAGACTGTGACATGGGGCTAGACGACAAATCTACCGACGAAGAATGCTGCGATGAAGTTCCCAGCGAGTTCTCTGCAAACAGGAGGAACAAATTGTACTATACGATTCCATTTGCGCGAATTACAATAGCGTTTTGCATCAAACGGTCGCTGTGGGCACCTTTCAGTCTTTCGACTGCATCATTGATCT
Organism: Ramazzottius varieornatus; assembly: GCA_001949185.1. Taxonomy (NCBI): domain Eukaryota; kingdom Metazoa; phylum Tardigrada; class Eutardigrada; order Parachela; family Ramazzottiidae; genus Ramazzottius; species Ramazzottius varieornatus. Next base: position 6,326,216 of record BDGG01000002.1, on the reverse strand, counting down.
CCGCATGCCATTCCAAGTTCTCCAAAGAATGGGCAATGGATTCGAAGATCCTCTGCTTCAATAGAGCCCCATCGATCGGACCGCTTCCTCGGCTAATGATAGTGATTTGTGGACGGACTACTATAATTGGCTGTGAGGTTCCTTCCTGTCGGTCTGAGATTCTGGCTTCTCCGGGATGCTTTGGTATCTCATTAAATTTTCCGTTCTGTATCTCCAGGTGTTCCATTTCCAAACTGGGACTGGCTTTGCGGTACAAGTCTAAGATTCTCTTGACAGCTGGGCGAGGAGCTTCTGGCGTCGCTTGAGTACTCGTATCTGTCGATTCGGCTCGTCGACGGGGATGTTCGATACGATAGGTGACAGAATTTGAATTCAGTTCTTGTTTGATAACTTCGTCTATTTCCGATTTCGTGGACCCAGTCCAGCTCGACGACGTCGCGTCACGTTGGTTATCCTTAAATTCACAGCTTGCCGTTTTATCGGGGCAGGTTCCTGAGCTCGAAGAAGGTACTTTGAGAGATAGCTTTACTGGGGCTAATTGAATTGGCACCGGTGAACCGTTTGTAATTGTATCGTTTTCGAAGAATACGTGATCGAAGTCGTGCGGTCGACTGCGTCGCACCGGACTTTCAGCTCCCGAAGATCCATCCGATAAATCGCTCTGTGAGCTGTGCAGATTGTCCTTGAGAGCCATTTTCAGCTTCTTTTTCCAGCTAAATCTGTTCCCATTCGTGGTATCGTACTGCATTGAGCCAGAAGGCAGGAACGGAAGTGAGGGTTCGGAGTGCTCCGAGATTCGCGGTCTCTGTTGTGAATAAGTTCGAGCTGAACAAGCTTCGGAATCGCACTCTTCACGATCCATAGTGTGGATCACTGATTTTCTGTTACATTCCCGATGGTTAGGACATTCTGAGCTGCTCTTGAGCCGGCAGAGGTTTTCCGGCGGCGCCACCATCGCTTGACACCGATGCTCAATTTCCAGGGCGGTTAGGGCACGCATCCATGCCACATGGTCGGTCTAAAGTGGTATCAAACGTTACTGTGTGAAACGTGCTCGTAGCGCCAAGCAGGAGGTGTTACCTCGGCCACGCTCAAGCAGCTAAAGCGGTACAACAATTTCGCGCCGCTGGCAACAGTCTCCATCATTCGCGACAAAACGGCTGGTCCAACGGGCTTGTCCGAGTACAGCGTAAACATACGATCCGACTCTGAGATGATTTTATCGGCCCCAAGGACGGATGGGAACAGACTTTCACAGGTGGGACTCAGAGCTGCCAGGTACATCTCAAAAGAAGCCACTGGACAGAATGGCGAACCTGTTCTTTGAACCATTATCCTTCCCGCTGAAAAAATAATAAAAGCAATGTGTCACAGCAAGCACGGTAAAACACGACAGGCTACTATATACCTTCCTGGGAGACCCGGGTGATGACATGTCCATAACGACTGTACATATCTGGGTTCAGCTCGACGTACTTTATCCCTTGGCCATCCGAGAAGACCTTGAAGGTGTTCTTGGTCCAGAACGCCTGGTCGGGACAACAGGGAATGCCGCGGAAAAAGATGGTGAGCTCGAACCATACTTTGCGCTGTAGCGAGAGGGCGCTGTCGGTGGACAACGTCCCACTGCGGTAGATAGTCTTGATGCAATCAACGGGAATACCTAACCATTCTGTTCCCGAGAAGTTCTGCGAGAACGTTGACTCAAACGTCTGACGCTTGATTTCCAGGCCAGTGTACGTAGTGAGGTTCTCCAAAGCCAAACGGTAAGCTTCGCGGGATGTTTCGAAGTCTGGGTCTTTCTGGATATCGATGCCGGCTGTGGTCTAAATCACGTTTAGTATATCATGGCTGCTTGGCTTTAGCGATAAATGTTACCTTGTTTCTTTAGATAGTGAGAGATGGAGAACCGGAAACTTTGGAGGGAGCTGCGCGTGCATTCGCTTCGCATATCGTTTCTGGCGAACCGGTAAAAGCTGACTAGCTGATCGTTGAGCTGCTGCGGGCTGCAGATCTCGAAGACTGGACTGAATCCTTGGTTATTCAGCCAGTTGCGAAATGTTTTGACGCCCTGTAGGACCGACTGGGTTGTTTCCGGAAAAGGCTCGAAGTTGTCCTTTCTGAAAGAGAATGACTCGTCACTAAATCAGCTCCTTCGTCGAGTCTACGAGGAGAAGTTCATTCATTGTAAATTTGTAATTGGTTTATTGATTGTTCTGGTTGTTCGCGATCGGTCTTGTGGAATATTTGATTAGCTCTCGAAAATTATACTGCAGTTTCGAGTTGGGGCGTAAAAGGTTAGTAAACATGACGGAAGAACAGAATATATCGCCCAAGGTGCTGTTTTAATGAGTATTGTGACAGACAAGCTCGCCGCGTGCTTTGCTGTCGGTTGCCCTGTTCCGTTGTATCGAGTCTATCGACTATCGAGACCGATGCAGCGCACATACACATCATAAGACTTGCCTTACCCGGTTGCCAGGTTTCAGCAGAATATACTATTATTGAATATGGCAGATAAGCCATCCTTTTGCTGAGTTAGCGTCAGAGTGGGTTCATAATAGTGGTCAAAGTTAATACAAAAATAATAACGAAAACGTCGAACAACGGTCTGAACGCTAATTGGACGAGAGACCGGAACCATCGACACGCCCATCGGATTGGATGACGGTCACAATCTACAAAAAATAGGTTGCATAACACAGACAGTGTTCCAGGAGAAACGACCTCCATTCTCGCTTTTACCTAACGATAAAAACACATCGATCAGCTTAATTTTAAATTTTTTAAAAATGTCTGAAAAGAGATAATGCATGGCTCCGGCGTCCGTTCCCTGAGTTGTATCGCGGTAGATGAGAGCCCAGGCCTTTTAGTATCGGCGCAACAACCACATACATACACCTCACAGACACCAGTGCGCAGCAACCGACACGCCCAGAGGAGCCTTTCTGTGAAAAGGAAAGTAAGTTTGTGTCGCGCCTGTGGTGAAAACCCAGAACCCTCATGCAGATGAAGTCGCGAAGGAGAACAGCAGCTGACAGTAGACGAAAGCAGCGAAGATCGTGTGGCATCGACAGCCAACCTGAAACAGAAGTGGTCTGGTCAGTCCAACGATCCGCTACCAACCTAACGACGACTATGTAGATGGTCAGCGGCTCACCGTTATCCAACCCAACGAGAGGAATAACGAAGAAACAGGGAAGATAACCGGATGATGGTAGGAGAATCACAGGAAACAGCTGAAGTCTGATGCGATGCCTCATCGGACCGTATCAAGCAATCAAAATTTTGGATATCTCAGGTACGGCACAGCCTTGTAGCTGTGTTCGATAATTTAGCAGTTGATTGATAGAACCTTAATCACTATATTGGACTCACTCTGGCTAGCGCTATGCTGAACGACTTTTCATTGGTGGAAAAACCAGGACTTACACGTACGATGTTTGCTGATACCAAGCGAGAGATAAGTTACACGTCTACATTTCTTCATGTTACACTATATTTTACATGGACGGCGTGCAGATATCAGGACTGTCTGAACGCTCGTTGTACGTGGTTGCAACATATCTGCAATACAGGTCGATATGTGCCGCACGATGAGTATCGGCTGAACGGTTCGGCCAGCTTTCTATTGGCGTCTATTCCGGTTATACTCACGTCATAGTGGCAGTGCCCGCCCGGTTGAGCCGTGGAAAGCGGCTTGAATGATCGGTAAAACCTCTGTAGTCACGTTCCGGCAGCTTGATACTGCTGCTGTTGGACGGTAGCTGGTGCAAGGCCAGGGACTCGCCGAAGGACCGGTCCAGCGAATGGTCATCGGATAAATTCGATAGGTCCACATGGTCGTTCAGGTTCTCTTCGAACTTCCGCTTGCGTCGACAGCCATTGCTTTGCGTAGGATAGGGTCGCATTTCTTGCTGGTTTTTTCCCAGAGCGATCACACGGTTGAGGGAGTAGCGAATGACGCGGATAGTGGACGGAGAATACCGCTCGCCTTTCTTGGTTTTAGCCTCTTCTTGAAATTCGGCTAGGTACAGAATCAGATCTTCCAAACCGCAGGTCTTTTCCGGGTTGGCAATACTGTGCTTTTCGCGGACAAAGTCTAGAAAAATTCGGACGGCAGAAATGAAGAGCGGGTTGGTGTCGTCGTCGGCTCCGCTGGACTGGGAATGTAACTGGGAACGCCGAGTGGACTCTGCGGTGGCGCCACCGGACACGCTGCCGGGACCCGATGGTGAAATGGTTGGACGGTGGTCCTTCAGTCCTCCCATCTCTAAAGAATCGAGACAAACCATGCGATCGTTTTGGAGGTCCATCTTTACGTGACGGAACCTGCAAAAGAGGAAGTTTCACAGCGCAGCAGGGAAAGCCATACTGGTCTAGCTGTGCAGGTGTTCGCATGTGAGAAGACTAAGTCGTGAAGTATCTAATTCGGAACGAGCGATACAATTTTCGTGCTAGTCAACACAAGCTCAGCTCATGCGTAATTGAGAAAAAGAATGAATTTTCTGCCTTGCTGACTCTATGTTGCTTGTTGAAAAGGTTTCCGCGCAGAACAAGCGACTATCGTGAAAGAACGCACGAGTGTACATCGAAAGTATGTACAGTGCAGTAAGGTTTCTGGTGGCAGCGCTTGGTACAGTATCTGCACGGAAAATCGATCAAACCAATAAGCACTAGGTGAGACTGACGTCAAATCGTCTGGCGGAGACTCTTTTCGCCGTTTCGCCAATCACAACTCGGTGAGGAGCTTGCTAAGCAGCTTATGATCGGTGCAAAACATTCCGCGCGGAAACAGCAAACCTGCTATAGCGAAGTAATAACACCACGTTAACCTTACGGTACCACACCTGTCTTTTCATAACTTCCTAGCTTTTATTAAGTAGACTTGTGTCATTTGTCTGTGCTCTGTTCCTTTCGCAACTTCTCGGAATCCAAAATACGGCGAGGTCACTCCACGCACACAGTTCGAAATTATAGTATAATAACAATTAGACAGATATTTCACCCGGAAAATTAACACAGTATCAATCATTTGGGACTCTTCTGAAGTGATACAAGCACGGCTGGAACTATTCACATTTTTTTTTATTGTTCGCGTATTTCCATCATTGGGAGGCCGGCAAACAATTACGAGGTCGAAATAGGGTACAAATCGAAAGTGTACAGCAATGGGAACCAGAATAGAAAAGATACATTTCACGAAATTTAGAGTAGAGCGAAGGCTTCGTAATCCAAAGTTTGCGAAAACTGAATTTTGTATCATTCACGACCACTTTCAGGTGATCAAGGAAATTTAAATTTTAAATCAGCCGCTAGCGACTTAAACAGCTCGTCGTGAGGAGGACTATTTTTGTCTCCATTGGCGCTCGTTTTCAGGCCATGACAATGAAAAGTGCGCCGGTTAAGATAACAACCATCCGAAAATTATTTACCTGCCCCCAAATTAATTGTAATTCAAAGCGATCAACTCCGCCCATTTTTTTCCTGGCCTGCAAAGGTGCTTTCACGTTTTGTTTTCCGGCAGATGTGATATCGGGTTCACATCGAGCTAGATTTAGTAGTTCTTGGATACTATATTTGTATATTTAGAGCTTCTTGACTTCTATTAGAGAATAGAACAAAATATTAGAAAATAGAACAGCGTCCAGCTATACCTGTTCTCACAGCACTAACAACAGGATATCCTGGGACTTGGTTGCTGACGTGCAAGTTCAAAATCACGCACGCGGCACATGCACAGAATGCGTGCGAGCGTCCTCAGGGAGCTCAAGCCTTCCACGTCGTGGCGACGCACATGAGTTGCACAGTCAGTGAGGAAGTACCGAGAGCGCGCAGAGCCGGCTCTTCGCCCTAGGCCATGGAGAACCTCCAAGTCTTGGCGGTGGACCAGTATGCAGAAAGCAGACTTGGCACGCCTAGCCCAGCTGCTTGATCCATAACTGCTGAACGAATTCAGCAAAAACTGTAGGGCTGTGACGTAAATTTGATAAGACACACGACTCGAGAAGGAATCTTTAAAGTGTAAACGTGGCACAGGATCAAATCGGATAGAAACACGTAGACTTACACCCTGAGCAAAAGTCTTGCTGGCGTTGGCCTCAGATTCCCCATAGAAGCGAGATGCACACGAAAAAGGAAGCGAAAAAGGTACCATTCAGCCCTTAGGCCCCACCCCTCGACGTTTAGCCTAAGCTCAGCCGCTCAGGATTAAACATGGATTCCTCTCAAGCTATCGAACAAGGGAACGCTGAATACCTCAAGATGTTATTTCGTAGGCGAAATGTTGCACTTGAGTTTTCTGCATGGTGCAGCAAACTACATGGAAAACCTGCATTCCAGTAGCCTTTTCAAGAAGTTTTTCTGCTAAAAACTGGCAGCGTGGAACAATACGAATTTGGTACATTGAGCTGTGAAAGCAAATATAGTTTATATCGTATTATAAAACATGGTTATACATCAGTGTGAATATACAACAAAATCAAGTGTCATGTCCAATAAACTATAACGTACGTTGCTCTCTCTACCTGAGATACACACAGTAAACGTTTAAAAAAGGTTGGCAGACTCCTGACAGTAACCACAAGTCCGGAGCTGCGGAGCTAGGACAAAAACGAGACGGGATAAAAACAAAAAAGGGGAGAGCGATTATGAATGTGTAAATCTAGCCATTAAGCACGTGCGCAACAACAGAAATGTTTTTAGCTACTTCCAACACCGGTAAAAGCTAACAGTCTATAAGAAACACAATAAATATACACCAACAGAACACAAAAAGGCTTCCGACCGACCCTCCTAGAAACGCGCCGAACTTCGGAAGACTATCATCTTGGAACGCGATATTATGAAACATAACCTTCTTCTTCTCGTCGGATAAGGCGAGGCCATTCGGTCAGCTACACGTCAATTCATCCACAGTCGGCAGTTGCGAGCACCACAGTTACAGGGAATCTTATGCAAGTCATCCTCAAAGTCAAACTTGTAGTCGTAACATAACTACAAAAGAGATAAGATACCCGTTAGAGACCGGTAAAGAAAAAAACCCGCAAAATTCGACCTTTCTTCATGTCAAATTATCCATTTTAATTTCAGTGATTTCTCACACAGAGTACTCTAGAGTACCCAACTTACTTCTTCGCCCTTCAATATTTTTCGCAGAGATGTAATGACAATCTTCTTGTTGTCTTTGTCAGTCTGTACAACTTCTGTGATACAGTTGGGATCACAGGAATGGTTGATGAAGCGTGCTGATCCGCCACTTCGACTGGCATCCACTACAGTATCTTTGTCGACACGAAACATGTAGATACCATCGCGATTCTGCAAGAAAATTTCAGTGTGATAAAAAGTGGGAAACTAACATAGTATGAATAGGGGAAAAGAAAGGTTTCGTTTACCATTTTTTCGTAATTTTTCTCTCGGTTATTCGCCACTTCATTTCGTATGAGTTCGCCGACATATTCTACGATCATGGTACTTTTGTCCAGTTCACGCGAAGCGAACAAGCCCAGGCCTTGGATGCGGGACCGGGCTAGGTAGACATTTCTTTTCCAGTCCAGTTTCATTCGACGAAACTGGTTGATCTTAGAGTGAGTAACTTTATTCTGATAGGACAGGCCATTAGTATCACAGAAAGTAGCGCTCAGTTGAGAGCCCGAAGAGGATGTGGTGAGGGAAGTAGTCACAGCGGCGACGGTATGACGATGGACAACGGCGTGGCGGCCCTCACTTCTGAAATGGACTGGCCGATGTTTTTGTTGACTTCAGTGACTTTTCTATGAATCGAGCAGCTCTTTGTTAATCCCCACAAAATGACTAATTTCAAAAATTATATGTTCAACATATGCAACTTGAACATACAAACCCGACAGGATCACTACGAGCGGCGCACGCTTCCAGCAAATAACAGTGAAAGCATGCGCCAACTTGAAGAAGCGATCTTGTGGACTTTGTTTGCCCAGCTCCATTTTCAGCTTTAGATTCAATTTTTTATCGACTCTAGTTTTTATAAGCGAAATTTTCAAGAAATAAATTAAATTTCGATCCTCACCTTTTTGGTAGCAGTTTGAGCTTGGGTTCAGTCTTGGCGGAACCACTGCCGTTTGCAGGTACCGCCAACGGGGACAGATCGGCGGCTTTCTCCTTTTCGAACTTCGGTCGGTACAGTGACGCTTCGGACATACCGGGCAACATCTCGATGGCACGGGCGATGTTACCCTCCGTCAAACCAAACAGCTCGTCACCGGTGAAGAAGTCTGGGAAAACCTTGATCATAGCGTTGGTTCGTAGACCCAGGACCGCCGTCAGAACTTTCATCCACACACCTGCGCCATCCAATGTCACCAACTCATACTGTAAGAAATCTTCTTCCCTTTACTTATGGGAGCTGTTGGACTCACCTTTGGTTGTAACATCTGATAGTACGACGTTATCAAAGCCCGATTCCCTCACCACGATTTTGAACTCTGGAAAGCCATCGACTTCGTGTATGCTGCAGATGTAGTAGCAACGACGCTGGAAAGCCCTCATGGACCAAAAGATTCGAGTGGCCGAATACCCAACCTGTAAACCACCATGGGACCAATGAACATTTCAAAAGTAGGCAGTTACGCAAAGCCAGAATCGAAAACTTACAGGATACACGCAGTTTTGATGGTGGAAATTGTGAATATGCTGCACTAAGATCTGTCCGATGGAATGGAAGATCAGCGTTCCCACTCTGAACGTGTGTAATCCATCCGGACAAAGAGCAATTCTGAAGGACGAAACAAAGAAGTTATGGTAGCTAATCGGAAGTTGTCTTGGTATGTCAATGGGAAGACGGACGCTTACTTCGAAGCTAGGCGAAATTCGTCTCGGTTGACACAAACTCTTCTCTGCACGGTGAAGTTTTGCAGTTCGTCCTCCGGATGATCCTTCGGTTTATGTCCATCACACAGGAGCGTTTTGTCCTTGAAGAACATGCAGTCGGACGCCACTTGCTGCTTGGCACAGGGGAAGTGGAAGACTTGGGCACATCGGATTCTGGGTGGCTTGTAGCACATCAGGGTAGCGCCGGGCTTCTTACAGCGTACACAGATGGTTTCTCGACCATGTTCACAAGCCTTCTGGACGTTGAAGAGGTGGCCATTGATGGTCTCGTAGACGTCCGAGGACCACAATGCGCAGTTCAGATGCACCCAGTGGTCACCGTCAATGTTCAGTAATCGACCGGTGCCCGTGCTCGTCAAAGAGTCACCTATCAGGTTACACAAGACACACGCCCGAAAGTCACCTACACCATCTAGACGCCGGATACCCACGTCGAGTTGCTGGAGGATCTGCTCAGGTGTTAAACGTTCCGTTACCGGCGATATCGACTTCCACTACGAAATAAAAAAATCGTCTTGTAATATTTGTTCTTTTTTCTCAGTGAAACTGAGAGGCCGGCAGGTGAAGCGCACAAAATCGTAATTTATAGTGGCGGACGTTTCCACTTTCACTTGCTGGTAGCGTGCGCCACTTGGGATGACAATCCTGTGCGCTCCGTTGGCGGGCCGTCCAATTCTCGAAACCTCAAACCAAGCAATGTCAACCGCCAATCCCAAAACAAGACATACAATGTCAAAGACTTATCATTGACCAAGGAGGATTACCTGGGATATGTCACCGGACCACAAGTCATGTCTAGTCTTCTTGCCCTTCCTCAGCAGTGGCTGGATAGACCTGAGTATATTCTGAACGGACGAGCTCCGCTTATGAGCCGACTCTCTTCGTTCCCGTCTCGACTCACCCTTGACGGAGCCATTACTGCCATTGATACCATGGTCCACGGAAACAGTTGCCGGTGGTGAGGCCTTTGAACCGTTGGTCGAGTTCAGAGCGAACTGCATCAGACATTGCTGTCCACAGAACGACACGTATGGCTCGCCATCTTCCGTGTCATACGGCAGCCCATTGTCCAACGGCGCCGCGAAGGAAAAGTCTGACAATTTCTTCCGAATGACCGCTACAAAAATAAGGCTGAAATATAATAACGAGTGCCGCAAGTCGGACAAACCTTCTTACCTGAGCTGGGCATGGCTAGATCGCAAGTGCAGCAGAACTTGGGCTTCTCGTCGCTGATGAAGGACGGCACCACCGCCATCTCAGACTCGGAATCCGGCTCGGGTTCACAGCCAGTCATGATGATATCACTCACTGGAACCTGCAGCAAGTTAGCCAGCTTCTCCATGAAGCCCTGGAGGTCCCTGGCAGCTTCTTCCGTAATCGTCAGCGTCACGTTGACCCTGTCCGAATCCCTACAAGCAATGAATGTTCTTGTCAGCGTTACGACGGACTTATCGCACTTGATCGTTAGTTACGATGAAGTTGCTTACTGCAGTAGCTTTGATGGTTTGTGTGGGACGACCACCGGTTCGGGCTTTGCCTCAAGAATCTCGTCCTCCAAAAAGTTCTCTTTCTGGCTGGCTGGTGTACCTGGCTTCTGGAGGGTATCGAAGACAACAGCTTGTGGTGGTAACACTGGATCATCTACTCGCATTTCACAGAAGAAGTTCTCGTCGACGGAAGAAACAGCGTCCAGCCACGCGTACATGTGGTCGTAGCAAGGCTCCAACAGTAGACTTTCGCCGTACGATGAAGTCGACGCAAAGGACAATGCTGGACTCGATGGACTCCTAAAGTCCAAGCGTTCGACTTTAACGACCGGATCAACGTTGTTGGCCAGGGTCGGCATGTTCTTCTTCATACAGTCTTGGAAGATCCAGAAGGACGAGGTCTCGTCAGTGACGTACTGTACGTCTTGGTCTGTTGTGGGCACGGGAACGTAGAAACGACTCTTAGGGCCCTGCTTGCTCACTTCATAAGCCCCAAAAGAACCCTGTAAGATATTCGAAAATACATCAAATGACGAAAATTAAGCGAGCAAGTGATTGAGGGCTCCCCAATCACACTCGACAAGACTGCTTTCCCAAGATGGTGCACTTTACCACTGATACCAACTGATACCGTGCGCTACTCGGAAACTCCATCTTGTCGAGTGTGCATTGCCGAGCAAATGATTAGCTTACCTGTAATGATCGGCGCTGAGGTTTCTTCAGGTCCTCCAGCTGACGAGGTCCGACCGCAGCTAAAGGTTCGATTTCGGACTTGACAACCACACTCTTTTGAGGAAGAGCTCGCTTCTGAGGTTCAGCCATATCATACGGAATGGCTCGCAGTCGATCCACCAGCGCAGCCACCACACTTTCAGCTGGCGGACCATTCTCGCTGGAGCCACTTTCGGGCTGTCCGTTCTCATCCGTCTTTTTCTTCTTCTTGGTGGTCTTCTTTTTCTTCTTGCCACTCTCCAGGTCCATACTGGCTTCAGACGGCGCGGTGAATGACGAATTCAGATGCATGGTGGAGCTCGTAGCTGCAAAAAATATACGCACTGTAATTTTGTGAACATTTTCTTGGCTGTTTTTCTGATACTTTTTAACGTGTTCTAAGTAGCAGTATGTTTTAAATTGGGATCTTACCTGGACTTGAGCTGCCTTCCGTTTGGACTTCCAGAGGCATCTTGTCAATCAGCTCTAACTGCTGACGTTGAGCCGGTGTCAATGTCGACATCGAGACATTGTCATCATCCTCCTCTTCCAGCTTCACCAGCAGGTTCGACGTGGACCTTTGCCTTTCTAACTGTGAACCATGCGCGCTCGTCAACGGAAAGCCAGGAACACCGGTCGCAGGCGCTGCTGCAGACACCGGTGTGTTCCCCTGTTCCAGCAACTTCTTCAACAGGACATTCTTCTTTTCCATAGACTCCGCCGAACCTGGCTGTGACCCACTGCTACTACCACTGGATTTGTCATCGGACAACAAGCTGGGTTCGGTGGCGCTTCTCGTCAATGCATTTGCTAGATCACGCGGCGAACGGACTGGTGGGTTGGAAGGTGAGCTTATTGTAGGTGAGAGATTCGAAAGCGACTGAATACGACCATCCATCGAGAAGGTGTGACTGGTGGAAGGCAGGGAAACGACGGGAGGACCTGTGGGATGGTGAGGAGTCGGCGACGAGAAGGAAGGTCCCGCTGGCTGAGGTACAGCGAAACGACCGGCTTGGGAGAGCTTGCCTTGTGGAGAAAGACTCCGCTGCTGGTCGAGCATAAGCTGCTCCTGGAAATTATGCTGCAAAATCAGTAATTGATTAGGCTATTGAACTATGTTCCGTCTTACGTGGACCTGCGCACCATCAGATAAAACGACAGAAATGTATGCAGGTACGTGGAGGACAACTCTCTCACGCAACTGAATACTAACCTACCATACGAATCGTCCAGCTTCGTGTATGTAGGAGCATGACAGACATATATTGCTACCGATCTGCCAAATGAAAACAAAACCAATTTACGAAAAGGATGATTCTTACCATTGAACTCTGGTCTTCACGAGTAGGTGACAGAAGATTTGGCAAGAAGCTGGGCGAGACGGATGCTGGAAAAGTACCAATCGGTGAACGAATCTGAGGTTGCACTGGCGGCGTGGCCAGCGTCTGAAGCGCTCCGACCGGAGGGAACCCCGTCGGAATTGACTGCGTCGGGGGGCTAGGTATCAGCTGAAAGCCCGTCTTATTCTGCCAGTCTTGTATCAGGACATTATGTTCCTTGTTCGCTTTCCTCACTCGCTCCAGCTCCTTCTGTATACTCGTGACCTGCTGTGCTAGTCTATCAAGCTCCTGCGCTTCTTCAGCCGACAATTCGCCACCATTCTTCTTCACCTGCCTCTGTCGCGCAGACATTGACTTCTTCTGTTTCCTTACTTTCGCTATATCGTTCTCTAACTTGGCCTGTTCTGCATTCAGTTCATGGTGGTACTGTAACAGCCAGTCTTTGTGCTTCATTCGAGACTGTCGTTCAGCCTCGGACGGTACCTCAGCCTGTGACACCGGTGGGTGATGTGAAACGGAACTTGGGCCTGCCATGCTCTGCTGCACGAACTCGTTGGACGGCATAGGCTGTGGAGTACTACTAGGAGCTCGACCGATAGGTGGCGTGAAGACAGGATGAGCACCTGGCGTTCCTTGGGCCAAGACAGCACCAGGCTGCGGCCAAGTCATTTGTCGCGGAACTCCAGCCGGGCTCTGAGGTGGTCCTTGTGGGTTGGGTGGACGGTACTGGACGGTCGGGTTATATTGACCTTCCGAAAAGCTCGGCTGAACCTGAAACCGCACGTATAACAACTCGACCATAAGATCATTTATTGGCCATTTTTTCATACCTGGGTTTGCTGAGAACCAGCAGCTTCGCTAGTGAATGGCTGTTGGATCGGCACGAAGGTCCCTGTCGGTGATGAAGTGTGTTGCGGTTGTTGCTGCCACGGACCAGCCTGCATCGGGAACCTGTTTTGGTGTTGGGAATTATCCACGAAGTTCTGTGCCATCCCGGGCTGCGGTCCTTGACGGGGTACCATCATTTGTGCAGGCATTCGGGGTGTCATGGCAAACCGAGGTGTTGGCCCGGGCTTCCCAGGGAAACTGCGCGGAACCTACAATGAAGATCAGCCTCTTATCACATTTTCCTATGATAATTTTTTCGTTATTTCAGAGATTGCAATGTTTACTACTTTTTGTTTTCCTTTGGTCAGCTTTTACAGTAATGGTCTTCACGAACCTGCTGCATCGTTCGAAGCTGAGGCGGCTGTGGCTGACGAAACTCCAGACTCGGTTGCTGCTGTTGTTGTGGCGGGAAAGCAGCCGCTGGGCGCATTGCGAAGTGCTGCTCGACCTGATGTGGTGCCGGAAAGTTGCCATTGGTGGCGTTCTGCGGAGGATACTGCCAGGTTCCCGTGGGTCCAGCTTGTCGTTGGCGCTGGCCCTGCTGACGAGCCAGAAGATCTCGAAGTTGCTGCCGGGGGAAGAACTGACCAGTCTGTGGAGACTGCGGGTTTGGATATGGCGGCCCAAAGCGTTGAGGTGACGATATACCAGCAGATTGTGAGTACCCCTCACCCTCGTCCAACTCACTCTTTTGTCGGTTAATGGAGGCCGGAACTGACGCTGGTGGATTTGCGTAAGGATCGAATGGTGATGTCGGAGGGTACAGCGTTCGAGGAGATTGCACCTAGAAAAACAGTCAACGTTAATAACATGGAGACATACAATATAAATACAATGGAGATAAATATTCTAATACAGATTGAATGTAGCCGAAAACACTCAGGAAGATAGGTTTTTTTTCCAGGTGACGCACGCTTTCAGCCCGTAAGATAAAACATGCGCCACTTGCGAAAACAGTCATGTCGAGTTCGAGATTGATTTGCTGATTGAAAGTTTTCTCATCAGTAAGTATTTTAGGTAAGGTAATGAACAGTGAATCACTGTGAATCCGTCAAAAAACGTACACTACTTTCGACTTGAAAATTCTTGACGAACCTGCTGAGCTGAATGAGGACTTTGTATGCCAGGATGTTCATGGGACAGATGGCTAACTGGCAGAACCGAACGAGGTCGGTCCAGCGGAGGCGAGAACGTCGGTGCCGGTGAGCTGGAATGGAATTGCTGCAGCTGTGGATGACCAGCAGACCCAGGCGTCGATGGCTGACTTGACGGCGTGGGCGGGTTTACAAACCCAAAACCCTCTTCAGGCTGAGAAGAACTGTAGTATGGCTCCATTGTCGTATCATGCGACGGAAACCTGTTCATGGGCGAAGCCCCAAACGGCGGCTGAAAAACAACGAAAATTCGATAAAGGAGCAAACCCAGATTAGCACATTTTCAATTACTCACTTGAGCAGATACCACTTGGTGTTGAGGTGAGAAGTTCGCTGCAGGTCGCACGTCAATCAGCCCAGCTGCCGCATTAGCTGTCTTTTCTTTCTCCTCTTTGATCTTCTGAGCCTTGACACTCTTGCTTAGTTTAGCATTCTCTCTTGCTTTGGCCGTGTAAGGCTTCTTGTCCTCCGTACTAGCTTTCCGCCACAGCTTCTGAATTTGCTTGTATCGTTCGGGCCACTCGGGGAAGTTCACCTTCAGATCAGGTTGGGTCACGTTAGCGTACAGGACAGCTGAAAGAGTGGCCATTTCGCCCAGCATTTCGTCCTCCTCGTGCCGCTTCAAGTTCTTGGCAGCAGCCGTCTGCTCGGCGCTTTCTCCACTGTCTTCGATACTCATCGAAGAATTGTCCCATGGTGCTAGCGCCATGTGATCTGGGAGGTTCACTGCGGAGGGAAGATTGGTGGGTCTTTGCACGTGGTTTTGAAGTGACGACGTAGACGCCTGAGAGGACATCTCCGAACCTATCCAGAGAGAACATATTATACTCAACACGGAACGCGGCTCCCTTTTGCAGGTCACACCTGTTATTCTTTAATAAAAAAATCAATCAAGTTTCATTCAACATCTCGTGGCTGGTCCTGTTGTTCATTCAACATTTTGCAACAGTTTATGCTGTGAGACGACATTTGAGTCATATTTACGTTTTGTCCTGATATGAAATTTCAGTCACTTCATTCCTTACGTCCGCCTTACCTAGAAAGTTACCACTTCTCATCATGGTAACCGATGCTTCTTCATTGAGAAAGACATCGTTCAGAACATTATCCGCGTCTTCACACGACATCTGCGGCAAGTCCGTCCCTTGGATGGATTCCCACAGCGACCCAAAGTTGTCACTAATCGGGTCCCCCTCTTCTTTGCTCAGGCGTGGTGGCCGTGCAGCCGGTTCTTCCTCTTGAGCTGGCACTTCGTCCTCTTGTTCAGCTGTCAACATGGCCAACAGCTCGTCCACGCCTCCAGCATCCTGCAGATCACCCGCTAGGAAGTCCAGTCCGCCGTCACTGTCCACAAAGTCAGGAAAGTCGTCGTCCTCCACCGCCATGGGCAAGTCTGATGCTGTCGACGATGCCGTGGCGCTCAGACTGGACTGGGTTAAGCTTTGCTTGATGTGGTCTAAAGTTCTTTGTTCGTCACTGGAGCTTTCGTGGGGACGACTCTCTGTGGACGAAACCGGCGGTCGTCCTCCCGACTTCGTTGCAGTCACCTAACGCAAAAACAATCAACGAAATGGAACGGCTTCTGTGATTCTGACCGTCAGGTATCGATTAGCTCACCTTTGGGGTCTCAGGTATATCGATGTTAACAGACAATGACGGTCGTCCGGCTGCCGAAGCTTCTTCCATGTCTTTCGATGGTCCATCCTCCATCAACGTTCGTCCGAAAAAAGCATCCTGAAGGTAATCTGGAAAGGATTCTTTAACGCTAACTTTCTTCTTGTTGACCGATCTTTTCTTCTTTGTTTTGGCACTGGCATCTTTGGAAGAATCAATCGTCGTCGATCCAGCCAGATGAGTGTCGACGCTAGCACTGTCTGCTGGACTCAGCGTCCCCTGAAAAATATCAATTTTCAGCCCGGCGGTACAAATAAAGAAAAACATCGTAGCCTTACCGATGCAGGACGACTTTCCATGGAAGAATCGAGCTGCAAAGTGATCTCCATCGCTTCTTTGTCTCGTTCAGCTTTCGGCTTTGGTCCACGAAGAAGGAACCCACCCACACCAAACTTCTGTGGTTTTCTCGTACGTTTCTTCTTATTCTCATCAACAGATGAGTCCTCCAGTCCATTCGACAGTTCCTGAGACGACGGTATGCTTCCATCATTGCTCAGGTCAGCCGACAGCGAGATGCTTTCTGATATTCTGGTGCTCGTCTTTCTGTTCTTGTTAGATGCTCTTGGTTTTGCATGTTCTAGACTCAGTGTTTTGACGTGTTTGATTCCCTGATCGGATAGCAGCATGCCATCGTACTTATGTGGCACTAACGGCTTCACTTCCAGTACGTCTGTAATGTACCGTTCTGCCGAATCTTCGTCATCCCAGACATGCTGAAGATGAAGTGGGGGATGGTTTTCCGGACGACAGAAAGGACAAACGTACCCTGCGGATACGGCTGACTCCAAATCATCTGGAGAAAACCCGAATAAGTAAATAAACTCGAGGTAAATTATTAAGCAACTCAAATCACATCACAGAAACGGGATCGAAGACGAAAGCTTTACACTGCTTTCCCGTGAAAGTCTAGCTGTTTACGCAACTAGATACAGAATACTACAGGCACCGAGCCTAGTCTAGAAAGCTCTGAACAATTATCAGAGGAGATAATCAAGTCGAAAACATGCTCGTACCTTCGTCCATGATAGAATCGCAGGCCGAATGGAGCCATCGCTCACACTGCAGACACTGAATGATGGGATCCCTTTCTGCATAGGCCTGACTGCAGATGGGACACTGCTGCAGCGAAGCACAAGGAGTGCATGTGGAATAGTTATTCTGCCATGTACTGGTTCCATGTCCGGGGGAAGTGGACCCACACTGGACGCAGGTGACGCACCACTTGCACTTCCACGTTCCCTGCGGGACCTGGTCCAACGGTGGCTCAAGGCAGTAAATATGGAACGATATGTCACATTCATCACACAAGATTAACCGGCTTTCATCGTGAGGCTTCCCACAACCTTCACATACTGTGCAGTCAAGACAACGCCAGCCTTTGGTTAGAATGATGGAACTGAGCTTCACGTTGGCGCAATAGGGATGGTAGCACTGGCCGCACTGCGCGCAACCAATCAACTTCCCCTCTTCTCCCACGCCAATACTGCCACAGCTAACACAGATATCTTGAACCTGCAAAGGCATTTAGTTATCACAGTCCCACAAACTCAAATGGCGAAAACATCAATGTTTTCAAGAGGCCAGTATTAAATCAAGTTGGCAACAGTCGATGAGTCGGTCACCCGTTTATCCACTACTGGTCGTGACGTCACCATAACGGAAATGAGGGGTGACCAATCCACCGCCTTTCCCTCGTACCTGAAGATTTTCTTCAGTGTTTCTGAAGAGGACAACCGTCGACGTGTTGACCAGTTCTTCTTCGTCATTAGCCAAACTGGTTGCACTCTCGCTCCTTGTGAACGAAGCTAACAAAGGTAATGATTTCCCTTTGCCACGTTTCCGAGTGGGAGTTTGAGGAGTGACGGAGGATGAAAACGTTCTTTGACGTTTCTTGGCATTGCGAACAGGCCTTTGATTAACAGGGAGCGTACGTTTCAGCTTATTCAATGGCTTGCCACCTCCAGCACCCGATACCTCCACAGTTTGGTCAGTGACGGGGACATCTTCGATCGAGCTGGAAAAGACTGATGATGTGCTGGGACTGGAGGTGACCGAGGCATCAGCCATCGCGGCCTGGACGTCCATTTGAACGATGTCACCCATCTTGTTGTTCCTTCAAGAAGTTAAACAATCAACTCAGGACGCATCTCACCGGTCGAACAATATACTCCCAGGCTTCTTACCTGCAGTGATCAGAGCATTCCAAAGCTGCTGTTCAGGACCGCGTTCCCATCCAGCTACCACATAGCTAAAGGAGCATCCATTGTGACGGGTTGCTGGCTTCTGTCCCAACTACGTCCTCGAATCGCATTTGCAAGGCTGATCGCACAAAGGAATCCCGTCCCTGTCCAGCCAGGTCCTTTGTTCTTCGGTTACCCAAGACCAAACTAAAGATTAGCGGACCTAGAAACTTTAGGGAGCACTCGAGTAGGCTGGAAGACAGAAACAAAATGGGTGATAAGCAATTAAAAGTTTTGGTGTTTTGCCCGATTCCGAAAAAAGTACCCGATGACGTAGTGTATGTGACGTAACGTGATTCCCTGGAGCACACTGATGTGCTGCTGAAGCGCGCGTTGCTGGAGGGAAGGACACCGTAAAGTATCCTTGACGTCATGCGTCGAAGCATAATGCGGGCAGATATTAGTCATGACGTAACCATTCTGTGACGTACAAGATTGTTAATTTGACCGAAAAGTAAGATCATTCAATCAGCCTCCACCGCAGCTTGGGTATGAAAAAAATACAAAACCATACTTCGGTTGATTGACTGCACCTGTTAGCTCAATATTTGAAGAAGCACTTCTACCGGAATTCGATGCCAAGGTATCCTATATACGAGACCTGGCGCCGGTGAATTTATGGCTACCATTTCAATTGTGCGCGTTTTGGCTTGCCATGCTCCGACAGACTTGCTCTTCAGTAGCACATCAGTGCTGGAGCATGGCAAATTTCCAGCTTGCCAATTCCAGTCTGCCGCAGTGGCAAGCCACACGATACAATCCGTTACGGTAGTTAGGAATGAACGTCTCTCATGAGAGACACATGATGCCTAACCAATTTGTTGTTCGGTAACTTACGTATTTTGAGCGTTTTTCTTACTTTTTGTCCCAAGATTCTTATGCTTCCGACTCCGAGTATCCATCCTTCTGCCTGTCAGGTTCGTTTTTACAGGTAAGGACCAGGCTGCACGAAGTGTTCTACAGAAACGATCTTCTAACCCCCCTGCGACGTCGGACTCGTTTGCACGAGGCTACCCGAGGTCCCGTCTAGCATCGTCATGTCCTCGACCGTACGCAGAGCGTCGCATGCTGGAAGCTGGTACGCCAAAGACGGTAAGAACGCGCTCCCCGATTGTCTGACGAGGTAGATGGGCAAATACCGAGCGATCGATCTTAAATACGCTGTGGGAAGTCTGTCGCAGTAACGTTGTCATCTTTGTGAACAGGTCGAATGCTCCATGGTCAGCTGGAGGAATGGCTGCAAGCGGCACTGGCGTCCAACATCAAGCATGCTCCTGCTCGAGCTATTATCGCACCGTAATGATCAACACAAAACAAAGCGCCGTTAACTTTGTTTGCGCAGTGTCAAGTGTTTGAGTGTATAGTCTTCGAGATGTTTGCATCTTCTAGGCACGCTGGATATGCGTACTCTGGACCGTGTGCTGCGTTCGCCTATGGTCAGATCAATCCAACAGCAGTGTCAGTTTTAAGGACGTTCTCAAGGACGATGTTCTTGCTGGTAGTCGTATGTAGGCTTGACAAATTGTGGTTTATATTGCAGGAAAAGAATATTCCTACTTGGACCTTCACACCACGTTTCCCTCGATGGCTGCGCACTAACTACAGTCAAGCAGTACGAGACGCCTCTGTACAATATTCCTATTGATGTAGAAACGACTGAAAAGCTGAAAGCCACGGGGAAGTTTCAAGAGATGTCAATCAAGATGGATGAGGAGGAACATAGCCTGGAAATGCATCTACCATACATCGCCAAGGTGATGGAGTCGCGACAAGGTCTCTATTCACTGGTTCCTATTCTGGTCGGACAACTCTCCTCAAAGAAAGAAGAAGAATATGGAGTGATGTTTAGCGAATATTTGGCCGATTCTAGCAACCTGTTTATTATCTCATCGGACTTCTGTCATTGGGGTAGAAGCTCATTTTGAACTTTGAATTCAGAAATACTGAGAAATCATGATAAAACATGCTCCATCTTGCAGGGAAACGGTTTTCATACACTTACGCCAACCCCGAATGGGGTGAAATTCACGAAAGCATCCAGAAGCTCGACAAGATGGTGCGTTGTAATTATTCTTGCTTAATCCCGTTGTTCACAGTAGAGCTGTCCGGAGTAAAGATCTCGTTGTATTGTTCTCTTCCCTTATCCGTCCGTTTTGTTTGAGGATTTTTTGGTTGACCGAGTCGTGCTGCCGAATCTTTTATAATGTTCTTAACTTTTTCAGGGTATGGATATCATCGAGAGGATCGATGCTAAAGAGTTCCGGGCTTATCTTAAGCAGTATGGGAATACAATATGTGGCCGTAATCCCATATCTGTATTCCTCTCGACACTTGAGACGTTCAGAAAAACAGCAGCCAACAGCAAAATCTCTTTGAAGTTCGTTCAATACACCCAGTCTAGTCCTTGCCGTAAAAACACAGATTCCTCAGTCAGCTATGCTTCGGCGTCCTTGACGATGAAGTAAGCATGCTTCCTCGTAACTATCGTTGGACTCTGCTATTTACTCTCATCAAAACCTGTGTAGTAGCTCTCTTGATCAAGTCATCTGAGATATCCAACCTTGTCCGTTCTTTCATTTACTCTGACCTTCTAGTTTTATAGGGTTGTACTAACCAATAATATATTAAAGGATCCAAATAAAATCACCGTTAATTTCGTAACTTGAAGCTCCGAACGAGTTCAAAAATATTTTTCGGGAGATCAGGTCAGCATTATATGGCATTCAAACGCGCAAAATATTGAAAAGACACTCCAGATAACGGCAAGGCTTGCACGAAGTCCGTGGCTTACATTGCAGGCACTGGAAAAGAAAGGATGAATGGATGATTGATGAATGCCTGGAGAGCCGAAAATGCACGACCGATGTACGGTTATCCCGACCAACAAGAGTGCAGAACTGTGAGCGTGCTTACTCATAATCACACGTCAAAATACTGCCTTTGTAGCTGTGCCCGCCCCAAACGAAATATCCGTTCTGATCCCCGAGTGAGTCCAGAGTGCAGCGCCTGATGAACCTGCAAACGATGATTATTACGGGTTACTGCGTTCCCGGGTTTCCCGCTAGTTGATCTATGACTTACAAATGGACATAACTACTGGTTTCCGTCGACCATCTTGTTCCAAACATCTTCACGCAGTATCTAAATGTACAGAGACATATGTGGAAGGATGACTTGTACCAGTACAGCAAGTCGAGAACCAACTGGCTGTTTTTTGTGATACAGACTAAATAACGGACCTTGCAGGAAACAAGCCGGTTGAATCCTTACGTCCGTCCATACAATCGGCCACATATGAACTGTTACTTGGGTTGGACGAGTCTAGAATTCCATCGAACGGGTCGGCACATGCCATGTTTGTCCCGTTCAAGGAGTCGCAGACAAAGCACCCGACGGCTCTCACTAGGTGCAAACGAGACACTTGATTTTACACTATAACTAGACTCCATGCTTCGGGACTGGTCTGTGTAATCATATATCAGATGACCTTGTATCCCAAGCACGGGAAGAACTGGCAAAGACAAAAAGTCAACTCTCACCTTGAGAAGTAATCCGCAGAAGGATTACAGTGAGCAGGGGTAGAAAACAGCTCAGGTTCATATTGAACTTTTGCCGTGGTGGTGCGCCGCCGGAAGCATCATTACATTACCACTCACAGCTTCCCGCCGTCGGTTGATAATGCTGGACCCGGAAGTTACGCTGTCAATTGATTGAGTCAGTGATTGGCTTTGAGTAAGTCCTTGTGACCGACGAAGCCAATGACAGGAAGGCGCCAACGTATTTGACATAAGGAAACAAGGTCAGCCTGGTAATTAACTCATCGTTCAAAAATTACAGAGGCGTTAAAAGCAGCAAATCTTTTCACACAGTCGACAGTGTCCCACTGATAAGAAAAACATGAAGAAGGCGCGCTCCGTGATTTGTCACTAAATAAATACAGCGTACCGCTTCATACAAATCACGTGAAGGAGTTAGTTTAAGCCGATTTCGCTCGATTGAGATGGGCGTGGCACGCATTAGACATTAGTTCCTTAGATCAAGAAACAAAGTCGCGCTTCCTGTATTTGTAGACACCAGAGCAAGGATCCGGCAGAAGTCAACTGGGAAGTGGAGAAACCTCGGACCAGATTTATCAAACGTGGAACTGGTCGATAGAAATGTCGTCGCTTGATGTACGAGTACGCGGTGGGTAATATTATCCTGGCCGAAGTCAAGACATCCGAGTCGCGGCTGCTCGCCGGGACGACAAGTACTTGAAAGCCTAGTGTCAAACTGGCGGATCTTAAGAACAACATTCACAGATGGATATCAATCTCATTAAGTAACCGCTGTGGAACAAATCGTAGGAATCACTGATACAAGTGCAATTACGTCCCTGCGGTTGCAGGATGCAACCATCAATCCTACTCGCACAATCAGGCCATCAATCGGCCTTCCGAGCCTTCTTTAAGAAGTTACTTAACAAAGTGCACTATACAAATTTTTGCCCACTGCTTTCCGATTTCACTCGACGTCGACCCAACCCAGCCTGGCAAACTACATCCTGCCAGACTGCTCCCGGACATGGACAACTTGAGCGCCTAAGCGGACTGGTAATTCATCCCACCCTGCTGTCATGACGCGTATCACAAATCTTCCCTCTGTGCATCACAACCCCACTAGTAACGATATCGTCCATGTAATTCGCTGCTGAAATGCGACACGATCTCAGCGCTCGGATGCAATTCTGCCCGGTCTCCGGCTTTATTTGCTTTGACAGGAAAGAAGACGGAGCAATGCTTTCTAACTGACACATCAAAATACTGCTACCACTGCGACGCTATACCGCCTATAAAATTTTATGGTCTGGGAAAGTGCTTCAATGTTCTGGAGTAAGTAAATTTTACTCCCGGTGTAATGATGCGTAACTCAATCTAATCATCAACGACTATCCATAAATTATTGATGATTTGATTCCATACAAGAAACTGAGCGTTCCCACCAAGCACCGTAACGCTACTATATTTCATGAACCAGGAAGAAGGCACGCTTATTCAAATGTGTGTGTCGTCGGTAATCCCTGCATGGCGTCAAAACACTCCCAAGTACAGTGAAAGGATTCGACGGAAAACCTCGCCAGCGGAAATGTTAAAGATCATGTGGACTGCACGACGTTTATGCTTCGATCGGTAGTTACCGTATTCGGTGTGGGTGGGGGTTACGGATGTTTGATGAAAGACTGGGAAGACTCCCAAGCTACAGGGCGTAATATTATTAGATTTGTGCAGTACAAACAAGACCTCAAAGAGGTAATTACTGTCGTGGTAGCAAAATTGTCAGTCCCAACTGGGGTTACCAATCGATCAACAGTCACTCTGAAAGATAATTGTACAGTTAACGATGACAAGGCCACTCTTAGAATTCGTTAAGTAAACAGTAGGGTCTTTGACTTAAAAACTTCAGTCAACCGCAAGGTCAGAATTGTCTGGAAGAAGTTTTGCAGAGCGGAACTGGGTTAGATCATATCTGCGGCAAAGATTTTGCAGCTGGTCCTGAAAACATCAATTTTATTACAATAACTCTCCCTTCGATCATTCAACAACTTCGTACTTCGCCATTGCCACATTGACTTTGCGAGTACTAGCGGGCGTACTTACTAATTGCAATCTGCTGCGATTGCGAATTGTCCCATAGTCGATGTCTGGAAGCTCAAGTTTTGTAGAAAGTCTGCGTTCTTTCCCATAGTTCTCCGATAAATGAGCGTGATAAGGAAGCTGCTGCACGACAGGGTCCATCCTTCTTGTATCTCCATTAGAACCCGCATGCTCAATTGTCCTGTTGGAAGGATGTGGAGAAACAGGGGCCACCTATAACAAACAATAGAGAATCAGTGTTTTCGTTTATCAATACTCCAAAGAGTCGCTAGATTATAACTCAACATAGAAAGTTGCGCAAATTGAATGAAAGCATCACCTTTGAACTTTCCGCAGCTGTAAAAGCATTCGAGTTTGAACCTATTTGCAATTGAGTCTCAGACAGTTCTCTGTGATCACCAGAACCCTTCCTGGACTGGTATTTTTCGTTGTGGTCCATTGATGCAAAGGTCTCATAGCCGGAAGTTCCAGGTTGTGCACCAGTTGGAACCGCAGCGCCATCTAGGCTTTTGTCTTCAAGATTATAATGCGCCGTCTGTGTTTTGTACACGATCGGCAGCTCGTTCTCTGCCACCGGAAACGACGGCAAGAAATAGACGGGTTGAGCGCTATCCTTTCTTGAGAGAAGGGTTCGCCAATATTCGATCTCGTCTTCGCGTTCGGTGAGCATTTTCTGTAACACGGCGATAACGTCTTGGAGCTTATGGTCCTCGGTGCTATCCTTCAGTGGAACCTTCTCTGCTTCCTGTAATGAAATATAATACTTCTTGAGGGCTGTAAGGATTTTTGCACGTAATTACGGTTCCTGTTCGTAACCACAATATTGATTTACCTTCATGAATATGTTGGAAGACGTTTGTGCGTCTTGCATGCGCCGCACAATAGCAAGAAGCTCAGAGATTTGGGCTTGTTGCAGCCCGACCAAATGGGTAGCTTCGTCGCCTGCCGAGTTCGGAGGGCGGATCATCAGATTCTTCAAGAGCGAAAGAATCTCCTGTCCCAAAGATACGAATCACGTACAATGGTATCACATGAAAATTATCCCCATATTTTATACCTACGGTCCACTCGACAGCCGGGTTCCGCTGAAAACCATCAACAGATCCCAAATCATCCAAAGTCTGGGTTGTTCTGTGGGTCGTCACGGCCTTCTGGACATCCACCTCTACTGCTTCTTTATTTGAATTTTCAGCTCGCACCCTGAGCTCTTCACGTAACCAGCTTTCAGTCTCTTGGAGATCTTTAACTTGCAGCTGCAGATCACGTATTTCCAGTCTGAGCTGATTACTGGTGTTGTCCGAAGCGGCTATGACTTGAGCCAAAGCTGTATTCAGCAGACGCTACAGGAAGCAAGTTTCATGTTATTATTAGTGTCCTTGCAGTTGTTATTGAAGAAGAAGATGTGAGAGAACGGACCTCAAGAACAGTAACTCTCAACTTACCAGTTCGCGTTTGACGTGTGCAGTTTTGCCATTGAGGTTACTTGGTGCCTCTGTCGAAGAAACAGCGTGGTTCACCGCTGCATTTGCTGGGGACTTCGCGAGTAGCTCAGCCTAAAATCGCGATTGTTAATGAAACTGAAAGATTTATCTAAAGTAAGGCGAAGGCAAGTTTACCGTTCTCGACGTCATTGTTGACGGCACCGCGGAGTCAGAACTCGCGTCAGGTTGTCTTAGTTCTTGGATAATGCCATCTTTCCTCTCAATAATGTGTTGGGACACCTTCAGCTCCGCAAGCAATTTCTTCGTTTCAGCGGAAAGCGCGCTGTTCAATTTTCTGTGACAGAAAACTGGGATGTTTCCACAAATTGTGGCTCAAAGGATAAAAGTCTTACTCTTGCTCCTGAAGCTTTTCATCGGCAAGATTCAGTCGGTCCTTCAAAGACCTGATTTCTTGGTCACGGGCCGCCAGCTTTCTGGCCTCAAAGTCCTCTACTTGGATTATGTGGCGCTAAAAAATCCAGCATGTTGAAAATATCGTGGAGTTTTTCAGATTTCGCGGAACAGGTCGGTCAGAGGGGACAAGACAACTAACTCGGTCGACAGTTATCATATGAGAAAATGTGAGTGAAATTGGATCGTACCTCTTGGTTCTCTATCTGTTTCTTCAGGCTTTTGATCTCCTTGTGCAGACTACGCTGGGTCTCCGCATCATCTCGACTTTGATCCTTTGTACTCAAGAAATCTTTCTCTATTTGAAGCAGGCTTTCCAGCTTAGCTGTAATCTCTCTCTCGATCGCCTGTAGCATGATCAAACGTACATCTAGAGAGAAAGAAGCCGCACTGAGAACTGAGCTGGCACATGGCCTTGGTACCTTATCGTCGTTTGAGGAGCTCTTTAATCCCAAAAAAGTAGCCATGTCGCTAAATCTGCTGGACATCCTCCGAGTCTTAGCTTCCAGCTCGGCGATTTGAGTCGTGAGTAGAACGTTCCTGGCTTCCAGTTCTGATGCGTTCCAAAGCGCCGCTTCCAGCCGCTGCTGCATCAGGGGACCATCACGCCGTTCGGCTGCATACTTTTCCTTGAGCCTGACATAACACACAAAAACACTCTCATCCGTCTGTGTTCTGGAAAAACAAAAGATCGGCTCAGCTTACTCTTCCGCGTGCTGGTATGCGGTAATGACACTCAGATCTTTCTCGTGTACAGCTTCGACTAGGAGAGCAATTTCCTCTTTGGCAGCTTGCAGCTCTTCGCGCAGCGATCTCGACTCTGCAAGTTCATGGCCGGCAAGCACTGGATCAGGTGGTA
Organism: Ramazzottius varieornatus; assembly: GCA_001949185.1. NCBI lineage: Eukaryota > Metazoa > Tardigrada > Eutardigrada > Parachela > Ramazzottiidae > Ramazzottius > Ramazzottius varieornatus. The sequence continues at coordinate 6,299,467 of BDGG01000002.1, read as the reverse complement.
CTGGGGAGTCTGGATTGACGAACTTCAAGGGAGACCTCGTAGTCGCCGAGACTGAGCTATATGACAAGAATGACACCTACACTGACTGGACTGTTCCTGGAGAAAATACTGCATTCTTCCAAGGAACTTACCTATTTTGCAGGGATGTGGTGTGGCTCACATCGCCTGGAACGGTTTTGAGACTTTGCCAGGGTTTTTCCACTGTTGTTGATGTGAAGTCTCCAGAGTGACGTCTGGCGAACCCTGATTCCCATGCGGCGAACCCGAACGGGTCTTCAACTTCCGCGTCGCCAGATGCCCCAGTCTCCTGGGCGAACTACATGGTAACCCAACCAGCATGAAATCTTTCAAAACATATTTCAAACTGATGAGTTGAATAAGGTATTGCCACCTGCGGTTCAAATGGATTAGCAGACCATGGAGAAATGCTTTCATCGTCCTCGGTAAGGAAGCTTCCGCTAAAATGATCGCTGGCGGAACTCTCCTGCGGCGTACTCGATACTGCCCGCTGAGGATCGGTTACACTGCAAATTGGCGGCAGGTTGAGCACGACTGTTTAACCTCATGAAATAAACAAGAGGGAGAGTGTTGTAAACTATTTCATATATGGAACAAACTTACGCATTCGATGCTCCCGCCCGGTTTGCTACTGATGCATACGGAGTCGGTTGCAGCAGGATCGATGTACTGTTGCTCGAATCGATCGCCCCAGATCCGTTAGATGTACCTTTGATCAGCGCATTGAACGATGAATTCGAGAAGGTGATCCTGTCCACGCCACTGGATGGAGTCGCTTTGTGCGTTATGATACTGTCGTCTTCGTCATCGGAGAAAAAGCGCTCGTCGGTAGCCGTGGTAGATTTAGTATCCTCCACGTCTTCAAGAATTGGCTTCAGATGTCGAGTAGAAATGTTGGCTGCTGTAGCAGACATGTCCGAGAGGGTGCAGCGTTAAGCTACTGGCAGTCCAAAGTTAGGAACATTTGGCATGCATTCGGACGAGGTCCGTACTAGTCCAAGTTCTTCCTCGTCGAGATCTGCAAAACACAGCACCAGTTACAAGAGCCAAATCCACGGTTAACAAATATAAAGTTATCTATGCTAGAGTGAGATCACGAAAGTTGATAACTTAATCGGGTGGAGATCTGCCTGGATCTGGATGCCCCAGTTGTTGAAACCCGATCTTTCATCCAGCGCAGGGTATAAACCCGCGTGGGATTTGCTTGCGGAACCATACTGCGGGCTCGCAGAATCTTGCTGCACGTACGGCACGCGGTTATTTCCGTGATTTTTTCTTGCGGTACCATGCTGCAAACGCTGTTCCATATGCTGTACGGACGGCATACCGCAACGAAAATTTTGTTATAACGGCAATTTTTTCTCTGAATTGAGATATCTTAGGAAACAGCAAACCATCAAGCTTTTTCGACCGAGAAAGATGGTCAAACAGAAGTATCTTTCAAGTTCAGTGCCCCACTATTTTTTTGACTGCGTTTGTTTTCTCGTACATTTCTTCAAATCTATTCAAATCTATATATCGTGTGACTTTGCACCATGCCTCCGTACCAGTTTATAGGCGAAATCAGGAAGAAGCTGACATTCCTGTACGGGAACATCAACGGCATAAGGAGCAAAAGCGAGGAGACGAAGGGGTGAATGGAAGAACGGAAGGCGGATGTTGTCGCTCTCGTGGAAACTTGGGCAGAAAAATCTACGGCTCATTGTTTGATCGTAGATCCGGATCAGTACGATCTCTTCAGAAAAGATCGAGAAGGATGCCGGAAGGAATCTGGAGGTGGAGTCGCCATTGCGGTCAAGAAAGGGCTCCAAGCAATAAGGATGACAAGCATGGAAGTTGACGGATTGGAAGTCATGTGGATAAAGCTGATCTGCCTGCGTCCCAACGTACTCATCGGAGTCATCTACGCTCCCAGCTATGATACAGACGTCTTCTCCAAGCTTCGCTCATCCATGGAACGCATTCCTCCCTTTCTACGGCGCAACGTAATCCTGGTGGGAGACTTCAACTGCCCAAAGATCACGTGGGACGGCGATGCAAGCAGAAAGTCAGAGAGGGACAGAGACCTGATACTTTTGAGGAAAGAATTCAAGCTTTGGCAGAAGGTAATAGGAACCACACGGACCCGTGCAAAGAGCAAGTCATCCCTCGATCAGCTCTTTGTCACTCAGCTTGGATTGGTCAGAAACACCAGAGTCATCGATCCACCTGCAGCTTCTTGCGACCATCTTGCCTTTGAAACCAAGGTGATGCTGATGACGCCAAAGTTCAAGACAAAGCCAAAGCTGATATGGAAAATCGACGGAGAAAAGACCAGTGCACTAGATCAGTCCTACCATCGATTGATTGGGGAAAAATATTTGATTTGATGTGTAACGTTGACGTCGCTGTTACAGTTTTTCGGGAAAACTTTGTCGCTGCTGCTAAGAGTAACTTCCAGCTGAAGTCTGTGGGAGACAAACGTCTTCATGGTCCTTCCCTTTCCGAAAGAACTATTGATAGCTTGCGGAGATGCAGAAGTGCCCACAAGCAATGGCGAAGAACAATGGACCAGGCAGACCATTCACGTTGGAAAGAGCTTGAAGCAAGCAAGAAACGGATCATTCAGTCAGACAAGCACCGTTGTCTCTATGCCATCGCAACATCCTCTCGCAGAAATCCCAGAGCAGTATGGAAACATGACAAGAAGAACACCTCCAGCATCTCCATCCCTCCTATTCCTTTAGTGGTCATGATGAAAAGCACATAGTTGATCCCCAAGAGAAAGCTGAGTACATCAGTCAAGATTTCGCCAAAGTCTATACTGCCTGTCCACAGCACTGCCTGCCAGAAAGTAATGTTGAGCCAATCCGTATTGAACCTGCTGATTCACCCCACTGCCCACCACTCCAATTTACGACTACGATGATCCTTGAACAGCTCCGACGATGTGACTCTTCCAAAGCCTCTGGTTCTTTCCTGGTAACGAATCGACTACTCAAGATCGCTCGAACGGCTATCCTGTATCCCCTCTCTAGATTCTTCAGCTTCATCATCAGCCGAGGCCAGTATCCAACAGCATGGAAGCAGGCAGACGTTGTTCCAATGCCAAAGGAAGAAAGCTCGCAGTTCCGGCCGATCTCCCTTCTTCCACCAATCTCCAAGCTCTTTGAAGAAATCGTCGCCAGCCATTTAACTAATTACTTGAATCGTAATGGTCTACTTTCATATTCTCAATATTCTCAGTTCAATTCATATTCTCGATTCAGACAGCAAAGATCGACGGGAATGCGGCTGATCCATATGGCTCATCAATATAACCCCAGCTTTACTCCGAAGAGAGGAAGTGGACGCCGTTTTCTTGGACTATTCTAAAGCCTTCGACAAACTTCCGCACTCTACTATCGTCACGAGCCTCATCAGCCATTGAGTCCAAGGCGAGCTGAAAGACCTACTGTCCGACTACCGGCGCGGAAGAAGTCAGAGGGTGACTGTCGATGGACACTTCTCTTCAGAGTGCGTTGTCCTGTCTGGTGTCCCGCAAAGCTCGGCTCTTGGCCCGATCCTGTTCATTATTCCTGTGAAAAACCTGGCAAAAAGACTTCAGCGCACCGTGATGCAGTACGCAGATGACATTGTGCTATGGCGGAATATCAAAAGCAAAGAAGATTGTACCTTGCTCCAACAAGACCTGCAGAGACTTGAAGACTGGTGCGAAGGAACTGGCCTTGAGCTGAATCGCGAAAAGTCCCAGCATCTGCGCATATCAAATAAGATGAAGAAAGTGGAGGTGCCAAGTGGCAGCTATACGATCAACGGAGAAAAGATTCCATTGGTGAGCGAAGCTGAATGTTTGGGTATCAAGTTCTCCATCAAGATGGAGTGGACAGCACAAGTGGACAAAGTTACGGCAAAGTGCAGGCAGAGACTTTACGGTATCCATGGACTCTTTCCTGAGCGCTATGGAGGAGTGAAACAACTCCTCTTCACATTCTTGGTTCGATCGATTGCCGACTACGCATCCTCCTCCTGGTTCACCACCACTAAGAGCCTACAAAAGCAGCTCGAATCGATCCAAAAGAAGTTCCTTCGGAGCATTCGTCTTAGCCCCGCAGGAAAAGAGGACCAAAGCCACGACCCGGACTTCAAACGATACCATCAGCACCTCCGAGAAGTAGGGTGGAAACCATTGTGGCATCGACGATGTGCGAGCATTCTGGTGAATGCCTGGAAAATCTAGAACGGAGATCTCGCCAAGGGAGACAAGCTGATGAAAATTGTCCTGCCATACCAGAACCTAAGAACCCGTAACCAAAACAAAGCCTTGATGTTGAGTCCAGTTTCGATGGCCGCCTCTTCACGTTCCCTCCTTGATTCCACCATCAGCTCATTTGCTTACATCGCCGAACCCCTGCTAAAAGACTTTGTTCTGCCCTAGTGCTGTAGATTTGAATACCTTTGGAACTTTCAAGCACTATGTTGACGCTCTGAATTTTTCAAATTTCAAGTGGTTCAGAAATCATATTGACGCGGTGCTGCTAGTTCAAATCTTGCTATTTTTAGAAAAGAAAACGAAAAAGAATTTGGGCTGTTGTTATTGCTTTTTCTCCTGGCGCTCTTGTCTCACTTCTTCCAATTTTGTTCATACAGCGCTAAGCTTGGCTAGCAATCGAACAGAATAAAGGTTATTATTACATTGCCAAAAACTATCGGTGAAAATTTCACCACAGTTATTAAAACAGCGTTTCTAAAGGAGTGATTGAAGCCGAGGATGCTAAAAATCAGAAGGGAATTCCTTCTCTGGCTTACAGCACACGAAAACCCACGTTACATGACCGACCTCAGCTTTTCCGGTGAATTCCGAGAGAGAAACACCCGACAAAACAGGCAATCAGTCACAAACTTCATGCTGCCAGCTACGGCGCCTGCGTCACCGGGCGATGTGGCGCAGACGGACACCGTCCCAGAGTTTTGCAGCGCGTGCTGTACGGCATTTTTATCCCAATTTTCTTGCGGTTGGGTATGGCCGTACCGCACTGCTACCGTATGGTTTCGCAATACTACGCGGTTCTAAACTCTGATCCAGCGCTCGTGATGCTATGCCGCGTTGCTATGATGAGTCACAACGGTGCGTGATGAGCTCATACACGGCTCAGCCTCGACCGTTAAATGAGTTTCGCAGTGGTTTGGGACCCCTCAGCGGCCTCGAAACCCCCTATGCACGTGACATGTGTCCGGAAGGTTTCCGTAAAACATCACGTGGACGGCCGACAAAATACGGCACAGCCCTGGAGGCCACGCTGCGTGTTTTACGTCAGGAGAAACGTCACGAGCCCACAATGGCTTGGAAAGCGTCCAACAAGAAAAGCAAACTTTCTTAGTTTCTTTCATCTCGGTGCCTTTCTCCAATCTCCATGGAATATCTTCCAGCTCGTATGTTGCTGTCCTGGTAATGTTAATCTTCATTCAGAGACAGAGGAATGGATGCCTAGCCCAGCAGCGGATCTGGGAAGCACAGAGAGATCGAATCGCGGAAAAGCGACGACTGCTGGATAGCAGTGAGGCTTCGCTCTACAAGCAACTAATTCTTCTCTCTGGTAGTGGTCCGTCTTCCTCCTCGTGAGTCTGATAGACGGACATCAGTTGACTTGAACAGGTAAGTCGTAAGCGTCTACTAACTCTTATTAGCTAAACAGATAGTTTGTACATGAGTGTATTGCGTTTGCAGGTGGAGCGAACGCGACGGGAGTTGGAGCATCCAGTGTAAAGACGTTGCCAGCTCCGTTAACATTGAATAAAATGGAAGATCCCCCTGGATCGGAGTTTCAGAACTTGCTGAAATGTACCGAACTACTACAGACGGAGGATCCCTTTCGATCGACTGTCAAAGTGGAGCCAGGTGTGGCGAAGAAGCGTTTCAAGCCGAAGCAAGTTCCGGCTGGTAGTAATGGCGTCAAGAAGCGACGCACTGGGTCAAGTTCTAGCACAACACAAGGCTCGGCTCCAAAACCCAAGCCAACTACTGCCTGGAATCCGCGAGATAACCCTTCCCTCGAGAAGGTTCTGAAGGCAGCAGCTAAGCCTGCTTCGCCAGAAAAGAGAAAGCTGACTAGACCACGAACAATCGTTGAAGATAGTCCGACCATTAGAGAAGTCCTCGTCGTCGATGATCAATCCGTCGTCCCACTCAACGACGTCCAAGGGGACTTGGATTTCGAAGATTTGGTAGCAGAAGACTTGGAGATCTGTCGGTACCTTCCGCCTGTGGGTAACGTCCAGAGTGGGATGAAGTGCGCTGAGATATCACGGAGATTGAAAGCGTTTGAACAGACGCTGATCGAAATTTCACAAAATGGTGGCAAGATTAGCACAGGTGCGTTTTACCCTGTTGTGGCTTCTTTATGAATTATAGACAATCAGAAAATGTATTTGGATACGTTAAACCGACTGAAAAGCTTCAGAACAAATCTTTAACGTACTTGCATACACGCGCACCCTGATTTGTAAAAGGAATAGTGTATGCATGTTTATGAACGACTTGAGCGTTGTGACAGGTTGATAAACTGTATATAGTATGCAGCATGAACCTGCGTACAGACTTATCGTACTACGATAAGCCTCAGATGTACGATGAAAGCCTCAGATTTTTAATCGGATGTCTACCTGAGATACAGTACTTGAGCTGACCGATGAATCCGATTGTAGGTGAGGACGAAAAGGAGCATGATTCGGACGCAACTCTTAGCATCGTCAGCGACGAAGATGCCAGTGCCAGCCAGAGTTCAGCAGCCACGAATCCTCCCGTCAATGTCTCCATGTTGGAAGCCTACAAGATTGTCTTCGACCCGCCTGTTCCTGCTGTGATAACCATCCCCACGTCCATTCTTCGAGTAAACGACGCCAACGACTGGCAGACCGAAGCGAAAGCATTACAGTTCCTGATGAAAAAGAACCTTGAACGGAGGAAGAACCGAACCAAGCTATCGCAGAAACCAACGGTCAACCGGGAAGCATTCACCTCTACCAACGACGCAGCGAATAAACGAAGAGAAATTACTCAGCAGCTGTTCGCGGCTATCGAGTTCAAAAGCAACCAAATAGTCTCTCTTGATCGTCCAAACTTTACTATTTTACATCCAGCAGACAGCTTAAAGAAGCCTCACAAAGAACAAAAGAGGAAGATATCGGAAGCGAACGCCGTTGACGTCGAAAACCCACCACACAACAAAGATGAGAAGTTTGTTCGTTTGTCGGGCATGGTTGACAAGTTAGAACTCGATCCGTTTTCCAAAGAGTTCCTAGAGAATAATTTTCAGTTTATCGAAGAGAAACAGTTGAGGAAGGCAATGCGACAGTATCATTCTTTCAAGAAAGCCATGAACCAGATACTTCTGGTGACAGACGAAAGCCTTCAAAAAGAACTCCATCTCGTCCTCCAAGAAGCTCGTGATGAACTACAAAGACTGGGCAGTGCGCGAGAACGGTCATTGCTGGTTACGGATGAGAAGTGTCTGCTGGACCAAGACGAAACAGAGAAGCGGCTGGCAACCAACACGGAGAAAGCCAAGAGTCATGTCAGCAGCATGTTCGAAGAGAACCGAAGGCAGTACGAGTTGCAGCGAACGCTGGACTTCGCCACGTGTAAGTGCGATATGCTGGCTATCAACACGAGAAACATGCGAAAACGGACAGATGCTCCGCATGTTAGACTTCTGGAAGAGATGACCTGCATTGTGGAAAGTAGCAGCAGAAACCAGAATCCGAGTGCTTCCCCACCGCAAACAGCCCAAGTGATGCTGAATGGTCCCCAGAGCGGCTTCCCAAGGTAAAATTATTCTTCCCTAAGCTGAATGTTTTATAATTCCGGTTCTGGAATATCAGCATAACGTTCTTCTCGTTTTCTTAAGTGGCACACACATTCAGCCGTGATAATGAGTGCTTGCGCCGCTTTGGAAAACAATCAAGCTGACAAGATGTTTCTTCCAAGTGGTGCACGACCTGAGCCGGTAATACTCAGAACGTGCGCCAATTGGGAAAGCGATCTTGCGGTGCTCCTTGTTAGTGACTATATGACCCCTCAGTTATGGCATAAAATAACGGAACATCATTGAAAATTCAAAAGTTTTCATCGTAGTGTCCAGCGACGTCGTCGAAACCAGTTCGCGGTTGCCTTGAAGGAACCTTTGGACGACCGCGATGTGTACGAAGACCTAGCGAACATCAACCGAATACTGAAGGAGATGCCGGAACGTGAAAAGGCGGCCAAGATCATGAAGCCCGTCGAAGTCTATACCGACGAAAATCGTCTGACGGTGGATGGTAAGTCCTTTTATCGTAACCAGCAGGTCACTGTGGAGCACCACGAACACGGAAGGTCTTCCGGTGTACTTGTGCAGTTTAGCCAGAATGACTTCCTGGTGAAGCGAACGACGGATGGCAAGACAGAACGGCGTCGTTATGCCTTGGGTTTACTGGCGGACCGCAGAGTGATCCTTCGGCGAAGGTCCGCTGCTCGGACTGCCAACGCCACTCGATGATCTTCACGGAAGTTTCTACTCTTCTTTTTTCAATCATTTTCAGCGAGCTGCCTCTGTAGTCTAAGACTAAATCTCTTGCACAAGTTGAGGTATACTTATCCTTTTATCCCGTTAGAAATCTCCCTACTCGGACGATAGACACATGAAGACGGTTTTGATTTGTTTGACGCTGAAGTACTCTCCGTAAGTTCCGAATTTGTTTATGTGCACATCGACATCTAAAAAGGCTAACCGGTATCACTTGTGCCCAAACTGACTTTGAAGACTGACACACAACTTCGGCGGTCAACGGCGTAACTCAATTTCGCAAAACAACGAAACAAGGAGACCCACTCGCACAGACGGTAGTGTATGACGTACACTGTACAGTGACTACAGAGGAGAACTTGTCCCAGCAGATCTCCAGACCAGGTCGAACATATTCGATGAACAAAGGGGCAACATGCTATCCCAGGAGAATCAAGCTTTACTGGGTCTTTTACGAAAAGAATGAAGGAAGACAATGACGATTATTAGACAATAGACGAAGCTGACTAATGTCTTGATCATTCCCACGTCAATCTTGGTCAAGGTCAGATTACGCTTAGCCATTATTTCATAGGCCATAAACAGACCGGCTGCGATCAGAAACCATAACACAAACTCCACTGCCGCAGTTCCTGCAACAAAAAAGACATAACGCCGATCACATCAGTTCTCTACCTCAGAGGACAAGAACAGTGGAGACAAGGAAGTACCATGTCGTAACACCGGCTGCACAAGGCCTCCTGCATTCAAACTGTCTCTAACCACTCTTCTGATCAATTCAGCCATCTTTCAGCACAGTTCCGTACGAGTACACTTTATTCAAACCGAGTTGTAATCAATTTGGTAAGCCCGTTGACAGAATTGACGAGGAAGCAAAAGCAATACGTCTGGTAGTTGGGAGCAACAGTGAAATAAGCGATAAACCATGGAAACCTCATTGTAAATCCTACCGCGAACGGCTAACACAACTGCAAAGAAAGCTGACACAACGAGATTTATCGACCATCACACCCATTTGAGAAAGAAGAAAACTTCGGGACGGCAGAAATCGAAGATTCATTTATACTGGAACTTAACTTTGAGTAGGTATCTGATATTGACTTGCGCTTCGTTGTAGACGATGTACTCGTTGTAGAGTAAGGAAGAGTGAGCGCTGTTGGCGAGGCCGGCGTCTTTGGGATGACCCATTGGAATCTCCACGCCATCTTCTGTGGTGATGGTCTGTTTGGGGTCTGGCTCAGTGCGACCACAACCCTTGACACTGTGAAAGTCTTTGGGCAGTCGAGTGATGGACTTGGCTGCGGTCCGCTCGTACCTAGGCAAAGACGGATTGCTACCATATTACCAACAAGAGTGTCCGGCGTATTATACGTACATGTTCCCCAGCGCCACGTCGGAAAGGAGCATCAGACCAGTGGGGCTGGTGGGTGAGGTGGCGCAATAGTTGGCACTCTTCGAGACCATGTCTGGACAACAGCAAAAAGAGTGAAAAGGTGGCTGGAAATTTAGCATTAGGTTTTAGGAGAGTTAGCACGTACCGGCGAAGTAGACACCTTTGCCGAACCTATAGGCAAAGAAAGGTTGCAACCATACTACCAACAAGAGTGTCCGGTATATCATACGTACATGTAACCAGTAACGGGCGCTTCAGGCGGAGCTATGCGCAAACCTTGCGACAATATGCCGGCTATCGAAAACAGTTCACAAAAAGTACATAAAGAGGAGGAGGAAGTACGCAGTCATTAGTAAAGACAGCAGTACCGTAGTTGGTGACACGGCTGCCGTGCCACAGCAGCTTGTGGTTATGCAGCGACCTGAACTCTTGGAAGCGTTCAGCTTCTCCTTGGCGCGCCACTTTGAAGACCTGCAGTGAAAACCAGAACGATGAATTTTGTCAACGCGTCATGATGAAGAAAATGGAAAGTTTCTTGCTTACGTCAACCAGCTGTAGTTGGTAGTCGGAATGAGTGGCAGCATGGGTGTTAGCAATGTAGGCGGCAATCTGCTGGTACTCCTCCGTACCCTTGTCCAGCACTTCCAGATCACACTTGAGCTTCTCGTATTTCTACAAAGGAACAGCCACGTTGTGAATGTTCCTGCCGTACGTAGACAACAATTCATACCTGGTCGATGGGATCTTTATCGGACGAACGGTTCTCCCCTCGCAGAATGTTGAAGGCCACTTCAATCTCCAGTAAGTTCTCCAGCATGTCCAGCTTGTCCTGTCAACAAACACCATTGTTACGTCTGCGTCGATTGTGACAGCGTACCTTAACTAAGCCTTGCCTTGAGGAGAGCGCTTTGATTGAGGATGGGCGGAGTATGGACACCAAAGTCGTGGGGGATGAGAGTAAAAAATCGGTTGGTAGCGCCAATGATTTTTGGAGCGTTTGGTCGTTCGCCGCCGTCAACGAGCGTCTGTAGTTCAGCCAACACCGCCATCGCTTCCACAATCTGCTTCTTTGACAACTTACCTAACGGCATCTTCCGGCTATCAATCTAAAATATAAACATCCAACATTTCAACATTTGTGCAGTAAAGTTCGGCATACACGAAACTTCCACCGCACCAAGGTGCGCCGCTTGAGCCGTGTGTCAGTACCCCTCTTCCAAATGGCGCACCTCAATGAAAAAGCCACTTGAGAAAGCCAGACAGACCCATCCAAAGTGGATCGCCGTAGATCAACGTGTTTGTTCGACGTACCTCAAATTCCTTCATGGTTTTTCGCATCGCCTCGACATCAAAGATCATCTTGATCAGATCTTGGATTGGTTTGGCCAGTAAGGTCTTACTGCCGGGTTGGACAGCATACTCCTCTTCAGCTTCTTCCGGTCCATAATCGAGCTGCAGCTGGAAATACTTGTCGTGCTGCTTGACAAAGTGATCCTTGTCCTTCCAGTGGTTGCCCGTTTTGTCCAGGAAGTGAAACTCAAAGCTCTCGACGGCTTCGTCTTTATCCATCTCGTCGCACTTGTTGCCCCCAATCACCGTGCCAATCCGACCCCAAGCTCGAAACAGGTAGTAGACCTATCAGCACACAACTAATTGGTAAAGTATTCATTCTTAGTCATCTATTTACAATCTAAAGTTTTATTGGCTAATATTTCTGAAGTGTAATGTACCTCTCGACTGTCGCGTTTGATGATCTGCATTTTGTAGTAGGAGTTGGTGCCATCGGCGACGTTGCTCTTGGCTAGGACAAAGCTATAAAGGATACCGTTTTCCCGGAGGACCGAGTGGGTTTCTTCGTCCAAGTCGGCATCAGGGTCTACCACTCCGCCGTTCTTGACCAGCACCTTCATTTTGGCCTCCGTTGCAGAGTTCCATTTTTGGTTACGCATCCGCTCTTCGGCTTTGTGTTGCTCGGTAGAGCTCAATCCGGCAGTGTCAGCTAGAGCTTCGTTTTCGGCCTTGTTCAGCAAGATGCGCTCCAACACCTGCAAAGACATTGGCCACACATAATCAAACTCGATATAGGCAGTAGTTCAGCAAGAACTTCAGTGTTAAGAATTAAAGTTGTCACACGTACGTTCGACGCCGTCCAAGGGTTGATCTTGCAGCGTTCGACCAAGTCGATCAAATCTTGCTGGCTCTTGATTTCAGCCTTCTTTTCTTCCAGATCGTTAATAAAGCTGACAGACACAACGTGGACCTTACAGGCTTCGGCCATCTCAAGCGTCACTGGACGCTGAGCGATGCGCTCTATGCCATGGAGCACGAACATTAGCGTCTGTATTTCCGATCTTTTATCACAAGGAGAAACACCCAAATTCTTACTTTCATCGGAGATGACAACAAAGGTGTCCGCGGAGACCTTGGGGACGTACAGTCCACCAAGATTGCTGATCTTCTTGGTCAAGTCAGCGCGCTTTATGGCCAATGTTCCCATCGCGCTGATGCGGAGGTTGGCTAACGGCTTATTGGCTTTCAACTTTATCCTGGAAAGTGAGCTCAATCGATAAGACAAAATACCAAGCTACTGATTCAAAGAAGAAAGGTTCTTACTGGGGAGGGGTTCTAGTCTTCGGTTCAGCTTTGGCATGCGCGTTGGTTATTCCTTCTGAGGTGGATGGACCATCAGTTTCATCTGATGTTCCATTTGTTACAGGTTCCTTCTTGGTGAGTGCATGACCATTTGTGCCATTAGACTGTGACAGCTTGAAGCAGGAAGGAAAGATGCGGCCTGTCGCCTTGAAAGATGTGTACTGGGACCTGGCGAAAGACCAAACGCAGCAAATGAAGTAAGCGGACGCTGCAAGATTACTAAACAAAAAGAAGTATATCTACAAGAAGGAATATTTGTCAAGTAGCTTTTCGGGGATGAGCAGCACTCTTCGTCGAGGATGCTGCGTCTTGACGTCACACTTGGCCCATTCGTTGACACTTCCGATGCAATGATATCCGTCGGCACTAAGACCACATACATTAGTGCTATTCTAAGCCCATTTCCCGTGATTAAGCTTCATTTCATCGTACCTGATAACTAGATGTCCATTGCGGGTACACTGATCGCACTTTTCGGTCGGACCAAAGAGCAGCATGTCGACACACCGGTCCATGATCTACGGCCAAGGGATCACTGATGATGCTACACTAAGCTCTTTTAGAGATATACATGTAGAGCGGTGTGGTTCACATACCTTGTTAGCAACAGGAACGTGCTGTTCGTTAGCTTCTAGCAATTCTTTCTGGGCTTTTGCCGGAAGTTGCGCCAGTTCATCTCGAGCTGCCCAAATCCTTTCATTCTGCTCCTTCAAAGCAACCATCTCTTCGTTCATACCTGCCTCGGTCTTTGTCTGTTTCGTCGCTTTCTTCTTCCTACTTCCACCTTGCCTCTTTCCACGTTTTGACTTCCTGTGACAATCGATAAAAAATTCTGATGAATGGCCTGATTAAGCTTAATTACCACCACAAGACATTCACGTTCTTTAATTAACTCACGTTTTGGCTTGCTCCTCCTCATCGTCCTCCTCGGTTTCTCCGGATTCTTCTGAGGAGTCAGCTGCCTTCTTTCCCTTGATCTTGCCTTCAGCCTTCTGGCGGATGCGTTCTTGATCTTTCCAGCGGAGGTTGTGGAAATGCCAGATTTCGTTGACATTGACATTGTGCTTCTTTTGGAAGAAACAATGAACGTGGTGCCACAAGCAATCTTTACCATCGTGGAACCGAGACTGCACAAGAAATCGAATCATATTCAGGTCATCTTTTCTACAGATTCAAACCAGGCACCGTATACGGCACCAGACTTATGGCGGCACCTTACCTGTTGCATAATGGCCAGTCGAACGACGTCTTTGCCAATTCCGTTGCCGCATTTCTTGCAGAAGCTTCGGTCACTCAAAGAGTATTCAGCTCGGTATACCCAGTCGCTGTCCATCCTCCCTACTTTTGTGCGAGATTCTCCAGCGTCCTCAACGCATCAAACGAGAGTAAACGCATCAAACGAGGAGAACAGATCTTGAAATGTTTACACCCAGTGCGGTGTCGACGGAACCAGCGAAATGAAAACTGTTGTGATTAACAAGTACTAACAAGTACTGTATTCCCCCGATATCTCCGCGAAGCCTGATACCCATGGCGCCACCTATGAAACGCACATGACGTAAGGCAGATAGGCGCGCATGTATGGATGACGTACATCCTATAGGTGGCGCCACGAGTAACGGGATTCGCGAAGATATCGGGGGAATACAGTAACAACCATCGACCGTCGTAAGTCGAACGCATCAATCAACAAGTTACACTGGAATTACAATCAACTAACAGACCAGTCAAACAAGTAAAGAGGGAGGAGTCCGCAGGACTCACAAAACTCCCAACGATAATCGTCTCTTCTAATGAGGAAATTAGGGCTCGTGTAAATCTTGTCGGAGTTTCTCGAGTTTCTCGACTTTCTCAACGACTCTCCGTGGGAACCATCCTTTCTCTTCCATTTTATATGGAGGAACATCGCCACTTCCGGTGTTACCGTTCGCTTTCAGCTCGGGCGTAGGAACTTTCGATCCATACAGCCAGTGCTTCTGCGTTCTTGTTACTCTGACCACATCGCCTGGTCGGAGTGCTAAGCGAGGCTCATCGACAACCCAAGGAAAGTTGATGCAGGTTATAAAGTTTTGACTGACCAGCGGGAAGATTCTCCCGTTATAGTCTTTCATCGCGATGTACTCCACGCTGAGACAGTTCTTGAAGTACTTCTGGCGGATCTGTTCTTGCGTTAGAGTAAACTGGTCACAGTCCTCGCGAACCTCCCACCAAATTCCATTTCCGGCTGGATTATGTGTTATGTTCCACATAACCTACAAACGGAAAAAAACTGTAACACTTTACCTGGAAGATGACCATGTTGTCGGTGGTGATTCACCTGCTGCACGTTTCTCTTCCAGCCCAAATGATAGGGGTTCGGCATTCGTTTTCTTTCTGGTTTTGCATTCTGATCCTCTTCCTCGCTAGAATAATGGGCTGCTTTCTCTAGTATCCAGCTTTCTATCGATGTTTCGTTCTTCAGAATGATACGAAGCTGGATGACGAAAAGGGCACCCACGGCAAGGACCACACCCACAGCGAACCCTGTCATCACAATGATCCACAAGAGAGCCGGAAGTGTATAAAAGCTTGGGCTCAAATGGAAGGCGAAGAGCCTGGCCCACATGGAATACCAAGTTTTCTGCTGCCGGAAAGCGCGGTGGTTGTAGTAGGTCGAAGTAAAGGCGAAGTTCATAATTCTTAAAACGATGAGCAGGAAAACAACGAAGGCCTGACCACAGCCCATAACGGCAAAAAACAAAAATCCAAGAAAATAAGCGTGGTTGCGGTGGCCAACGCAGTTGTTTATCCATGGACAATGATGCTCCTGTAAATACAAAAAGGCTAGGTCATGGTAAGTTTACTGGGCTTCCGAACGACCCAACCGAGACATCGACGAGGAACAAGTGAGTATTCATTTCAATGTAGTCTGCCTTTTCTAACTTACCATTTTCATAACACACCGATCACAGCTGCGACAGTGATGAGACCGCGGAGCTTTATAACCTATAAAACGACAGCATGTCAGTTTGCGATCTGCAGTTTACCATCCTGGAACCACAGGCTGTCAAAGAATACAGCACCTTCGCACACAGCGCACCACTGCAGCTTCTGCGTATGCGACTTGTCTTCCGGAATCCACTTCGAAGGAACATATCCAGGTCCAACATATATGGCCATCAGGAAGTTGTACTGGGTTAGAAAAGATGATGCGCAGAATACGAGCAGATGAACGCACGCCCAGGTGTCAAGAAAGCCTTTCCTGTCAACCAGCGGCCAGAAATACGTGTCCACGTATAAGAACGTCAGACTTATGGTGGTGATTATGAACTGCGCCAACAGTGAACCCCAGTGGAATATCCGAAGAAGCTTTCGCCAGGATTCTGCATCTCCAACTGGCCTAGCATCCTTCGTTGCACGTAGTTCTTCCCGAGAAGCAAATCCATTACGGGCTGTATCGCGGCCAGGTGAGACAGTATTTTTACCTGAGGAATTCTTTGGATGGTCCACTTTGCTCGGAGTTTGCTTCTTCCGCTGCGAAAGCTTGGCGTCGGCCATCTGGCCGGAACTCCAAGTGTGAAGCTTGTAACTGTAACCCCAACCCAAGATCCCGCGCGACACTAATCGTTGCTAATCGTATTCGAACTCCAGTTGAAGGTGGAACTGTCAAATGTGAGTGTGAGAAGAAGGATTCGATCTCAGCTCTCAAGTCTCAGTTCTCAAACATTGAAGATCTAAAACCAAAACAGTTAACTTCTCCAGCTTTGCGATAACTTCGTGTGGCTAGGCGTGGCTTACTGATCAAGAGTCGCAAAGTCGGTATAATTTTTTCTTTGTTACTTGAAATTTTAATTGTAGCGCTTTTCGTTTTCTTTACTCTTCGGCGTTCGCGCTCGATCGTGATGGGGATCGACAGCCTTTGATTATTTGCCATCTGGACGGAATCTTCGGAGGTCAGGATCCTCGTGTTTCACGAGCCTTGTGGGACGGATCTTATCGTAGGATTTATAGGAAAGGTTAATTAGGCTGCCCCACGAGATGGTTATCTTATCGCCAGCTCGGGCTTGCGCTGCTGTGATAAACAGGAAAAGCTCTGATAAGATGCGACGTTATCCAGACCACCACAGCTGGCTTTAATTGCGACTATATCGGACAAAAGCTTTGAAGATTCGAAAGTTCTGGTGGAGAGAAATCCGTGTTGTACCATAGTGACAATTCAGTAGAGAAAGTATTTGATAAGTTCTTTTGCTCGTTTGTTTACCACTGCTATTTTGCGTAAGTAATTAGGTCCCGTGTTTACTGTTTCAGCTCTGCTGCTGTAAGTCCATCGAATCCGAAGATCCATTTGTGTGGAAACTGCCTGGCGAAAGGAGGAAGTGTAGCACGATTCAAGGTTGGTGGGTTGTTATTACAGCTCTGCGACTTTTGTTATTTTGCAGGTCAAACCTGTTTTATAGATCGAATGACATACACTCACGACTGCCCTACCCAGAACATCGCTCTGACAGTATGACACGTTTTTGTTTCTCTCCGCAGATTTTGCCTCTGCTGTTGCTTAACCAGGTGAGTTTCTTAATTATGCCAGAGCGATACTCTGATTACGATATATTTGTCTCCAAGGTTGATATTTCGTTACGGAAGTTTGTCGGTGTTTCTATGGTAAGGAATGAGATCCATCAAGCTGTTCCTGCTGATCACGCTACTACGGTCAAGCCCCTGGACACAAGCAGGTTCATTGTTCAAAGAGGCCGGACTGGTCTATCAAGTTCGGCAGGTCAATGCTGTGCGGAAGATAGCCGAATACACCTCGCATCGCGATGTCTCGCTGGCTGAATACGACGTACCACCAGAAACGTCCTCGGTGATCTTTGGGTTCTCGTCCGTCAGCGCGCCCGAAAGCTGTTCTCGGGACAGGACAGTAGTTGTCTACGTGCAGTATGGAGGGTTCCCGCTGTTCTCCCCGACCAACTCGCCCCTCCCGGGGAATGCGTATGGCAATCGAACCAACATACTATCGTTCCAGTATCGCGCCGACGCAACCACCCATAAATTAACAATTCCGGCTCCTACAGGTGGCTTGTGGTACTCGGCCGTCTTTATCAAACCTCAGGAGGTTAATCATGGCATCAAACAGACAGGCTTGTTTACGAAATGTGAACTCAGCTATTATTCCTCCTTTTTGACGTCGGGATATACAGACACCCTAACCCAGCTGAATTCGGGCGAAGGCAGATGGTTCCTGCCGAAACCTGAATGCTCTTGCCAGCACATGTTCAAACTAATTTTACCAGTACGTTGGTCAAATCATACTGTAAATCTTGACCAGTGAAATCTTGGAATTTCATTGGAAAAATATCTTTACTTTATTTGAACTCTTGATTGCACCATGTATGCGTCCATATAATATATATAAGTAACCGACATGGTGGTTTATTTTAGGAAAGTTATTTTGACGCCGTCGATATCACCCTGAACTGCAACAACGGCACATCCTGTCCACAAACACAGATCAGAGCTCGTTCCGGTGGCTTGCCATTGTTTTCCACCAACAACGGTGTGCACGCTCGCACGTGCGACAACAGTTCAACATGCAACCTGGTGTACGCGCCGAAACAGCGAACTACGCAGTATATCCTCGTCAAGTGGAATAATGCTTCAGGAGCGCCCATCTTCATCACAGCCACCGCTATGTCCTGCCGGAAGCCGCTCAGCATGGCAATAACCGAAGAAATCAACCGACTTCAAGAGAAAGGGAACCGTGACAGAATCGCACACAAGAACTCAACTTCCGCTGGGCAGATGAGTAACAGTTTGGTTTTTGGGAACAAGACGTTCGTCAACGAGTCTGCGATACAATTGCTGTTGGCAAACGAGACAAGTCCGTACAGTCAGCCATTGTGTCCTTTCGTCGTGGATATGAGTCGGATAGACTTGAGCTTACCCTTGACGAGCGCTTTCGGATTAAGTCATTCATCTTATCCGAGTACCGACTATGTCGCCTTGCCCACTCATATGTACTCGGACACCATCCTGAGGTTCGACATTGTACCGTACAAAGATACCGGTGGCACGCTGTACCTGTCGCTGAACCTCACTGAAGCCAAGTTGGATGATCTGGAGAACTTCACGTTGATCGCGTGTTTGAGTTTGGGACAAGGCTCTCGATTCGAGGTAAGGTGGACCATTCACTTTCTTGCTGTATTTTCACTCTTTTTGCTTCCGAAATATAAGGAAGGTCTGTGTTGCAGATCGAGGATAACTGCGGAGGACCCTTGATTCGGCTGAACAAGTCTTTACAGTACGCCGAAGCATTCGTACCGTACCCGGAAGTGGGAACTTGGAACATCAACATCCAAGGCAGGCCTTTGCTGGCTTCAACGAAGACGGCCGAAGTTGATGAGATTTACGTTCCTCTGCAAATCAAGGTACGTCCGACCGTGCGTTAGCTTTGAGCTGTGGCAGCTGGATAGTGAAGGTTTTTCTGGTCGCAGGTGAAGCTGGAACAGTGTGTGAAGGAGACTTGTGGTCCTTACGGGAGTTGTATAGTGGTCCGAAGTAGTGGTGTCCTGATCATCAGCTCATGCAATTGTGCAGCAGGCTACAAAGGATGGGACTGCAGTGATGGTTCTGAGGCTCAGAGTTCTGCCGAGCTGTACATGTCTGTGATCTTCTTGACCATCAGCAACCTGCTGTTCATCCCAGCCGGCGTTGTGGCCATCAGACGGAAACACTATACCGAGGCGGCTGTGTATTTCTGCACGTGCTTTTTCAGCTCCTTCTACCGTACGCGGATATCTATTTTCTTTGGCTGAGCTCGCTCGTTCTCAAATTAGAGTTCTTCCTTTCTCACAACCTATTCCGTTTCAGATGCGTGTGATCAGCCGCTGAAAAGCCATCAGCTGTGCATAATGGAGTATCGGGTTCTTCAGTTTTGTGATTTCTATGTCAGGTACATATGTACCCAGTATCGTGCTTTGGGTAAAATTTTCGGAATGGCGCACTTTATGTGTCGATCTTCTTTCAGTATTCTGTCCTTTTGGGTGACCATCATCGCCATGGCGGACCTTCCCTACAAAATCCAGTCCCTTGTACATATTCTTGGCTGTATTGGAATCGCTCTGGGCGTGGAGTACGACAAAACAGGTCTGTGGACATTCGTGGTGCCGGCCATCACTGCGGTGGTTATCCTGGGAGCGTCTTGGGGTTTCAGGTACGTACTCCGTGAATAGTCTTTGGTATGCTTCTTTACCGCTTTACGTGTAGCTTTTCCGTTCTGTAGGTCGTACAGAATGAAAATGGTGGCGCCACGGAAGCGATATTGGTTGGTCCATTTCTTGCCTGGATTCTGTTTCGCCACTCTCGGACTAATCTTATTCGCGGCCGTGGTATGTATCCATATCCCTTCTCGAAAATTTTGCTTGCTGGAATATGGCTCTGGTTTTCTCCTAGGAAACGAAGCGGAACTATAAGTTCGTTCATAGCATATGGCACATTGTACGTAATATTTACTTTCTCATATTTTTCAAGATCAAATATGGCCAGAATGGTCTCATTGTCATGTTGGTGTGTGTTTACTGTAGGCAATGGCCTTATCAGTGATATGTTTACTGCCTCCCATGCTGCATCGTCACCACGGGAAGTATCCGAAGACCCAGTCATCGGTCAGTTCGGAATCTGACCTGAGCAAACGGACAAGTCTAGGGCTCGCTCAAGACGTGCTTTTGCACTCTCCTCAAAGCCAAAGTCCCACTAGCCAGGTTATCGAGATTGTTGCTTGAGCTTCTTCTGACGCTGAGGAACCGCGACCTGCTGGACCACTTTGCGGGTTCACGAACCAAAGTTTTCTCTGTTCAGGTTTAACCACCTCCCTTCTGGTTTTTGACTTTTTAGAAATGTGTCTACTTAATACGTCCCGGTACGAAGTATTTTTCCTTAATACTCAAGAGGTCTTGTTGTAAGGGACGTATTTTTCGATGTTGTTGGTCATTTTGCTGGTTCGCGTTACTGACCAAACATGACTTTTCTTGTTGTGTTGTTACTGCCTGTGGTTCAACATGCTGTCTCTTTTGAAAGCAGGTGTTGGGGATATATTCCCATGCTCAAGATAATGAGCCTCATAAAACTTTTCAGTTTTACCAGCACAAGGCTCCGCATCAGTCATTACAGCAGAAGGTTTATGTAGCCGTATTATTATGGTGACTGTGAGAAGGCTTCTGTTGGCAGGAACTATGACACTCCCGATACGTCTGCCACCTTGCATGCAAAGTTGTAAGTCGAGGTCTCAGAATGGCCTGCTTGTACAAATTTTGCAATGACACCATGAGAGAGTATACGTAACCAGCACGATCATTTCAAAGTGCTCTCTTCTTCTCACGAGGAACTTGGATGCGCGTGAATGGTCCACCCTCTAGCTGGGTACGTCGAGAGTGCCGATTTAGCAGACGATGATGTCATCCTCGTACTTCCAAATTTGGATTATGGTCACGAAGTTATGATATATATGCATAGACCAAACAGCTGAAACGCACGGCGAGATGTGCCTCACTTCCACCATCGCCGGAAAATATCACTACGCTGGAAAATATGGAGCACGCAAGCTTGAAAAACGATGTCCGCAACATACTTTAGTGCAGCCTTGATTATCTTCCTGGGCCGATTCACAAATTTTAAAATTAGCAGAAAAGCAGTGATATGACGGCCCAGATCGAAATATACTAATAAGTCTCACAGAAAGATGAACTGTTACTTTGGTTTGACCGGAGATTTCTTCATGCATATCAGCAGAAAGGCATATGAGAGGCGGTATAATTGAGCAGAAAATGACGAGGGTACTTGGAGCTTACGGTAAAAAACTGCCAGGTGCTTACAGTCTCGTATATGAGAGTATGAATTAAAAAAAGCTAAGCACCAGTACCGCCTCCCCAATCCGTCATAAGTGATCATGTATTCTTAAAGCATACCGTGCCGAAAATAATGTCAGCAGTGTTGCCGATTTGTTGTTTGTGAATATACGATTTACTCCAACGTTGCTGGCTCACTCTTGACTTTGCAGCACCAGCATAAGCCTTCGCACTTTCACTGACGACATTGGCGGCTCACGCGTTGGCACATCTCCGCTCTCAAATTTGGCTCCAGCAGCCCATGAAGATTTTTACGCATGCGAATATAATACTGCAGTTGTTTCATGTGTTCGGAAGCGCTGGAGCAGCGGAATATTGTCTAGCCCAAGCCTTAGAAAGCTCGGTTCTTTGTGCGCACGTGGATTTATATGTGGAATATATCACCGCTAACGAAAATGTGAGCTGATTTTGCTACCGGCATTTTTTAATCAATTAGCACTTCCTGAAGGGGGGTTGAGCCTTCATCGTTGTGTCGACTTAATTTATCTGCTGCACAATGGAAGTGCGAAGAGGGGAGGTGGCTGGTGCTGCCACCGCCGGCCTCACGTCTACCACCATTAGCACAATTGCCGTGCAAACCGGAAAGACCCGAATTGTCTTGGCTGTCCTCAAGGTGGGTCTAAATTGACTTTAGATCATAATTAACTCACGTTATCTTGACGAAAAACCAGCCATACGCCAGCTAGGGTGAAGTGTTAAGGGATACTTTGGATACGCCGATCGACTTCGCCACAGCCTGCGCAGTAGCTTCTTGCAACGAAGTGAAGATTGTACGGAAGAGTTGACGTGTGGGGCCTCTTCTGCTGGAGTGCCACGTGCGAGTGCATACTGCTTAAAAAAACTTCGCGCTGAAGGAAAAAAAAGTGTGAGATTCTTCTGGCGATCTCCTAATCTTCGGGAAAGTTTCTGCGATCCGCTGTCAAGGCTCTAGCTCGTAAGAGGTCGAGAGCCCCAGGTTAAACGAGCAGCACTTCATCTTTGCACTGATGGGGAACAAAGCAACTTGGATTGTTGTCTCTTAAGTCAAGGACATCAAAGCTGGCGCTATACTTTCGTGAAATGCGCATCGTTTCTCATTTGTAACAGACCCTGTTTGCAATCGATAGCCGTCAACAAAATTCCTGGGAAAGTTCGAGAAAGCGAATGTGCTCCCACGTACTGCGAAGACAGACGTGCACATACGTCATCGCGGAGTCTTGATCACTGGTCAGCTGGAAACAATGGCAAGCCGTATGGTGAAGTCGTAATAGCCCGTGTACGTAATGTGTGAGTGGTTCAATAACCAATCAACCAAAGACTGATGTCATCGCTGCATCGCATGGCCGAAGGGCCAGTTTTGCCAGCTTCTGATTTGTTTCCTTTTTGTTCTCGCTGTCCCTTCCCATGTTGGACTCTCGTCGTCGACTACACACTTTCATCGTCCAATCTTTTGGATTACTACTTCTTTAGCTAATCCTGAGGATGGCCGCATCTTGCGCGGACTGCGATGGACGTGTATCTTGCGAGAAGTGAGCACTGGAACCGAAGCTTCGCTGGACCCGTCTCTTTCGGCAGCAACCATTTCCGGCGGCCACTACAGCGACATTACGTTACGCGCATGAAACTAGGCTTTCCGTTCGCTGGCTATACGTGAATGAATTCTCGCTGGCTCAAGAGGCTGGCGTGAGGAACGTGTTAGCGAGGTCAAGAGCTGTTCAAAGTCTTTATTTTAAGTAGTCTTCCTGCGTTAGCGAATGGGCTGTGTATACAGGCCCTCCTGGAACATTTCGCGATCGCCATTGGGCGCGAGTACTTGTCGTCCTCCACGAATAAGTCAGCTTTCCGTAAGACGAAACTTTAATGCAGATTGCTTAAACTTACAATTGTTCTCTGTTGCAGCACAAGAATGACCTACATCTGCGTATTCAAGAGATGGAGCCGCCAGTTACCGAAGTCGGCAGAACGTTGGAAGAGGCTCTTGAACTTCAAAAGGAGCACAACGGATGTCTGGCCAAACTACTGGTAAATGTCATTGCTCTTTATACTGTACATTGGTAATAACATTCTTTAACGACTCGACTGACCGGGAAAATATATAAATGCCGATGCTTTGGTGGTGGGAAGAACCCCCAAGATTCTGCTCGAGCTGGTAACGCAGTGGCCGGGTTCTCCACTGGGGTTCTCCGTTCTCCCTTT
Organism: Ramazzottius varieornatus; assembly: GCA_001949185.1. NCBI lineage: Eukaryota > Metazoa > Tardigrada > Eutardigrada > Parachela > Ramazzottiidae > Ramazzottius > Ramazzottius varieornatus. The sequence continues at coordinate 6,275,807 of BDGG01000002.1, read as the reverse complement.
CCACGCGCAGGTTTTAGGTTATTGAAGCTGTCTTGATATGAAGAGCAGAATGCGAAAGAACGCTGAGAACCAGCTGCAGCAAATCTCTGTCATTCTTAAGTTTGGCAAGCGATTAGAAAATCTTCTTGAGCGGTTGTAGAAGTTTATAGAAACAAGACAGCGATCAGAATGAATGTCGAAGTGTCTTCGATCGTGCAGCGTAGAACATCGTTTAGCAGCGTCGATCAGGAAATGATTGGTATTGCCGAAAGACATTAGAACATGTGCACCTTATCAAAGCTCTCAAAAGTGAGGAATTTAACGGGCCAATCGATCAGTATAAACTGTAGCGACAGGCGGTCATCGATATCATTTTTTTTCTCATTGTCATGCAAAAACACCCCCACAGATGCGATATGACCGCAAGTGATGCGGAAGTGAAAGTATTCGTGTTTTTCACGTGTATATACTTAACCATTGCTTGACCAGTGAGCGACATTGGAAACACGACGATTAACTGCTTCTAGTACTTCTGTGTTCTCATACTGCTGGCAGGTCGATGTGCCAAGCGATCAAAACCATCTCTTGAATTTTTTATGATATTACACTGAATATTGTAAAAGGCAGGTTTTCATCTGGAACAAGATTTCGGACTTCGGCAAATGGATTCAACACTATCTTTGCCCGCAGTGGCGCACGTGCGAACTGAATGTGTGCGCCACTTGGGAAAACCATCACGTTCAAGTCATCTGCCGACGTCCCATTTCGTCCTTGAACTATTATTTCGATTTTTGTGATCCTATAGGCGAAGCAGCCGAATGTGGAGGAATTACTGGCGCAAGCCGACGAGCTGATAAGTACGCAGCAACCAAAGCGGGAAGTGTATGGAGCAATGGCGGATAGTCTAGGCCAGGCGTGGCGGGATCTTAACGACCTTCTCGAATACCGGCGTCTTCTTTTGGAACGCGCCGTGGACTTCCACAGACAAGTCGCTGAGGTAAGTATCGCCACATGTGTTACTTTGATAGCAGATGAGTAATTTTACGAGGGGTCTTATCGCGATATCTTTAACGCATAAACCGGCGAAATGTTGTAGTGTAATGAAAAAATTGCCAGCACGCAAAAGGCAATGGAGAAAGATATGGGTTCTTACACCGGCAGCGCCCGAGACTGGCTACGAGAACACGAGACGGTGCGAAAAGGTACACCTGTTCGTTTTTAGATCTTTGGGTTCCTCCAAACAGACATCTGAAATTTTTGTTTTTCTTACTCTAGATATTCTTGAATCTTCCATTCGCTTGTTGGGCGAAGCTCAAAGCCTGGTGGATCACATCAACGACCTCGGGCGGATACCTGCTGCCGATTCGCGCGGTTATAAGCACGCAACATCTTCTGCTTGCTATGTGGTCGAAAGCCTTCTAGAGGTAGGTACTTCGTGGCTGCGTGTGTAATAGGTTCAAACGGTTTAATCGAAAATGTCCTGATGATGGCTGAGTTTAGAACGTCCATGATCGGAGACGGAAGCTGGAAGAACTCTGGCAGCGACGACGAGCAGACTTGCTTGTCCAGCAGAAACTGAAGTCTCTGAGGCATAGTATGGAGCAACTGCTCCAGCTGTACCAGAAGGTTGTGGAAATGGATAAAAGGTTTACAGCTCTGGGACTGAATCTTGCCGATACCCACAAAATAATCAGCGAGCATGAAACCTTGGAACAACGAGTCAAGGTGCGTCGAAAACATAATTTTTAAAAATATTGTGCGGGCTTGAAACTCGGTTTTGAAATTTGGGTATAGGAGTTGTACGATCTTTCGCACCAGCTTCAGCGGTTACACGCACAGATTTCGCCTTGTCCGCCGGAAGACAACCGCGACTTCCAAGTACTAGTCGACAGAGTTGACAAAATTTACCTGCGTGTCGACCGACGTAGATTCCTCTTCTCCATCACCAAAGAGTTCTACGAGCATGTCGAGGCGTTCTTCCATCGACTACCGCAGGAACAACAAGCCCTTTCCGACATGGAGAAACAGAAGCAGCATATTAAGCCGGAAGACATCATTAATCGCCAAAGGGAAGTACTGGAGAACCTCAAGGCCTTCACGAGCCCCATCATCCACGAAGCCCATATGATCATGGAGCGTGCCGAAGACATGGATGCTAGTGGAGTGGAAGGAGCCTTGCAGGCTATTCATGAGGTGCTTAACCGCTTGGAGCAACAGTGCTCGGCATTCCAAAGTTCTATGGCGAAACACAGCGAGAACTACAAGAAGTTCACTGAAATATTCACGGAGCTGTACGAATGGACTACGCATATCGTTGAGGTCCTCTTAAAGGTAACCAATCAATGGTTCAATCCTGTCTTATAAACCGCGTTTCCTAAGCGCTGGGCAAACACAACGTACAACATCGCTGTCTTGGGCGCACAGCTTCGTTGCCACTGACTGGAACGGTGCGCCGCTCAAGATACCGACCTTGTATACATGCATGTATTCGCCCAGCTCCAAAGAGGTTTCCGGTTGGGACTTTTTGTATGGGGAAAATTAAAATGTCGATTTTTGATTTGGCTTGTTTGATTGCAGAGCAAGAACGTACTTCCGACAACATTAAACGGAATCAGGGATTTCTTGGACGTTCACGAGCAAGTGTATGATGAGATGAAAGCCAAGGAGAACAAGATGTTCTCTCTCGTCGATCTGGTTTCTCATATCGCCAGCGATCCTGACGGGCTCGACCCAGTTGAGCTAGCTGAGATAACCCGGAAAACTGATAATCTGAAGGACAGATGGAGCGAGCTGTCGAGCATTCTGACGTCCCGTTTAGAAATTGTGTCTCCGTACTCTGACTTCCAAAAGACAGCGGCAAAGGTATCTTCCGAGATTGAAGTCCTTCAGTCTCTTTCCGGTGCAGTACAAGCCGACTCTGGGTCATCTGACGTCAACGCGAACAACTTTGATCAGCGCTTGGCCTCACTTCACTCCCTCATATCGAACCTCCAAACCAAAGCCAGCGATTTCTTCAATAAAGCAGGTCAGACTGAAAGTTTTGCACCGCATTCATTATTTTTGATGTTGTAATAACTATTTTTGAAATTCGAGCAGGTGGAGCTGATATGGCTCAAGTTGATGTTGGCCCAGCCGCTCAAACAGTCAACAGTACGCTGGAGAAGCTCCAACAAGATCTTCGAAACTTTGCTCAAGTGACGCAACAACTGAATGAGACGCGGCAGAGGAAGGCTCAGTGGAGAGAGTATGTGGAGGAGGTTACGACCACTGTCACCTACATTCTCAAAACAGAACGAGAGGTCTTCGATGGAATGCAGCTGGGCTATCTGGGTACTTCCCAGCAAGAGGCCCAGCAGCTGCAAAACAAGGTCAACGCATTCGAACCCGTCATTACGGTAAGACACCATGGACGAGAAATTTCGATCCACGATTTATTAACATTAAAAATCATTATACATAATTTAATATATTACACCAAAAAATGTAACATAAAGAAACATAGTACAAAAAGAGCCGAATGGGTGCCCCACAAACAAACGTGACAAAATTGAAATCGTCCACCCAATTTTGCTAAAACGTGCGCTACTTGTAAAAGCAGTCTGGTCGATTTTGTTCGCAGAGCTCCCAAATATGTGACAGAAAGTGTTGTTGACGGCACGACATACCCAAAAAGACGTTTTCAAAATAACTACTGATATCTCCGAAATGTAAGGTTTAATCACAGCTTTCATGTTTGACCTGTATAGGAGGTACGCATGAAGGTCGAGAAGTTGGTCGAGAACTCCCGAGATATCCCGATTGAGGTCGAGAGTACCGCTGAACGAGACACGGTGGTGAACGACCTGATCAAAACCTACGAGAGGTTCTCAAAACGTATCGAAGAATATAAAGTCCTCCTGAACATGTCCAAAGAGTTTTACTCTTGTATCGAAGAACTTGATAGACTGATGAAAGAATACGAAGCAATGATCAGACAGAAGCCACCAACGGAAATCACAGAGACTCGACATTATCACGAATACCACGAGAAAATCATCCATGTGTATGAGGTAGCTGTGAACCTGGGCGACAACATCGTCAACCGCATCCGACAAACACACCCGCAGAACCAGGTGAACCTCGACACTTTCCAGTCGAGTATCCGAGACAAGAAAGATGACTGGGAAAGACGGTGGAACCAACAGAACCAAGACGTGCAACACCAGATGGAAATCATGAAACTGAGGAATGAGACCGACGAACTCCGACAGAAGATCAAAGAGCTGACGGAGCAGATGAACCGTCGGAAAGAAGAAACCGTTGAGAGCCTGCAAGGTGCTAAGCGTCTCTATGAAGTCCATACAACGTTCATTAAGACTGTCGAAGTCATCAACGTGAAGGTTCGGAACTTCGTTTCCACTGTGGAGAAGTTCATCTCGGCTCCGGAGAACGCCGCACAGGCGCCGGAATTGCAAAAGACCCGGAACGAAGTGGAAAAGATGTGGTCGACGTTCCATCGGGACGTTCAGAATCTGACCAGGCGGACAGAGTTGACGGTACAGTTCTTCGAGGTGCTGGAAGAAACAGAGAAATGGTTCAAAGAAGCCACGCAGGCGCTAGTGACGATTGGGAGAAAGACCACGGAGTGCCGAGGACCCGAAGACGCGAACAACGTCATCAGTCAGCTGGAAAGCTTTCTTGGACCGGGAGAGAAGAAACAGGAACAAAGAGTTCGCACCCTCTTGGAACTCAGCCTGCAAATTTATGGTATAATCATAACTATGATATGGAACGTCGGCAAAAGGAAGTCGTCAGATCGTTTTTCCAAGTGGCGTACATTTTAACGTCCTCCACTTGATGTGATCTGATGAAATCATTTGCCGAAGTTGCCCACGTCCGATATGAATCTGAAAGTGTTGAATCGAAAAAGCACTAGGGATATTTGCGCTTTATTTTGCAGGAAAAGAAGGACCAAAGCGAGTCGAGTATCTCAGCCAGAAGAACAAAGATGTGATGGATGCCTTCGCGGTAATTAGCAACGAGCTCTTCAGCATCGCCGAGAACCTTCATTCCAAAGTCGTCAAGTCCACACGAGCAAAGTCCTCCGAAGAGCCAGATCTCGGTCAACCGCCAACCAAAGCCCAGAAAACCGAAAGCCACGAGCATCACATTCGGATAGAACAGACTGATGTTCAGAAAGAAGCGCCGCCTGTCGCCCAAAAGCCTCAACCAGTCTCATTCACGGAGCCTTTGCAGGACATCGAAGCACGAGCCGGACAGTCAGTCACTATGTACTGCCAAGCTGCTGGGATACCTTCTCCGATGATTCGCTGGTTGCGCGACGGTCTTCCAGTCTCGAACAACCCTCGCTATGTTCCAGATCGAAATCTCAACAGTGGTGAATGTTCCCTGACGATCACTGAATGCTTTCCAGCAGACACCGGGCTCTTCACTTGCTGCGCTGAGAATCCAAGTGGAATGGTGACGACGGAAGGTAGGCTGATAGTGCACGAAGCGAAAAAGCCGAAGATGGACGACATGACGCCACCGGTCTTCCTGCGGACTCCACAAGACACAGTGGCAGTGGAAGGTAGCGGGCTGCAGTTTGAGTGTCAGGTTATCGGAAACCCGAAGCCCGATACAGCGTGGTACAAGAACGGTCAGCAGTTGTATCCGAACCAGTCCAAGATTGTGGTGATTCCTCCAGATGAGCAAGGTGTTACGAAGATCATCATACCGAATGCTGGTATAGAAGATCAAGGTGAGAAATTCAACTGTATACAAGGAAACACAATTCGACCTCTTCGCATTGATTCACTAATTCATCTGTAGGTACTTACGAATGTAAAGCGACCAATCCTCGCGGTGTCGCTACTTGCTCCATCTCGTTCAGCTCGAAAAACAAGTCGGGAGAAGAGCCTCCATACTTCACGCAGCTCCTGACGCCGATCGTACCAGAGATTGGAGATCTGGTCAAGCTGGAGTGTCATGTCAACGGAGTGCCGGTGCCTGACCTAGAGTGGACACTGAACAACCAAGTTCTGCACGACAGCCGCAACCGAGCGATCAAGTTCGACGGCAAGATTGCCACTCTGGTGATTTTCGAATTCTCCAAGAAGGACGAAGGTTAGTCGCTCAGAAAAACGTGTAAAACAGAGATGATCCTGTTTGGGCTGAATTGCGTGGTGACTTTGATCCAAGGAAGAAATGCTGTGATGTCCCTTTTGTAGGTATGTATGGCTGTAAAGCAAGGAACAAGCTCGGAGAAGCCACAACTTCCTGTTCCGTACAGCCGCAGATCGAAACAACTATCACTGCGGTTCCTCACGTGTCTGTGGTACCACCTGTCAGCGAAACTCGTCAACCCGTTCAAAAACCTGTTGCTCAAGCGCAGCCCGACCATGTGGTGTACACAAATACCGCACAAGGACGTCCGGACGGCAAGATGGAGACTGAGACAGTAGAAACAACCGAAACGATAACTGAGGTTTACGGTGAACCGGAAGAGACAGTTCTACCTGAAGAACCTTCCAAGCCGAAGCCCCAATCGCGAGCTGAAATTCTCCTTCCGCTACCTCTCAAGCTGGACACCGAAGAAGGCCAGACGATAACTCTGGAAACAATCATCCAGTCCGAACCCGAAGTTCCAGTGCAGTGGCTGAAGAATGGTAACATTGTGGTAGCCAATGTCGATATCATCATGGGAAAGAAGGACGTACCGGAAAACCCCCATGCTCAACATCATTACCTGACTATAACCAATCCTACGGTGGAGCACTCAGGAGAGTATGTCTGTGTCCTGAGAACACCTGACGGCGACGTGGCTTCTCTCACGCTAGTCAACGTCAAGGAAAAACCAGGTTCGTCGATTTGTACATGCTGTCAACACAGTCATACCAGTGCACGAACACGAATTAATAGGTATTTCAAAAAAGCGAACATTTGACGTGGAAACAATCTTAGTACACATTGTACTAACATTTTATCCTGTTAGCCCCGCCGGTTGCGCCGAAGCCATCACATCCTACCTTCAAACCCGAGTTTTCCCAGCCTCTTCCTGTCCATGTGGAATCGAACAACACGGAACCCCTGAACCTGGAAACGATTGTGCACGCCTTCCCCGACGCGGAAGTAGTGTGGCTAAAGGACGACAAGCCTGTCCAGGCTGGTCTTACGGTCGACATCCAAAAAGAAGTCATCGCCACTAGTCCACAAGTCGAGAAACATCGTTTGGTCATCGTCAAGCCCGAACCCGGTCGGTACACATGCAAAGCCAAGAACGAGCATGGGGAAGCCAGCACTGTCGCCCTGATAAAAGTTCATCAGCCAACGCAACCCAAACAAGAAGTACCCGAGGCAGCAGGAAAAGTTACCCTTCCCGAACAACAATCAGTCCCTGACACAGAAGCGAACATATCGGCCAACGTTCCACCGCAAACTCCACCAAAGCCGACTCCGTCAAGTGAGGTGCTGGAGGAGACGGTCGAGACGCGCTCGACTACCGACCAGGAAGTGCCTATGGTTCCACTGGTCGACGAGCGTCAGCTCCCCAGCGCTCAACCAACGGCTGCCGCCCAACAAGTGCCCGAGTACGAGCGTACTGATATTGTTCGTCTGGAAGAGACCAAGATTTATCGGTACGAAGAACCATCAGCCACGCTGGAACCACCGCGGTTCAGTGAGCTCTTGGTTGACCATTCGGTGGAAGAAGGAGCTACGCTGCGGCTAATTTGTAACGTGCAAGGTCGGTCGTGAACTTCTTAGAGAATTATTAGGGACGTTTAGTCCAAGGATAGCTAACTCGATCCCACTGTAGGAACCAAACCGCTTGCCATCAAGTGGTTCAAGGATGAAGTATTGATACCGGACGACGCCGACTACGTGACGCGTTATGACGACAAGACTGGCCAGTGCGTACTGGAGATTCCCGAAGTTTTTGCTGAAGACGCGGGGGTCTTTCAGATTCAAGCTACGAATGAAGCTGGCATCGGGAAATGCTACTGCAACTTGAGAGTAAGTTGTGGAGAAATTTTTCCCTATTTTTCAAAATGTTTTTCTTTACTTCCGGTTCAAAATCAGCTCGTACCTAGTACAGTAGTCCTCTAACAACCATAGCTCCATCTGTTTTGTCTTGTATAACAGGTGGCAGACCTCGCAACTTCGGAAACTGAGGGAGCTACCCAGCCTTTGGTGGTTTCTCGTAATCCACCACAGTTCGTAGAGCTGTTCCGTGACCAGAAAATCGAGCAAGGCCAACCAGCCATATTCACCTGTGTGATTGCTGGTGATCAACCGAAAATCCAGTGGTTCAAAGATGGCATGCTTCTGACACCAAGCCACGACTACGACATCAAGTCGGAAGGCCAGCGACAGATCCTTATAATCCCTCAGGGAAAACCTCAGGACTCGGGGCACTACGTTTGCCAGGCCGACTCGCCTTTCGGCAAAGCCACTTGCTCCGCCCAACTCATAGTTCAGCCGCTGTCGAAAACAGTTTCAACGCAGCCTCAGCCTGTGACCCCGTTGAAGACCCAGCCAGAACAGCCGGTGCGACAGAGCGTCACCGAACGCTACGAGCAAGTCACCACAACGCACAAGGTAAAAGTTCATTCGACGCGGCAAAACCAGGCTCAGGATAACATTTTTTGCTCACAGGTCCAGCCTGCAGCGCCTGCGCCGCTGACCGTGCCTCAGCCCGCTCCATTCGTACCAAAGAAGCCGGCACCTGTTGCCGACCAAGGTCCCGTGAACCTAGCTCTTTCGACACCCGACTATCTTCGAAACATTGGTCAGAACCTCGAAACCGACGAAATCCTCACCCACGAGCGTCCGTATATACCTGGAGAGCCACTGGAGTACCGACCATGGAACCATGTTCAAGCGGACCTTCAACACTCGCGCCAGGTTCCTCAGCACATCATGAATAAGCCACAAACAGGACAGCCTTACCAACCCAAACCAGTGCCTGAGGTTTCCCATCAGGAGCAAAGAGTCCCTGCTGGCCAGTGGAATGTACCGCCAATGGTTCAGCCTACCATCGCACCACAGTACCACGCTTCCCCTCCGCCGCCTGTTCCGGAGAGGCCACGGTCTCAAGAAAGGTTTTCGTCACCTGTACGCTTGCCTTCGCCTGTCCGGCCCGCTTCGACGCCAGTTGCCCTTTCGTTGTCTGGACCTGTCGGGATGCCCTTGATTGGACAGAATGTTAATGCCGATCAGCACCTGTTCCACGAACGACCGTATGTACCTGGTCAGGAATACGCCACCCAACAAGAGATAAGGATACCAGGTGCTCAGTGGAACACACAGCCGTCTCAGCCGGTCTTCGTACCAAAGCTCCAACCGCAGACGGCGCCCTTCAAGCAGGAAAAGTTTCCGACTAGAGCACCAGACGTCACAGGCAAACCCGGTAAGAACCGTAATTCTCTAAGGTCGGATACAGAAAACATCCATAAAGAAAAACATAGGATTATATACTTCAAGAATGATCATCAATGAACATGTCATTCACACCTTCATCATCCCTATATACTGAATATTGCGGTTATCTAAAAAGGAAGGTAGAAGTGTGCGGGTGCTTCTGACTTTATTGAGGAATAGGTCGTTTCAATCTCACTTGAGGCGAAAGCGGCCTTTTAGTCAAAGTCGTTCGTTTATGGCGGATTAAGCATATCGGCGACAGAGCCATCTGGTATCAATTGCTAATCCTGCTGTTGGAGAATGCGTGGAGCCTCAGCAGAGCTCAGACGATCCGCCAGCATAGGTTTGCAAGGCAGACGTCGAGCTTGGCGCTTCTCGAGTTGAGCTTCAAGTAGCCTAACGGATACAAACGTGTATACACGCTGACCAAAATAGGACTGTGCTTTTTTTGTCTGCTATTACAGCGTCTACTCCTCTGTCATCGTTACTCGGTATTGCGTCTTCTTTGTACGACCTTCCACTATTCCTCCTTGTATTTTCAGCCCATCGCGTTACACAGCCCAACGTGCCTAGTGAGACTTGCCCGCCCTCTTTCCCGCGAAAGTTGTGCTCGAAAGGAGTTCGGCCTGGCGAACCAGCCCTCTTTGAAGTTCAAGTCATCGGCGTACCCGAACCGACGGTAACGTGGTACCATGAGAACGTGGCGCTTCAGCAGTCGCCCCGAACCCTTATCGTACAAAGAGGCGACTTGCACCAGTTGACTATCCCCGCAGTCAACCCCAACGATACGGGCAAAATCAAGGTCCGTGCTGTGAATACAGCGGGTGAGGGCATTTGTATAGCCGACTTGGTGGTACTTGAACCGAACCAGTTTATCCGTGAAGCGCCTGTGGAAGAGGCCTTCTTCGAGCCGCCGGTTGTACCGCAAAAGCTGAGACCGAAGCAACAGGCGTCGTCGGCGGTGCCACACTTTGTGCGGGAGCTTAGTCCGATACTCACCAACGAACGGAGCCGTGTTGTGCTGCAATGCGCAGTGGATGCAAGTGAACCGCTCAGCGTCAATTGGTACCGCAATGACATCAAGATCACACCCAGCCGGGACTACCAACAGAAGGTTACTCATGGAGTTTGTACACTGACCATCCCGGACGTTTACCCTGAGGATAGTGGGGAGTACACCTGTGAAATTGTTTCTCCGCAAGGAAGTCGGCGGACTACTACCTTTGTTACTGTTGAACGTGAGTCCCTACCGATTTCTGTCGGAAGTGTTCTGAAAGGTCTTTCTTGCCCTTCGCGCATATCTTCTTCGTCGTCATCTTTCTAACTTGCTCCTACGAGAAAGCATGCGCGTTCACTGTCTGACATATTCTAACCAAGCACCGGTAATTTATACTGGTTGAAAATTTCTTCGGCCTGATCAGGTAAAGGTTCCACAATAACGCGATCGAGTAAACTAACCGTACTCGTAGTAAGAGTAAAAGATGCATGAATATGGTCCTTGTTATTCGGTCTTACTGCCTCTGTAAATTAACAGACATAATCAGCTCGACAGTACAATATAGTGTTTCGGCTAATTAACCGTCTAAACTGTCTGATACAAACTGTCTGCCTTTCGGGAAGACTGAGGATGCTAATGGAAAATTCACTAACACCAGCCATCGTTGATTGTGTAATTTTTTGACAGCTTCCGCTCCTGCTTCCGGACCAAGCGGGCCAAAAATAACTCCCAAGACATCACAGTCACCGTCAGCACCGTTCGAGCAAGAGACACGACCCAAGAAGCCAAAGATCCAGTCATCCAATATCGCATATCGTGGTGCAGTGTCGGATCACAGTGATGTAGAGTTTGGCGAAAGTGCTGGAATATACAGTCCATTGACTCCGCGCCCAGTTCAGCGTCCATTCCGTGGAGCGTCCCTGGGACCGGAACACCTACTGGATGTCCATCAGCCTTCGGAGTCTGTAGGCGAAGACATCAACATGAACGGCTGGGCACCGTCCGGCATGGAGCCGCCGCGCTTTTTACAGATCCTAGCACCTACTCGGGCTTTCGAAGGTGGCGAAGCTCAGCTGCATGCCCGTGTTACCGGGAACCCTCTACCAGTGGTAAGTTATTAGTCTCCTTTCCTAAAAACTTTGCCCGGTGAATGTTCCTGCTGTTTAGGTCACCTGGTTGAAAAACGGAAGCTTACTTCCTTCGTCTTCGCAACGCCATGCTTTCTACCAAGATGGCGATCACGTTGGGCTAACCATTCGGATGGTCTTGCGAGAGGACAGCGGAAACTATACCCTCGTGGCGGAGAACCCCGTTGGTCAGGACTCTTGTTCTGCGACCGTTACTGTGGAGGAAAAGCAACGACGTAGCCTAAGTCGTCAGTGAGTACAACACCAGAAGGCAGAAACAGGCTCTTCGCTCACGTACGGTTTCCCTTCACATTAGAAAGTTTGTTTTCTGTTTTCGACAGGAACTCCGACGGAATGGCGCAAGGCATGAGAGGTGGCTCCCGGCCGCGCGAAATGTCGAATGGTTCCCGCGGTGGTCAAGTAGAGGATGAAACTTACGACAAGAGCATGTCGCCCAGATTTGTGTCTGTTCCCAGCGATGCGTATGTGCGCGAAGGCCAGTTAGTTCGGCTGGACTGCCGGGTGTCTGGACGACCTTATCCAGAAGTGAAATGGTACAAAAATGGAGGTGAAGTGGTGGATGACTGGACACATAAGGTACTGTAAATCATAATTGAACTAACGAATAGAGCATTCGATGTTTTGTTCAAAGCGTAAATCGTTTTTGTAGTTGTTGGTGAACGAAGGCGGTGGACATGCGTTGATGATCACGAACCCAAGTGTGGAGGACACAGGTCAATACGTTTGTGTGGCTAAGAATATTTCTGGGGAAGTGTACCTGACTGTCAACATCGCGGTGGAGCCTTCGGATAAAATGACGGCTCCGAGTTTCGTCCAAAAGCTGGTCAATAAGCAGGCTCACCAAGGGGAGAGCGTGACTTTTCAAGCTCGAGCTGTTGGAATGCCTGCTCCCACCATGACATGGCACAAAGGTGCGCGGGAAATCTTTTCTGGAGACCGGTATAAAATCGACACTCATAATGGCGCATCGACGCTGAATATCGACAACGTCACTGTGGACGACTCAGACTGGTGAGCGGCGCAGACTTTGACAACTCTTCAGACAATACAGTTGCACCGCTGATTTTCAGGTATCAGTGTCACGCTCGTAATTCTGCTGGAACTACAGTTACAAAGGCCAAACTTGCCGTGGGAGGTAAGTTCAATCGGCAAATCAATTATTCGAAACACAAATTTCAGCGGTTTGGTTTTTTGCTCCCTCATGTAGCTCCTCCTCGTGACCTGGTAAACCCCGGTGGATTCTTCGTACCGCGCGTTGGCCGGAAGCAGGCAGAACCCGAGCCACAACCGGAGCTGGTGTACCTGCGGCCGTTTTCCCGTCCAGCACCTCCTCCACCGTCATACGTGTCATCTGCGCCGGTGGACGTATCCAACGAAAAGCCGGCTTTCACCACCCTTCTCAACGACCTGGAGCTGTACGAAGGGGAAAGAGCCCGCTTCGAGAGCTGCTTGATCCCCATTGGAGACGGCACACTTCGAGTGGAATGGTACAAGAACGGTGTCAGATTGCAAGAAGGTACGAAAGAAGGATCCCAGGCTTAAAAATAGTTTGGGAAAGTAAACGCGGGCAGCTTTGTGTGCTTGATTAATCATTACATAAACAGTGTAGTCACTCGTTGGTTCTTCAGACTCACGCCACATCTTCTCGAACAACTTTGGCTTCGTCAGTTTGGATATAATTAGCTTGCGGCAAGAAGATAAAGGCGTTTATACTATCCGAGCTATAAATGCAGCGGGAGAAGCTGTCACGACGGCGACACTGCATGTTCATCCTCGTCAGCCGCTCGTTAATACCAACCAGTTCTCCGCGGTACAAACCATGCCTGTCGTCATCCCACAGAAGGTTCAAAAGCCACAGCTGTTCACCAAACCTCAGTTCAGCCGGCAACTAAAGAACATTGATGGAGCCCGGGAAAACTCGGTGGCCGTCTTCGAAGCCCAGATTGAACCAGCCGACGACCAGCTGATGAGAGTAGAATGGTTCCGCAATGGACAAGCAATCCAGCTGAGTAAGTACTGAAACACTTCGGCGAATTTTTCTACGATTTCCAAACGGTAAACCTTACTTGCAGGCGAGCGGTTCGATATGAAGTACATGTTTGGTCGAGCTGTACTGACTATAAAGAATCTTCGAACGGAAGATGCAGGTGGGTTCTTCGTTTTCAACCATCTGTGAACGTGGGCATGTGACTTGAACCAGAACGTTCTCCCAAGTGGCGCACACTTTCAGCTTATAACAACAGAGATGTGCGCCGCTTAACACAATGTTCTGATGCAGTTCATTCGCTCACGTCTCATGTCTTTTCGAAAGCAGTATTGGAATTAAGTTTAAGTTCTAAGTTTTAAGTGTAAATAAAGTTGTGCGTTCGCAGGAGTGTATGTGGTCAAGGCTTCCAATGGCGCCGGCGAGGCTCGAAGCACCGCCACACTGCATGTGCAACCGGAAGTGCAACGAGGCCCGACTGGCCCTTCTCCATCTTACACGAACTCGGCCAGCACAACGAGCTCTTTCCAAAATGTGATCCAGCGGCAGACTAGCACTTCGTCCGCTACGTCCTACAACAACTTCCAAAATCAGAACCACACTCAACAAAACACCTATCGAACGAATGTCAATACCATCCTGACTGCACCGACTTTCATGCGCCACCTGGAGTCGGATTACAACGTAATTGAAGGATCGCGCTTACGCATGGAAGTACGAGCGGAACCTGCGCAAGGTCAAGACTTGCAGTTTACTTGGACGAAGAACGGCAAACCGATCATCAGCGGTAGGCAATATCGTGTGAAATGGCTCTTGATAACAGTTTATCCCATCGCTTCCATCATTTTTAGATCACCGAGTACGAACATCTTTTGCGGAAGGTTACGCGTCCATTGACATTTTGACTGTATATCCAGAGGACTCCGGTAATTTTCTCGAATGTGTTTTTTTACCACAACCTCCTAAAACTAGGACACTCTTACGAGAGAACGAGACCTGCTGCCTCATATGCCAGTTCTTGTTATGCTTACCCGGTAGTGACCCTAAAAACTTTACGTTGTAGGGGTTTACACACTGAGGGTCGCAAATGCAGCCGGCGAAGCCTTCACCTCAACGACGCTACACTGCATACCGGCGCCGCAGCCTGTTCCACAACAGAAGCCGGCCTTTGCCGACTCGACCATGAGACTCGATCGCCAGATTTCGACCACTAAGACAACCACATCGGCTAATATCCAACAACAAGCTCCGCTGCAACCTGTCGGACCACCAGCTCAAGCTCCCATGTTCACACAGCCTTTACAGAACATCGCGACAAAGCAGGGTACCCATATCCACCTGGAGACTCGAATGATCCCAGTTGGTGATTCTTCCCTGTCAGTCCTGTGGTACAAAGACGGAGTTCCACTTCCTGCTGGTGCTCGCATCAAGACCACAAATGACTGGGGCCATGTGGCGCTAGATATTGACCATTGTTACCCGGAGGATAGTGGCTTCTACATGGTTCGTGCCATCAATGCCGCAGGGGAGGCTGCAGTGAGTTCTCAAATCGTCGTACAGGGCGAACAGAAGATCTCCTACGAATCGTCCACAGCAGCCAACCTGGATAATATCAAGCAGCTGGAGGACTGGAGGAACCGAGACACAAAGCCGCGCGACACAGCGCCACCTGTTGCGCCACCGAAGATGCTGCGACCTCTGAAACCTGATCAGACTGTTCCCGAGACGAAAAATGCCCACTTTGAATGCCAAATTCAGCCAGCGGACGGAATTTCTGTCACCTGGTATCACAATGGCCAAGAGATGAAAGCTAGTTCGCGCATAAGAACCGTATGCGATTTCGGGTATGTCGCGCTGGACATCATCGGCGTCCGACCAGATGATGAAGGCCAATGGATGTAAGAATAGTTCGCTTTTTTTCCGGTTTATTCGTCTGGTTTTACCAAATTGAGCTTTTGTTTCAGCTGCGTCATAAAGAACAAGGCTGGTCAGATACAGTCTGAAACCAACCTGTCTGTTTTGACCGAGGCTTCAATGCTCCTGGGGACCGACAACCCTGAACGACTTCACGAACTGCAACGTCTGGAGAGCAAACGAGCTACCTCCACCCATGAACTCACCCCTCAAGTAGAACGACCACAGTTCCGAACTCCACTCCACAACCAGCTCGGCCTAGCGGAAGGCTCAGCTGTTCATTTGGAGACCCGTCTAACGCCCATCAGCGAACCTTCCCAGCGAGTCGAATGGTTCAAAGACGGCCGACCACTCCTGAACAGTTCTCGTATAAAGATGACGAACGATTTCGGCTTCATAGCTCTGGACATCTCCAACCTCCACACTGGAGACACAGGGCTGTACACCGTGGTGGCCACAAATGCCGCCGGAGAAGCCGTCCAGACATGCCAGATACAAGTTTTAGGCGAAACCAACATCCTTAGTCAGTCAATCAACCCGCAAAGTCTGGGTCAAATTCAGCGCTTGGAGGACAACAAAGGCCCGTATCCCATTCCGGACCAGGACGTGGTCTCGCAGGCACCACGCTTCTTGAACCCGCTGAAGAATTTGGATATCCCGGAAGACAATCCAGCTCACTTCGAATGTAGGCTGGAGCCGGTGAACGATCCGAAGCTGCGAGTCGAATGGCGAAAGGATGGTGTGCCGCTCAAAGCTAGTCATCGATACAAGACCACATACGATTTCGGTTACGTGGCTCTTCACATTGTGGGTGCCCAACCGGAAGATAATGGGCGGTACAGTGTGGTGGCATGCAACGCGCTGGGACGTATTGAACAAGCTGCCGACCTCGTAGTCAGAGGTGAACAATAAGACAAAACCTAACCCATATGGTCGCAACTCGTTTTGTACGATTGGGAGGCCGGCAGATGAACCACAAGGTCGTCATTCGAATTGGCGCACGCTCTCGGCCTAAACCAATGATAGAGTGGGCCACTCTGGACATCGATCTCGTGCGTTCTGTTCTCCCGGCCTTCCAGTTGTTTGAAACATACAGTTCGGCTTGCAATAGCCTGATTCTTGGTTTTTTTTTGCAGGTACGAAACTCATTTCGTTCGAGTCGCAAAATCCAGAAGGCCTGCAGAAGATTCAACAGCTCGAAGCCTGGAGAAGTGCAAGCCACATGGGAGCAGTTGAACAAGAGGCGCCATCTACCGCACCACATTTCACCCATCCTCTACGAGCGAACCCGTCAGTGGTACCCGAAGGTAACAGCGCCCATTTCGAGGCCAAAGTGGAAGGAGTTGACTCAAAGACGAAAGTCGAGTGGTTTGTCAACGGCCGACCAGTCCAACAAGGAAGCCGATTCAGATTCATCAATGAGTTTGGCTACCTGGCCTTGACGATATCCGACATGAGACCGGAAGACGCAGGAATTTATGAAGTTCGGGCCTACAACGACAAAGGATCTGATGTGACATCCACCTCAGTCACTGTCCAAAGTAAAACATAACCTGAAACGAAGTACTCGATAACAAATTTGAATACTTTGATTTTAATTCCAGCCAAGAAGTCTCTGCTGACTGAGACACTGCATCCCAACAGCCTGAACAAGATTCAAGGCTTAGAAAACTACGAAAGCCCGAAGCCAGGTGCCTTGGACGATCGACCAACCATGCAGAGACCGATGTTTACTGTGCCTCTGCGCAACCATGAAGTGATGGAAGGGGACAAGGTTCATCTGGAGAGCCGGTTGATCCCCATAGGTTGTACCGTCGAATGGCTGCATAACGGTCTGCCAGTAGACACAGGGTCTCGCTTCCTGACGGTGAACGACTTTGGATTTGTGGCTTTGGACATTAACGGGGTTAGGCCCCAAGATAATGGAACGTACTCCTGCGTTGCGCGTAATGAGCTGGGCGAAGCGGTGGCCACTTGCAGCGTTCTTGTCAAGGGTACGTACCAAATGAGCGCCCAGCAGGTACTCAAGAAAAAGGCAATTGCCACCTGACCAGATTGAGAAGGAGGACGTAATGTGGTTGACCAAGTATAAGGAGATGATGATTAGGCTTGTTAACTTTGTGGACCGTCGGTACTAATCAAGAGCTTGTTATGTGTGTTTCGCTGTTAACTCTTGTCGCTGTCAGATGTTGCTCGCATACGTGACGTTCGCTTGTCTAACTGTTCTAAAGGCTTCCGCGTACTTGTCCGCTTGCTTACGCTTTTCTACGGGTGACCACAAACTAATCTCTATGTGCTTGCTGTACAATGCAAAACCAAACCCGGAAGCAATTCAATGACGATGCGCAAAGCTGGAGTAAGAAAATCATTCTGATTTCTGCCAAACAAAAATCTGGAGGGCAGAAGGGCGTGTCTATTGTTAGTCTTCACGAAGGGTACACGTGTACATGTATACCTTTCCAAAGGTCGAGTTCATCAACTGATTACAAATACGGTCGCTTGACGGTCTCCAGATGCAATTTTTTCGGGCCTTTCCATTATTATACATGCGTCTGATACACATAGTGAAATAACAGGTGATAATTTTAGGAACGGAATCGATGCTACTAGGAACGTCCCATCCCGACGCGTTAGCCAAACTACAAGCTCTCGAAAACGTTGCGCCTGCGCAGAGGGAAGAGATAGAAACAAAGTATGGCAAGCCTGTCTTTACGATCCCCCTACAAGGCAACATTGAAATACAGGAGGGAGAACCAGTCCGATTACACTGCCAGTTGATACCGGTCGGCGACCCAACTCTGAAGGTACTTGCAGGGCTAGCACTCTTATACTTCTACACGGTCACCAATCATATGCCCTTCATAATTCTGATAAACAGACTCGATAAAAAAATACATGAATAACCGAAACCGCGACCGTCAAGTTGTTGACCATATCTTTCTTATAGGTCGAGTGGTACCTGAACAACGCACCTTTACGAACCGGCTCGCGTTTCCTTCATGTGAACAATTTTGGCCATGTTGGCCTTGACGTTCAGGCTGCCAACGCTGAAGACTCAGGTTTATACACCTGTCGGTACGTTGTCAGTCGTCGTTCTGGTCATTTCAGCTTAGTCCTAGCCGAGACGAGCAATGTGGTATTTCAGAGCTGTGAATGCGGCTGGGGAAGCGGTGACAAGCACGAGTGTCCGATGTGTCCGCAAGTCATCCTTGTTGATCGGTACTTTACACCCGGAAAGTCTTCCGCGTATCCGGCAACTGGAGGAACATCCAGAGGTCCCTGCTCCAGAGCAAGAGGTCGATTATGGTCCGCCACACTTCGTCACCACGCTGAGGAACCAGGATGACGTCAAGGAAAACACCACGGCGCACTTCGAATGTCGGCTAGAACCAAGTCGCGATCCTACCATGAAGGTCGAATGGTTCCACAACGGAGCTCCACTGAAAGCAGCAAACCGTGCCCGGTTAGTCCAGGACTTCGGCTTCGTTGCTCTCGATCTCTCTCAAGTCACGGAGCTCGATTCAGGTAAACCACACAACGTTCCGGAAGGGTTGTAATAAAGCACCTTTGCGTCTCTTCTTTTCCTTAAAGGTGTCTACATGGCTCGTGCTTACAACAAGCACGGAGAAGCTTTCACCAGCGCCAGGCTGTTATGTCAAGGTATGATCAGATTTCGGAACGGACTCTCGTCAAAAGTAAAATACTCACAAAAGTCGATTTTCCGTTTAGGAACAAAGTCTGTGTATAGCGCCAGTCAAACATCCGACACGGCACTACAACGAATAGCCGAGCTGGAGAATGCACAAGGCGCCACGTTTACAAGCGAGTCGAAAATGTTGCAACATGATGACAGCGGTGTGGCTCCTCACTTTACGTCCGCGCCGAAAGATCTAAACCTGAAAGAGTCTGATATCGCTCATCTTCACTGTAATGTCACCCCTGCCAACGACTCGACACTGCAGATCATATGGCTAAAAAATGGCCAACCACTACCTGCCAGTAAGTTTCAGTTCAGCTCTCAGTTAACTCAAACACCTGTTTTCCCTTTTACCAACACCTTACTGGCGCACATTTTCTACATGCTGGTCGATCTTTTAGGCTCCAGAATCAAGACGCTAAATGATTTTGGGTTCATTGTGCTTGAAATTTCCGGTATCCAGACAGAGGACTCTGGACAGTACACGTAAGTTTTGTCCTAGTCGCAAGTTTATATTAAACGGTATAAATTTGATAGGTTGAAAATCTCTTTGGGGGTGATTAGTAAGTTTCGAACTCCGCTTTGGATCTTCGCTCGTCCATTCCATGAATTTTTTGCCAACCGGAAAACGTTTGCGTTCAGAAACGAATGCTATTCGTGCGCCATTACAACACATTAACGATTGTCTGTTCAAAGATATTCCCGCTGTTTGACATAACATACTGACCCTCAAACCAAGGACGTAATGAACCTGCTCGTTTTTATCATGTGGTTTTACAGGTGTATTGCACGGAACAAGTATGGAGAAGACCGCGTATTGTGCACCATCCAATGCAGCGGTAAGATGAAAGGAACTCAGACATACGACAGCGCACAAGCAACGAAGCTTATTGTTTGTAATTCCAGGAAAGCGTAGCATCCTCCTGGATACTCAACATCCGGAAAGCTTGGAAAAGATTCGACGTCTCGAAGAACCAACTGGACCTGTTGGTCCCTCCGTCCCTGACAAGCCCAAGCAGGTGCCAAAGATCCTGGCACCTCTGCGTCCCTTGGCAGTCAACGAAGGCGAACCGGCACATTTCGAGACACGCATTACACCAACAGACGATGTGGATATGAAGGTCGAATGGTTCATCAATGGTCGTCCAATGCTCGATGCAAGCCGCAGTAAAACAACGAACGATTTCGGGTATATAGCCCTGGATGTTCTGTACACACGCCGAGATGACTTCGGTATGGTGTCGGTGAGGGTCCACAACAGCATGGGCATCGACGAGACATCAGCTCCACTGACCCAACTGGGAGTCGGACCAACACAACCACCGCGCTTCACGTCGTCCCTACAAAATGTGTCGGGTGCCAAAGAAGGCGATAACATTCATCTCCAAGCTACTCTGGAACCAGCCAAAGACCCCAACCTGACTGTCCAATGGTACCGCAATGGTAAGCCTGTCATCCATGGTTCACGGGTGAAGACCATCCACGATTTTGGGTTCGTGGTCTTTGAAATCTCGCCTGTCTACGCGGAAGACTCCGGTAAGCATTTACACCGTAGTCTAGCTGTTTATTAGTTGAGCCTTCTTTACGAAGTATCAATGCTTTTTGTAGGAGAATACACATGCGTGGCTCGCAATCAAGCCGGTGAAGCAGTGACAACCGCAAGCATAATGGTCGAGGGAAAGAAGGGCCTAATCCTCGAGTCGCAGCTACCAGCGGAGATGAGGGACAGTTCCATGCAGAAGATCCAGCAAATCGAGAGTGCGTCCATGCATACGTATGTGGCGGATACTACAGTGACCAAACCAACCCAGCCACCTCGGTTCGTCGCGCAAGCTCACGACGTCGAAGTCACAGAGAACAGTATGGCGCATTTCGAGCTTCGGTTGGAGCCATCGGGAGACAACACCATGCAGATCGATTGGTACCACAACGGCAAGAGTGTCGACGTGGGTTCGCGCTTCAACCGAATCAACGATTTCGGCTTCGTCATTCTGGAAATCAACGCCGTGAAAGGCCACGACAGCGGAACCTACACGTAAGAACTCAAGTTATCAACTCAACCGAAGCCAAACAACATGCGATCTGATATTCTAGCATTGATTTGAATGACTCACGAAAACCGAAAGCACGAAGCGCTTTGAAATACTAGATCAATTTCGAAATTTGGAATACTCGGTTTGGCTCGCCAATATGCATTATCCGATCTGATTCCGTTTTGCGACTTTCGTTCTTTAAAGACTGAATAATCCAACGAAGAGTTAGTTGATGTAGGATGCAGTAAGCCCGCACATCTTCATCTTCCCTGATTTTACAGGTGTGTGGCTCGAAATGAGCTTGGCGAAGCTCGTTCCGACGTCAACTTGAAGGTTCTCACATCGAAGAGCGTCGTTTACGACTCTTCTCAACCCGCCAGTCTCCAGAAAATCCAAGAACTGGAAATGTCCAACCAGCCTTTACCAGACACCACAGTGGAGCAACCCGACGAGCTTCCTCGTTTTACAAGCCAGTTAACTCACCGTATGGAACTGAACGAAGGCGAGACCGCCCATTTCGAAGCCAGGATAGAACCAAGAAACGCCATGGTCGAATGGATGCGGAATGGCAGACCAATAGTTACGGGCTCGCGTATCAGAAGCATTAATGACTTTGGGTTCGTTGTGCTGGACATCAACGGTGTCACCGTTGAAGATTCCGGAGAAATCACCTGCCGGGCCAGAACGTCCGTCGGTGTGGCTGAGACAAAGACCAACTTGATTGTTCACAGTCAGAAGTCCATCTATCTGGAGTCTCAAGTACCAGGTGGCGCCAATATGCAACGACTTCGAGAGCTGGAAATGCCATCGGCGCCTATGGCGGAAGAAAAGCCAGTGCAGAAGTTTCCACCTCGCTTCACTACCCAATTAACTCAAAATGTCCAAGCTACTGAAGGTAACTTTCTTTCCAGATTCCTCATTATTTTTTTCGGGATGTAACTGAGTTTATCAATTGCAGGTAACACCATTCACCTCGATTGCCGCGTCGAGCCGTTCGACTGTACGATCGAGTGGTACCACAACAATATCCCACTCCGAGCTGGACATCGTTTCAAGATGGTAAATGACTTTGGGTACGTGGCTCTGGACATTCTGTACGTGTACGCCGAGGATAGCGGTCAGTACGTCGCACGGTAAGTTTTCAGCCGTCCTTCTGGTCATTTCAGTTTCACTTCTATCCGACACGGAAAATGTCATATTTTAGAGCCTTGAACGAACTGGGCGAAGACGTGACAAGGTGTGTGATCACCGTAACAGCCAAGGAAAGCGTCATTACACGCACGCAACTACCTGAAGGTATGGAGAAGGGTGTTGAGCGATTACAAGAAATCGAGCGAGAGCTGTCGGAACGAGGACCTATTCCGTACGAAGCTCCTGACAACCGAAAACAGCGATCGAAGCCGGAGTTCACCGTCAAGCCTCGCGCTCTGACAGTGAAGGAAGGCGAACCAGCCAAGTTTGAATGTAAAGTAGCAGGTTACCCCCGACCAAGGATATCCTGGATGTTGAACAATGAACTGGTGATAACTGGTTCGCGATTCAAAATTAGCTACGATGGCTTGATAAACACTCTGGAAATTCCGCGCACGCGTCAGTACGATGGTGGGGAGATCGCCGTGATTGCCCAGAACACCGAAGGTTCGGCCACGACGCTCACAACACTGACCATCACCACGCAAAGCGACTATCGAACAGTGTTGAAACAAAGCAGCTCGAAGAAAGACACAGTCCCGGTACCTGATTCCTTCAATACCAGAGTCGAACAATCGGTAAGGAACCAACAGGAAGGTGTGCAAAAGGTCGAGTTGCAGCCTGTTCGCAGAGCGCCACCTGGCGTGCCTTCTCAACAGAGAACTGACCAGCACATTGAGCAATCATCAACCAGTCAGTCGACCAGTGTTACCAATCAATGGCAAAGGCAACAAGTCCAAGTTCCTCAGTCTCCGCCAGTTGTTCCTGCGTGGAAACAACAGCAGCAAGAGCGTCAAATGATGCAGCAGCAGCAACAACAACAACAACAACAAACTCTGCAGTATCAATCACAGCAGAACTTTCAGATGATACAGCAACCAGCTCAAGTCCCGCAGAGTCCTCCAGTTCAACCGCCCGTTGCGCCTAAACCGGCAGGTCCAGTACAACAACCGATGCAGCAGTTCAACCAGCAATCTACGCTACAGCAAAGTTCCCACTTCAGCTCTTCTCAGCAAATGACTTTCCAACAGCAACAACAGCAGCAACAACAGCAGCAACAACAGCAACAACGACAAACTGCACCATCACCAGCTCAACAAGTGCCTGTTACTCCGCCAAAGCCCCCAACACCAGCAAGCTCCGCTGGCCCAGCTTGGATCCGCCAAACATCCAAGCAGGAAGTGGAGCAGCCCGCATGGGTAGCTTCGCGAAAGACTTCCGGCAGTCCGACGCTACCACCAAAGCCTCAAAGCCCTGCAATGCAGCAACATTCTACCAGCACCGATATCAACTTATCAAAGTCGATCTCGTCGCACAGTCAGCAGCAGCAACAGCTTCAGTCGCGAACTCAGTCCCCGGCTCTGCCTATCCCCACAGGGTCCGAGGACTTGGAGATGTCGGCTAACGAGTCAGAGTATACCCAACGACTTCAGAAGGGAAACGTAACTGAAATTCGGTACGTGCAGCAGCGCGAAACCTCGGAGAGCAAACGAGCCAGTGTGCAACGAGTTGTACCTACCGGACAAGGCGGAGGTCCCGTACTTCCGGCGGACTTGCAAGCGCCCAAATTTACACAAAGGCTTGAACCTTGCCGCGTATCGGAAGGCAAATCTGCCCAGTTCGTTTGCCGCTTTACAGGTAAAACAAAAAAGGGAAATACAAAGTCAAACTGGAACTTGACCGCCATTTTCATTGTAGGCAAACCGATACCTCGAATCGAATGGTACCGAGAGAACTTCCTCATTGCCAACTCGCCGGACTTCCAGATAACTACCACCAATGACACGTCCATCCTCTTCGTAAACGAAGTCTACCTCGAGGATTCGGCAAACTTCACCGTCAAGGTAGATTTGACCAAAGTTCGAACTTTACCAAGTCCGTCGAAGGTCAACAATTGTCTTCTAGGCTATCAATGAGGGTGGCATGTCGCAAAGCACGGCGAACCTAATCGTCGAGGAAGCTTACTCGGGCGAATCGAGCGGACCAGCTCCTCCGAGCTTTGTGGATACGATTCACGACACCAAAGCTACTGCAGGAGACACTGTAAAGATGGAAGCGAAGATCCACGGGTCGGCACCGATCAGTGTTTCCTGGTTCAAGAACGGCCAGAAGCTAAACCCATCTCATCGTATCAAGTTCCTGCGACAGGACGACATACATCAGTTGCTCTTTTTGGATTCCAACACCGACGACTCTGGGTGGTGCGTAACTCAAAGATTGATTCCTTCAACGATACAACGAAAGTAAAATTACCTTCTTGTTTAGGTTGGATTGTGTGGCTTCGAACGAAGGAGGAGAAGCACGATGCTCCGCGCAGCTCAGCGTAGAAGGTTCGTTAACTACTTGAAAACTTCACAAAGTCATTGCTGTCGGCTCATTGGTTGCCCCTTTTTAAGGAGTTAATCCTTCACAAGTAGTGCCGCAACGAGGTCCTGTCACAACTTCACAAATCACCCGTCCGGAAGTCACGCAGATTCCTCAAAACGTTACGGTTTACGAGGGAGAATCTGCAACGTTCCGCGCCACAGTCGTGGGTACACCTCGTAAGTATTGCTGTTCCGTTCACGGCCAACGTCTTTCCTTTGTAACTGCTATAAAATTACAGTATAATTTTCTCTTTGACAGAGCCGGAAGTTAAATGGTACAAAGGCTCGAACTTGATCAAGAACTCCAAGTACTTCCGAACCTTCGTCTCCGGAAACGTTTGCACCCTCGTCATAACTGAAGCCTTCTGCGAAGATGAAGGAGAATACCGTCTGGTGGCCAGGTCGCCAGCAGGGGAAGCCACATGTGTAGTGTTCCTCAGAGTTACCGCTGGTGAGCAACGTAAATGAGAAGAATTTCAATGGCCTCCTCCTCCTGTCATCGCGAATTATTCTTCTTTTCTTCTTCTCTCTGCTTCTTCCCTCTTTCATCACTGGATGTCTTGATGTCTTGCGTATTCATCGACACTAACATATTCATGTTTTAGCGAGTACAAGTTCGCTCGAGACGACTGTCCGTGTCCTAACCCACGCCAGCCGTCACTCATCGCACGTTATAAGCAGCAGCAGCAGCATGACGACAACATCCGCAGCTGCCGACCTGCAGTGAAAACGGTACTAATTTGTGATACGAATAACACAAAGCAAAGCTACCATATCAAAATTTTCTAGTTTTATTTTATAACAGAACTATGTGGGTGCCTCAATAGTCATAGTACCGTTCTGTTCACGAGCATATTTTAGCGTCTCCTTCTGCTTTGCTGTATAGTATTTTGTATTGGGTTGCAAACTTGCGAAATGTTTCATTGTGCTCAATTGTGACTGTCCTGGACAATAAACCAATTTCAGTTCACCCTTCATCCCAGTTCTACAGCGAACCCCAGCATATATCTCGGAGACCCTCCCGGTTTCTTTCATTGTGAGTTATCGTTTTCATAACACGCATCGAACTCTTTGGTGAGGAAGCCTTGCAGATCAAAAATGACTTCAAACTCACAGTCTGGGTTTGCCATATCTCGAAGCTGCTGCAAAATTTTCTTCCGACAGCCAACAGCCCGCGAACTCACCCTTCTCAAATCATCGTTAACATCTTCCTGAGATTTAGCAAGAGAACACAGAGTTTGAACCAGAAGGCGAAGAATAGAATCAGCCCGGTGCAGCAGGTTCGTTCTATTGAGTTCCTGGGCCTTTGATCTTTCTTCTGCTACCCACGCTGCCTCATCGTTATCCACATTCCTTGGTGGATCCTCCATGGCTCTGAACACCAACACCATAGCTTTGTCCACTGATGTAGATGTTACGGTATCCAGTACCAGACTATACTGCTCGAAGATGTATCTCGTCGGGTTCGGTTCTTCGAATGCCGCGGCCATACGCGCAATGACTTCTTCTGGGACCGGACATGTCCGAAGAAGGTTCTGCCGGACTGCAGTTCCCAATGCCACCGCGATATGTATCTGACAGTATCCCGCGCGAAGCTGGATTGCTCGCTGGAAGACCTGATAGCGCATACTTCGATAGTACATGTTGTCGTCCAGTATGACAACAATCTTGCTGGACCTGCTGGCCGAACGAAGTGCTTGGGCGTTGAAGCGAAGAATATGTTCGCCTAGGCTTTCTTTGTCTGATTCAGCCTCCCTTCCCGAACTACCACTGCGTATGGTAAGAACAAGGTGGGAAACTGCATCGAGGACTTCTAGCCGCTGACGCTTCCACTCTGATGGGATGATCTGCTTCACCAGCGCATCGTACTCCACGAGAAACACGACTGTATCAGGATATTTTACCTTGAATGCTGCTTGTAGTGTGTTGGCGAAAGTGCTTTTCCCGGCTCCCGGTAGACCACTCATGACGACCAGAACTATTGAGGACTTTTCGCTGGGGAACTCCATGTGCCCATCGTCGTCCATCCGTTCGAATCTGCGCGTTAGGAGCAGTGCTGGTGCCAACCGGAAGTACCCAACACTACGAACAAACAACGAAATAAGACTACCTCTCGAACTGCAGTACGTAAGATAACTCGTAAGTCCAACCTGCAATCCAGCGTATGACTCGGATAATAAGCGAAATCAGTCGATTTCCGGTCGGTGCCGTTGGAGCTTGGGAGTCAGCTGTCCGCCTGATAACACAGGATACAGCTTTCGACAGGGTTCCTCTGCTGAGCAGCACGTACATCGCACTAGAAAACGTCTTGAATCATAATGTTCCTCAGTTGTCCGTATCCTTCTACGATAACGTTGAAGAATGAAGATGGCACGAGATCGTCCGAAAAACCATTAACTACAGTAATACATCTTGTTTCGCGGATTTGCGACTTGGCCACCGGGGCGGGGCTTCTAAGCCCCATAGGGTATCGTCTGTTTTGTGCCTTGATTGCATGGCTCACTTGGTTATAGTGCCGCCATAAACCTATGGTTGATTGGTCGTTTGATACCTTAGCGAGTGTCTACAGGGCTGTAGTCCTTCCGAATGTGCACAAACTCACTGTAGTGTCGAACGATCAATCAATCGTGACAGTCCAGTAGCATTCAAGCCAATCAATTTTGGTAGGCGAAGTACAGCAGCTCGTCAGTGATGTACAGTAAACAAAAGTTCAGCAACAAGTTGCTTGATCCTTCCCTTGCAGCTCGCACTGACAATTTAAATTCCTGCTGTCGTTCTTAGTAGAGCGAAGAATCGTCCTCTGCGAGTCTTCACCCTGATCGAGGATGGGGTGACAGTAGCCCGCGGAAGCAGCGTGAAGGATGGACGTCAAGGCCAAGCAGAATGGCCATCACTCATCGGGCAACAAAGCGCTTGAGAAGCTGACACGACAAGACGTGGATAATTCAACCAGGACGCCCGAGAAGTTGGACAGAGAAGATGCGCCAATTCCTGTCGGGCTCGTAAAAGGCTTTGGCGGAGCAATAGAAAAGACTTTGGCAGGTAAGTTTTAAGCAGTCTATTTCACAAAGTGGGTTAACTGCATCCTTCGAACCTATTGTGAAATTCGTGAGACCAGACGGGTATGGTTTTACAGCTCACGCAGCGAATACTGTAAAGCAGCACGAGCGAAAGCAATCAGCAACGCCCAAAGATAGCAAGAGAGAACCGAGGGATCCTTCGGAGGCAAGTGGCAAACTACAATCGAAAGTGACGGAATTCGATCGAGAAAAGCTGACTGTCGACAGCGCTGTCTTTCGCGCCTGGTTCCTAGCTACTGCGAAGAACGACTCTCCGAACATAAAACGGATAGTCCTTGAGCATCCAGATCTCGCACGTGCACGTATGCCTGGATCAGGCAAGTCTAGCAAAGCTCTAGAATGTTCGTTCTAATTAATTAAGCGGACAACATACGATTTATTCCGTTTCCTTCTTCCGGAAGTCATTACTGTAACAATCGCTTTTGTTTGATGCAGGATACACGGCTGTACATTGGGCCGCACATCATGGTAACGATGAGTTGCTAGCTTTTCTCGTGAAGAAGTGCGAGGCTAATGTTCAGGTATGTGTTGGAAGTTTATTATGGCACTCCACCCGAACATCCGATAACGTGCTCTGGTAATCGTGCTTGGAGGTGGCTGAGCCTCGTAAACTCACGGATGGTGTAAACCTTACGAGTGATGGTCGTCAAAAAGGGGTCTGTTACGTGCCACTTTGTAGGCTCGGTCTCGCGCAGGATACACTCCGCTGCACGTCGCGGCCATGCGTCACAAGACTGAAACCATGGCGGCTCTCGTCAACGAATGCCAGGCCGATCGCGATGCTGTTGATTACAGGTTGGGCTCCCATCAGCTAAGAAAATGATTGGCAACTACATTAAGTGATCAACCGTATAAATTTATAATGCAAATTATGAATTTATGATTACAGCGGGAAAACAGCAGCGCAGTATCTGAACGCGCAACCCAAGCATTCTGGCTTCCGGCGACCCGCTTCCCGTCAGCCGCCGCAACGCATCTCCAAAACACTCTCGCATGTAAGCTATCCTAGGAAACTAACATCTTCCCTCCAACAGCAAATTTGAACGCATTACATTTTATACCAAAATCGCTTTTCTATACTGAGTTTATCGTCACAGGCGTTCAGCACCAGCATTCGCCGGGTTGGGTCCATGAATGCGAAGCTACGTCAGAGTATGCGCAAGTTCGGGCCCTTTGGAGGAGGGACCTCTTCCCTTAGCCTGAAGGAGAGCTGTAGTTCTCCAGGTCCTTTCTGTGAAGACCGAACAGATAATGACGTTACCCTGATGCCACCACCCATGAGTCTTCCCTCTGGCGGCAAGCACCGAATCAATAGACTTATGCGGCGAGGCAGTGAGATCTCCGAACTGAGCCGCTCCGATTCCGTGATCTCCGACGACAGTGATTTCTTGAGAAGCAGTGACATTCATGGTAGTGGTAAACTGGATTCTGAAAGCGACAATGTCAGCTATTATGGCTCGGAAACGTTAGATGTCGCAGCAACAGACTCGCACACTGTCACGTCTCTCTCCTCCAACACTGGAAGCAAGACTTCGAGCCCACTTGTGTACACAAAGACGCTGAACATTTCCGACGATGGATCAGTGGTCTAACAGAGCTTTCTTTCAATAGATTCCTTACCGGTTCCTTCTTCCTAATTATTTTGACTAAATCCCTCTCTCTATTTATTTTCGCAGCTAGAACAGTATTTCCATTCTGTAGTGCCTTCAAAACTTGTGATTGCTTCTCGGGAATATTTTTGCTAATTTTCATAGATACGTCCCATTCAAGCTTGGCATGTGTTCGTGGCTGTCAATCTTCGTTAGCTATCCATTGCGTGCGGCATGGTGACATTGTTTTGTGAAACTCATCAAAAAGTTTGTGGCTGTAGCATGAGGGCGATCAATATGCGCATGTACGGTAGCTCGACAAAGTAGCCCCTCCAGGAATGGATTACGGGCAGCTTTATAGCGCTAAAGCGCGGCATATACTCCTGGTAAGCGTACGTACTTCCTGCAGGCACCAAGGTTACTGATTGAAGCCGTGCTTTTTCAGTGCGGGCGCGAAAAAGCATACTGTCACAAAGTGCCGTATAATCCTACAGTTTGCGGACAAGGAAGTGAAATTAAACAGGCTGTTGTTATCGAAGGATTCCAGATACTGCTGTCAGAAACTCTGATTAGTGCTTCGACTTAACTGCGAGCCTTGTAATAATTAAAGCTGTTAATGGAAACATTACTGGTGGATAGTTTTGCCAGCCGATGGGAAGAGAGATCGAGCGGCTGTATTTCTTCCTTTGGACGGGTTATTAGAAATCAAGTCGTCGCTAAACCAATAGTTTCCGCGTGGAGTGAGCGGCTTATGAGGCTTACGCAAAGAGAGTCTGGCCTGTTTCCCATCGCGAAAAATCGTTTAGGACACGGTGAAGCCCGGGAGAGCCAGGGAGAGAGGGGGAAGACCGAGGAAAGGCAGTTATCCCGCTTTCCGTCTTACCACGCGAACTGGCTTGTTGGCCTGGCGTCCTGTCCTTCCTTTTGTGGTTCACTTATCAAGAATTCATTCTCCCAAGTCACTCTTTGGAGTATTTCGCATTTCCGTTGCATTTCCTCTCGACTGTGCTGAAGCTGTCAAAGACGACTGATGTATTTCCCGATATTTCCCGACCACCCGGTGATGTAATGTACACTGTTTGCTGGGAACCATCTGTACGGCGAAGTTTACCATACATTATACTACAGCATTTTGGAGTTGGTGCTTTGCTTGCTCCACATGCTGACCAAGAATGTTTAGTGGAAATTTATGTCTTCATTAGCCGCCTATAATTAACCGCTGGTTATCATTTACGGCGGCGCCGAATGGTTGGTGTGCTATCATGACGAGAAGGCCAATTGGAAGATCAAGCCGTTTATTATCCGGATATTGCCTTGTGGTCGCGCAGAACGACGACGGAAAGATCAAACTTTTCGGTAAGAATCGCTTTACTGGTACAATCACCATATTTCGTTAGGCCGCGCTCAAGAGTTGATTTAATTGGGAGCCGGAAGTGCACTGGTGGGTACTTCGCGGTCTGTTGACA
Organism: Ramazzottius varieornatus; assembly: GCA_001949185.1. NCBI lineage: Eukaryota > Metazoa > Tardigrada > Eutardigrada > Parachela > Ramazzottiidae > Ramazzottius > Ramazzottius varieornatus. Next base: position 6,244,964 of record BDGG01000002.1, on the reverse strand, counting down.
GGCGATTCCTTCGGCGTAGTCGGTTATGATAAAAAATATGTATTCAAATGCAGCATTGATTATGTTGTCCGGTACAAATCTCGTAGAATGCAAAATTTTTTGCTGGTAAAATTTTTAACCGCGTAGCATATGCTGCAGACGAAATACAGGCTGGACGTCGAACTTTTTCTTGTTGAAATTCTTCCGTTGTCAACGCCTTATCACACTATATGCATCAGCTTGCACAGCTTCTTGGAATACATCCTGCCGCTCTCGAGAGATCGTACTACGTTTGAATAAGGAGTAACAAGAGCTTACCACTTGAGTAATGTAATACACTGTTACGGGACACACCACTGACACCGGGCAGGGCCTTTGGTACGTTCCGCGAGCAGCTAATTTATTTGCGTACATGAGCGTCGAAGACCCATGTGGTATATACTCTATCATCATCGTTCATCGTAACTCGCTGATTAGATCCAATTCCGCCCACGTTTTACAGCTAGTACCTGCTAATTAACGATCCAATACGATAACTATATATTAGGAGATTAGGGAAACCGCATTAACTACAACCGCTCGGTTCCACGAAAGAGTCTAGAATCTCGAACGAGGAACCGGAAGCGTCGACGCGCCACCAGACTTCGAATCGGCATATCTTCGATTTCGATCTGCCTCTCTGAGTAAAGAAAGCACACGTATGGTAACTATTAAAATCGTATGATATGATAAAACATTTATCGTATGATAAAACATTTGCGGTTTGTATTGGTACAGCAACACATTTGTAAGACCATTCAAAATACCTCTGAGGAGTTTGAGGCTGGCCCCCGGAGAATGGCACTTCCGGATGCGTAGCACTGAAGCTCCACAGGTGGCGCACTGATCGGCTCACCGAGACAGTTAGAATTATAGCGACCAGCATGCAAAAACGTAGGAATACAACCGCACACAACATTTGCAAATAGGTTTGTTTTTGAAAAATAAGAAAATCGCCTGGCTATGTACTAGTTTGTTTTTCTGTTGCAGGGTCTCCCGCAGATCACGCCAGTGTTGAAGTTGGGGATGAGATTATCGAGATCAATGGCCGGATGTTGAGCGATGTCACTCATGAGGAAGTTGTCACCCATATTCATGAGGTATGCAATATCATAATGCTTACGAATATCTAAATAGTAATTCTTGTGACTTGGATACTGATGACGATAGACCGCGCTGCTGTTCGCGGCGACCCGTCACGTCGAAAGTTTTTCCATGCAGCCACATCATCAATTGCTTGTACACTTCATGTCTAATTTCTGTTCGTTATTGTAGAGCATCAAGTCCCGTCGCGTGTCGCTGAAGGTCCGAAGGAGAAAAGGAAGACGACTGGGTAAGATGATGATCCATTTTTGGGAGGTCGCCGAACGTGGGTACGGCTCACATCTTGTGCACAACACGTGGTGCAGAACTTGTGGTCGACCAGCGAAGAAAATTTTGCTGAACAGTGGTAAACCAAGAGAACGATCAGTGATTTTCGCAAAGCGAACCGGAAGCTCAACTTGATTTTCAATGTAAGACCGATAACTTAGGCTCATGGGTGCAGTCCAACACTCGCATCTACGATTCTAGATTAAGTCTGTCGGAAACTTTCATCTTTCTGAAAATATTTCCCATAGGTTGGAGAGAATTCGTTCATAAGGCTCTCTGCGAGTCCGCGCAATCCGCTCTCGGCGACCACTGGTCAGCGTGGGTGTTCAGACGGGGGTAAGGGCCTATGGCTCATCCTTTCTGCGAGCCCATGCCAGTGGAGGCTCATATGAGAGAGAATTTAATTAACTTACGAATTTGAGGAATTTGATTATTTGAATGGAATTTCCCTCCTTCACTCATCGTTGTCTGGTTATCGTACTTTATAAATTTACATGACCATATCTTTAGGCTGGCAGCCAAGATTCACTCACCCTACTGACGAGCGCATCTCACCTGAAGAAAGGATTAGTGATAGTTGGCGCTTGGCACGCGTTGAGTCAGTAGCCGTCTGGCGAAAAACGCGATTACATAGTGTGTTGTATATCATCGTTGCTTCGTAGTTCGTTTACCGTCCATCATCGCTTTTATAGGATGTTCACCTTGAAATGTTAAAGTGGGTCTATTAGATGATCTGAGGAGCAGCAATCGTTATCGATCTCCACAAAAGCTCCATCCAAACCTAGGAACCTGTCCGGTGGATGTCAGTAAGTTTAAGATTGGACATTCATAAATCAAAATGAAATGCATCTATTAATCCATTATTTCGTTGTTAGTATCGGCAGGGTGAGGTATCGGTTGTGATTGCTTCGGCTATTAGGGACTTCTCCCTGAAGTATCCCTGGGAGAAAGCAATATTTTTTTGCGGTGGGATAGGGGTTGCGTGAGCAGACTGAGCAGTTAAGGCTGTAAATGGTCGATGTCATAATTAAATCGATGGTCCGACCGATGATACCATCAATGGAGTGCATACTTCCTTCCCACCTGTTTCTCATGTCAATATTAACCTCCTGACGGTGATGTCTAATATTTGCAGTTGACGAGTTCCCCAGTTATTGCATCCAAAACGCTTACATTGTTTCGTCGGACGATCAAGTTCATCCACGCACCGACTTTATCCCCACCAAGAATGGCGCCATTGTCTCTCCCACCGATATGGCCAGTTTGGTCGACAACAACGATGTCATTTCTCCTGAAGCTCCTGAAGCCAACCTTCAACCAGAACAGCAGCAACCGGATAATGACCAGATAGATATTCCAGCCGCGACGTTGAATGTGGGAATTTGTCTGAGTAAGCCTTCGACGCCCGACTCTGCTCATTCCTCTTCTCCTTCACCCTCACCGGAAGTTGACTTCATTCGCCCGATATCCGCACATCAACACCATCTCTCTGTGGAAGACTTGCTACAGCGCACACTGCGCAACATTGATACGTGTTTGCAGTTGTCAAAAGGCCACGAGGGATTATATTTCGACATTCCCTCCTCTTTTGACTCCGTCTCGACGAGACCTGCTCTTCCTCCCTGCTTCTCCGCTCCCTTCCCTCTGGCTTCGGAGGAGAATTCCCGCATTTCCTCTTCACTGCAGTCAGCGGACTCGGCCTGTGACATGGGCACACAGATTCATTACAACAGCAGCAACGCTGCACATCATCGAGAGATGGCCGTCGATGTTCCCGACCAGTTCTTGGGCGCTGTACGTGGTCCCTTACGCTATCCGATCAACGCCGTAGATATGGCCCTCCCTTCTCCCGCCATGCTAGAAGCAGAAAAAATCAAGCGACATCATGCTGCAGCAGTTCGCCGGAGAGAAGAGGACGAACAACGGATCAAACGCGACGAGTTTTTACGGTAAGAGTTGTATATATGGTTTCACTTTTCCGAACATCCTTAAGTCCGACGTCCTCGTAAGGTCGCGGATTTTGAACCTAAACATCGTTAGAAAAATTTCGCTTGTTTGCCTCTTGCTTTTTTGAGCATATTTAGAAATGTCCACTTCCGGTGGGGTGAAGTTTCGAGTATTTCTGCTCAAAGAGTGAGGTGGATGTTCTCATCAGTGTTTTTTCCCCTAATTTTCTGTCTGTTTTTCAGGACGTCTTTAAGGAACTCGAAGCGACTAAAGGCTCTGGAGAAGAGTTCAAGGATGGCACAGCCGCCCGGATTCTACAACGATGCCTTTGAAGATGAGCAGTTTATGCGGGATGATTCTGTATCTACGGTTGGCGACCCATCTGGGATCGAGATGTTTGAGGGTAGGCTAACGGTTTTTACGCTTCGGTTCTTTCCTCATTATTTCCCAGTTAACTTACTGTTATCTGACGGGAATGGTCTTTGGTTGCATGTAGTGCCTGATGCGCAATCAATGAAGAGAGCACTGGAGCATATCTCGGCCGTGCTGAAGCGTGATAACAGTGAATTCACAGAGGAGCTGAGCTTTATTGAATCGCTCTTTAATAGTCGGGCCTTCCATAATGCAGCCGACCTGCATAACTTGATTGAGAGACGGCAACTGCAAATAACGGAACCGGTTTCCGCTGACGCAGACTCACTAACCAACAATGTGCTCAAACTCTTGCCGCACTCTCCCGCTAGTCAAGAAGTTCAGGAGCTTCGAGCCATTCTATCAACGCCGGAATTCAAACAATTCATACTGGCTCATGATGAGCTAGCCAAGGAAACTATCAAGCTGGCGCAGTTGAATCACGTCAACCCGCAAAGCAAAGGTATGTATCTTCTTCTGTCTATTCTTTCTTTTCATTCAAATGTGTCTACAGGGAAAAAGAATGAATTACTCAGGTATTTTAATCTTGTTCAAAAACTGTTTTCCTCCGCTTGATTTATTATACTTTTTCGATTTGGTGTTTTTCAGAACTTACGTTGTTTTGTCTTTGTTTTTGTTCAAACTGGAGAGTTGGCACAGGGCTAAATTCGGTCTGTCAAGTATCTGCATACATTTGCACGTCTGTTCGTATCAGCCGCATGTAGGCTGGTCTGTGACAGGTTGATGCATTTTTGTCTATCGGCATCCGTGTTCGATTTTCGGAAGATATTCGATCTCATGATAATGATGTTGGTTTTGCAGATGAAACCAACGAGACGAAACTTATGCTCAGTCGAGGCAACATCAACAGCTTGCTTGATGGCAATTCGAGCTTCAACAGCAACGCTGCGACAGTGGCGGTTGGAGAAGCTGTCAGTCAGGCTCAATCGATGCCTGATAATAGCGCCAGTGGTGCCTACCCGCCTATGCAACTACAATATAATGGGCTCGATATGCCTAGGATCGTCCGGATCGAGAAGAATGCTGACACGTTCTTGGGAGCGACAATAAGGATTGATGAGGCAAATGGTTCGGTCATTATAGCCAGGATCGTCCATGGTGGAGCAGCCCAAAAGAGTGGTAAGTGCTTGTTTTTCCATGTAGAGTGGCTAGAAGGACTCGCTGAGGGAGCTTGATGATGCATGTGTGTGTCTTTGTAGGACTACTTCACGAGGGCGACGAGTTGCTGGAAGTCAACAGCATTGAACTACGAGGCAGGTCGCTCGACGAAGTTTCTGAACTCTTGGTGAGTACGTGACCGTCATGTCATTAAAGCATACGGCACTGGGGCTTGAGCGTGCTGCTGTGTTGATATTGGCAATTGCGCTGTGTGTTAGTTGCAAACGCTCCAACTTTCCGCAGCAAGTGTCTCTGATTAAAGCCATGCTGGGGCCTGTTTGGTTGTTTCAATAAACTTCAACAAAATTGACATCTGTCAGATGCATTGTCCCCACAGATGTCTCAAGCCAGTTGCGATCTGCCTAAAAGAAAAAAGACGAGATTTTTATTGACCTCGCTTTTAAGTAGACTGAGCAACCTTGTCAACTAATGAAATCGGGAAAAAAGAAAAGTTGGTAGGACACGGGGAGGGGGGAGGGGGATTGCTCGACTGAAACACGCCCAAGAACCACGCTAGAGCTTCGTTGTAAATTTATTTAATTAGAAATTATATTGTCGGCTGATTATAATTTATAAGCGGTTCCATATTCATAGGCACGGATGGTCGGTACTTTGACGTTCATGATATTGCCGGGCCAACATTCGCTTGATATGCCGCCACGCCGAGATTACGCCCTGCATGTGCGAGCCAATTTTGATTACGACCCGGAGAACGACCCCTATGTCGAAGCCTTGCAGTGCCCTTGCGAGAAACTGGGCTTGTCTTTCCGCAAACGAGATATTCTGCATATCTTAAATAGAGACGACAAATGCTGGTGGCAAGCCAACCGCGACGGGGAAGAAGTCGGCTCGGTTCTCGCTGGACTCATTCCGAGTACAGACCACGTAAGCAACTTACCCCATTCATACATGCGCTTCAGTCAGTAATCACTGTATCTTCTTCCGTGTAGCAACAAAGACGACATGACTACCTAATGAGAGAGGACAGCTTCAAGAATGCCCGTGCGGGTCGCGGCAAGAAAGACACTGTTTCCAGTAATCGATTCAGTGGAAAGAAGCTGGACAAGTCTAAGAAGAGAAGACCTGTGATAAATGGCTCACCTCTAGGTAAACAATTATTTTCCCGGCTTTGGAAGATATGCACAAGGTTTACTGGCTTTACTCATGATATTCTTCGTTTGTTTAGATCTGGGCGTTGGTGAGGTTCCTTGGTACGAGGAAGTAGCGCTCTTCTACCCGAAGCCTGGGCAGAGGCGGCCCATCGTTCTCCTGGGACCTGCGCATATGGGTCGTAAGGAGCTCTTGGAGAAGCTAATAGTTTCTGATCCCGACCGGTTCGCCAAGCCGATATCGCACACCACTCGTCCAGCCAAACCTGGCGATGTGCACAATCACGAGTATCACTTTGTGACCAAACACCAGTTCGATGGAATGGTTATACAGCATCAGTTTGTTGAGTTTGGTGTGTTCGAAAGACACACATATGGAACAAGCATTCCTGCCGTAAACGATGTAATATCGACGGGCAAAGTTTGTTTGCTGGTTGTCGAACCATCTGCAGTAGCCATTCTTCGTGCTTCCAATTTCAAGCCCTTTGTGGTGCTGATAGTGCCTCCTCCTTTGGATATGCTGCAGCACAACAGAATGAGGATGGGCGTCCCGGCTGATGTAGGTTTTCATGCTGTACGGTAATGTGTTCTGTATATTTGATCTGGACGACTATCCTAATTGCAGGAACTGACGGCCAGACGGATAATAGAGGACGCGAACGAAATCGAGGAAACGTATGGACATTTCATCGATCTGGTGATAGAGAACACCGACGAGGGTTCGACCTTTTCTTATCTTTTAAGCGAGATAAACCGATTAGAAAGAGAAGCTCAATGGGTACCAGCAGAATGGATTCGTTGATGGTTTTCATTCTTTTTGACGTTTTCCCAATAAAATCTTCCTTTTTGCAAATCAAAGATCGCGAGTGATCTGATTTTATTTTTTTACTGTACAAAGTTCTTCTATTTAAGTCTTAACTGGTTCGGCATGCGAGCGACTAGCCTGAAGCCTATAATGATCATATACCTCAGAATGTCGTTTCGGTCATTCCTGTAAAAAGAAACAGAGTTAACACGGGTCCGTGATTCGAGACCCGGACCGTGCAGGATCACGGGTTCGGCGGACTCTACTGGTATATTTGCTCATGTATTATGCGCGCCAGCGAAGTATAAATGCGAAATTTTGCCAGGTGTTCCAACGTGCTCGTTTGAAGTACTACAGTATCAGTCAGGGTCGTTCGCGGAGTTCCCTTCGGATGTTACCAACGCCTCGCTGAAAAACATGGATGCTTATGTCGCCTTGGTTGTGGACCAATAATCAGACGATCGGCAGGTGTGTGATGCTTCTAGGTATCTGTGTATCTTTGATACATTTCTGGTATAGAATCTTCCCGGAGCGAAGCCAAAGCGATAAACCTTAGGAGTTCATGAGTCGTGGCCACCGTGGGCACCACGAACCGGGAAGGCGGGCAAGCTGTTCTTCCGCAGACATGCAATCAAGATGACTAAATCAACTCATACGTCGTTCGAGTATACTTGTATTCGCAATCGCGTTACTGAACTTGGGATTGGAAATTCGGAATTGTCCGATTTTCACGTGATCCGATTTTGTTTTCCTTGTTCTCCCTCACTTTTCAGATCATTTGGGTCAGAATTCTCGTTCTGTAACTTCGTTTAGGATGGCTACTGGCGCTGTCAACAAGCTCAGTTATTTGAAGCGGTACATGTCGGATGGGAAGGACGCAGGGGATCAACGGAAGAAGAAGAAAAAGAAGATGAAACTTTCTGGAAAAGGGTAAATCATTTGCTGAATGCTGATGTTGAATTCTAAGCAACATGCTCTGCTCATAAGAACTGTATTGCTTTTCAGGATCACAGTTATTGATACAGACGTTGCTTTAAGTGGTAAGTCCAGAAAACCTGCTGACCACGATGACGAAGAACTAGCACCTACGATCGCGGAGATCAACGATGAGACTATTCCAAAAGGCATGTCAGATAGCACCAAGTGGAAATCCATCGCCCAAAATCCCTCTTCTGCGGAACGGAATGGTGACAGAAGCCATTTGAAGATAAAGCGTGAAAGCCCCGACTCGGATATCTCACCACCCCGACAGAAACAGTCGAGAAGAAGGCAGGAAAGTCCGGACTCCGACATTTCGCTTCCTCGACGTAACGAGCCTAAAACTACAAGACAACAGAATGGTAAAGCTGAGGATTCAGACTTATCGTCTGATCGTGATACTTCTACTAAGAGAAAAATGAACGCACCTAGGACAAGCAGAACACAACGAGATTCGCCAGACTCGGATTTGTCCCCTGCCAGATTCAGTCGTCCTGCTGAAAGCTCCAGCAGAGCTGATGAAATTAGACCTTTTGGGTCTCGTCGTGACTCAAAGTCAAATACTCGTAAGTAATGTGCTCTGTTTGCCTTCTATACTTCCGCGGATTTCCAGGACTGGGTGTTGCTGCGATTCATACGCATTAATATGCAGGTTCCGAAGACGGAAGAAGGCGAAGGGATGACTCCGAGGATCTTTCACCTCCACGTGGGCAGTCCGTTCGTCACGATGATCGATCTTCACGCACAGAAGAACGCAGAGGTCTCCCTACAAAAACTCTTTCAGGTATGTCTGCGGGTATTCAGAATGCTCGGACACTACGCGAAGAGATGGACCAAAGAAGGCAGCGCGAAGATGAGATGTTCAAGAAGATGGATGCAGACATCAGTGGCCGTGGTGCTGAGACCATATACCGTGATAGAAAGACAGGAAAGAAACGGGATGTCGAGGCGGAACGAGCTGCAGAAGCCGAAAAAGCCGAACGCGAAAGGAAACATAACGAAAGATACGACAAATGGGGGAAAGGGTAGGTCGAGAAGAAGCTTCCTTTGCACTAAATATCAATGCATCACACAGCACATGTTTGCAGGTTGGCCCAAGCAAAAGAGAGAGAACAAGGGCGTGAAGATGCTCTTCATGAAATGGATAAGCCTCTAGCTCGATACGTGGACGATGCTGACCGGGATGCCTTGCTGAAAGCACAGGACAGGATCGGAGACCCCATGTTGGAATACCTGTCGAAGAAGAAAGGAAGTGCTTCCGCTACCACCAAAGGTGAGTCAGTAACTGTATTTACTTCATGTGGTACTACTGTATGTAAGGCTTATGCTAATAATGTGGTTCGTTGCAGTGGAGCGTCCCAAGTACAACGGTCCGCCACCTCCTCCAAACCGTTATGGAATACTTCCGGGATATCGATGGGATGGCCTTGACCGGTCGAATGGATTCGAGAAGACTCGGTTCAACCGAATTTCGAACAAGACTGCCACTAATGAACAAGCATACAAGTGGAGCACGGAAGACATGTGAAGGCCTCAGAGCTCCTTTTCCAAGTGAGTTACATACATTTGCTTGAAGTTTCATATTTCGTAACTTCTACGACTGGATTTTCTTGAGTGCCAGATTTTACTGCAGTAGTTGCTTTGCAATCAGATGAAACTGCCAAAAAACGGTTTGCACTAGATATCAAAATAGGTGAAAGTGGACTATAACACAACACTACAATGAATATAAATCCCTCAACAAACAACCGTCATAGTTAAAATGTAAAACAATAAGAGTCCATCGTACCAAAGTATGTACCAAAGTGAAGTGAAATAAGCGTAAGATGAAAGCTACCTAAATGCCAGCTGTAGTCCATATCCTTCCTATCACGTTGGATATCGGCGCAAACGTAATAAGAAACAAACGAACAAGTACAAAACAAAGCAATGTGAATATAAACGAAGTTCTGGGGGTTCTTCATCTCAACTACTGGTTGTCTCTCGAGGACGGTGAAACAAGCTGTAGTTTAGGGGGATGTCGGTTGTCTCCGGCTGGAGCCATCGTAAGCAAAGGATGGTTTTCTCTGGGTCCATCTTGGTCGTTATGGTGGTTAAAGTTGGCTGCAGCTTGACTACGGGTGTTGGGTGGACTACGACCAGGATAGACGGGTGGTGGGACTGGTGGCCGCTCGTCGGCGATCACGGTCGGTTTTTTACTAGCACCGTTGTTTCCTTTTGGATAGTTGTCGTTGATCTCTCCTGGAAGTATGACGGGTTTGTTTTTACCCGTAAAGATTTGTTCACTTTCGGTGGACATCTTTCCCTGTACAAACACAAACATGCAGCCGTTAGTACCAATACCGCTAACATAAGTTAAAAGCCAGTCCTTATATGCGGGGAGAAACTTCGACTTCCGGGTTGCAAATAATTTCCAGCTCCTTCAGTCATGCACTACACTGAATGGAATTCGACTTACTCGTCTTCTCTTTCGGTACAGGTAACATCCAACGCAACAAGCGACCAGTAACAGAGCTGCTACGATCACGATAGGTATGACCATGGACATGACGATGTCACTTGGAGCTTCTTGCTTGGCGTTCTCGGCACAGGGTCCTGCAACCAATTGAGAAATCTGGACCGGTAAAGAGGGAGTACTCTTTCGATCGATACTCTTCGATCTGTCAGATTTTGTTGGCGTACCTATTTTCCGGACAGAGACTTTGTCGACCTTGAAGCCCGATGCGGCGAACCTGTTCCTAAAGTCTTCGTTGACCGAACCGTCTTCGTTCTGGATTTTCCTGGTAACAGACGTTAGCGCAGGGTCGTCGCACTGACTCCCTGTGAGCGTGTCGTTGGTCCACACCACGTGCGTCGAGCCGGCCTTGATGGATCTTAGAATAATATTGTTGGGCTTGGCGTCCCCGTAGTAGGTCCTCAGGGTATCCACAAAGGACAGACGTCGGTTGAGGTTGAACTGATCGAACGGCTCGTTCAACATGGCTTCAACCTCATGGTTGTAGCTGTAAGGAGAGGGCATATGAGTTTGATCAAAAGCTACAAAAACAACATTCCGGATCGGATTAACGATGACTTGTAACTTACTCAGACTTGCTGTCGTCCTTGGCATTGACGTCAATCTTGAAAGGAATCTGAATGCTGCTCGAACCATCAGTAACGTCCAGATGGTACTCTCGGGGACCTGCAACGTCGGCTAAGGGAAGACCGGTGAGAACATGACCGCCATTCTCTTTCTTGTCCAGTCGGATCCAGCCATTCTTGTCATCTTGCTCCAACAGACTCACTTTAACGTTTGAGCTATCAACATCCTCGTAAGCATCTGTCGGAATCTATAGATACGAATGAAATCATGGTAAGACTGTTTAACATTAATAGCTGGGCCAATGCACGGTGTCAAAAAATATTCTAAAATAATCAAAATGACCAAAAAGTCGCACCTCGTAAGTAAAGTAGTCTCCAGCCACAGCAACGATAGGCATCCCACCGGCAATCGGTTTCCCAGGCCTGGGTGGTTTGCTTTCCATAATACTGATATCATGCGGTCTCTTGGACGATCTGTCGAAAGGACTGGGTGGAGGTGTCGGTGGTGGTGGAGTGACCGGCAACTCAGGTGTCGCCCCAGACTGATCCACAGCAGCTGTGGGTGCGGTAGTTCGGCCATAAGTCCCAGTTGGGCGAATGCCATGGACAATTTCACCATCACCGCCATGTGTGACCGATGTATCATCAGGGTGCTGCGGATATGTTCCAGCCGTTGGCAGATGCGGTGTGGCCTGATTATAGCCTCCCGGCTGCACCACCATCGTTGGAATAATCGGACTGGGCTCCGGGGTGTTGAGGAAATTCTGTCGTCGATGGCGAGGCTGGATGACCGGTCGAGAAGTGGTCAATGTCCAGCCGGTAACGTCGGCCCCTGTGAAGGACGCCATGGATCCATCGCGGGCCGCTTCTTCCACAAACTTGGTCAGTTCCTTATTCCGGCTGCCATCCAAATTTCCATCACATCCGACTACTGAAGACAGCTTGATTCCAGGGTACTTGACCTCCTTGACATTGCCTGGTCCTGCAATCAGGGCTGCCGAGTCGAAAAGACTGGTCGCACCACTTCCGACCATCGGCGACACTTTAAAGTCCGCCACTTGAATGTCCATGTAGTTACTGAATTTACCTAATGAACAGAATATGTTACTGTTATGGTTCATTTCAGTTGGTCAACAACAGAACAGTTCCCACAGCGTAGAAAAAAATTCGCCCTTTCGTTCGACAATGGTATGTCCGAGTAGAAACCAAGGTGGGACCGCGCCCGATTTGACGGGCTGGACTTTTGGTTTTATTTAAACGTACCATGTTCATGATTTTCAAAAAATTCTGATTACCTAGTAATTCGATTTGCTGGGCTTGCTTGTAAGTTGACCAGTCAATGTCCAGAAGGAGTGTCAGGATGGTTTGAGCAGCTTCAGATGAGCAAGGAGCTTTGGGGTCAGCCTCGGTGACGATCAACGTGAAGACATCTTCGACCGAGGCACCGTTGTGACCAAATACTGTTACCGCAATGTAATGGGCACCCACATCTTTGGCTTGGTATGGTAGACCAACAAACTGCCGGTTCTTTGAATCGAAAGTCAGCCACCCGGGAAGAGAGCCTTTATCGGCTTCTGTGACCTGTAAAGAAACTCAATTAGCAATGCATTCAGTTTAATCAAATTAGCATCCAAATCGATGCTGATGGTACCACCATATTCAAATATGACTCATCAACCACAAATAGTTCCCTTTTGAATATTTGACCCTTTTGGAACGAGTCAAATGACCCTCATGATTGACTCACTGCTGTGAATATCGTCTACACACTTCGATTATTCATAGGCACACTAATTTTGAGGTACTTCCTCATTCTGTCAACAGGTCTAGATTAGTATTTAGAACTCTGTTTTCATCGACGACCCACGTTGAGAGCTTTACACATGGTACAAATGTCCGAAGCGATAAGAACGAAGAACTGGAGCAGAAAGTAGAGCTTTAATATCTTCCATCGTCGGCCTGGTCATTCTGAAGTGCCATTTGTGTTGGATGGGAGAATAATTTTGCGCATCGACTCAACTTGTCTTAATCGCTTCTCGTGTCGTTATCGTTTACGAATACTTTGAAGAGATATTAGCATTAAAAATGGATGTATTTCTTTTGAGGAAAGTGACTAACATCACGTAGAACATGACTGGCGCTTGCACGTTTACAGAGTCTCCAAAGCCGGGTGCTCATCTCAACAGCCGCAGCACCTTCTTGCAATAAACTTGATAAATTGAGACGCCTTCGACTATTTGGCGGATTCGATGCTTGCATGGTCGGCGCGTGATGTCCGCCCTAGCTCGCAACTTTGCAAGACGATACTGTACCCACTAACATTATCCACTTTTAACACATCGCATAACATGGCACACTTTACAATCCGCAAGCTCTTCAGTCAGAAAGCACATCTAAGACGAAACCTGAGGTAATCGGTGGGCAAACATTTCAACTGTCAATCCTAACCCTCATCGGACGATTGTTTGCGGCACCAAAACGTTATCCTTGTCTACGCTTTGAAGCCTCCTTCCTTCCTTCGCCGGTTCAAAGTAAAAGTGACGGAACATCTCTCAACTGGAACATAAAACACTGAGAAACAATCCCTTCTCATCACTTGCAAGTCGTCTGACCAAGCAGAGCAAGCAGCGTATCATGTCTCGTTATGCAAAACAAACTGTCAGAACGGAATCCCTTTATTATTGTCACGCACATGTATGTCATATATATATAAATTATGTCGATATCGTGCAACAATAATTACCGCTCGTCTTTCCAAATAGCCCCATTTCAGTCGACTTCAGCTTGACCCTGTCGTGGACTTAACGAAATAACGAAAAGGTTTTTTGATATTTTTTTTCCGTTGTTTGATTTTGTTCAACTATCTCGCACTTTGAGATCGCTGTTTGGTGTAACCATTCTCGTCAGTCTTGATTTTTTTGCACACAAGCCATTGAAGAGCCGCGCGGTTGAATGAACCTCTGTCGAGATTTCAATGGACGATCAGATTCTTCGAGCTTTCAGATATCGCAAACACAGTACTGAAAAAGACACGCCACTTGACCGGGGCGATTAAAAATTTTACTGGGGAACCGTACTGTGAGTCACAAGTTAAAGTGCTCGCTCTACAATGGTTTGCCTCCTTTGCTCGGCCTTTCCAGTGGTCAGAACCACTAGCTAGTTTTATGATCTTGATGAGAACGTGCAAAAGTGATGGAGAGACCATTGACGTCTGTTTGGTGAGATTGCGGCAAAAGGATATTAATTCTTTGATGGATGGTCTTTTCCCGGCGAAGTTGGCGTTGCATGTGCACAGGACTGTAATCCTTTTAAAACGAAGGAGGGAAGTGAATACGCCCATCGCGTTCTATCAAGCTCACTCGCCTTATTTACAGGACGTTAGATAGTAACATGAAGCCGGAGCCTGCTGTTGATCAAAGCCGGCAGTGCTATCACGCTGCGCCATTTGATCGACTATGAGGCGGGATACTTGACATTCCACAATGCTCATCTTCCTGCACTTCCCACCTTTCGTCCCGTGGAAAGGAAGGCGATCTGCCCTGCCAAATAGCCCGAACTAACAGGCAACCCAGTCAAGTCTAAGTGAAACCAGATAGTGGCCAGACTCGCCAATCTAATTGTGAAACAACATATGGTCAACACATCTCTTCATCAATACAGTACAGACTGTATAAAATCCATCGCTGACCAGCTTCGATCTCCTTCCTTGTGTGAAATCCAGTCATCGCCTGACTTCACTTTCTAAATCTGCCTTGTTACCGCAAGGCCTGACCATGGAATGCTTCATCTCCCATCAGTTCATAGCCTTCAGACCAACAAGACGCGCTGCCGGCTTTTATAAATCCTTTGGCCGCGGCGCGGTGCAAATCTCGGCTCAGGCTTATCAAAGCAACCCAAACGGAAAATGATTAAGTTTCTCTCTTTCCTCCGTATCCCAGCACCCTCATCATACATTTTGCAACTGCAAGGCCGGTGCAATCTTGCGGGAGGCTCTGTCGCCGTCGGGTCAATGAAACGCAACACGGAAAACAACTGACCATGTCCTACCGCCATAAATCAATCGATGTTCAATCGTATTAAAAGACATTTCGCTGTGTAATTCACGGGGCTTTCAAGTATCCGCTGAATATTTTTATATACGACTCTCGCGTTTAAAGTCCAACGCGTAGGTTGTAATGGCTAATTGAGGCTGACCAAGCCGTTCAATGCATTGGGCAGATGGCAGTATGCATCTGCACATGCCGCCGCACGCTCGAAACATGAATTACTACTCCGATGGGCTCCTTCCTTGTATCACTTTTCTCTAAATTCCACCTCCTAGAGCATGCCGGTCATGCATTCACCCATCCATGATCCGCCCCAAATGTAGCTCAGCCGGCAGCAGAGAAACAATTATCGATTCAGTCCCAGGAGTGTCCTCTGGTGCTTGCGCCACTGTAAATAGACCAGAACGGAAGCGGGAGACAATATTAACAGAGCATCCCCGGACTGAACGACTCTCGCCAGCTAATAATGTCCAAAACACAATAACTTAATTTCCCCTCATCACCAGACTATCATTATGTCCTTGAGGCCAACTAGTAAAAAATCGCGTCGAGAATTACGGCAAATTGCGCTGCGCACTGCGGCGATAATTGCTCATTCTCCCCCTCTTTGTCTCATCATGCCATTCTTTCAAGTTGCGCAAGCACACTTCACATGTCACTATGTTTTGTGACTTCCGTAAATATGGAAAAGACAAACTCACGCTAAAAATCGTCGTGATATTTTCCAGAATAGTAAGATTGCACTGAATATTTTCCAGCATGTCTTGAATTAAGCGATGTAGACATTTTCTCGGTATGTTGCTTTGCTACATGGCAAGTCAAGGACGTGCATTGCCAAAGAGAACACAACTCAGATCGCGAAGCATCCTTTCCTAGATTATTTATCTAAAAATAGCCTTCTTGGCTGTCTGCACACTTTCCTCCTTCCAAGCGCCCAGAATATATCCTCACTATCTTTCTTTGTCTTTCGGGAAATTAGAAGATGCTTGGGCACGCCCTGGCAGACTAACGAATGTCAGAAGGACATCACGGAACATGCCGTATGGCCAAAAACAGGAAACGTTGGCAGCACGACGGATGGCGACCTCGTCGGCCCACTGCCGCGGTTCTTGGCTGGTTGCACAGTAGGGTCCCTCGATCGAGTTAGCTGCGTCATAATAGCATATGTCATTGCTAAAAGATTACCATTCGCACCCACAATGTAGCAAACAAGCTCTCCACAGTCTACTGAGCTTATGGAAGCGTACAGGACAAACAAACATCTGTCGTGTTGCGCCTAAATTTGAAGGCATTCATACTGAGTGGTCTTTCTTGTTATATTGCAGCTGCAACATTTGCTCATGAGCACTTGCATGAATATTGCGGCGGCGGCGGTGATTCAAACATGGAACTTTGAGCGCGATATTATGGCCGCATATGGACGAACCAGTTGGTGTAACGACGCGAAGAACCCCAGCGTTGGAAAGCCAGTCTGGCGATTACTTTCTTCTCCAAACTTGGCTTACGAGGCTTAATATCGATAAGCAATGTTTTAGAGCCTAGATAACCTCAATAGATTTAAGTGGATATAGACCTGGTATTACTCTAGGCAGATTAAAGTACGGTTGAATTTTCAATGGAACCAAGTATCCGTTGTTTCAGCATAAAGTTTGCTCTACATTACGAGCAACTCAAGAGCTGAGCCTGCCTGGCAGAAGGATACCAGACGTACCGTAAACATGGCCCAGCAGAATATTACGCCGATACCTTGTAGCGTTATCGATTTAGGACGAGTCAGTAGAGCAGAAGCGCCTTTCTCAAAATTATGACTGACTTGGGCAAACACAAAGGTGACGTGCTTCGTCGGCATCTTGTGACGCTATACGCTGTAGTATTCACCCATAGCGATATGCGATATGGAAAGCATATCGAAGAATGGTTCCTCCTCTATATAGCCGACATAATGGCCTAATCTCTCTACTCTTTCCTCATGCAGGCTACAGCGAGCAATGACACATAGGCCCTTTTGCTGTATAGGTCTCATCGACTTTCTCCTAAAAGCTTCCAAACCTGAATCGGTATAACGTATGATAACAACGAGATAAAAAGCCACGCCACGCATTCTTTGTGACTCTTCCATCCACCGCTTTCGACAAAAAAATCGATAACGTCGATGAAGACAACACAAACAGCAAGCTCAAGCCCATTTGCTGATACTGTGCGCCCTGGAAAAAGATAAACCTCACGCAGAGTGCATGAAACGGTTTATGCACGGGAAGAAAACTATGAGAAAAGACTTCCTCCTCCATACCAACCGGAAGTGATATTTTGGCAAATTTTAAACTCCAGCGTCGAAACATTACCACCTCACATCCATAACAGCAACACCATATTCCATGTTGGCTTGATGATCACACTAAACGGTAAACGATCTGACATTCCATCACGTTCAGAAGGTTCGCCTGTTCAAACAATGGCTACCACAACATATGCACTTCCAAGCCTATAAAAACGAAATCAACTATACGACTATACTCAACGACATTCCGGAATGGATGATTTCACCTCCATTGTATCCCGATAGAACGCTTTCCACTCCATACTCACATAAAAATAACTGCAATTTTTGTTTCGGGAAGCCATCGCATATAGAATTCGGAATTCGTTCAACCGGCAGAAGGCTTACCCATCGCGCAAGTACCAGCGTACACGAACCTCGTGTCTAAAACGGGGTTCAATGTATGCAGGTGGACAGGATAGTTCATACACTCTGATCCCTAACCTGCCACCTAAACCCATCTAGTTGGTCTTCCTGTCACTTTTATCCTTACCTTGATATTGGCGATATCTCCATCAAAAGCATCCTTTTGTATGGTGTAGTTGAATAGTCTTCCAAGAGGCGTTTGGACTTCCGCTATTCCCCAGGCTAGTTCAACAGGACGAAGATTGCTCTTGGCCGGTTCCGAGATCTGTCGGGCTGTTCCATAACGAGCCCAAAAGCTTACTAAAAATAATAAAAATAGCGGCAGCATAGTCCGACAGTCCATCTGGTCCATCGTAAGGGAGAAACCGTCGGGCAAAAATCCAGGCAAGAAATTATGGAGTCTCGTGCATATCAGATGTTGAATTCCAGACAGCGTCGAGTTTTTCCGTGATGGCACAATGCGATATATTCTGTGCACCGGCAAGTGCTCGAGGCAGCAAACAGCCTCACGAAGATGGGCACAGAGAAGTGAATTTGCTGGTGGATATTTAATGGGTGACGAACACTTTACACGGCATGTACTGGGTAATGGCGGATGAGTATTTGAGTACGTTTCAGGCCATAGCAGTGTCCACAATGATTACAGACACCGATAACAGCAACAGTTGACAGTGGTCGTCTCCTCGAGAAGATGGTCGGATGGTCCAGTCGACGGGCTCAATTACATGCACTAAACAGATCTCCTCACTTTCTCAGGACACAAGTTTCCTCCGGCTTCCTGCGACTAATGATTTCCAATGTTGAAGCTGCGCAGAGCCAGCTGAGCACATACAAACGGTTATAGAGAAGAGAAAAGTCTTGTGCAGAGAGACACGGCGGATGGATGCTTGACTGGTTGGTTGGCTCTGTCGAAGAGAAACAGAGCCTCCACTTTGCCTCTTCCGCTGTGCTTGTTACTTGTCAGATGTTACTGTGTATTCCATCACTTGACGTTCAGTTCAGCGCCGAATATAGTATACGAGCACCATACGATGTGGAGAGCAAGTCTTGTCACAAATGAAAACCTGTAAAATGAACAGTGATGGTTATAATGGTAACGATATGTTGCGCCTATCACGAAGGACGATGCGAGGTCTTCATCAACTATTCAGTAGCCTGGCTTGATCACTGGTCAAGCTCTGCTCAAACGCAATGGAAAAGCATGATGAATAATGTATTTTTTACCTTCCAACACCTAACTTACAAGCTATAATCTCATCTCAATCCATCTTTGTCCGGGAAGCCAACGCCGCTACTCGCGCACTGGCCTAGTTCCGTCTTGAACAAGCGCGACACTCATCTTTCCGCAGTCGATAATTATCATTGTCTAATGTGATTTATGGAAAAATATAGCTGTCGCATCCTTTACTTGTCAAAATTAGCACGAATAAGAGTCTACGAAAAACCTCACCGCTGACCGGACCCCGCTGGAGACCGTGACCGAATGGTTCGACTGAAGACCTCGCCGCCTGCACTGTGGGTCCACGCAAGGTTCGCCGCATGACTTCCTCGTTTTTCCTCTTTTCTCTTCTTTTCTTTCCGGCGGTCATTACGGAGGAATAAAAGTGCTTTCTTATAGTGATTTCGCTCACCAAAATCTCTAATCTGGTCAGTGACACAGAGTTGCGTGTTCTTTGGCGAACCTTTCGTCGATCTGTCACGGCATATAATGTAGCTTTAAGACTATAAGTTGAGCTATTCGTACTCAAAAGCACCTTTTGACACGTTTCCGTTAAGCTCATGAAAGGTGCGAAAGCAAGAACTCAAATCACTTGAGCAAGTGACCATACGGAAAAATAACAGGTCGATATGCGTGCCGTACGCATGCATCGTAGAATCCCCGGCCTGACGGCTAAGTGGCGCTGCGCGTCGCGTGTTTCTTCCAAAACAGGAAGTGAGACCCTCAAATTATACTTCCTGTTTCCCGGCTGACCTAAATACGCATCCAGAGCGCCTTCACCAGAGAAAGTTCTTCTCAGAGCTGGGAATGTGTCTGAAACGTGAACGAGCCACACAGAATTGAGACGCTCGACATACCATGGGAGGATACCTTCGGGTCTCCACAGCGGTAACAGTACTGGCAGGTCAGTTCGGATAGAAAGATCGGCAATCTTCACATGTCGAGGTTTAAATTCAAGCATGCTATGAGAGTAACCGAGAAGGAGATTTCCGGCGGTCAACCACAAAATAGTCCAAGGCCGCTAATTGTAGCTTGACAATAAGAGTCGCCCGTGATTCACGGAATGTTTCATTCAGTCATTTCATCAGTATGCGTACCAAGGTTGCGCGACACGGATCAAAGCATTGCTCCTGACATTGATAAAACTACAATTTTTTGTATTTTTCTCTGTGCTCTAGCTGGTGTCGGATTTACCCTGGCGGCCCGAGGTTTTCCCGAGAAAATTAAAAGCCAGTCGAGTGCTAACCACCCAGGGATTTCAACGTTAACATCGTAGAAGGCCTGTAGCAAAGTGAAAATTGCCTGCAGAAAACTGGTCAAACCAAGAAGAGGAAAAACCACACAAGTTTGTTATCGAATATTTGCCTTTCAGCACTTGAGACTGCGCTTGTGTGCGGAAAGGTTGGATCAGTCGTCGGTCTTGTTTTCGTATGTCTCCTAATATCTCCAAACCCACTTCAAAGTGAGGGACTAACTAGGGTTGTGGGGGAGACAGCGACCACCAGGAAGTCAAGCAAGGTTTCACGACCATTTGATAGAAAAATTAACTGGGATGGGCTGATGGAAATTCAATGAATGCTGTATGTCCAGCTGAATTTTTCTCTAAGCAAACATTGTCTGATGGACCAAGGTACTGTGACCAAAGTTCCGGCTGGGCTGACAAGGTGAGTGCTGGTCTTCGCTATTGTTTTGCTTCATGATGACCAACATTTCTTTGAGCTTTACGGAAAGACAGGCAAACAATTGCTGCTACCTTCCTTTGTTTAGAGACGTTGAATAGTATTTCGTCCTCCTCTCTAATCAAGGCTAATTTCATACTGCTTCTTTAGCAACGTGGAGATATTCATCCCATTCCGCTACAGGATATTCATTCTTACCCTTAGTCACGCTATTATCATTGAAACAAATGTGTAATCTTTCTTGATAAAGGGCTAATTTGCATTAATCCGAATCAACTTTCCGTCAGGCAAGACAAAGCCTATGCCAAGATCAAACAGCAACCTTTCAGATCTGCTTTGCTAAATGAGACACCAAACAATTTGCCAGAAGCTCAGTTCTTGTACTGTATTACCTACCAGACTACTTTGGCATTATAAAAAAACAATAGAATCCACATACCACTCGTCGCCGTACTTACACTAGTACTAGTGCCAGGTTTCCAGCGTCACGCCTGCAAGGTTCACAGCATAGAGATGGACGAGTTGTTAGTCCCTCCTTCGGAAGGCAATAAATTTCGACAATAAATTTGACATTTTGAACGAGTAATCCATGCGACATGCGAAGTTTCGCAGTAGAACTGTGGAAGCTCGACGTCGGTAAATTACCTATGCTCAGCAAGTAAACGGAATACCAGTCTTTGGCAGCGTGCCACTACGCACTGTTGACTTGAAGGTTTCCTAAGTACCCGTATAGAAATTTACTGCATCAACGGATGGTAAACGCGGTAAGCCCGCCTGGACTCATACAGAGCTCTACAGTATAACAGTGTTGGTTCTAGCTATAGGTTTGCCAAACTCGACCGGCAGTAACGAAGAACGTGTTCGTTAATGATTTCAAATGAGCTTTATCGTTTCGACGTGTAATCTCGTTGTAAAACTTGCTATGCACGAGCAGCAAAGCAAAACGTCAAGTACGGCATGAACACGTCTGCGTCCGCAACGCCCTGTTCTTGCGGACCTAACGGACTGGCGATTCTTCCTATCAGCCGTAGTTTCTGCCCCAGTAACAGTATGGGATGTCCGATACCTGAGCCACAGCTGTGTGAAATGCAGAAAGGTAGAAAATGTATCGACCGAAGCGTTCGCCATTTCGGTGCCAAGCTTTGGAATACTATCCTAAATGGGCTGCATTGAGAGTATTGCATTGATGGAAGAGCTAACTGACTTTCATAGCTTACCAACTGATTAATCAATGGCAGCAATTCCTTAATCTTGGAAACTTTAATTACTATTGATATTTGTTTGATATGCCGATAACCGACGAAGTGAAATTTCGCTGTCAAGTTTCCATTAGCCGGTAGATTTATTGCTGTTCACTGTCTGACAGTGACATATTACGTCATACGCAGTTCTGGCACGCGTACGTTCAGAACGGTTTTCGAAACTTTCGAAAGTCCTTTCAGGTAAAATGATAAAGATTTCTGCCACTAGTGGCTTAAACAGCCACTGTTTCCTTCCGGAAGACCGGGACGTGAAACATGAAAACACTTGTATATCACATGGACGTTTTGAAAGAAATAAAATCACCAGAAATGCTTTAATTTGACATTTCTCTGTTCGAATGTAAAAAATTTTGAAAATTTGAAATAGTCACAGGCATTCGATCAAAATGGGTCAAAAGCATCATCGTATCCATTGATGGACTGGTTGAAAATGTGGCCAGCGGGCATCGACTTCATGCGATCACGCCGACTCCTTTGCTCCTTTATCTAGAAGTTTCAATACCAGCCATTGCTTATGCGAAATCATTTTGAGGCTTATTGAGAAAAAGTTGTGCTGAAAGTACGGTATTAGTTGCGAACGTACCTCGCGTCTAAGATCGGCCAGTTGCTCAGAAAGCTTGATAACAATCTGCTGGGTAATGAGAAGCTCCTTCTGGATCTTCTGAATTTCACCTTGGTCAGAGTCTTTATCCTCCACTGCCAGCGACAAGGTTCGAAGTCTGGGGAACCAATGTAGTTGGTTCTCCTGCAAGGAAGACAGTTCATCAGACCGACATAACAAGGAAGTAATGCATAATATGGTCAAGGACCACCACCGCTTCATTTCCCCTTTACCGCAATCAAGCTCGACACATAGCTTTCTGGTCCGGTAAACTCTGTCGGGTCCTTCTCGCGGAGCAAGATAATAAAGTACAAGTAGTGCCACATATTGTGATCGCTATGGATGTGCTGATCGAACGAAATGCTCTTGTTATCGAACGCCGATCTCTCCAGGCCTTCAAAATATTTCAAGCGTCGTTAACCACGGACTACAAACAGCAATCAAAACTGGGTTAGTCGGTACTTACCACAAATGAAACATGAGTTGCGAAGAATCTCCTCCTTTTCCTGTTTTTCCTCTCGTAGGTCAGCGAAGGTGTCGATGATGACACCGAAAATCAAGTTGAGCGTGATGATGATGACCACGAAGTAGAACAGGAGGTCGTACACGGCTCGCGCGAAGAATAGTGGGTCCTGCCATATACAATTTCGGTCAACCCAAGGTCCGAAATTCGTAGATTAAAGCATGTCCATACTACACTAGTTTTCCTTCTACTTTCGAATTCAGTTTTCCGGAATGTACCTTAAAACTGAGTTGGCGGAGGACGTCGCCGATGCCTCCACCGCTTCGCAGGCCGTGCAGCAGTGTTGTGACCATACAAGTCAACATGCTGTGGCAGACATGTTCCATCTCCGTTTCCTGGTTTAAGTCGATGATCTTCGAGGCTTCATTCGAGCCTACCACAGTTTTTTCTGCAAAATATACCACTGTTACATTCACAGTTACAAGCGTTTGAATATCTGTTGCAGTAACTCGAAGCTATGTCAGATCCGGGCAAGGACGACCCATGTAGGCAGTGTTTTACCTGGCAAAAGCAGGGAAGTTACGGTGCTAACTTCCTTAATGAAATGATGGGAGAAGAACAAGTAGCCGACCATGGAGAACATGTAGATGAGAATGACAGCCAAGACAGCAGTCAGCAGAATGGAGCGCCCGTTTCGAGTCACCGAACGAACCACGTTGTACAAGGTCTCCTCCCGGTACACAATATCCAGCAGCTAGAAAACGGAGGGTTGAACAGGAGGTCCACGGATACTTTCAAGATGAAAGAGACTCTGCGCTTCGAACTCACCAGTAAGCTGTAGAAGAACTCATGGACAACCAGACCAGCAACAGATATTGCTACCAGCGTGACGGCATAGAAGAAGCGGGAGTCCTTCAGAGCACCACTAATGGAAGACTCTGCAGCACCAATGTTACCGGTGTAACTGACTACGGTCACAGCGCTGACTATCACCTATAGCCAGAAACTATTTGAAGTTTCTTAGTTAAAACGGTAGAACTAAAGCCGCTTACGTTGATGACTCCCAGGAGCATGACTGTGTACTGCGGACCCACGAGGTACACCGAGCGGACTATCGCGGTAATGACGAGCGGTTTAAAGTAGCTCTTCTCTGGCCGTACGATCACCATTGCCAGTGCGAAGAAGAACATTATCCACAAAAAGTTCGAGTAGACGAACGGAATGTCTGTAGATAATATAAATGATGACCCCGTTGGAAGCGCAAACATACGGAAGTCAAACTTACCGCTTATGGATCCCGAAAACGGATAGTACATCATGACCATGATATTCAAAAGCCAGGCGAAAAAGACGTTCAAAGAACGCCAAAGCGTCATTCTCTGACTTATTTGGTACAACATCGGTGTCTCTGTGAATTACAAAGATGGTTTCAGGACGTGAATGTTTGGCATGGTTCAATCAAGATGATTACCTCTGAGGTGCTTCTGCCACTTCATTTCGTTGTACAGTTCATCGACCCGTCCGAAGAAGTCCGCCACTTTGCTTCCTTGTTCGTCCCTTTCTGTCTCGTTCTTGACACGCTGCTTGGTTTCGGGTGTAAGGTACTCACACTTCTCCGCAATACGGAAGGTGATCTTTTCTATCGACCGGTCTTCCCTTACCACCTCGATGTGAGCTGTCTTGGAGTCGAGGTACTTTAGTGCGTCCACCATCTTGGGCGTACTGTCAAAGTCAGATGGGTGCAAGAGGTGCCACAAGTCCGGACTGAACTCTGCCAGTTGGTAGGCCAGTATGTACATGGAACCGGCCAGCATACGGGGAGTCGGGGCGTCTTCCGTACCAGTCTTCTTGGTGCCATCGCTCAGGTAGTGGTAGTGCACAATGGAGTCCACGAACGATCCCAGCGATAGATTGCGAAGAATCTTCTCCGCGTTGTCGGTGTCCCGTCGACTCTCGGTGATGGCGAGGAGAAGCTTTACTGTGTTGTACTTCAGCAGCAGGACCTTGTCTTCCGCCTTGTCCTGCAATGGCCGGATATCCGTCAGCATTATGGCCAGTATGATGTCCAATCCATCCGTCTCCGTTCCAGCGATGCCTGTAAATAAGCACAACTGAGAAACTCATGGCCAAAGCGCGCGGGTTGGAAACCTAAAGGATGTCCCGTACAGTCTTGGTTTTCGACGGAAGGTCCCTGGCAGAATTCAGTAAGAGTGACTATAGTTTGGTTGACCAGGTCGACGTTGGATTGATTAATGTAATGACCGAGTAGTCCGAGACCGCCGGAAGTGCTTCCGCAAATGCAGTCCAAGAAGGACAAGGTCTGTAGGACGATGTTGCAGGAAGTTCGACCGCCTTGGACACGCAGATAGTTCTAAATGAAAGAACATCTTTATTTCCCACATGAAGCAAATTCGAAACTAAATGCATACCTGCATGTCCCTGTTATGGTTCTCGCACAAGAGCTGGAAGAACCGCAGTATGTTGGTCATAATTTCGACTTCCGGTGACAACGGTTCATCTTTCACGGTTTCCGCGTCATCGTTGTCGATCGTGACGGACCATCGAGGTTGCGGAGTACTGGATGTGCTCCGGAGCGACGATGTGCTTGGACGTCTGGACGGACTGCGCACCGCCAGGTTACCATCGGATACACTATTCTGAATGCGGTCCCTCTGCGAGGACTCTGACAACATATCTGCGTCGTCGGCCTCTGACCACACAATCTTCTGGCTGGAACGTAATCTGCTTTGAGCAGCCTTCATCTTAGTATCAAAGACCGCGAAAAACTTCTCGGAGTCTTCTCCGCTCTTCAGCCGATCGAACAAGGATTTCTGCAAAAAATTGAAGAATAGTCAAATGATAGTCCTTTGTTTGCTTCGACCCGAGTGGTACTATTACCTGAACAGCGGTATTCCCGCCGTCCAAAAGGGCGATACCCAAGACCACGCTGGCTCGAAGGACTTCCGGGCTGGTTTTCTTGACGATCAAGTCAACGACCAACGCGGAAGCGCCTTTAGCGTTCAGATGACACTGAATCTCGGAAATGATCAGATCCTTGGACCTGCCTTCGGGTCGTTGCCATCTCGACCTCATCCTCCTGTCCAAGCATGCAGCGAGGAAGTCACGCCGTAAATTCGCGCCTTCTTTCGAGAACTTCTGCTCGTCTTTCACCTCTTCTATGATCATGGATCTTAGCACGTGGAGAATTTGCAAGCACAACAGCTCGTCAGATTCCTGGAGCACGCTAACGTGCGTGATCAGCCTGCAATGTTATTCTCTGTAAAAAACTTTCTAAAGCTCTCATATGTCTGGACTAACTTTCTAATAAGTTCTCCGCCTTGGTAGCGAGGACGAGTCTTAGACCGGCTACTGAACAGAATCTCCGGATACTGCACCACGTCAACGATGAGCGATTTCTCCGCAAGTGCCAGATTATTTCCGTGCAACTGAATCTTCGTCACTATTTCCTGCGGCGACATAAGATAAGTCATAAATCTGGTGATGGATTTTAACATCCTTCTGAGCTATGAAACCTGTAGGGTAGTCAGTACCTGCAAACTGTTGAGGATCTCTTGGTCGTCCCGGCTGAGGTTCTCCTGAAGGCTCCCCGAGATTGCTTCTACGGACTTTGCGCAGTTCGAGAGCTTGCTAGAAACTGGCAACGGTTGCCTGAGTTTTCCCCGTTCCAAGGCAGTTTCAACTTGGACACCGAGATGAGACGGCATACTACCAACTCTGGTGGCTACGAATAA
The DNA here is from genome assembly GCA_001949185.1 of Ramazzottius varieornatus. Taxonomy (NCBI): domain Eukaryota; kingdom Metazoa; phylum Tardigrada; class Eutardigrada; order Parachela; family Ramazzottiidae; genus Ramazzottius; species Ramazzottius varieornatus. The sequence goes on along the minus strand of BDGG01000002.1, from coordinate 6,218,360 downwards.
AGAACATACACTATATTAGGAATATCACAGCCCTTCCATTTTTTCGGCTTACCTGCTTCCTTCAGTTCTTTCAGGCATGAGCTCACATTGGCCTGAAAGGATTTATCTGTTTTCACCCAGTTTTGTCCACACAAACGAATGAGACTTTGAAGTAGCCGTTCCATCAGCTGGACTTGGTCCTACGTTGAAAAAGTTTTAGCACAAAAGATCCAGACAGCGGAGTACAAAGCCGGCTGTTGGAACTCACCGAGTCCTGCAACTTCGGTCTTCCGGTAGAAGTAGGGAAAGCGGTCTTGAAAAAGTCCGTCAGAAGTTTGACGACAGCGGTAGCCACGTAGTAATGCAGCGACCATTGTCGACTTGGCTGGAACTCTGTTTTGCAAGCCTGTACCAAAAACCAAATTAGGAAACCGCCCTTTAGTAAAAACGATAATACTCGCTGATTACCCACCTCATCAATGTCTTTAGCGAAGTCTTCGAAAAGCGTCCATATGCCAGTGGAACTACTCGAGAAGATTTCCTTATTCTCCATCTCGGTCTCCACAAAACCTGATGGTAGATAATCAGAATTTATGTTTCACAGTCATCTTATACAGCAAAAGACGGCAATTTTCGAAACGAACGAAACTCACAGTTGGTCAGAAAATCCACATAGACACACTTCACCATGATCAAACAACTTTTGTGCGCAATAAGGCGGATAATGTCTTCCAACGGCATCAGATTATGGCATTTCAGCTCGGTAAAATGGTTCCGTCCGCCAGTGCACCTAGTGAGAGTATATCAACGTTAACGTCGAAGCCGTGCGATCTTACAGATCAGATCATCTAACGGCTTGATATTGTAGTATCGCAGGAAGTCATACGGGGCATGGGCAAACGAACTGAACCACGTCGTTATCTCAACTAGCGCAGGTTGCCATTGCTATTGGCAGCAAGCGTGCGCCACTGCAGAAAACGATCTGGTTTAAATCAGTTGACCACGCTCCACATGGTGTTTGCCTACATGGACAGGAGTCGAATAAGTTCGACATGGTACCGCAGGTCACCGGGCACCTTGTCATCGTCCACTACACTCTCCATAAGACACAACAGGTTCTCAAAGCCATTTCGATCCGCAATGAAAAGAAGTACTTCGCTGTCGGCAGAACTGAGGAGCTGTCAAATGACAAAAACAAGCACCATCCACAATGACATCGCCTAACGGGACCGGCGCAAACACCATTCTGCTTTCCGCAGCTATCACAGATCAATGTCGAGAACGCACCTCTGAGACGATCAGATCTTGAGTTTTCTTCACAAAACGATTGTCAGCATAGACCAAGGCTTGCAAAGCTCTTATGTACTCAACATTCTCTCCTTGGTTTTCGATGCAGGAAATGAAGTGCTGAACAACATGTGGCGTCACTTCTGAGCACAGGTCGTAGTTTCCTTCAAAGATGGAACGGACGGTCATGCATTCCACTGGCTGAAAAAGTAAGACATCGTCAACAAAGCCTAGCAGCTAATAGACACGGTGGACGGTGTGCTTACGGAGGGCGTCAAGAACAGATCAAGATCTTGATGAAGAATCCGCTGGTTATCTGGATTGCCCAAGCAGAAGTTCTGCAGGAACTCGTGCGCGTCAGCGATGATCTTTTGCATTTTATGGTCCAAATTCTGACAAACGGTATAGTCATCAAGTATGCTCCACAACAGGACGGATGATAGCTTCGTACTTTCTCATATGGAATCTGCAACAGGTGTATCACGATGGTGTGAAAGCCCAGATTTCGCAGGAGTCTTTGTTCCTGGAAGCGAGGTTTCCGAGAACCTGTCTTCTTATCTTTGTAGACACATAGGCTATTGACCGAGCAGAATATCTTCTGTATCTCGTCGTACTCGTCCAGCATCGGGCTACCCATATCGGGGAGCTCGGATGTCAGCTGTTAAATTACAGGGTTATCCAGCGATTCACTCAAAGACAACGGAGCACTGATGGGAGAACGACTTACAGAATCTCGAGCAACACTCGAAAAGCTAACCAAACTGGGGTTCCGTACGAGCGAGTTCCTTGGTGCAAGTGGTTGGGGCGGAGCGACCGTATCGTTTTCTTTTTCGGTGGCGCCCTCTTTCGTAGACCTGTACACCCACAGTTCAGATTTTTCCACGTACCCCCGAAAGGCGTCCAGGTCGTTCTTGATTTTTATGTAGACTTCCTCTTGCGCTGGAGAGACCAAAAGTTGTACCTGATATAAAACCTTTGATCAGTTAACATCTCTAAAAGATCATCAGTTTCCGAAAGTATTGATTGCATAAAGCTTTCGCGTGAACCGTGTTGAGCGTAGATCATGTTGAGCTTTCATACCTGAGAGAACGCTTGTAGAAGCTCTTCTCGTTGCGAGAACTGACGGAAGAGTAGTTTCAAAGCTCCCGTGACCAACTGTGGGTCGTCGTGCATGGCCAGATGAAGGAGTACCCGAATGAACAGGCGTCCTTCCTCACCGTCCAAGTTGAGTTCCCTGTTCAACGTAGTACTCGTTAGGAGAATAGTGATGAGCAGGATAAAATGACATATTGTGACAAAAAAATATCGGGACATACTTGTCTTGGAACAGCGCATCGAACTCTTTGTGAACGGTCCGTGAGGGAGAGGCAGACAGTTCGCACTGATCGCTTGCCGTCCGCGATTTGCTACTCGAAGGGGACTGCCCATATCCTTGGGCAGCCTGCTTAAAGACCGACAAAAGACGAGTGATCTTGAAATCCAGTCTGATATCGAGGACGAAAGTCAAAATCTCGATGATTTTGACCTTGGTGTCGACAACCAGCTTTTCTTCTTGCTCCGTCAAAACAGACGTTTGTCGACCGTAGTCGTTTGCCAATCCGGTTGTCAGATTGCTGAGAAGACTGACAGGGCTTGAGAGAGCCGTACGAATTCTGGCAAAACTCCCTAATGGAGATTTCAACGCCTATACTACTGTCTGAGTTTCTTATGAACGTATTGACCACCCCTGATTATAATAGATTATTACCATCATGATTTGGAAAAAGGTATGACACTAAACTTACGGCTCTCATCGGCTTCGTCTCCGGATCCCTCAGAATCCGTCGGTATCTGCCCCTCAGTCGTGTCGACATCCAAAATGGCGAGGAGGATGCGAGTTAGGTGTATGAGTTGACTGAAGGAGAAGAAGCCAAAGTACACCAGATATCGTGTCAGTTTCACAACCTACGGGTGGAACGGTAACTATCTCCGGTATTCCTATCTACCGTGTAAAACGGAGCTGCCCATCTAGACTGTACCTCAAACGTAAGTTTGTTCTGTTCTCTGTTGGCAAACGTCTGGTTCTGGTCGCCAACTTTACTCAAGCCCGCGTGCTCGCTGCACTTCTCCAAGTAACGATGCACAAAACTGACCAGCGACTCGAACCCTTCCTCAGCACTGATGCTCTTCTCCGCCATATGGCTGAACCTGAAGAAAGCGAACGTTAAAGTTTGTCCTGTGTTTTCGTCGTTGTTGGAAAAATCTTACCCCTCCAGAGTACAGTCTGACGGGATGTCGTTCCATAGACGCCTACGACAACTCTTCGATATAGTCCTTTCACCAATCAAACGCTATTGCAATACACATGTCCAAGACGGAACTCACGCATAGCGAACAGGGGTGATCAGTTTCTGATCCCCTTTGTCCACATGCAAATGCAGTATCAAACGACAGAAAGACGCTCGAAGTTCCGGCTGCAGATTGTCATCAGCCAAGCAGCTGAAACCATAGAAAGCTCATGAACTTTCCGCTCCAACAAACCATCGACAAGTATAAGCGAAAGCTTACCGCAAGGTGAGTGGAACTGTCAGCTCAGGAGCTAGCTCTTTTATAGCCAGATATTGCCTATCGAGACACATGTGGGAGAAAAGATCCAGCTGGTGGCTGGAAAAAAACATGGGCTTACTTCCTTACTTCCCACTATTAAGCTATTACAAGGATAATGTGTCCTATTGAACGCTGCTGCTTACCGGTAATAGTCCAACCACTTGGTCACTTCCGGGTTCGCCACATTTCTGGCCAGCCTTGTAAGCTCGCTTAAAGACTGTGTTTGGTGGTTCCAGTCCAGGAAAACTGGTGAGTTGTTGTAGCCGCTGCGAAAAAAAATACCATACTGCTGTCAGGAAGAGATATAATATATCGCTCTTTAGTTCGAACGCTCTTTCACTCGTAGGTCTTCTCGCTCAGCATACCTGAAGTCGTCGTCGTCCCTTTCAAATCGAGTTCGGATCAAAATATCGGAATTGTTGCTGTTGAAGGCAGCAACACATATCAGCAACTGAGTGGCAGGTATGGCAGTCTGGTTCGATACGCAGAGCTGAGCCAAGTAATCAAGGAACCTAACAAGAAAAACTGTTGAACTGGAAGGAGTATCGAATGGATGGAAGACTAAAAAAAGTCCTACTTGCTATCTTTGTTCCGTTGGGCAAGTTTGATGAACGTGTTGATTTCTTTCTCCGTGATGTGCTTTTCCAGCAACTTCCGGTTCCCATGTAGCAGCGCTGTAATAGTATCCTCGGCTAAGATGTCGTAGCCTATTTGGCGTTGCATCAGGCTGAACTCTTTCGCAACGTACTCCTGTGGGATGTCAGTTGTGAACAGGTAACATTGATCAGAGTACAGGCTCAGCACATGCCTGATTTTTGCGGTAGTCCTGCTGTGCCAGACGCAGTAGCCGATAGCAGTAGCGCATCACTTGTTTCAGATGTGCCTGACGGGGATCGTTCAGATCCTCCAGGTAGAAGTAAGGTTTCTTTTCCAGCACAGTCTCATCCGCGAAAGGTGTCCGCAAGATCGCGAATACCTGGATAGGGACACGTTTCAAAAGGAACTAGCTCGTTCTTCTCGGTATTCGTTTGAGTACCTGTTTTAGGACGTTCTGTTCGCGCATCAGCTTCTGTTTTTCCCGGTTGAGAGTTTCGGCCACCATCTCAAGGCAGTCGCCTCCTTTGTCCGGAGTATCAGCCACGAAGTAGATGGTGTCGGTAAGAACCTTTCGCAGAATACTGATGTCACTTCGTGTTGCCGTTCGGTCTGCAATCTTGCTGTTGATGCCGGCCAAGCTCTTAGCCGTATCGTTTGCGAAGTCCAGATCCCGAACTGAAAAATCACGAATTTATAAGGAAGTATTCGTCATACCAGTCATTCAAAAGCACATTACCTTCGTCGGCTGCCACAGGGACGATCGCAAAAGCTTCTTTATCGTCGCGCTGAACGGCAAGTCCCACTTTGTCCATGACGGGCCGCCAGGGCTCACTTCCGGTTTTCGTTCCAGCAGGTGGCGTCTTGTCGAACGATATCGTCGTACTGTGTATCCAGGAGTTTGTGTCGTAGTGTTTGAACCGTGCGAATGTTTGCTTTCTACGGAGATACAATAATGGTTTCGGTGCTGTACGTGTCAGAGTAGCTAGTGTTATCTAAGACAAACACAAACATACTTTGGAATGGACGATCCGCGCTTCACAGATGTCGTTGGATGAAGCTCAAACAGGCAAGTTCGGTCGAAATCTTGTGTGTGCGGCGTTAAATAGTAGACAGGCGTGCCCGGTCCTCCACGCAACTTGTTCCTAACGACATCGCTTGTAGTGTCGTTGTCCACCTAAAAAGTAAGGACGGAATCTTAGGTAGTATGCAGATCCGGCGACTAAACAAAGCTATTCTGTCACGACCCTCCTGATAGGAAAGGCTTTGGAACGGTTTACAGTGTGATGTGGCAGTCATGGCTTTCTTAGCTGGTACCTGGGCAGACAGGAAAGCTCCGGTGGCCAAGTGCTTGAACCGGAACAGACTATCCCATGTGGCACGCCCACCTCGGCAGGGATCATTCTTTACGATTTCCACTTCCCATAAGGCTTTCGAGCTAGTGGCCGTTGCGGCGCTCCCTCTTGCCGTTACCCGCAGAAACACGTACTGTTTCTTTTGATAATCGTCCAGAGTTAAAAACTTTTCCTCCTCGGAATGGAACAGTCGGATCACGTCCCCCTGCAAAAATATATAATGTGGTAGCAATGGAGAATTCCTTCTATGAGAAGCACTAGAGTGTAAGTTAGGTGTAAGACGTAGAACTCTCACAGATTTCAAAATGTGCTCCGATGAGGCGTCCTTGTAATCCATATAAACTGACAGCTTCCACGGGCAAGGCTCCAGACTTTGAATTGCGTTGACTTCCCGGCATCCGGGATAGTCACTCAAGGACATGGAACTCACATGTAACGGCTGCGCTGCGTTTACGGGTATGATAATAACCTGATCGCCGGCAACCACCTGTCGCGAAAACATTCGTTCGAAATGAGAAAGTTTGCCGACCAACCTGTACACCAGCTCACCGTATCCCCCTTGGCCCGTAACCGATAGAACGGTGAGATGTAGAACCAAGACCCTTCGTTTCCGGCAGAGTCAAGATGCACCCGCATGGCGTTCTTCTCCACCATGGCCGGTAAATGCTTGTTCACGGTTAGGAATTTATTGCTCTTGAGGTGCAGGAACTGAAACATAGTTCTTTGGAAAACGTTCTTAGAACTCCTACCCGAACACATAGCCCATGGTAGACCAAGATTGTCCAGTACATACCTGCACGATCGCTCCATATAAGATGGGAGTTCCCATGAGCTTCTTGCTCTCGTTGTCGTTTTGCTTTTTCTCGATTTCGGCGGCATGCTGGGATGAAAAGCAATATTGCAGTCGTAGCAATTAATGCTCAAAGCAAAAGAATGAGCTTCCGGCCTCTTACATGGAGTTTGCTCATAAGGGAAGATGGGGTGAGGGTGAACGAGTTTGTCTGCTGGCGCGCTAGCTTGCTTTTCCGGAATTGATTCTGAGCAGTGTACCGACTCATCGGACAAATCTTGAACAGGCAATCTGGAACAAGTAAACCCCGATTATTCGAGCTAATAGGTGCAAGAACCATTACTGCACCATCGTCAGCAGATGACCAGAAGTTACTGTCGGCCACCTGTTGAGTTTGATGCCTGCGACTGCACGGAGGCTTTAACTTTAACGTTCCCAGCACGCCACCGTTATTTCGCAAATAGCAAGTGACTGTACCGACAGCATACCTCGAAACTTTCGTGGAGGAACGTCCAACGTTCCAGCATCCGGTTGGACGATGCATCTTTCGTCTACTAGCCTGCAACACCAACGTGTCGTACATATATAGTGAAACCCGATGTGGCTTTAGAATACTCCCTACCCGAGCGACGAGAGGAATCCCGAATCCGGGCTCGCATCGTTGGATATTCCCTCTGCATAGAGAGACACAATGTCTCCCATGCGTAGGAAAGAAACGCTGGTGTCTTCGTTGAGGCCCAGCATCTTCCTAATCATCAGTATTCCTGGGAGAGAAAGTCCATGCTTCTTCTTCTTCTTCTTCCAGATGGGGTTTGGCCGAATATCCAGACGTGAGTGGAGCCTTCAGCCCAACTAATGAATGACAGAAGCAGATGCGTTGTGATTTCCGTCACTCAGAGAAAGTATACTACGAGTGCCAAGTTCCGAGCAAGCAACAAGTGGCCAAATGAATTTCTCTCAGCCACACACGAAGTGCAAACACTATGCCACAGGCAGAATGGTTACTGTTACGCATGCTCCAAACACGGAATCATCACGGAGTGAGACAAACAACAATACCTTGTTCCCAGCGCCTGTGGGAAAGACTTCAGGCACCCGCACAAGTTCGTACTTTCAAAGAGCCGTCTAAATGAACATAAAATTGATAAGACCACTATTTATACGGGACCAAGAACCGTGGCGAGGCGTGTATGCTGTATGCCATGCAGAGTGCGCCACTGGTTTGAAGTTTGACTAAAGCCAGCGATAACAGATCATCCGTCACATGTCGGATCTGGACAATGCGAACAAAGGTCTGACGTAGAATCATTAAGCCGAGCTCGAACTTTGCACGAAGACAAAACAGGCGCGGCTCGCATCCGAGTTTCAGACGCGATATTTCGGTTTCCGGTGGGTACTCGGGCGACTGTCTGTGCGTAAAAAAAGGACCAAGTGCCAAGATTGCGACAGCCAACAACGATAAGGAATATAAATTCTGATCATGTTCTCACGCAATCCAGCCCTCGAAGCTGTTTAGAGTTCATTCTGGATCAATATAGGTCCGAACAATGGCGGTGTATACGTACGAACTGAGGAGCCATGAGCCGACGTCACCGCGGGTCCAGACCACATAACAGATCGAAAAAGCTTCGCAAGCCCATCGTGGGCGGTTCGTTCGGTTGATCGGCCAGGTGAAAGCAGTACAAATGTGTTCTGAGTGTTCTCTTTTCATGCTTCTCCCATCGCGTCTTATACGTTAACCAGTATAGCTTGTCCTCCGCATTCCTTAACAAGGTCTCTAACGTAAGTACGTCGACTGTACTCTAACTTTTTTCTAACGTCTAGGCGTTCGTACGCGAGCAAATGCTCAAGCGGCAAATGCGAGTACAAGAAAAATCAGTGAAGGCGTCACGATTCAACGTAGTCATTACTCTCGAGTCTTAATTGCTGAGGATGGACAGGCAATTTACCGCTTTGATCTTCCGGAACGGCGGGGGAACGTTATGGTGTCGAATTTAGTGGACTAATACTTTCGTGTTTACGGCCCGGCTTCGGTTTCCGCCGCATCCTTGGTGCTCAACCATAGCTGGCCCGATATCCTTCTGAAGACTGATCTGAAGAGTTCGATATGTGTTTACTGCATGATGAACTGGAACTTTATATGGACTACATTACGGCAAACATTTATGATATTATCGCTGGGGATGACGCTTGTGTTTAGTCCCAGGGCGGTGGGAGTCTCAGGATCGACGGCGCCACCCGTCCGTGTTACGAGATTTGAGAATACGCCCGACCGTTTCTCAGCGCACAACTCAAGTGCTTGTGACAGTAGGAACGGATGTAGATTTCGTTCGTCTTCAAGTTTACCCGCCAGTGTGGTGGAAATGAACAATTGTGGCTGCGAGTGTCCGACCCAAACACCTATTTACCAGGACAATACGGCAACCTGCGTGCGGCAAGTCCCCGATGTTGCGGGTAAGCTTCGAGCAATCTGGAGTTTCTTGCCGATCACAAAGGCGGGATACTAATTACACTTTGAGTTAATACAGAGGGTTCCCAAAATTTATTTGAAAGCGTTACGCCCGAAGACGGCGCGCTTCGCTAGGTTCTAATCGTCGGTTCGCTTTCTTTGCTGATCAGTGATCACTATTTGCTATGCACCAAGTGAAAGTTCGCACACTGACCTGGCTCTATGCTCCATATATTTCAACACGAGCGGTGTCAAATGCATTGAGGTTACTTTCCTTGTTGTTATAACCGATTACATTGCGTGTACTGTGTGTATCTTGTAATGTAGATTTAACAGGAAGTTCAATATTGAAAATGTTGGCGGAAGATCTCGTGGCCGGAAAGGTTTTACAAATTTAAATATCTTTGCGAAAAATATACAGTTGGTTCTCAGTACCTTCCAGGGAAAAATAGTATAGCCGCCAGAACCCCAGCCTCGTTTTTATGGTTCCTGGTCCTCTCCTGATTCATAAAATCGAACAGAGTCCGAACACAGCGTTTGCATTTGGTCTCCATGTGATATCCGTATGGTCCGATCTCAGATGTCGGCAGAGTTTTTGTTGAAGGTAATACCCAGTGAAGTGGTCAACGACCGACTAACTTCAAAATTAGACTCCCTATATTTAGTTCAGACAAACTGGATTTTCTTTCGTCGATGGCATTTCCTCCATTTACAGTGGTGTGGATCCTCTCCGCAGACCATAGCTTTGCCATATAGGTTGTGTTGCGTATTCTTTGGTGGTGTCGGCGAAAGTCGATTGCAGCCAAAAACAGACGCTTGTTTACTCAGGTAGCATTGTCGTTGCCACTAAAATCAATGGGAAAAAAACTGCGAGTTCAGCAACCGCTAGAACTATGGTAATACGCCAAGAGCTCTTGATTGTTAATAAGGCAGCAAGCTGAAATCAGATCAACAATCGGTGTGCCAAATATTGCATTGTCCACTGAAGATCAAGTTTATTCACTTTCGGGCGGAAGCCGGATGTTGCGGTACAGCACAGTTTACATTTTACGCTGCAACACTGCACGATACCGGAAGAGCAGAAAAATCTGATTCCGCCTGGCTTTGTAGCTTCGCTTTGTAGCATCCAGGAAAAAAAGTATCAGAAAATTCAGTTTAAGAAGTGCATTTTACACAAAGAAACAGTTTCGTAAACTACCAATAAGGAACGAGAGGTCGAGAGCCCGCCAGAAACTCCTTCTCGTCGAACCTTTACCAAACTACCCTTACAATCTACTTCTTCTATAGTCTACTCGATTACGGCGAGCGCCCGGCGTCATCGCATTCTAGCAAGGCGCAGAAGCTGGAGTATGCGCCTCGCAGACCGCGATGACGTCGAAGCCGCTCCGATACAACGCCGATACGACATTCGGGCACCACAATGTTTTGTTTTTTTTCAGGTTGTCCCTATGGAAGTTTGTCTGACGGCTTATCTCAAGAAGTAAATCCAACTGTCCATCTGCCGGCTTTCGGGCATACCATCCGCCGCCAAATTAATTTAACTTTTCCCGGTACGTGTAATTTGTTAGACGGGCATGCTCATAGTCCCCTCCGGGCTGACATTGGTACAAACGTTGAGGTTTCATTTTCTTGTAGGGGAAGAGGAGCACGGCGATGCTATTTGTCACATTGTGGAATGCCAGTTCCTTTCAGCGGATGGATGGGCGCCATTCTCCACTATCCATTTGGGAAATCACTACCCGCGCTTCAGATTAGTAGAGACAACGCTGTCGGCGAGACAAGCAAAGCCGAAATACATCATTTATAATCTACAAGTAAGCTGAGCGGGATTATAAATAGATCACTTCTCGCCCGGTGTGTTTTTATGAGGTGGAGTTCGTTTGTTCGTTTACCTAACGTGGCGCTCCATTTTTATTAGTGGCTCGGATCATCCGAGCAAGCAAACTTCCTTCAAGGGCGAATTGTGCTCCTGACATCCATGTGTAGTTCCACCAAGCTACCTTCAGTCAACTTGTGCTTCCTTATGCGCATTGCCGGAACCTCAGGACTTGTAAAGTCAGCGGCCTTGATGGACACCGCACCGTCATCACACTTCAATGATGCCATTGAAACGGGCGTCATTGTGGCCGCTGCTTGTGGTGGCGCCTTAGGCGTGCTGTACATCATCGTCCTAGCCATGTTCGTAGCATCCAGACTACGAAAAAACAAGAAAAAATCCCGAAAGGATGAACGATCCCTGGACTATCACGACAATATGGCATGTGAGGATAGCGAGCCGGGATCTGCTGGCTTACCGGTAGGCCTCGCAGCCAACGACGGCTCGGAAGTATCCAAAACTTCCTTGTCCAGTTCCTCATGGTCAGACGAGGTACGTGGCCGTGATGCAGCCTGCCAAATATTTTCCTACTTCGCATGAGCGTTCGTCGTAAGAGAAGACTTCTTTTAGTATCAATCAATATTCCATTACTCAACCAGAACTTACAAACCTTTCTTTTCAGACAAAGTATCAAACCAGCTTGAACAGAAGAGGAAGTCTTCCTTTGTCATTACGCTACCTGTACAGTCCGCCACCGTTCTTTCTCAACGATGTTCTGATCGTACAAACACCAGAAGCCCTGCGCAAGCATGATCAGCTCCAAGTTGTGTTACACGATCGACATGAAAACAAGCTTCTGCCAAAACCGCCCATCCGACGGCGGAAAATTTACTTCGACCCTGATTACCTCGATGTCGAATGCCTGAAGAACCCTCCTTACGAAGCGGAAAGTTTTCGAGGTAATTACTCTGCCTTAATTCCACCAGCTACGCTCTGGCAAATCTAATCACAGCCAATCGAAAACCTACTCGAGCTCTTATGAGATTTTATCTTTTCTACGTATAGCGCAAATCCACTGCATGGTCAACATCACCAAGAGCCGACTCGACAAACGAAAGTTCCTTCCCCATCTGGAGATCATCGACGAAGAAAACAAACCTGGAAAAGGGAAGAACGATACTCTAGATCGTTCAAGCAACGATCAACTGCAGCAAATAAACGCTGAACTGATTCGTGTGCAGAACGCCCAAAACAGTTCAACCCTTCCCCAGGCCCGTGGTCTCGACGCGGTGGTGCTAAACCACGATCCCAAGAGTTCCCCACAGACCGCGATGTCACTGCAGGCAGGGCGTCATCAGCAAGGTGAACGAGACTGGTCACAGATCCTCAAGGATGAATGGGGGTCGGATGAGTCTCTTCAACAGACAGCTAATCGCGAAAAGCCTGCGCCAGACACGAGTGATGAAGCTATCAAGAGCAGCCAAGTGAAGACGGTTGCTACTGTCTCGAACAACTGCGCTACAAAGTTACCAAAGACTACAGCCGTTAATCCAGCACGATCGATCAAGAGACGCCTTGAAGACGATGACTATGACGATAAAGTATCGGACAGAAGCGGCACCGAATCTGCTCGCGAAAAAGACTCCGGTATAGAAGACGAAGTGAACAGCAATACGTCCAGCGAACGTTATGCAAGAAAACAAGTCACGACCTCGCTCCCGGTTATATCGAGGAAGAAAATCATCTCGGCAAACGTTACACCAAATGTGATAAATGTTCCTTCTAGATAAGACTGCTCTGAAAACAGGCTTCTCTGCGATGACGTCATAGCTTTCTTTCTTGTGCTCAAATACACCTCTCCCTTCAGCTTAAACACAACGTGGCGCTGTACAAAGACTGCCACATGAACCACCCGAAGCATAATCGTACACTAGTACCATAAGTTCGGTCTTTTGAAAGGAAACCTCCACGAAGCGTGAACGCAAAGCATGCTAACTACTACATACGGACTCTGGCTGAGTCCTTCAAATGAAGCCTTCCGAAACTCGAATCCCAATACTCAAACCAGAAGAAAATTAATTATCCTGGATGTACCACAAATCCTAGGCGTTCAACTGAACACGACGAAGATCCCAGGGTTCAAGACCAGCAATACCACGAGAATGGGGCTCTGTTTAATCTCTGAAATGCGGGTTGTATAGGATAGCTTACTCTGAATCAATCTCGATGACTTCCGGTTCGGGAGGCTTCTTTCTCTCTTCTGACGCGCCCCCCTGCGCAGAACCGTACTTCCGTTCGAGGTCTCGTCTCAACCTCAGGTTTCGAATCAGCCTCCTCCAGTTGTCTATAGCTTTTTTCGACTTCGCTTCCTTTTCTTCCTCCTCCACTTTGAACTGAAAGAACATCACGTCAGCTTCACGTCATGAAAGTAAATTTCTATAACATTATTTAGAGATACCTGCTGGTTGTTCCATGCATCGAGTAACGTTTCTTCGTATTCCTGACACACTATCCAGCCGTCCATCACTGGATGACAGTGTCCACCGGCAAAGTCCCATCCAATCATCGCAGCTGCACAGTCAATGTTCAGCCTTTTAGCGACCTTATGGATATCCTTGATGTGAATGTGGGCGCATCCGATAGGTAACATGGAGGGCTGCGACAAATGATGATTTTCTGATTGTCTCATCTCAACAAGATTTCAATGATGACATGCGCTCTAAAATTCTTCGAGTATACCCGGGCAGTCCCAACTTCATGTTCGTTTCTCACCTTGAACATGTCCACATTGCCATGCTCGTTACGCGGTACGATTCCCTGAAAACGTAAAATCAACATTAATGTAGATCCATTTTTCTGAATATTTGCGCTCACATTCTCAGCAACTGGCGGAGTATAGTCTTCCGTCTGCCATCTTCCGAACAGGCCAGACGATTCTTCCTTGCACGTGCTGGGAATTCCAGCGAGCGCAGCCAGCTGGGAAATTTTCTTGTGTCCGCGTTTCGCTTTCCGAACCTCTTTGTAAGGCTTTTCTCCAAGCTTGATCACCCTTGCTTCCTTCAGCCAGTTTTCCCTTGTCTTCAGAGAATGCACAAGCTCCTTTAGGTACACCGGCTCGTTCCTGATCTTGTGAACAGGAGCAGTGTTCGGAGGATACAGAGCTTCGTACTTCAACAAGTGACGTTCCAACACATACAAAGGATGGCCTTTATACTCTTGCACGGATTTTGGTAACGGACGTTTTAGCAAGAGTTCTCGAATCGCGTCATCTTCATCAGCGTCCCGAAGAAGGTTTCCAGGACGAAACATGCTCAGAGTTTTCTTCCACCAGCCGGGATCTGCTTGTAGCTTCCGGGTATTAGTTAGGAAGTCCGACGAGAACATAGCCGTGACATCTTTAGCTTCGTTTTTCTCGCCGAATGCCACAACATAGTGGACAGGTTGGGTTGCGCTTTTCTCACAGTTCGTATGTTGGTTGGCACCGTCTACATGGGCAGACTGGGATACTGCAACGTAAGACTTGAGTCGAGAGCAATATACATCTATCCAGTAATCAAATCCACCGACAAGCAATTTGCTCGACACGCTGCTTTTCTTTGGTGTCGATCGCTGCGAAGCGCTCCTGAGCGTTGAAGTTGGAGTTCTTGCTTCTGGGATTTTGTTCTTGGAAGGAGATTTCGACGGTGTGGATGCACTCGAGCGAAGTTTCTTTGGCACCGGTTCAAAATCTTCGTCAGCATCGGAAACTGATTTCTTCCCACCGGAAGTTCTCGTACTTCCGTTCGTCTTCGAGAACGTCTTTGCTTTCTTGCTGGGCTCCAGTTGGGTTGCTTTGCTCGAAGAAGGCTTGGAAGGACCCTTACCGCTAAAGTACGGGGATTCTACAGTACCGGAACTTTTATCGGTATTTCGAGATGCGGGTTTTTCTTGAAGTAGTTTCATCACAGGTCGAGGCTGCATACTGTAGATCAACCTTACGTCCAGACCAAGACATCGTAGCATTAAGACGGTGATGAGAACTTGATGTAGATACGATCCACACCGTTTCTGAACCAGTGCTCGTTTCAGATCGGCGACGGTGTTAGTTGTATCGGTGACATCATCTTTAACGTCCTTCAGAGGAAAGTTGCCTTTAATGGACTGCACCAACAGATGCAGTCGACGAGCATCCAGTTCGATAGAATTAGTATCCTGACAGATCTTCTGGACGACCGGCATACTCCACTGTGACAGAGCTGTCCCCAGGAGGTCTACGTTGTGGCCGATAGTGTCGTTCAGGTAGAAGCCGTGAGTCAAACAGCACAACACATGGACTTTGTGGATGTCAACGTTCATCTCTTTCTCTTTTCGCTTCAATCGAGCTAGCAGCAATGCTTCTAGGTCCTTTTTTTTAACCTTCTTCGCCGAACCGTCGAGTGGTACGTCGATTTCAACAGGTGTGGAAGCAACCGGAAGTTGGTCCTCTTCGTCCTCGACATTAGCTGACTCGACGGCTTCCCAATCATCCGAATCTTTACTATCCTCCGACATGATACTCCTTTTTCCTTAGCAGTATCCGTCAACGAGAAGACCTTCAAAACGACTAGCGTAAGGGTAAGAATCGCAGCAAAGTTTTTCGTGCTTGTACAGTACAGCGGGGCAGCGATGGCCGGATGATTTACCCAGCCTAATATCAAAAATTACCCATTTGCCACGTACAGCCTGCTGTGAACGGTCGGAAAGAGGAAATTTGTGATCGGTGCGCACATTCTTTCGTCCCAAACCGAACATTTGGTGTTCGAACCCAATTTTAGCGGTTTTTACGAGCTCTACTTCTCACGTCGGCGCAATGATTTCCGCAGGCGCAACTTTATCAGAAGATTTCAGCTCCTTCAAACATTGCGGAACATCACGTTGACTATGTTATCGAACTGACGAGTGACCACGATATGCCAGAGTGGAAAGCCGATCAAGTGTCTCATTGGCGTTTGGTCATCTGTTCCGTCAGGCAGTATTGTGGTCGAGCCGGCTAGATTTTTAACGCATTATTTCGTGACGTCTGGGGCAGCTGACATCAGCCGTAGTCAGGCATGCGGAGACCAGTGATGTTGGTATAAGGGTATCGCGATCTAGTAAAATCTTAATTTAATAAGCCCGGGCTGCCAGAGTTCCACTGTAGTCTTAACACAATATGCCCCGACCGCAGATCATCTAATGTAATGTCAATATATCAAATTGTGTCGCTGGGTTTTTATTATAATATATTATATATATAGATCCATGTGTCAACGGGAAAAGATAACTTTCTTCCTCAACACTTTCATCACTAAAGCAGTTTCATCCAGATCCAGTAATTAAAAGGTCATGAATTATCAGTTAAAAGTACTACCAAGGAACCGTCCTAAAATAACAACAGTTTTAGCGGCTGTTATCTCTACTGCCTGGTGTTCGGAGAATTCCTTTTTTTAAGCCGTTCTTTCAAGCGCGACTCTGCAAACGCATTGCAGAATCACGCTGAAATGCATTTTTTACAGCGCGATTGGCGGGTATGCAACTGAGTCCCCGAAATCGTAGTCCTGCACTCACCAATCAGATCAACTGCTTCAATCAAGTCATCAAATTCGAACGTTCGTCAGTGTAACACACGTGCAGGTGGTTGATGCGTAAAATCGACTGGCACACAGCACACTGCGCACTGCTTCACGCTTATTGCCGACGCAGATCAAGCATTACTTTAATCAAGTGAAGCCAAACTCCGCATTTTAATACTTCTAGTATGGAGCGCCCTTCGGCTTGATCTTAGTATGACATTACTAGCTCTGGCTTTCATCTAATTTAATACTAATAAATATTCCACCTCGGCCGAGTTATCTGATAAATGTTAATACGATATATTAGATGCAAGTAATAAGTTCTAATTTAATATAATACTCATATATGCCAACGTCACTACACTGAACGAGATAGCATACTGCTGTACCACATACTTTACCTGATTATTAGCATGGTCAAAAATACTGGCAGCCGGCCGAAAGCGGCAGCGGCCAGCTAAAACTGGCCAATCAGCTGAATCCATTAATGCGCTGTCGCTTTCGGCAGACTGCCAATATTTTTGTCCATGCCAATAATTAGTTAAAGTACGTGTGGGGAAAACGGTAACGCTGTGGTAACAAAGATATTTGTCTGCTTGATTGGGTTGATTGCCGGTCATGAGGTAGGCTGTATTTGATGTTGCGCCGTTCCGTGTTATGAGTAATTCGCTGAGAAAATGATCTGTCCACCGCTGGTGTTCGAGTGTTCGAGTCAGCTCAGGTGAGGTAAGGTAAGGTAAGGTAAGGTAAGGCAAGGTAAGGTAAGGTAAGATAAGGTAAGGTAAGGTAAGGTAAAGTAAGGTCATGTCATTTCATATCATGCATTTAATGTCATGCAATAACACCATGTACATAACATGAGCAAGCAGGAGTTGACTTAGGAATTAGTTCCGAACTACTAACTCAAATTAGCATGTGAACTCGGAAGATCCCATGACACTCCGTCGCGAGACTACGGAGTCTAATCTGTCCTTGTCTGTGGACAATTTCTTCAGAGACCCTGAATGTGAGGATTTTGGCGCGGATCACCTCGAGCCATACGGACCGGCTGTCAGATGGAATGGATGAAGAGTTTGCCTCTAGAGATCATCGAAACATGTCCCATCAGCGCACTAGCAATACCAGGTAAAACTTATGTGCCGCCTGTACCTTACCATTCAGCCAACGTTTCCCCGTAAGGAATTTGTATGAGATGGTTGAATTGTAGGTTCTCATGATAGCGGTTCATATTGGCTCGATATGTACGGTCCTTTCGCCCCCGACCAAACGAGATGGCTATCCCGAATCTTAGCAATCTTCCCATGGATAGCTCGACCGATCGTCTACAGATGGTAAGCTCTGCCACGCGTTTCGATAACAATTTCACTGACATCCAGTTTACACGAATTACAAGCTCTTTTCGTAGGTCAATCACGCAGGTCGCGGACTTCAAAAACCAGCTGGAACTGGGGATCCGATATTTGGACTTGCGAATTAGTTCCGGTCCTGGTCCGAATCAGTATTCTGTCGTTCACGGACTATTTGGAATCAACATCGAAAATTGTCTTCAGACAGTATGGTATCGAATTTCTCTACCAAACGGGAACATACACGAGAGTCGGTTGGGTCGAACGTAATGTGATTTGACTTCTACAACCTACAAGTTTAGTTTTATTGTAGGGATTTCTCGAATTCCCATCCTTCGGAAATTATCATCCTAGACTTCAATCATCTGTACGCAATGGTGTTGGCGGACCATCAGGCACTTGTGGAACTCGTCATCAAACATTTGGGCGATCGATTGGTACCTCCTCAACCTCTTGAAATGGTCACTTTGGCATCTCTCTGGGGAACCAAAGGACGTGTAATCTGCATTTACCAGAACGATATCGCTCGCGATCCCAAATATTCGATCTTCATATGGCCCAGCGAAACGATCAAGTCTCCTTGGCCGAATGTGGCTAACAGCCAACAGCTCCTGCACTGCCTGGATCAACGCTACCAGTGTGGACCTCCACCCTTACAGTCCTTCTACGTGACACAGGGCGTCATAACGCCCGACGCCCCTCTCATTGTCCGGCATCCATTCAGTTCATTACGAGACTTCATGGCGGTGGAAGTGACGAAGGAGCTACTGCAGTGGGTGGACTCAAGAAGAGCGGGGAACTGGTTCCACATTGTCATTGCGGACTTTGCGGAAACTGCGGAGTTCTGTCAGGCCATCATTAGTCTGAACACTGAGAAAATCAGACCTTTGTCTCCTCGGTCAGCGACACTCCCCCGAAACGAGTATATTTGTTCGTGTAGATGGCAATCCAGGGAAGGCGAAGAGAACACGGACAATGAGCACGGAGAACTGTGTCCTGTATCCAGGAAACGGGATCTCGAGCAGAGCAGTACGAGGTGGTGAATCCGAGAATCTCTTCCTCCATCAAGTTGCGTTCATGTTTTCGAGTATACAGACTAGCCGTGGATAACTCTGTGATTTACATGCATGACTTTTCCGTCTTTATACGTTCACAATGCAAAGTATTCCGAGTTCAGTCTTTTTACTTGCCATATTTGTTTTTTTCTACGCAGGAATCTGCGGTGAGTCTTGCACTAAAACAAAGGGCTTTGACTAAAATGACCACTGTAACCAAAACAAGGTTTGTTTGAAATAAAACATTTCTTATAGGTGCGGGAGATAATACGGGAGTTCCGCTGAAATTCTTCTTGAACGTGAATTACATTGATTTCAAGGCGCAAGTCCAAGCTCAACCGGTACCTCCAGCCGTAAATCATTTGAACTGGAATGGAGGATTACGAGTGGAGGATTACCTGCTGCGAGAGCTATGCAGGACGCTCTCTGTACTTGATAGCGGGCTCACCTTCTCGCCTTTCAACAACATCACCAAAGCCCCATCGACGTGCGGCGTGATGTTCCAAGACACGATCTACGGCAGGGGACCAGTGAACGACGGTACCTTATTCCGGCATCTGTACTTCCTTGTCGCAATTCTTGTTATATTATACAATAAATTTCCGGTGTTTCAGAGGTTGTCTCCTTCAACACGACTGTGATTGCTAGTGGTACTCTCAATGCCGCCGATTTGAAAGCCGCCCTGGTCAGCGCGAACTTGATGCAGACGATCAGAGTGACAACGAAGCGCTATAAAGATGAGAACGGGACTATGGTGGAGAAAGATGACGTCTTTTGGCTACTTGGTAAGGACAAAATTTCCCATTCGTGGTAAATGCTGATACCGGAATAACCATTACGAGTTATTCGATAGATGATACGGCGATCTCTGACCATCACACTGTCCCCCTGGCGGCATGCATAGTGAGCATCACAAACTTCGTGATTGCCGTCAGTGTTACCTGCTACTACGTCCGCGCATTACGGAAGTCCGAGCGCTACCGCCAAGTGCCGATCTTGAACGAGGAGGATGAGGAAATGACTTGAATTTACACCCGGAAGTGATCGCACCATTTTACCAGTGAAAACGGTTACAGAAAACGAGTAAAGGCTACGATATGAATCTTGTTAGATCGTGAGGTCACAACGAACAGAAAAAAGTTGCAGAAAAAGGCACCTTCTATATCACAGTTGGCGTTAGCTCATTCATCCGGAACAAAAGACGGCAAAAAAGCAGGCTACAAACGGCAAAAAAGAAATTAAACAGGAAAACACCTTTATACAATGGTCGGCGTCTTCGGCATCGCTTCGTCGATCCAAGCAATCTGTGCTTCCCGGTTTGGTCGTGGAAGAGCCGGCAGGCACTGCAGAGGACGCGGCTGCGAGAATGCTTGGCTGGACACCGTGTGAAACTTGGGCGACACTGTCCGATCAGACCGGGAAGAGGACGAGTCGCTGGGAGAGCCTGCTCCCGTTGGACGGACTGCTTGTCGGAAGGCACTAGTTTGAGCAGGCGAGGACGGGTACGCTGTGACTATTTTCTCTGCTGCCTCAGTTTGCATCGTGTTATTCTTATTGTGCTGTCTCCTTGCTCTACTACTATACTTGTAATAATCAGCAAGTTCGTATGGTTTAGTCAGTTCTGCCGTGTTCCATACCGGTGAAGGACTGTTGGGTAACTGAGAAGCAACAGGTAGTCTGTTTGGTAGTATGGGCGGAGACCTAACTTGATTGAATGGTGCGCTCGTTTGGGTCTCGTGTGCGGATGGACTTCGAGGGCTCCTCGATCTTGTGGGAGTTTGTTGAACCTGTTTCACAGGACTTGAACGAACATCTGGTGAGATCGCAGGGAACTTCCTATAGCTGTGAGGCTTGACAGACCTGTCACAACTGGAGGACCTCAACGACGGCTTCGCGACGTAAGGTGAAACCGGATAAGACACTCTTTCGGGAGTCATTTCCCTTGGGAAAGGGTCTTCAACTACGATCTTGTGATGCATAACTACAGGCGGTCGTGGAACGGACGGTGAAAGAACCGGACTACTTATGGAGGGTGAAATGGTGGTCTCTGCATGGAGTGAGTCGTCTCCTGTCGATGTCAGACAAAGGGGTGAAAGTGTGGGGTATTGGTCTTGTCGGTATGTGTTGCGATAGATTGCGTTGGGAATGTATCCAGCTATGACTGGTTTTGTGTTGTTGTTTTGCGCTCTTAGTGTAACTGGCGGAACCTCTGTCATGGACACCGAACTTCTACTCTCTGAAGAGCGCAGGGATGCTACAGGAGACTGCGGAGGTTTGAGGTGGAAGGACTGGAGTGAGGAAGAGTCTCCGAGCCCACTGGAGAAGGAGCTCGAGTGGGATATCTGGAACTCTCTGGAATCGCCGCTGGGTAGGTCACGATCGAGGGCGACTCGCATTCCTTTCAGCTGCTTGTCTATATCTTTCAGCTGCAAACAATCCAATACTGGTCAGACATCAGCGGCAAAAGCTGTATGGTTTCACAGTACAACACCTTAGCCAGCTCTTTGCGGTAGTCGTCCTTCCTTTTCTTGCGTATCGTTTTGCTGGCATCGATCCACAGCTTTTCCGCCGCCTTGGTTATATTCGCCTGTAACTCGTAATGCAGCTCCAGTTCTGCCAGATCTTTGTCTTCTTGGGTGAGGTTAGCGGATTCCATCTTTCTGGACGACAGCTCGAAGGACGTGCCAACGCGCCGGCGAACTTGCGGACGCGCTTCACCGGGTTGAAGAGCCAGATCGATTTCCACCGGAAGTTCTCCCGTAATTTGCTAAGAATAGTAAATGCCATGCATCAACCAATGCTCTCTTGAAGATTCTGGTCTGCAGTAGCCAAGAACGACCTACCGCTTCCTGTAAGCATAGTTGCTTGAGCTTCGCTAGCTTCAATTTCAGACTTTCCTGTAACTCCTCGCGTCGTGATTTCGCGGTGTGATACATTTCTTTCTTTTCCACTTCGCTCATTTGAGATATACTATCATCAGAGGCAAACCCTGAAGTCAAACCTGCAAAAACAGGAACATGTACTGTTATGCGAAATTCTTCCCATGGCGTAAACGGTTATGTATACGATTCATACAGACACTTACTTCCGTCCCGAACCACTCGGTAGCTGTAGGAACTACAGACGCTTCCAGATCGCGTTCTGGAGATATCCGATTTAGTAGGTAACAGTTCGCTGTTGTTCAGATCAGAAGCAATATCCGCCGGTGATCGTTGCTCCATCACCGCACTCTCGGTATGCGCTTTCTATAGGAAGAACTTAGACTTCATATTTCTGGTACGATGCAGGTGACAGAAACCCACACCGCATGCTTCTCTTCCGCCCTTTAAATATTACGTTAGCCAGCAAACTTTAAATCCACAGAACATGAAACAAAGTTCGCTCACGATGTTTACTATCGTGTGTTTACACTAATCATAGTTCTCCATTCAGCATACCTTCCGTTCGATGTAGTACTGGTGCTGGTTCACAGCCATGGTCCATATTGCTTTTGCCAATGCCGTAGTGCTAGTGAACCAGGCGTGTGTGCAGGACTGACCAGCCGCGAAAGTTCGTCGTGAGACAGACACCCTAGAAACAATAAACACTTGAAAGCACATCAAGTTCTTCCACTCTAAGTACTCGTACTGTATCTTCAACGTTCACGCAAATCGAACGAACCACAAATTCGTCATCAAGCTACAAAATTTGGTAAACGATACACAGAAGCGAAAGCAGAAAAGCTCTCACGAGTGGATATATAGGCAATAAATTGAGCACGATAGAATAACTTACTGTGTAGTTGGATCGGCAATCGCAGTGGACAGATCGTCGCTGTGGCCAGACGTCTCCTCGTCAGCATCTTCGTACAGGTTGATATTACTCATAGCGTGGACAACACTACGAATAAAGCTTACCATACAGAGCACAGCAATCACAGCATCAGCACGAAACGACTAAGCTGGACGTAAGAACCGGAAAACCACCCAACACCGATCTTATGAAGCGATTCACATATACCGCAAAGCCGGCTCGTTGAACTGAGCTAGTAGTTATATCTGTTACTCACCGCCTGGCTTCCAGAACTTCCGCCGTAAACTTTCGATCACGATAATTCAAGTTCCCGAGGTCCTTCCACAGAAAAATCTGCAGAAACTATGAGGCTTAGACTTCCGTAAGATTTCGCTAGCACTAAAAGGACGAAGGGGACCATTTACCCTGTCAGGTATTCGTCGATCGTCAATCCGGAACTGGGCGATGCCGCGAAGGCTAATCCCCAAAACGCACGCGGTCCCTGCTTTATCTGCGACATTGTAGTAATGGACGCCGTAAGTCGACAGACTCTCGACGAGCGTCATATAACTGCAATAGCAAATCTTTGTATTAATAGGGATCTCGCGGGCTGACAAAGACTAATTAATGGCTCCACATACTTGACTATCGCGTTTCCTCTTGACAAACCTTTCAGCGCAGAGTATAGCGCGGCGACGCGTTCCGTACTGTAATGAATATCGTTGCATCGCCTGAGAAACACAGATCCTAAAATATTCGACGCGGACCTCAAGGTGTGGCTTACCAGTATGCAGGTGAGGAAGCTTCGTCGTATATCTTTTGCGGTAGAATAGCTTGTTTTTTCAGAAGATCGTTTGTGGTATCCAAACTGAAATAGCAGTACAATCATAACATCAAAGACGAGCCAGTCCTTGCTTTTCTGCGTTAGATTGTATGAAGCGAGACAGTCGCTTACTCGACAAAGTCGCCGTAACTGGCTTGCAAGACGTAGCTCGATAGCTCAAACGCCGTTTCCTGTTCCACTTGAATGACGCCCCTGCCAACCAACGCTTTGACGTGCAGGAAGAAAAGCTCTACTGTAACGGGATCTTTCAAATGAATGATGGATTCGACGAAGAACCTACAATTACAGTATGAATATTCATACACCGTTCTTGTATATTATATAAGTCCGTACAGCTAATGAGACAGCTACCAACGCAGAATACTTACTTGACCATAAAATATAGATTAATGACTTTGAATTTCTTCGATGCAGTGATGCATTCATGGTCCAGAACTTTTCGATCCAGTTGTAACCAGTTGAAATTTCCACTAAGAAACAACGATTATCAGCATCACGTTTTCATATGCAGTATCAGTGTTTATGGATCCAGTCCAAAATGAAGTACATTTCATCCAGGACAGCTATGCCGAAGTATTCCTTTTCCTTCAGACTATGGTGGCTGCTCACGACATCGACTAGTTCGCATGTCAACAGTCTGGGCTAAAAATAAACAAACAACGCCTTGAATCACCTTATCCGATCAACATGCACAACCCAACTAGTCATGGTACAAAGTACAGAGCGCTGGCACCCACTCGGAAACACTTTGAAACCGAGGCAAGTTATACCTGAATGAAGATCTCGATCTTCCGTAAGTCCAGAAGATGTATCTTACAATTCCTTCCCTCTGCCATCTACGAAGAACAGTTTATCCAATTAAGCTCATTAGTTAGAACGATAGGAACCGACCTGGCACGCACAATCATCCAACGAGCTGTAGCGTGCTGCACATTACTCACCTTCCAGGAAGATTCTTTCGATCCAAGATGTAATCCAAGTTATATCAAGGTCCTGCAGCTGCTGTCAAAAACTGGACAGGAATGGAGATAGATGAACACGATTCTTTACTCGGTGGTCGACTTGGACGACCCCACAGTCAGCGCGACGACGGAAACTCCTCCGAACGAAGCTTCATGAGAAACAAGCCCGGACCCTACAGTATCCGATGTCACAGTTCTACTTGAACGAGATGCAGAACCTTTTCTTCAGGTCAGAAGAGATGCACGCACGAATTATGAGTTATGACCTAGTTTACAAAATGAATGAACGTTTTGATGTTCGCCAGTTAGCACCCAGCAGCATATCGGCATAGATCTACCGGGAGAAGACATAGAATGGCTCAACAAACCACACTAGGGAGGCGAAATTTGGCAGGCCGATACAAAGCATTCTCCCGGTACATCCATGCCAGCCTGCTCCAGTAGAGCTACTTACCTGATGAGTTAATACCACTCCCCCAGGTGCGCTGCGTGCGCACTGCACAGCGCATCGACTTTTCTATACTAATGACGCATAGCAGACTGCACACAGTGAAATCTGCACACTGCACTTTCCCGCACATAGTTTTTTGCGTTTAGTCGCAATTTCGGTTTTGTGGTCAGAAAACGCGCGACTTGGACTTTGGGATACCCAAGGGGACTCTGAATCGCAAACTCATCAGAGGAAGCTCGAGCTCCAGACAGAAGGATCCTTTTCTCAGGATGATTCCCCGATTTTTTTCTGATTTTTCCAGTTTTTTTAGTTTTTGCTGAATCATAACTTTGTGTCTGATCAATCAATTTCGTGCGAATTCACTGGCGGAAACAGCGTGTCGATTAATAAAGAGTTGATCACTCTCACGACCCTGTCGGCCGAACAAAGGTACGACCGCCAGGATATGACTGTAACTCGTGTTGCCTGCTGTACGATCGGCAGCAACTCGGCTGGGTAACTAGGTAGGAAGGTAGATGATCGTACAGTGGTACAATCACCAGGGGGGATGGGTAGGTTGGTTGAGCACTAGTGGTTGACCATTGGTTTTGCTATGTTTGACCACCGATACTAGCCATTGGCATCGCTGGGTTGACCGCTCAATGGCAGCTGGTTTATTGGCCCGTCCTTTCTGTCGATTGGTCAATGGGCGCGGTACTCGGTCTGGGTTTACTTGAGTTGATTATTTGGCTGGAAGAAGCTTTCATTACATCCGATGTGAATTAACCTTGGTTCCCATCCTTTGATCTCTCCGCCATAGGCTCAGGCTTGCCATAGTTTCCCCAATTTAAGGGCTTTAGAATGCCTGAACAGCCTTCCACGATGACTCAAGCGGTCTATGACTCATTCTAAAGCCTTTTGGGCGGAGCTCTCGCAAAATTTTCTTAGCCAGCTGTTTGGTGGAAGTTCAAAGATGCTCAACCTGTGATACGATACAGTGTGCTCTCGTTCTCAGCCGTGTGGTATCATGGCTGGGGATCAGAATGGACAGCTGTCCACTATGGAGCATCTACTTAGTTTGAAGGAGGCTTCGGAGAAATGCAGGGAGGAGGAATTCGACCGGATTGGACCTAATACGGACGACATATCCAAGGAGCGGGTCAAATACCTCTCGCGAAAGTTTAAACAGGTTTGCAAAGCTGTGGAGAACAAAGACACCAGCCTTCTGTTGGACAAACGTACCCGGAAACTGCTGGAGTCGTTGTCGAAGAAGAATGATAAGATCGCCGCCGAGCCATTGCCAAACCTAGCAGAACGCAACGTCGTACCACCAGAACCATGTTTGTATAACGAACTGTTCTGCATCTCGTCTAACAGTTCATCAGAAGATGTACGGGTTCCGTCCGTACCAACCAGAGTTCCAAGCGCAGAAGGAAACAAGGATCCTCCATTTTTACTTCTTCCAGTTAAGTCTCCTGCAGCGGAACCAAAGGTGAAGACGGAAGATGCGGAAGATACCTTCTACCTTGCTGGATCATTAACAGGTGAGTAGCTGTCCACCATATCTGCCTCTGCCGCTCACACAAGGCATATTTAAGCATACTTTCCTTGTTTCCGCAGTGCCTAACAAAGTCCTGAACTCAGATCGGGTAGATGGATTTGACAGTGATGGAAGTATGGACTCGGACGGCGAATATACAAACCGACCAGGCTACGAGAGAAAGCGCCGCTCGACGGTTATCTCGGTCGATGACGAGGAGACGACTGAGCCGTCGCCCGTCGATCGCGTAGACGAAAGCTCCAATGAATCTTCGACTACAACGGCTTCCCTTGTCGAAGAAGAACAAGCTGCTGAGGCACCAGTTCATGATCTTCCTCTCAAGGAAAGTCGTGCTGAACCTTCAATGGCAGTTGAAGAACCGGATGGTAGGACATACGTTCCAGCCAAGCGCGATCGACTACTGGACTTCTTTCGCATGCTGAAAGAGCAAGTCACTGTTCTTCGAAGCGAAACGAGCTCGGCACTTTCACGCACAGCAGAAGACGCGCCGGAAGAGCAGCGTCGTATCGCTGATGAGCAAGCAGGACAGCCGAACGCTGAGGTATCTTCGCCGGTGCATGGGCACGATGAGGAAGAAGCTCTTGTGGGAGAGGGACATGTGCGGTTTACCAATTACGGGGATCAAAGTCCGGAAATATTCGGGCCTCCACCTAAGAAACAGCCTGTTAGACCCAAGAAAGTTACGCGTGCGAAGACCAGGAAACCTGAACCCGGACCTTCAGAGCTTTCGCTTGCCTTGCAGAGACTGCTGGATCCGTCTAGCAACGTCGACGAAGAATTGGCGAATCTGGACAAGCTCCAAGAGAAAATCCGGGCCGAAGATACTCTGCCGTTTGGTAACAGGGCTGGTTCGCCGTTGGAAAACTCAGCCGAATCATCTGGTAGGTTCTTCCATGTATCTCATGTATCAACTCACATATCTTACGGTCGCTTTATGTCGGTGTAGATACCGCTGACTCGGGAACCACTACAGAGGACGACGAAGAGAAGGATCGTCGTTTTGAAGAAATGATAAGATCGGTATATACCGTTTCGCTTTACTTGCGGAAAACCAGTTTGAGCGATGATAACATGTCGCTTATGGGTCACTCGATCTCTAGCAGACCTAGGTCAAGATATTCCGCATCGTTCTTAGGTCGGAAATGAAGTCGGTGGAACTACTGGTTCGGAGCATGATCCGTCTCCAGAAAAGGAGCTGTCTGTTCGATCCAAGAAAACCATACGGAACGCGGAGATGGTAAGCCGATCTACGGAAATCGTCGAATACTAGGCTTTATCATGCGAGGGCTCAAATGTGTTATGCTCACAATGAGTTTTTGTTCAGGACGAGGAAATGAAGCTTCTTTTGAACGAAATTAGCGCGACGGATAGCGAGGTACCATCTGAGACCAACTTTGCTGAGTGGAAAAGTGTTTTCACTTTTTTCTCTGCGACAGGGCGATCCGGGCGACCTGAGGTCTGTTAGGTACAGGCGACCTTCAAGCCAGTCGGGCGACAGTAATGAAGAACATCGCAGCCTGTCTCCGCTGCCCGCTGACTTCAAAGTCGAACGCGGTATGGTACTGTTTAGATGATCACACTTTTTGTTTTATTGGTGGACTAGTAACAGGCACTTGTTTTGGTGTTACAGACTTGGGTGGAGATAGCTGGTCTCTGGACGAAAGCAGTAAGTATTGTCAGAAAAGCTTCTCATCGCCAATTTCCTACTGTTATGTTGTCAGAAGAGAGCTCGCTTTTCATCACACTAAGTATGCTGATAGTTCAGCGGTGGTTTCATTTCTCTAGACGAAAGTTTCGACGAATTTTTCAAGCTCTTAGATGCCGAGAAGGCGGCTGAGAAGAACGAGAAGAAGCGATCTCGCAAGTCTGGTGGACCGGAGGAAGGCGAAGAAGAGTCCAAGAGTGAGTTTTCCTCCACTTCGGCATCGGAAGCAGACGATGAGCATTCTTCCGACGATGCTGAATCCTTGCACGGCGAGGAGAACGGTGAAGCTGACGCGGACGAGACTAACGAGAACAGCGGGCTGAATTTCCGTGAACAGCTGAATGCCAACTGTAAGATGACGGACGAGGAACTAGAAGCAGAACGGCGAGAACTCGAGCTTCTCGGCTTGAATTTCGGAGCAAAGAAGGACGAAGGAAAGAAAGAGAAGGCAGTCTCGGAGAAAATCACATTGGATGGAGAGAACAGCAGCGAGATCGGTGGAAAGAAGGAGACGAAGAAAAAGGAACGAAAGGCGCTGAAGCCTCGCGATGAGAATGTGTCGAAGAGGACCAAGCCATTCTTCGAGGTTTCCGAACCGTCGAGTCCGTCGGGACCGATGGTCAAGAAAGAACGCAGAAGCATCATCAAAAAGCGTCCTCGATTGATAGAATCAGACTCGGATGAAATTCCCGAGCCTACTGAGCCACCGAGGAAGAAAAAGTTCGACGTCGTCACACTCGACAGTTCGTCTGAGTCTGGAGGGGGACTGATCTTCGAAGAGCGAAAGCGACGCATGGATGCCATTAAGAAGAAGCAAGGAAATAAATCACGGAAACCTGTTAGGCTTCCGGTAAGAAACCATTTTACGTGCAATTTCATCCCTGTAATCAGTTTTGGCTTTGTAATTTCACAGAATCGAACATTGCGTAAAGTATGGGCGGATCATGAGCTTAGTGCGGAAAGTCGGCGTGCGAAGAGGGACGTAAGTTACAGTTGTTTTCTTTCGGAGAAGTTATTACACGCTTCAAAGTTGCCTGCAGGAAGAAGAAAGGCGAGAACGGGTCGATAGACTCGAAGGAGAGCGTGAAGCAAAGGTAAGGGGTTTGCTCTATCTACTTATGCTCGGTTTGATCCGTGTGACTATGTCAGGGGTTCAATGGGATAATACGACAAGCTTTGTTCACGGTTTTCTGTTTACTCTTTTAGGGTCTGGACGAGAATATTTTGGATATCTCAGTCTTGAAACTGCCAGACGAAGAGCCAATTCCGGTCACTGTTGCAATCCATCCACAGTTATGGAAAGCACTGCGACCACATCAGAAAGATGGGGTGCGCTTCATGTATCGAAGTGTGATACAATCTGTGGAGCACATCCAGGACGCACAATACCAAGGTTGCATCCTGGCCCATTCCATGGGACTTGGGAAAACTCTACAGGTAGGAATTTTTCTGCTGTGCGTACAGTGTACAGTATGATCGCATTCCAAGACTCGTTCCACGTGGCTTTCTGTTGGATTTGAATATACTTGTTCGTAGGTCTTAGCCTTCTTGCAAGCAGTTCTGGGGTCTTTGGAACTGAATGTCAAGACCTGCTTAGTGCTCTGTCCCAAAGCCGTCGTTTTGAACTGGAATGCGGAAGTGAAAGACTGGATGAGAAGAATTCCGGAAGACGCTTCGTTCAAAGTAAGCTGAACAATGACCGCAGAATTCCCATCAAAAACACATTAATCTTTTTCTGCAGTCGTACGTCCTGAAGTCTGGAACTTCCACCGCGTACAGCCCAGTTGCGGTAGCGCAAGAGTGGAAAGAGAAGGGTGGCGTTCTGGTCATGTCATATAGCCTGTACTTGAGCTATCTCACGCGTGCGGAGAAAGGGAAGAACAAAGCCTTGCTGTCCCTCCTACGTGATCCTGGTAAGCGCTACAGAACCTTGCAGCTTGTCATGAACCCGCCACTTTTGTTTATTCGTACCGTAACTATTCCGTAATTATTCAGGACCCGACATACTGGTCTGCGATGAAGCCCACACGCTGAAGAGCGGCGTTGGAAAACAGTTTCTGTGTATCTCACAAATTGCGACTACAGGTAAGAGAACTACGGTATCCATCTATCGCTAACTAATGAAACAGTGGTTACCTAATTGATGATTACAGCTCGAATCGCACTGACCGGAACTCCTCTGCAGAACAACTTGGGCGAATGTGAGTACTTAGCGAATGATGGATTATTTGGGGGGTTTGAATGATAATAGTTTCTATCTCAGATTACACCATGGTGAACTTTGTCAAGCCGGCTCTGCTGGGCTCTTCTAAAGAGTTTAAGAATCAGTTCCAGTTGCCGATCGAAGAAGGTTCGAAGAAAGAGTCCTCGCCATCTGACGTCAGATTGATGAAACAGCGCAGTGGCATCCTAAGGCATCTGCTGTCGGGGTGTCTGCAGATTCGTGGTGTCTCCATCCTGACCGAAACCATTCCTCCCAAGACCGAATATCGCATTACCTTGCGCCTTACAGACATGCAGGCGACGTTGTACAAGGCGCTTATCGAGCACTACCGTAATAAGGTTACCACGACTGGGAACAAGAGATTTCTCTGGCAGATGGTTCCAACTGCGCAAATGATCACCTTTCATCCTCAGTGTTTGCAGAAAGAACAAGAAAATGAACGCAAGAAGGTGAGTCAAACTCTCGTCACGGCTGAAATGCCGACAAGCAACCTGTCTTCGTTCTGCACCCACCTCCATACATCCATACCTTGATATACGTAGGGTTCGGTGTGCGTAGGTGAATGTGGGGACCGCGACGGTGTTTGCCGACCTTCCGCTTTTCTTGCCGTACTCAAGTAGCCATACTGTAGTTTTCAACGCTTGCTCCTTTCTTTTTGGTTCCAGATAATGGGTGGAGTTCCGAGTATAAGCAAGTTGTCGAAGGAGGAAGGGTACGTTCGGGTTTTATGGGAACGTAGTTGAGCTTCTGAACCCATGTTTATGGTTGTTATTTAGGTCCGACTCATCAAGTGAGACTGATGAAGAAATTGACAAGGAGTTTGCCGTGTGGTTTGAAGGCTTGTTGCCCTCCGAGGCGAACTTCATAACTAGCCTCGGATCAAAAGCCACCATTGTGCGTGAAATCCTGCTGGATGCTTGTGCACTGAAGGAAAAAGTGTAAGTTAAAACTGCATACCAATACGTTAGCAGCTTCAGTGTCACTGTATTATTACCCATTGTATCTTCCAAGATCCTTTCTTTTACTGCAGACTCATCTTTTCCGACCGCATCGCTATTCTAGGATGCCTGGAAGAGCTGCTAGTTAGCATCGATAAGGAAAATCTGAGAACTCCCGATGGCCGACGAATAGAGTTCAGACCTAATGTGAACTACGTGTCTTTCGATGGTAGCACGGGGATCGACAAGAGGCAAGAATGGATCAACAAGTTTAACAACGACCCAAAGTAAGCTACTTACTCCCTCCGACGATATAATAGGGACCGTGCTTACTTATACTGTTCTTCATCCAGGGTCACAGTGTTCTTGTTGTCGATCAAGGCGGCAGGAATGGGCATCAATCTAGTCAGCGCAAACCGAGGTACGGTAAAAAATCTTCCACTTTTTCCGATGTGCACGTCAACATGGTTTCCACTGATTTTGCGACCTGTACGAATTTTGCTTTAGTGATCTTAGTTGATCCAAGTTGGAATCCAACTACAGACAAGCAGGCTTTATTCCGAGCATACCGATATGGCCAAACGAAGCCGGTCTACGTGTATCGCCTGGTATCCTACGTAAGTTTACTGCTTTCATCCCGAATGAATTTTAGCTTCACGGCTGTCCTTTCGCTGTTGCAGGGCACCACCGAAAGTAAGATATGCGATACTCAGCTGAAGAAAGACACGATGGTTGGTCGCGTCACGGAAGAAAAGTACGCCAAGCGTTTCGGAAAGAACCAAGAAGACATTTTTGAGTTCAAAGAGTTACCATTCGACCCGAAGAAACCCTTCATGCCGGCCAAAGTTCCCACAGACACTACCATGATCCGCTTGCTGGAACGGCACTCTGGGTTGATAGTCAACGTGGAGGACTACGATTCGCTGCTGGAAGCCGATGAAGCACCGTTAGAACCGGAAGAAGCGGTGGCTGGTTGGCTCAAGTACGGTTGGGGCTCCGATGACTCGAACCCTGCGGAAAAGGGTGATCCATTCGAAGGAAGACTTATCAACCCGATCAAGGTGGCCGATGCCTTCAACGCTAACAAGAACCGCTGTGTTAAGTTTAAGTGCGAGAAGGACGACTTCGTCTCGCTGGAAACCTTCATTCAGCGATATCTCAAACATGTACGTACGATCCAGAAATGTAGTCAGTTCTAGGACGTGGATTATATCAAAAGCTAGAATGAAATAAGTTTAATATTAATTACAACAAGATTGAACGGGAGGCCGGAAACGAAACGTTTCTTGAGTGGCCCATGCATCCAGCCAATGGCAATAAGATCATGCGCCACCTGAGGTGAAGATCCTGTACGTTTCCTTAACCGACCTTCCAACTAACGAAATGAAGAAGGACGAACCACATGTTGACGCTAACGGTTGCTCCTACCAATGTTTTCAGGTGCCGCGTAACCTAAATCGTGTCGAAAGGATTCAAGACACAGTGAAGAAGATTCGTCAGGACATGCTTATCCTTCGTCCTATAATCAACGACATGCGCCGGAAATTCATTGCGCAAGACCTGCAACGCCAGCAGCAGCAACAGCAACAGCAACAGCGCAACCAACAGCAGCATCAGCAAATGTTAGAAGCCATGAGACAGCAACAAAAGCGTGGTGTCATTCCCAGCTTCCACACTGACCCACGCCCACAAGGTCCCCAGTCCGCCGATGAACTTCATCGACGGTACGGCCTGGACAAGAGCGATGTTGCCGCTTCCTCGCCATGGGTTCCCGTCAACAACTTCACCGGCGCAACTTACCGTAACACTGCTCCAAACCAGCAGAACCTACCAAACACCATCTACGTTTCCCCAAAGATGCCTACCGTACGGATGGGCAATCCGGCGCCTCAACAACGGATGCCGGTATGTGGTTGCAGTTCAGACATTCACAGCACAGTATCACTAAATATTTTGTTTCATGTATAGGTTCCTCCTCCGTACAGAGCATACGTTCTGAACCAACCGGAAGTGGCATATCAAAGACCTGCTGCACAACCAAGAGGCTTCACGGGGAACGCAGTGGGACGACGGGCCTTGCTCCACCCGTCTACCGGTGTGGAAGGTAGCCAGAATACAGTTGAGACGGCTCAACAGGAGCTGACACGTCAAGCGAAAGAAAGGGTGCAGTTAATGCAAGAAGCTCGTCAGAGACAGCTACGTGAAGCTCTCGCACAATCAGAACTTAGCTCGACTTCGGCAGCTCTCGATCTCGAGATTCAGCGTCGAGCTGCCGTAAGAGTGCGGGAAGCAGAAGCAAGAGTTCGTCAAGTACAACAAGGTGAAGCTTCCGCAAATCGCTCGAATAACGATTCACCTGTAGCGAATAACAAGACTGATTCTCCTTCAGAGTAATTGGATTATACTAACGAAATTTTCTTTGAACTATCTCCTTTCTTCGGGACATCGTTTTTATCTAGTTTTTTTGTACGAAAATGCCTTAAAGCACTCTCAATACCCTTCAAAATAAACGTATTTTGTAATCTCGATGACTAACGTGCGCCGAACCAGACGAAAAAGTGGGAATTCGTCATCGAAGTTGGGTTGCCGGTTGAAGGTCGCCAGGATTCTGTTTTTCTTTCGGTTTCGACAACAATGTCTGGAATCTCAATTGACTTCGAAAGTACAGAATACAGTGACACTTTAACAATACCAGACCTCTGAATACCCGACATTCGCTGGGCAAATGGCGAGATGACCGTCAACAGCGTGCTGTACATCGTTTTCGCGTCGAAGAACCATATCTGCGGCAATCTGGTTCTTTCGACTCTGAACATCCCGACTTCTCGCTATTTGTTACGCTAACCTTCACGCACAGAAAGCGTGGTGGGGTTTACCCATGGGATTATAGCAGTACAATGACGGTCTCCGCAAGTCTTGGCGTTTGAAGTGCGTTACATGAGGCAGTTACATGAGTAGCACCGATAACGATGATAGTAATCGTTCTGGTCTTTGCGTGTCCAAACTCTTCGCACGGGGAGGGGCGGAACAGGCCATCTTGCCGGCGCTGGTATAAAAGGAGCTGAACCAGCCCATATACTTGCAAAAGTGTTTCAGTTGGAAAGTTGCTTCCTTCGGTAATAGTTAAGTTTCACACTGTGCTGCGAGAAATCTGAAATTTCTTCCTTAAATACCCCTCGTGCTTTCGCTTTTCAGGACTTTGATAGCTTGTTGGTTCATTCGTGTTGATATGTTCACCAGGTACGTCGATCAAGTTTTCCGCTGAGGATTTTACGTACTGAGAATATTCAAATCATCATTTTGTCAGTTTTTCGCTGTATTCACTACACGCAGTAAAAATTTTGTGAGACCAGGCGGAAAAGTCGGCAAAATGGAAATTCGAATGTATTACTATAATTCGGGGACGTACGTACGTGCGTCCGTACCGCCGTAGCGAAAAGGCCTGGTCTCATAATTTTTACTAGCCCCATAATTTCCCGTCCTGCGTGTACGGTAATTAAAATCTTGATATCATTACAGTTATACCTAAACGTGTCCATGGGGATTTCATCTTTTTCACCGGTTGCCGTCTCCTTCTCCGACTCCAAGTTTTGGCTTCTACATCTAAACAGTCTTGAGCGCGAAGTTTGCTGGGAATTCCTCTTCGGTGTTCACGTATACTCTACCGTCTGTACCGCCATGTGAGTGACATCACGGAATTCCTTGGAGTAGTTTAAAAACATACACGGATTTAGCAGCTGATAGTAACTGTGGTCCTTTGTTTACAGTGTAACCTGATTTTCTCCCTCGTCGCAACTCCCCAAAAATTTCATCATTCTTCATTGTTGTTGAGTGATTCCTAAGCTTCGTCACAATGTCTCAAGTCGCCGTGGAATCCATGCCGCACCAGTTCCTGTCCTTTACCTCAGCGGCACCAGCAAACCCGAAGTGGAGTTCTGGGTACGTTCATCAATCTTTTCACAATCTGGAACTCGCTTAAAGTACCACTATCATGCAATCATGCATGTTCGGTGGACAACGAGCTAAACCGGGGTACTTTGCCCTTTCTTCCTTTACGTGGTGTGGTTTTCCCGGGCCCGTTATGTAGAAACGCAAATAGGTTGAGCATTGTTGGTTACGAAACGAAAAGCTCTTAGGTCCACGCTGCCGAAGAGTGATTTCAATCAAACATGGTGATATAAATCTCGATTGTATCTACCATCAAACTGACGGTTCCTGTTTTTGCAGTTTGCGGACCCGAAAGCTGAACTCTAGCCCAGCAGAGTCCAAGGCGAAGGTCCACGAGTTCCACTCAGCCAGCCCCATCAACGCGCACCCCTTGGTCCTCCTATCCAAGGCGTCCAAAGCGCTGAAAAACATTCCAGAGAAGCGCCAACAGCGACCTGAGTCTCCTGCGTCAAAGCCAGCTGCCCCCACCAAGCAGGAAACCATCCCCAGCACTTCACAGCAAGTCGAGAAGAAGCGGGTCGTGAACGTCTGGGGTGTTTTCGGCACCCGCGAGAACTTCAACGAGATGCATATTTGCTGAGCTTTTCGCCGCCGATCTGTTTATCTTACCTGGCCTCAGTCTCTCCTTGAAACTTCGATGCAGTCCCGTTCGACACTCACGCAGCGGATTTTTTCAGTATACCGAAATCGCTTTGAAAATATTAGCGAACACTTTCTTTAATAGCGACGCGCATTCTGTTTTTTCTTCTTCCTAACCTGAACTATAGGAGTTTCACCGTCTTCCCTTATCATAAATGCATGTTCAGTCATAATATTATTCTCCTATCATAAATGCATGTTCAATCAAAAGTCGTCCCGTATCGTATCGGGACGACTGACCAGTGTTTGCTATATGCTATAGATGGCGCCACTTGGTACGTGTTTTGGTGCAACAGCTAATACTGACGTTTCTGAGCCACCATCGGTTCCATGTTGAGCTCCCCGAATGCGGGCCAGAACTACTGCAGCAGCAGCATAATACGGAACACTGTTCCGAACTTGAAATAGAGGGGAACTTCGTGATACTATTCCCACAGTTTCGATGAAATCACGCTGGAAACATAGAGCCCCCGGGCTTCAGAAATAGACTGAACGTCACGAAGAACTCGTGACGCTGACGCTCTTCGCCATGCTGTTCTTTGTCGGAAGACCTTGCAGAGTAAATATAGCGCTTTATTGATGTTGGTGTCTCCGCGTGAGTTGTCTGAGCCAGCTCGGATGTGTGATACCGATCTGTAAACTTGTTGCTGCCAGCAGTCAATACTAATCGCAGAGTCGTCCGTTTTTGTACGGGAACTTCCATGCTCATATTTTGTAGCAATCCGAGATTACAACGAACCTGTTCATAAAGTGCGTTATCAGCATATGTAGCCGGGAAGTGATTAATCTTGCTCAGAAGGCTTATCAAAGCGCGGTGAACTAAAAGCTGCGATCGAGAAACTCACTTATCGATTACGCTGTACCTTCGATTCCCTCTATCAGTTTTCGATTCTACGTACAGTACCTATACAAAAATATTTCTGTGAACGCGAGAAAATCAAGTCGCAAAGGTTTTGGGATCAAAGGATTTCCACCCGAGGATTTACACCGAGCCTTGTTTGGTCCGGATCACCTTTACCTCTAGTTTTACCCCTGGGTGATCCAGTGGACCCCTTTACTCAGTGGCCAGTGTCCGGCAGTTGGCCTAGCTGTCACATGCTCACACGGGTATTGGCCATGCCGTGCAATGTAATCCAGTTTTCTTAATTTGATAACGTTGTCGCTGCTGATACAGACCTCCAATTTCTGGAAAGCCGTCCAGTCCCAGCTGTTATTTCGTGGTACTTCGGAGTTCGCTGCTTGATCCAGAGCTGATTTCACGGATTCGCGGATGGAAATTATCAGATATGTCGCGCAGATGGACTATTCAGCATCAGCGGGTTCATCGTAACATCAGCAGCTACTTTCTTGTTCACAAGTCGTCATCAGACAGAACCGAGCTCACCTGCGACGCCTGTGATGTGGGACAAAACATTTGATGTTTTTATATGTCCGGCCTCTTAGAAGACCAAACAACCCTCCAAGTACGTATTGACTGTTTGTAATCATAGATGTTGGCAGAGTGACAGAGGCTGACAATGTTTCACAAGGATCGTGATGTTTCTCGTCTTCACCGACGAACATGATTAATTTATTATTGATTTGTAATGCCTGATTATCCTTTGCAGATCAACGCTTCGTCATCTTGACGCATCCACCGCCGGGAACAGCCAGATTGGATTTGTTCCACATGACCAAGCGGCTTTAGGTCTTTCTTATCTGGAATGGCACATCGGAAAGATAAGGAGACCCTTCAGCTTTACGAATCTCAAGCCAAAGGTAATGTTCAAAGCGAAATAGGTGATAACCTAACCATAAGAGAGGTTCCAGTTTATTGCGAACACATATAAATTTAACGGATCTGGTGCAACCGGGAAATGATTCCAGTAAGAGCTCTGAAGGAAAGTGGATAGGGCTTTTTAATTATCGCACCCCTTCAAATTTATGGAAATTTTTTCACCGTGAGCTTGTCTCGTTATGAATGTTCGTTGAGCGGCCTACATATGCCGCTTTGAATTTATCGATTGTGCGCTATCGTGTACTACCTCAAATCCATAAAGTCGGAAGTGGGCCGAGTTGAATTCCGCCGACTAGTTAGACAAGTGGGCATTTATTGCGGTGTTGCTTTCTGTCTGTTGATAAAGAGGAATGTGTACAGAGTGGGAAAGTTTTCGCATTCTTACACCATATACTGGTCCAGAAAAATCCGCGATGTTGTGCAGAATGAAGAAGCAGGGCGGAGTTCGTGAGAAACTGAAACATTCTCGAGTACTTTCGTCGCGGAATTAATTTTTTGGAATAATTTCTTTTGTCGACGTTACTCAGAGGAGGAAACCCTGTCATTTCAACGAGATCGCGGCATGATTGTGTCACCAGATGTAAGGCGTGTCGGCAATGCTCCACCACCGACTCGAAATGAAGAGTGACAACATTGTTAGTACGGAGTATTTTAGTGCGGCAAAGTGTCTAAAATTGTAATGTTATCTGAAAAGTCAACATGGAGACCGTCTACTCGTGAGTTCCGCGTCGGTGCCACGGTCGACTAATTTCCGCATAAGCCATAATTACAAATTCGCATTGCATTTTTACTCGTGGACCTGCATAGGTTCTTCAGTTATTTTTACAATGGACATCCGTTTTACCGAAGACTTGCTCATCAAGGTAGACCTCGAGTCTTGTCTTTCAAACCTGTCATACAAGTAGAGCTAATCGAGCCATCTAATATATGCACAGTGAGAAAATTCGATACTGAAAGTGCACATAGCATGGAGGCATCCTTCAGCCGCACTTGTCGATGGTCGATGCTGCTGTATAGTGGACAGCCTCCACCCGTATAACGATATTGAGCTATTTTGTACTGTGGTTAGCCAGCAAGTGAAGTGAGCACATAGATGTCGACGTTCTTGTAAGAGGCTATGCTCTTGTGAGTGTTTGCCTTTAGACAAATCTCACGAAATTTTACCCACATAGTGGACGTAGAGGATAGTGTGCAGAGAGAGAGCGCGCTTGGACAGTCGATCGTCTATATGTGGGGCACATTATAATGTCCATATTTATCTACTGGCTCTTCTTTCAACCGTACCGACTTTGTCCGTCTTCATCGAGTTGATTTGGCCGATCATTTTCAATTTGGGTTTGAGCTTCACTGTTGCTCTTAATGTTATTGCGTTTCACTTCGATCGTCGGCTGGACGCGGAATAGATCGAAGACTCATGTGTTCCTTAACTGGCATCGTGATTGATGTCAACTGCGCGACGACTGCCACTGCAAACAGACTTGTTATGCGTCTTCATTCATCCCTTGGAAGATATTGTGCTGGATGTCTAGCGAGAAATTCCAAAACGTGACCAATACAAATTTACGCTATCTTTCTTGGCACGCACGTTGGCGTTGTTTGTGTTTTTGCTAGCGTCGAAGTTTGATGTGAAGAGTTCATGATGGCGCATAATCGCTCGCTTGGTCAATATGCGAAACTGCGCGATAAGACATTCTGTGGTCGACGTTGATGGAACCGATTTCGCTTTTTTATTCTGCTTTGGATGGATGTTACTGTGTGGATTAACATGCTAACTGATACCCATCTAGCATCATAAAAATGCGGGATGTATTTATGTGCCTGGGTCCCTCCAATCCGTCAAGAAATTGGGGTAAGGTTCTCGACGTGAAGCAATTTTATTGCGGTCGATATGCAGTGAATAGCATATTCGACTCTGTACTGAAAAGCTGTTTTTGTGACATCGAAAAAAATGTTCGGCCAGCCCGGTGAGGTTATTATGGGCACATGCTTTTCCGGCGACCTGGATCTTCTCCATCTTCTCCGCCGGCTGAAGGAAGAGTTCCTTGACAAGCACGTTCAAGTCAAAAATTATCTCTGCAGATCTCCGTGGGACTCTGGAGTATAGCTGTCGATGCTAACGAGTTGCACGCAGTATCGATCGAGGGATGACTCGCGATTGCTCAGTCGGGAAAACTGAGGAATAAATGATCCGTACTTTCGGAATTTTCCGTATGACTATGGCCATCGAACACATAGATTGAATCATCGGTCATTTTTACAGGAGTAATAAAACGAAAGAACTATCTGTGATTCAGTGGGCTTACTCAGCGTTCTTGACGGTCGGTGGACCGGCGAATGCATTTACCTCCGAGGCTTAATTATCCATTTCCTTTGCCGCTTTCTCACCACCTTTCTTGGCGTGCCTGCGCCGTGTTTTCATTCGAGCACGAGCCAGGATGGGTAAGATGATTCACAAGCGAATGTGGGTAGCCGGACTGTTTGGAAGGGGTTTACGAAGTGTCTCGCTTTATCGGATATTGTAAATTCATAGCCAGCAGCTTAACGGCGGTCAGCTTTGTTTATCTACTTAGTACATCGAACTCGAAGAAATTTGATAACGCAATAACGGACGAAAACTTTCGGATTCGGTGACAATGGCTAATTTCCCCGAGTTAAAACGACCGGCTAGAGCTGGAGCCCAGGTTCTTGGGCGTTTCCTTATGTACTGTACGCGTACCGAACGCAGTGGTTTCTGGCTACTTCTAGTATGTCGCTTTTTCGGAGGAGAATTTTAGTGTTAACAAAACAGGTATTAGACTGTACTGTATGCTGGTGCAGTTTGTGATGGCGAGATGAATAAATTTCATAGGGTAATCAAACTTTACTTCCAGCCGAGCGTGGCTTCGCAGTATTACGCAGTGCGGAGATTTCTTCCGCAGTGACGTATTTGCAGGCCCTACAGCCCGTTATCGTTTGTGCCGGGTGTGAACCTGATTGATTGAAGCCACTGAAAAATTTGATTGAACGAAAACTTTTGTTTCTGTTGTTTCCCATTTCAATTTTTGAATTCTGAACGATTATCGAAATAATATGATCAGTTTCGTGGACAGTGAGATCACTGAGATGATTCAGATCTGACCGATGGTTTTTCTGATTATTTCGGCAGTGACAGATATGCATATATCTTGAACCTGACTCGTTAGAGTTCGAAGGTCTGAGAAAGTTCGTCTTTATGTTGCCGGTCGTGGTGGCGAAGATGGGAAATCAGATGCCACAATCTTATACCGGTTCGTAACTTTGAATGTATTCTGCTTGTGAACCTTTGTTTACCCCCATGCTCATTCGGAATCTTTCCCTGAACATGATGGTCATAGTGTGCGTGCGAAGCTAGAAGAATTTGCTTCCCTTTGATACTGAAAATTGCGATTTTCAGATTAGAGGAATCCCTTAGCTTATCGTATAGATGTACGTAGGCGTGAGCTGTATGTAGACATCATTTCTGTCAGCGGGCGTAGCGCTAATTGTCGTCTTTGTTGCAGATATCCGCGTACAGCTGGACAATCAGTTGAAATGTCTGGATCAGCGACAAGAGCAGCAGGTAAGCGTACTGCAAATACGGCGGTTACATCCCTTGCAATGGTGGTAGCATATGGTATATCTTTACAGGTGGCAATAGTCGGTGAACTGCAGGATTACTTCCGGCGCCGAGCGGATGTGGAACTTGAGCACTCAAAGAACCTTGAACGATTAGCCAAAGCCCTGCTGCAGAAGCAGAAACAAGAGAAGCAACGACGAGACCAATGGAGTTTATGCTCGGTGTTCTCGCTGTACCAGAAACTGGTGCAGATGACCAAGAAGCAGAGTCGGGATCACGCCGTCCTGGGAGAGCTACTTCAGAACAACTTGGTTAATCGGCTGGAACAGACCGGCGAAGATCTGAGCCGCATCTACCGCAGGGTAAGAAGACATAACTTTGAGTTACGGAGAGTAATAAATTCGCTGTGAGTAATTTGTCTGTCTTCTTTGATCTTTAGTGTCGCGATATCGGCGTGGAAAGTCATGAGGAGCTATTCAAGGTCCATAATGAACTTCACACTGCCTTGAAGACCTACTTTCTCTGCTTGAACGAATGCCGACAGACCGAGACCAAATACCAATTAGCCGAAGAGTCTCGAATGAAGACGAAGAATGCCTTACCGGAGGAGAAACAAGCAAAGAACCGCAAGCTCAAGATGTGGACCAAAGACGCCGCCAAGGTACCAGCTGTTTACATAGAAAAGACGTCTATGGGAGTAATAAAGTTGCATAACATCGCTAACCTGACTTTTTTGCCTTTGCAGAAGTTGGAAAAATACAACGAGGCTAAGCTGAAACTCTTGAAAGCTCGCAATGAATATTTGCTGAGGTAATGACACCACCTAATAAATTTCTCCCTGCGCAGAGTTTACTTAATTAGTTCTTCCGTATGACAACAGAAAATTACTTGCAGTTTGAATTCAGCTAATGCAGCCCTGCACAAGTATTTTGCCGAAGACTTGCCGGAGATCATGGATGTAAGTGAACATCAGTCTGGGGTCTCTGCCCTGAACACCCATATATATCCATACTGTAGAGCTTTTTAAAATGCTGATGCTCCCTATTCAGTGTATGGATTTTGGACTGCATCGGGCCGTGACGAGTGCCCTGAAGATTCACCAGCAAGCCCAAGAGCAAGTTCAGCTTCGAGCTCAGAGTTACGAGCAAGAAATCAAGTCCTGTATAGAGAACTTCGACTCGAGAGCGGACAAACAGAAGTTCATCGAAGCTCACCATACGGTATTCATGCTGCCGAAGAAGTTTGACTTTCACTCACAAATCGACGACGAGGTGCGACACGACTGGGTCTTATTTGAGGCTGTATATATTCTTATTCCGTGGTGTCACCCAAACTTAGAGCATTACTCACCAGGTACGCGAGGTGACCAACAACCCTGCGATACAGGACGAGCTGGTACAGCGATTTGGGCAGCTGGAGAAGCGAGTCACCGGACTTCAGACCGAAAACGAAGAGGTAAGTACTGTTGATCAGGTGCTCGAATCCGCCTCATCTATCCATTTGTTTACGCGATGTTTCTTACGTTATAGATTTGGAAAACGCTGGACACTGCAGAGAGGACGCTGATAGAGATGATTGATAAAGTGGACTGTGATGTGGAAGGCCTTTTCTCCGCTGAAAAGCACAGCTCGGATGGTCAGAGCAACGGAACGACCGCGCCCAGCACTCCTACCACAACGAAGATTCCTGAAACTATTGTGATCAAGAAGAAAGCCGACAAGGCGGAAACGGAGCAGTTTTATCTCTCTGTACGACCTATCCTTTTCGACCTGGCACTTGGAAGAATATTACACTGCATTTTTCCTTTACAGAAATTTCAAGATTATATACTGAATTCCAACCTCATCACTCGTCTACGAGCCAAGCAGAAACTGATCAAGATGGCGGTGGGCACCGAGATCCTGAACAGTAAAGACAGCAGCTCGTCGGTCACCAAGCACTCTACTCTCCCAGCGCGACCTCGTCGTCGTCGTATCGCCCAGCTGGGATCCGCCAGCCAAAGACCGAAACTGTTCGGCGGAAGCCTGGAAGAATATGTCGAGGTAACCGTCCAAGCCACATCATGTCAATCTTCGTTATTCAAATTATAAACGCTATCTGTTACAGGCTACGAACCAGGAGATTCCCCTGATAGTCACGAGCTGCATTCGAGTGATTCGCCAGTTCGGACTACATCACCAGGGTATCTTCCGGGTTTCCGGATCTCAAGTGGAGATCAACAACATACGTGATGCTTTCGAGCGAGGTATGTGCGAACTTATCAGGTTCTTACAGCGGAAATAACTGTTGAACTGTTACAGGAGAGGATCCTCTGGCCGATGAATGCGATGGAAGCAACATCAACAGCATTGCGGGTGTTCTCAAACTGTACCTCAGGGAACTGCGAGAGCCTCTGTTTCCGCTGTACATGTTCGACCAACTTATGGAAATTAGCAGTAAGTTTTACCGATGAAGAGATTATTACCGATGAAGAGATTATTACCGATTATGCTAGGTTGGTCAAGTGGGTTATTATGACGTTTGTTTGCAGAACAAGAAAAAAAGCAAGAGTTTGTAAAGCAGACGCGCGAACTGTTTCTCAGTCTCCCACGAGCAGTTTTTGTGCTGTTACGTTACCTCATTGCTTTCTTGAACCAGTACGTAATATCGTTTCTTCTGTTTTTCTCATGGAGACTGGCGATGAGTATTCATGAGTGCTTTTTTTCTGCAGCCTTTCGGAGTTTAGCGATGAGAACATGATGGACCGGTTCAACCTGGCCATCTGCTTCGGTCCCACGTTACTCCCGATACCAGAGTCTCGTGACCAAGTTCAGTACCAGCAACGGGTCAATGTGCTGATCAAGAACATCTTCATGTACCAAGAGGATATCTTCGCTTCGAACTTTGGAATGGTGTACGAGAAGTACGACCTGAATCTGGATCAGACCACTGAGATCGAGAATGATACCCTGGGAAGTACCGAGAACCTGTCGGACGAAGAGGGCGAACCTTCAACTTTGAGCGAAGACGGTAACGGTAACCAGTCGAACCTATTTGTACTTGGTTCTATGGTGTTATAGCATTGCTGTATAATCTGACCACCCTTTTTGCGTTCAGATGCGGAGCAGTACGAAGCTACTGCCATATATTC
Source organism: Ramazzottius varieornatus (assembly GCA_001949185.1). Classification (NCBI taxonomy): domain Eukaryota; kingdom Metazoa; phylum Tardigrada; class Eutardigrada; order Parachela; family Ramazzottiidae; genus Ramazzottius; species Ramazzottius varieornatus. Next base: position 6,174,030 of record BDGG01000002.1, on the reverse strand, counting down.
GTTCAAAGCACGAAACCCTTCAGAGCTTTCCGTTCAGAAGGGCGCTTCCCTTTTGCTCTTGACGCAAATGAACCCGGAATGGTGGAACGCTCGACTAATGGACGGAAGTCGAGCAGAAGGCTACGTTCCTGACAAATACGTCGATATTCGGAAAAGGTGATACGGTTGTAGTCTTATACAGTCTTACGCGATATCTTTCGGTGTTCATCCAGTTGCGAACGTTGTATTGACAACGAATTTTATTTCAGAGTGTCAAAGCAGATGGCGTTATCAGCTCGAGACACGCTTCCCGAGAGCGATTTTGAGCATCTACCAAACTCTATGAGTAGCTCTGTCGGGAGTTACAGTCACGGCAGTACCACTTCTGGTGAGGACCGCCGCTTGTCGAACGACGCGTCCACGCTCAATCTGTCCTTAGGGGCCGGTTCCACGAAGGCTCTCGACTCGACTGCCACGGACAGTTCCAGGTCGGACGAAGACGTGGAGTTGAAGCCTTGGAACAACATCAGCGAGCAGCTAGTCATCACCGAAAAGACTCCGCGGGAAGAGCGCGAAGAAAGGCGAAATCGGACTTTAGAAAGTTTGCCACTCGTTACTAAAGAAGTCATACCTACAGTAACCCCTCATAACTTCGTCCAGATGCCTCCTTCCCCCCGATCTCCAAAGATCTTTAGGTAAAATTTCCACTCTTTTATTTATTAGTTCCTCTTATGTAATTCTTCGTTGGTTGCAGTGCGTCACTTCGTCGGGGTGACATGCTTCACGGCATGCCAAAGTATTATTTTGGCGGCCCAGCAACTCCCCCACCTTCCTCACTCAACCCAGAACCTGTGAGAAGGATCGAAGTGCCTCCCACTAACGTCCGAGACCGACGTTCGAGCTCGCACACCAACGAGCTGAAAGGCGCTCCGGACCTGGTTCTGAACTTACCCGTAAAAGCCGAGAGCCCGTCGTACCTGTCTGCCAACGATACAGCTCGCTCCACCCTGACCGACCAAAGTCCCGAAGCCACCGTGGCTGAGCAGTTCGCACGATCGAACCAAGGTACCATGAAGAAGGGTGAAACGAAAGCCCAAGGTGAATCAAGAACCCTATCTGATAACCAATCAAGTCTCCGGCAGAACATCCCACCAAGTCCCAACTTGAACAACTTCAGCTTGACTTCGTACGAGGAACGGAAACCAGTCAAATATGACCGCTCGGTAACCACGAAAATCAGCCAGACGAAGTTAATCATCAATTTTCCAACTAGCTGTTTGGTCCGTTGTAGGCTTCGAACCCAGCTGCTTCCATCGACGAGCTTTTAGAGAGTCTCAAAGCCGTTGCGTCTCCCGATCTGGTCGGTAACGGTTCCGAGAGTCCACGACCCACTGTCGCACCAAAGCCTGTAGTGAAGGCCAAGCCGAGCGTGGCACCGCAGAAACCACAAGTGGGCATGGGGAAGAAGTCAAGCGATATGCTTGTTCAAAGTGCTAGAGATGCCAGCTCGAAACCGACGAGCTGTTGAGAAGAGGAAGGTTCGAGTGTGGATGGTTTATTGTAATAGTACTACTCTTTTAGCCTTCTGCCTGTGCTAAGCTGTTCCTTTTGGCTCTTCTTTGGTGTAAATATGTCAAGGCGCTTTTACCTTTCAAGTCTTCTCAACTTAGTGTGGGCTTGTGACTGTTTAAAATTTCAAGCCTTGCTTTTGCTCAGTTTTTGTGTGAAGCTTGTTGGCGTCAGTATTTTTTTCTTTTAATTCTCTCATTTTTCGCAGTAAGAAGATTAAAGCAAAATATCGAAAAACTTTGTAAACTTCGGACTGTCTCTTCTGTCTTCGTCGATTTCACTGAGATTGAGAAAACGGCGAGAGTGAAGTGCAGCCTAGCCGCTTGGTGAAACCACCTGGTGTTTTTGACTTTTGGCTCTCATTTCATTCAGTGCGCTTGTCTGCGCCCTTTCGTCTCCATTGTGTAATGAACAATGAATTTTTCAGTCAATGCTGGAGGATGCGAAGTATTAGAGGCACGCGCCAGACGGAATATGACCCGTGCCGTGTGCTTTCACCATATTAATAATTTCTGATATTTAACCAGGCCCCACCCTCCGGTGAACAGCGCCATCACCAGTGCAGTTTCGAACTCAAATTTACGCCCAAGCAGAGTCATGACCGCGCGTGGATACAGCAGATGGTCGTCTGGGATTCGAAATAATCACCGCATCCTCATCGATTTGATATCGATCGGATGACGGCTTTCCTGATGTAACTTCTGTGAATATGGCACATTCGAATTCGCTATGGGCTAGTTCTCTAAAACGTATGATCCAGTTTTCTTGACATCAAGTGTAGGGGGAAGTGACCCACTATGGATAACTACCGCCTGGTAAGTATTCCACATGTCTTTGGCAGATTCATGGCTCTATTAATAGCACTCAAAATTTGACTAGGTCGGCATGGAAAAGGATAGCCTAGGCTTTCCTGACATATCTTCGCTCCCCGTATCCATCGAAGGCTCAGTGGACTCATGGACATGGAATCCACTCCAGTGCGGCTGCTATACCATCGTCCTGGACGACTCGATCGCTATTTTTCATCCTACTTGGAGTAACAGCACTTCCGCCGTTCGGGGAACCCGCGTACTTAATGGAGGAGTCTACTACTGGGAAGTCGCCTTTGGGCAGCGTGTCTTTGGAAGGTACCGTATGTTAATTCCAAAATTCGATCTACCCATGCTTTCTCATTTGAGGTTTCCGTTGCTACACTGTAACTTTCGGCTCCTGGATTACCCCGTAATAGTAATGCAGGCTAAAGATTTTCTTTTTCCTAGTGCGATGATGGTTGGGATTGGTACCCAGAACACCGCTCTGGAAAGTTGTCAGTTTGAGCCGCTGGTCGGCAGTGACGCCCAAAGTTTCGGACTGTCTCACAAAGGTTACGTCTACCACAATGGCCAACAACGGCAATATTGCGCCCCATTCGCAGAGAACCAACCAGTGACCGTCGGTGTTCTCTTTAACGGCTACGCTGGGACACTCAGTTTCTACAAAGACGGTGTCTATCTCGGTGTTGCGTTCCATAATGTCAAGGCAGACTACGAGCTTTACCCCATGATCAGCTCGACCGCCGCAAAGACCGCCATGAGATTACAGAACATGCGGCGAGCTTATCAAAGCTTGAAAGACCAATGCCGGGATGTTATCCTGCAGAACCTCAAGGAACCCGCCCATGTTCAAGAACTCCCACTCCCAAATACTCTGCGAGATTACATTTTCCTGCAGTCATGGAAGACCGGTAAGTATTGCTGACCGGGAAGTACTCAGTCAAACTGTGAAACTGTTTCTCGCGGAACCCGATGTAGTCTTTGATGGCAGTGAAAACATTCCTTCGAAGCGTTCCTTTGATTTTTTTGTTCTGCGACCGTAGTGTGATGTTCTTTCTTGTGAGTCGAGATTTTTTCAGTTTTTGAACTATACGCGGATTACTATGTAGATTATGGCATGTCGGGGATGAGTTCTTCTAGTCTTAATTGGTCATCTTTGAACACCATCTTTAGTGGCCAAATCGTGTGCTGAATTTTCTAGTCCGTATTAGATTTTGCTGATAAAGCTGACGATGGTCTGGACATTGCCGTAGAGTTCATTGTTGTGTCATTATCATGAGCACGGTGAATGAGTTTAGTGCTTGATCGGAGCAGCTGTTCCCGACGGCTGGTCTGGAAACTGCAGCAGGAAGCCTTGGTAGGCCATAACAGACTTTTAGACGCTTCTGTGCGTTTCGGCTGATACCGTCTGGACATACAGTCATGGTTATTCTCACAGCATAAACAGTTCTGAGCTGTTGGAAACGAAGCATGTGTACAGAGACATCTGCTCCGTTTACGACTCTTAATTTTCAAAACTACGGCTTCGGCCGAGACAACCTATATATGAACGAAGCCAACAAGGATAAAATATCCATGAATAAACGCCACTGTCAAAGCTGTGACAGCGGCTCATATTTTCAAGGATATTTTAGTCAGAAAGACACATCAGACGTGATCAAGCTGTCACGGCATGACGCTCTTCCATCTGCCGTCTCCTTCGCAGTGTCTGTAGATTTTCTGGAGCTCTAAAATTTTAACTGCGGAGTTGGCTCTTTCTACCGCTCGATCATGGAGAAAAATCAAAGGGTCACGGCGGAAGACCAGTGTTGATACAAACGAGAAAATAATGCTATTTTGATTTTCAGAAAAGGATTTGGTGTCGTCACGCTAACCCAGTCTAGAAGAGAATGCCTTTTACCTAAATGCCATTACTTTGGAGCCCTGGATGAACGGATGATGTGCAGTGTCGACCGTCGTAGCGAAATTCTAGGTCTTCGATTAGCTGTGTATCTTGCCTTTGCATTTACAGGTGGCGCCACAAAAGCTGGATATGCCGGGTCGCGAACAGACATCGTGTCGCCGGCTGACGCTGTCACAGTTCGAGTAGTAGTCCACATACGGACAGTAGTTTCCTGAAGTATGAGATGAGACAGCTTCGGAGTTTCTTCACCGTTTCCTACCAGCATAAAATTACACTTACGGCACAGGTTCCCTTCGCAGTCGTTAGGACAAGCAGAGCACGAGGATCCGGATTTGTACGGTCGCATCTCTTCGCCTCGAAGATTTCCCCTGAAAGCCACAGAACCGGAAGTACCGGATGCCCCATTACTGTCAGTATGTACGGGGAAGAAATTCTTTTGTGTATTCGGTGGTCACTCACGACGGACAGTAATGACAAACGTAGATCTGCCAGTAACCGCAGTTCCGGTACGCGCATCCAACTTGGTACGTACTAGCCCAAACCATCTGCAAATCAAACTGTAGTTCTTACTGGCCCATTACGACAAAGCAGGAAGAGTGTACCGCACCTGAGTATAATGACCCACAGTCTGCATACTGTTCCCGTGATGCCCGTACCGGAAACTCCGCGCCTCGTCCGTGGACCAAATCTTCAAGACATCATCCCACGAGAAGGGCCCTGAGACTGTTCTTAGCAGATTCTGCCCGCATGACTGACCTAAAAGAAGTAACAAGGAAGTTGATACCCAGTTCACACGGATGGCTTGATGAGGGAAGAGGGAAGAGCACAGTACCGGCTACTCTTCGATCGGACTTGGAGCTATGGCCGTAGTGGCATTGGTCCGCCCAACTCTGCGCCTGGGTCGCTGCTTCGTGGCTCCATTGCATCTTCAACATATTCGAGGCGGAAGGGGATACTTGTGCTCGTACTTGGTTGTGGATACTGACGATGGACTGCGCTAGTCGAGCATTGTGAAGAGGCGACAAGGAGCCATGGTCCGCGCGGGTTCGCCGATAGCCTTTGCAAGAACCTGCAAGGCAATCATGTTCAGCAACTGAGTTCTATGCGAAGTGGTAAGCATAAAAACTCACATATAAATGCTGCGGACAGCAACAACGCAAAAAAGGTTCGCTTTGCAATAATGGAATGCATTTTGGTTGTAAGGATAGATCAACGTCTAATCAGAATTTTTTCGGCACGGGCGAGGACGGATTTCGTTGTATTTATACTCACCCAGTCTTCAACGCCAACAGTGTTCCACTGCCCTGGATGTTTTCCCTATGTGTTTAAGTTTTGCACCGTCCATGTCAATTAAATTACCAACTTTTGATCTGATGTCTGACGACATTCTAGCCTAAAACGTTGTTGGCCGACCTCGACTTTGAGTATGTCTGCCGAGCATGGTGGAGTGCGAGATTTCACTGAACCGTCTGCATGTCCAGATACGGCTTAGCTCTCCGGTGGTATAGTGTGCCACTCTAACATGTATCGTCATGGTTCGACGAAGACATCTCGGTGAGAGAAATAGAGTACCAGCCTGCTACTGACGGTATATATATATATGTCTATGCCGTCTAGAGTCTTCCTTGAACGCCTAACGGTACCTCGAAGGATATTACCATAAATCTTTTGAACCAACAGAGGAAGTTTGTTGCCTTTGGTATGGCTGTTCAAACTCGCAGGTCTTGCAGTGCTTGATACCACAAGACCCGCAAACATATCCTCGTCAGCGCTAAGACCTATCGACTTCCTTGTTCCGCGCTACAGTGATACTTCCTCTTTGGCATTCAGAAAAGAAAACCCTTTCTGTTGTTTTGTATAAATGGTCCTGTGCTAGACCGAATTTCAAATGCATTTCGTGTCAGCGAAGCGAAGAGTCCGACCATTCGAAGCAAACGTGCAGCACGTTCACGGACCCTAGGAAGAATGAAGTACCGTCAGGTGCTTAGTCTAATGTTAAATTCCATCAGGAGCAAGATCAAACGGCGACTCGTGAGTAACAATACTACATTATACCGTAACTCTCGGTACATAATGGCTGCGCTTTGATGTCGGGTTCCGATATGCCGACAGCTGCATGCGCTGATCGATGGCAGGCGGGGATCGTTCCAGAGAAACCAAGGCATCCAGGGTGGTCCCGTGACTGGTATGCTGATCTCTTATCCCACTCGTGAAGCTAACGGCAACCTGATGGAGCGGGTTTGGACGATCGATATCCACGTTACGGTTGCTCAAGCCTCGACCTCCTGCGAAAATGAGGCTTATTAGTTTTAGCGAAAAGCGCAGTTCCTTTCACTAAACATCTGCATCCCACAGACTGCTTACCTTGAACACTAAACAGCCGACGGGGAAGAAAACGGAGGTTGACAGCTTTTCATCGACTAGAAGGCTATCAGCGTGGGTTCTACAGTAACGGCGATCAGGACGATCCTTGGTGCATGCTGATCTGTCTTCAAATATGGAGTCGATTCCGTACCATATGTTCATATCCGGTTTTGTGGTGATGTTCCTGCAACACGGGATTACATGGGCTCAGCTGGCTGTATGTTCCGAGGTACGTACCGCTTTCGAAGATCCATTCTCTTTCATGCAGCGCTCAGTGCAGAGGCATCTTGGCTTGATCCAGCTTCTTGTTTCAGAACGATATCAAGTTCGAAATCACGCAGTGCGACAAGGACAACGGCTTCTGGCGAGTTGCCGTCCCGGTGAATGAATCGCTGCTCTGCAGTCCGTCCAGCAAACCTCCTCTTCGAGTCCATGGCTGTGGTAGGTGTACAATAGATCGAACTATCCGTGAATCTGCACGCAAGGGTTTCCGATCAGCCTCGTGCCGGATTGGGTTCAGGCAGAGGCTGTCGATCTGGTTAATTGCTGAACGGATACTGTAGCTGTAAAAAATTCAATTAGTCAACTAAAAATTCAATTAAAATCTTTCTCTCAAAAACAATATAGATTGC